>CAMGYJ010000005.1:47891193-48491193 GCA_946122785.1 Linum tenue | reverse complement strand
ATGAATAATAGGAGGAAATCCTCAACCAGATAAGATGGTAAAAGAATGGAGTGGTTGGTCAGCGTGAGCCCATGAGTGCGAAGATATGGCCCAGCCTACTGAAGCTTCTGTCCAAAACAAATTGGACTCACAGACTTTGGAGCCGGAAACCCAAACGATCCTAGCCTAGGGGCCAATAACAGTAAGATCCATTTGATCTCGGTTCATCCTCTAATCTCAACTCCCAAAGAAAACTAAAGGTCCCAATTCTAATTCTTCCTCATCAGTTCGACACCACTATCGGGAAAAAATAATGAACAGTCGCCAGCCAAGGAACTCAACAGAGGAATCAGTCTAAAAGCGGTTAATAATAAGTGGGAGCTGACCAAGAATTTGAAGGAAGCTTCATTTCCAGTCACCCTCAAGGCCATCGAAGAATTCATTGCTCAATCTCAACATAAACAAATTGAGTTTCTGGCAGCTAGGGGAAGTAAGGCGGGGGATCTCGACATGGCGGAGACTTTGGAGGACAACCCGGCAATTAACTTACCGACCTTCGTGGAGCCCCATGGAAAATCGATCGCCACTTTGTGATTTGTGTTTATAGCTGCTAGAACTTTTCTTTTCGTTCTCTTCTATTATCTTATGCCTATGTTTACAAAATTAAAATTTAAAGTTGTAGCTTGGAATGTTTGTGGGGAAGGGAGCAAGTAGTTTAGGAGATCAATCAAATTCCTAATCTAGACTTATAAACTCCAGTTCCTCCTTCTGTTAGAACCGCAAATCAGTGGGGATAGAGCAACGATAATCTGTAGTGAATTGGGATTCCCTGAAGTTTTGCGAGTGGATGTGGTGGGACTCAAAGGAGTTATTTGGTTGGCCTGGAAACAAGACATGGTCGAGTCTCTAGCCTTTGACTGTTCGAGTCTCTAGCCAAGCTGCACCAGATTGGATGCTGACTGGAGTCTATATAACCCCTGATTACAAATATCACAATCTTCTCTGGGAGCAGCTTCAAAAAATGAATGATACTTTTCACTAACCTCCATAGCAGCAGTAACTAGGGGTGGGCATTGGGTGGGCCGGTTGGATTTTGACCATAAAATGCACCCATCCGCGCTTAAACGGATTTATAATTTTTAACCCACCATCCACCCACATTTAGTCTCGGGTTGGGTCGGGCGGATGGTGGATGATGCGGGTGGGTTTGTGGGTTCACCCACATCACAATGTATATAATATAAAGGTGTCAACTTGACATGATAATAGGTGAAGATAATCATCGAGGGAAACAAGAAGTTGAAATAGGGCGAAAAATGTCGAATTAGTTCTTAAATTGGATACAAATTCTATTGTGAAAGAGTTTTCTACAGATTGAGACGATTATTAGGTGCAAGGAACTTAGGAAAATAATTCCACAAAGGAAAGTGCGGTGATCTAGGCACAAGAATTAGAGGAAAAAGTAAAGGAAAGAAGAGGGGATCTCTATTTGGAAGGTTGGCTTTGAGGTTCAAACTCCAGGAGCAGTCCGAGTTTATATCTAACGTCTCCACTCTGCTCTCTCTAGCGCCAACGACTTTGATCTTTTTGCTGTTGGGTTGAGCGGGTCACCCGCACACTCACCCACAATCCACCCACCACCCGGCGGATGGCTCCCAGCGCAACCCGTCACCCACCCACAGACCCACCCACTTAACGAAATTTGGGTCAAATACGGGTGGGTCGGCCCAAACCTGCGGATGATCCGCCCACATGCCTAGCCCTAGCAGCAACAGACCTTTTCGGTTTGAAGCGGCATGGTTATTGCACGACCTGTTTGTTCATTTCTGTGCAGAATCTTGGAGTTGCAGCAATCCCTTAAAGACATCTCTACCAAGCTTTAACACTCGAACAAGGCGGTCTTTTGGTATCATCCATCAGCACAAGAAGCACCTTTTGTCCAGGGTTCACGAGGTGTAGACTAAACTAACCTCTTCTTTTGATCGGGAGCTGGTTAAGCTCCAAACCAGGATTGAAGCTGAACTTAACTCGCTCCTTTCAAAAGAAGAAGTAATATGGTACCAAAGAGCTAAGGAGAAGTTGGTGTAGTTGCGTGAACAAAATACCTCCTACTTTCATCAACGGCTACTAGAAGTCGGAAAAGAAACATGATTTTAGCCCTATGAGACAAAAATGGTGGTGAACATCTACAAACATCTTTACAAGCAGGAGGACATACCTTCCCAGGATTTAATGCCCAAATGTAGTTTCCCAAGACTAAATCAGGAGGAGTTCTTAACCCTTTTACGCCCTTTCACCGTTTTTTGTAGGGGTGGAAGTTTGGTTTGCGGGTTGCGGGGCACACTTTGTGGATACACATACCCACAATTTGTGGATAGTGGGTTGGGTGTGGGTAGCAAAATATTGATTTTGTGGTTAGTGGTTAACCACTACCAACAATGGTTTACCCGCAAACCCCACATTAACCATATTAGTTATATTTATTTCTTCAAAATACTTTGTTATCCACATTAACCACATTAGTTATATTAGTTTGTGAAACTTGGAAGACTAAGAGTTGAAGTAGCTACCAAAATCAAATATGCACTTATTCTATAAAACAAAACCAAGTCAATACGCAATGTTCATGTGATATACTTTTATTAAATAAGGATTGTCCCTATGGTATATATTTATTTTATAACAAAACCAAGTCCATAGATATAGTCAGATAAATTAATCAATTCGTTAAAAGAGAGGAATAATTGATAAAGGTTAGTCCGTTACCCAAGCTCATCTCCATTTCTCCACGAACTCTCGAATAACACAACATGCAACCAACTATCAACTATACAAAACTATAATCGAGAGTGGATAATAACTTATTCATTAAAACCGGGCTCCTCCATTTATCGAGCCACTTTTGTGTTTTGTTGTTGTTGCCATCGGAGGAGCCGTGACATGCAACAATGTTAGTATGGTAACATATCAATCCGCCTCTCCGTTATCTTCAAATCTCTTTCCAAATCCATCTTTTATGAATTTACACTAACTAACATATTGTATTCAAGATTTATAATTAATTAACACTTTATTAACTATCTTTATGTATGTTTTTGTGTGAGAAGAAACACAACATCACTATTTAATTACCATATTATTATATTTAATGTGAAATTTTTGTGGGTATCCACAACCAACCCGCACCAACCCGCAACGGATAGTGGTTACCCACAACCCACTGCGGGACGGGTTGTGGGTAGCATAATTCTATATTTGTGGATGTGGTTACCCGCAAAATGTGCGGCGGGTAACCACATCCACACCAATTTCCACCCCTAGTTTTTTGTATTCAAAAAGTTGTCTTTGGCATGAAGACCTACTGGACGCGTACGTGGCCATTCCACGTCGATCCGAACGCCAGCCCAAGCCCAACCCAAAGTATCTAGACTAATTGTTAATTATTAATTATTATTCGGTTTCCCCTTTCCTTGTTGTTTCGGTTTTCCCTTTCATATTATGCAAGCATGTAAGAGTACTATAAGTATTGGTTTGGAGGAAAAAGATAAGTACAAGAAGAAAACCCCTAAAACTCTAGTCTACTTTTACTTTTGTTACGATTTTCGCGATGGACGAACCGATCATTCATCGATTGGTATCAGAGCCTGGTTGGAAAGAACCGAGATCCTACCAGCTCCCAGGGACACGCACCGAAGCGGATTCCGAGGAGACGAACGACGGCGGCAGCCCGGACATCGGCTCTTGCGAGCAAGAGGAACCGCGGGACACGGATCCCGATCCGACGGACGGCGAGGTCTCCCTGTTCGCACTTATCGGTGTCTTTCATCCAACGACCTTACGATTCTCCGTTCAGCTGCAACAGGAGACGATGGTGGTGTTAGTCGATAGCGGATCATCGCACAATTTCATCAACCGCGACACGGCTAAGGAATTGCTGTTGACTTCGACTCCAATACCTCCATTTTCGGTCAAGGTCGCGAATGGCGATGTGTTGCGCTGCGAGCATTGCTATGAGGATGTCGAGCTGCGCATACAAGGAGAGCTGATGCGAGTGGACTTGTATGAGTTGCCCATCAAAGGTCTCGACGTGGTGATGGGCATTCGCTTGTTACGACAGCTAGGGCTGGTCACCATCGACTGGACCCGTTTGACGTTGAAGTTCATGGACCACAATGACCGCTGGGTTGAACTTCAGGGGATCCGGAAGACCATCGTGAAGGACGAACACCTTCATCAGCTGCGACGACGAGAGGTGGCATTCTGGGCTCTCTGCGTTCTCGACCGAGGGGTGGCATCGACAGAATCTCCGGCTGAATTGCAAGAGCTGCTAGGGAGGTACGCCGATTTATGCGAAACCCCGACGCAATTGCCTTCCCATCGACCTGCTGACCATCGCATTCCACTCAAGGAAGGGACGGACGCAATCAACGTGCGGCCATACTGCTACGCCCACTACCAGAAAGAGGAAATAAAACGCCAGGTGGGAGACATGATGCGAACCGGGCTCATTCAGCCGAGTTCGAGCCCCTTCTCATCACTCGTCCTTCTCGTCAAGAAAAAGGATGGTACTTGGCGGTTTTGCACTGATTTTCGAGCTCTAAACCAAGTCACCATCAAGGACCGGTTTCCCATCCCTACGGTATACGACATGCTAGATGAGCTCCACGGCGCAAGGTACTCTACGAAGCTTGATTTACGTGCGGGATACCATCAGACATGTATGAGTAAGGAGGACATCACTAAGACGGCTTTCCAAACCCACAACGGCCATTGCGAGTATGTAGTCATGCCCTTTGGATTGTGCAACGCTCCGGAAACATTCCAAGCGGCTATGAACGACATCTTTCGACATCTCCTACCTAAGTCGGTCCTGGTTTTTTTCGATGATATCTTAATTTATAGCCGAGATTGGGAAACTCACTTGCAGCACCTTCACGAGGTCTTCGGCATATTGCGGAGTCACCATTACTACCTCAAGCACGCTAAATGCGTGTTCGGTCGTCAGAGAGTCGAGTACTTGGGTCACATCATCACGCCCGAGGGAGTGCAGGTGGATAATTTGAAAATTCATGTTATGGTTGACTGGTCGAGGCCGCGTAACCTCTCGGAGCTACGGGGGTTTTGGAGTCACCATTACTACCGCAAATTCGTCCAAAATTACAGCTCGATTGCTCGCTCATTGACTCTGCTGCTGAAGAAAGGAGGCTTCGACTGGATAGAAGCAGCCGAGCAGGTCTTCATCCGCCTGAAACGCGCCATGACTTCGACAACCACGCTCGCAATGCCTGACTTCACGGAACCATTTACCATTGAAGCTGACGCGTAAGGGCAGGGCATTGGTTCGGTTCTCTCTCAAGGCGGCATCTGGTTGCTTACATGAGTCGCACCTTGGGGCCCACAAAGATAGGCTGGTCAACTTATCAGAAGGAAATGTAAGCCATTGTTATGGCCATGCAAATATGGCGACCGTACCTCCTGGGGCAGACATTCCATATTCACACCGATCAAAAGAGTTTGCGTCATATGCTCGAAAAACGAGTTTCTACTCCCGACCAGCATAAGTGGGTGGTAAAATTAATGGGGTATGATTAGAAGGTTCACTACAAACCCGACATCACTAATAAGGCCGCGGATGGACTTTCACGGCGGTGACATGAGGAATCCTTGTACTCCTTGACTGCGGCCTAGTTCACTTTCTGGGATGAAGTACGCGAAGCTGTCACTAGTAATTCATATTTGCAGGCTATGCGTGACAAAGCATTATCGACCGATCCAGGTGACTACAAGTATCGGCATGGACTTGTTTTCTTCAAGGGTCGCATTGTTCTTCCACCGGAATCGTCACTCATCACGACTGTCCTCCATGCACATCATGACTCGGTTCTGGGAGGTCATTCAGGGGTAGAGCGAACTCTGCGACGCATTAACGGGATTTACTATTGCCCACGGATGGTGCAGACCATTAAAGACTACATCGGGGCTTGTGATGTTTGCCAGCGAGTGAAAACAGAAAAGGTGGTACCGGCGGGGCTGCTGCAACCGCTTCCGATTCTGCGCCAGATATGGGAGGAGATATCCATGGATTTCATCGAGGGTTTGCCCCAAGTGGAGGGTCGCTCTGTTCGGACTGTGGTCGAGGCTTTCATTTTTGGAGTAGTGCGCCACCATGGGATTCCAGTAACAATTGTCAGTGACCGAGACCGAGTATTTTTGAGTAAGTTCTGGCAGGGGCTGTTCGATCAAGTGGGCACGAAGATCTTGATGAGCACATCCTATCACCCTCAAACGGACGGTCAGGCGGAGGTGGTCAATCGCTGTCTAGAGCAGTACTTGCGATGTTTCACGCAGCAACATCCGCGAACATGGGTTCAACTCCTTCCGTGGGCCGAATTATGGTACAACTCAACATATCACCGCACGATTGGGACGACCTCATTCCAGGCGCTCTATGGCCGAACCCCACCTTCTGTGGTTCCCTATTCGGATGGGTCATGTACGGTAGTTGGTGTTGATGAGCTCCTCAAGGAGTGGGATGAAGCTTTGGCTCGCCTTCGCCAGAACCTGGTTGCGGCAAACAACAAGGCGAAGCAGCTCGCTGATGCTAGTCGGCGGGACGTCAACTATGACGAAGGGGAATGGGTTCTTCTGCGACTTCACCCATACCAGCAGTCGACCGTGTTCCGCCGAGCTTCCCAAAAACTTGCTGCTCGATATTTTGGTCCATACCGTATCCTCAAGCGAGTTGGGGCCATCGCCTACAGGTTGTAGTTGCTTTCATCGGCTCGCGTTCACCCAATCTTCCATGTTTCATTGTTGAATAAATATGTAGGCGATGTCGACCCCCAGCTAGTACCCCCGCCGCCGGTGGGTGATGATGGTGACCTCGAGGTCGTTCCGGTCAGAACACTTGACCATCTTTGGAGTCGCAAAGCGGGATGTGTCACGAAGGAGTGCTTAGTACAGTGGCGTCATTTACCCCCCAGAGGAAGCCACGTGGGAAGAAGTGCAAGCTGTCCGGGATCGGTTTCCATCTTTCGACCTTGAGGGCAAGGACGAGCTTGAAGGGGGGGGGGGCAATGACGCGTACGTGGCCATTCCACGTCGATCCGACCGCCAGCCCAAGTCCAACCCAAAGTATCTAGACTAATTGTTAATTATTAATTATTATTGGTTTCCCCTTTCCTTGTTGTTTAGGTTTTCCCTTTCATATTATGCAAGCATGTAAGAGTACTATAAGTATTTGTTTGGAGGAATAAGAGAAGTACAAGAAGAAAACCCCTAAAACTCTAGTCTACTTTTACTTTTGTTACGATTTTCGCGATGGATGAACCAATCGTCCATCACTACTCTGCCCACAGGTCAGATGGCTTGCAAGCTCTATTTTTTCATAAATTATGGGGAACATTAGGAAGAAATCACATAAACATGGCTTCTTCTTTCTTTGATACAGGTACCCTATCTCTAAAAATGTTGGAATCTTCTATTGTTCTCATCCCCAAAATAGACCACCATGGGACACCGAGACAACTTCTTCATATATATCTAAAAAACATAGGGATGAAAGCTATTACGAAGGCCATCACGAACCAATTATAGTTTCTAATGAGCAAGCTCATTGCACCGACCCAGAGTGGCTTTATTCCATGGCATCAGACCAATGACAACATCATCATCTTAAAAGAAATTCTTCATACCCTGCACAATAAGAGGGGGGAAAGGGTAGAATTGTCATCAAGATTGACATTGAGAAAGTTTATGATAGGCTTAGATTGGATTTTCTCATAGATACCTTGAAAGAAATTGGCTGACCAAGCAGTTGGACAAGTAGAATTATGTACTGTGTAGAAATTGGCTACCAGGGGAGTACGCCAGGGAGACCCCTTATCCCCTTATTTTTTCTATGTAAGGAGAGTTTAAACATTAGATTGAGCAAGCTGTGGAGGAAAAACAATGGAAGCCTTCAGTGACAATTCGATCATGAATGAATTACCAGTAGGGGTGGGCAACGGGTTTGAAACGGGTACCCAGTCCCATTTGAAATGCAAAGTCCATCCCATATCCCAAATCCATAAGGATTAACGTGTATCCTTTACCCGTACGGGACTGATAATGGGTACCCAAACTACCCATACATACCTGTTCAATTAAAATGGTCGAACAAATGGGAGGAGCGGCGTTTGGCAAGTCTAGGGTAAGGTTTTGGCAAGGCTGAGATGGGAGGAGATGGGCAGATGAGAGAGAGAGGAAAAAAAGATAGAGAGAGAGAGTGAGTGATGAGTGGTGGAAAGAGATGAGAGAATTAAATGAAAACTAAAATTAATCTAAGCCAACCAAAATGAGTCCACATAATTACCCTAATAACACAAAAACTCATCTTAACTTTTCTTAATTACAAAAAGAGCACTTTTGTGATGTGATTCTACGAAATAGTTATTTAAAACTCTCTCTAATCAGTTTGACAAAGCGGGGTAAGTTTCTAACAAAATCCACACGTGACTCAATCTGTTAATCAAAAAATAGGGTACAACTCGTCCACGACCCAAAAAATTTCAACACTTGATTCAACTCGAAGAAGCGGAGCACATTTGTAACAAAATCCACCCTCGACAACACCGATATCAGGTCAAATTAGCTTGAACACACATGAACTTGGGTTCAACTATTATAAGAGGCGGGTTCAATTTGGATTCAATCCCAAAGCGACCCAAAATTTGTGAACACACTCGAATTAGCATGAAATCACATGAATTTCTCTGACTGGTTTGATACAGCGGGCGAGTTTCTAACAAAATCCACACTAGACCCAATTCGTCGATCACAAAAGCGGGTAAAATGCGGTTTTGATCCAATTCGATGATTACAAAGGTGGATAAAATTCATTCACGCCCCCAAAAGTGTAAAGGGTAAAACTTGTCCTCGACCCAAAATGCGTCAATGAGTTCAACTCGATAAAGTGAGGTTTTGGGTTCAACTGTCATAAGAGGCGGGTTCAATCCCAAAGCGATCCAAAATTTGTGAACACACATGACTTTCTCTGACCTTTTTGATAAAGCTGGGCTAGTTCAAAATTCACAAACGACCCAATCCGTCGATCACAGAAGCGGGTAAAATGCGTTCTTGCCCCCAAAATTGTCAAGGGTAAAACCTGTTATCGATCCAAAATGCGTCAAAACTGGATTTAACTGGATAAAGTGGGGTGTGTTTTTAACAAAATGCACACCCGACCCTATTCATTCATTTTAAAAGCGAGTAAAATTTGTTCTCGACCCAAAAATCGACAATAGCGGTACCAGGTAAAATTATCTTGAACAAACATGAATTTTGGTTCAACTGTCATTATAGGCGGGTTCAATCCCAAAGCGATCCAAAATTTGTGAACACATATGAATTAGCTTGAACATACATGAATTTCTCTTACCGGTTTGATAAAGCGGGCAAGTTTCTAACAAAATCCACACGTCACCCAATTCGTCGATCACAAAAGCGGGTGATGTATGTCTCGACCCAATTCGATGGTTACAAAAGTGGATAACATTCATTCACGCCGACAAAAGTGTCAAGGGTAATGCGTCAACACTGGATTTTACTTGATAAAGCGGGATTTTGGGTTCATTTGTCATAAGAGGTTGGTTCAATTTGGGTTCAATCCCAAAGCGACCCAAAATTTGTGAACACACATGAATTTCTCTGACCAATTTGATAAAACAGGTCAAGTTTCTAACAACAAACACACACACGACCCAATCTGTCGATCATAAAAGAGGGTAAAATGTATTGGATTTAACTCGATAAAGCGGGGTTTGTTCTTAACAAAATGCACACCCGACCCTATTCGTTAATTATAAAAGCGTGTAAAATTCTTTCTTGACCCAAAATTTGGATACATCGACACCGGCTCGAATTAGCTTGAACACACATTAGTTTGGGTTCAATTGTCATAAGAGGAAATATTTAAAAGATGTGTAAAATTCGTTCCTGACCCGAAATTCGGCAACACCGAAACCGTGTCGAATTAGGTTGAATACACATGAATTTGAATTCAACTATCAAGAAATAATTAAAATATTTGATCAATTAAAGAAAAGTAAACAATAAAATAATCCTAGTTGATGTGACTGTACCAAATAGTAACCCAAAGCTTGTCCTTTTAAAGAGTTCAAGGTCGACTAAAAGATCTAACCCCTAAAGTCTCCAAAATCATTTGCAAGTTCGACATAACAAAAAAATTGGTAAAACCCCATTTGCAAGGTGAAGACAAAAAAAGTAGTAAAACGACCGTAACCGTGATCAATAAGCGAAGGAAAGGCAAAAAAAACTTGTTCGACCTAAAATTCGTTAATACAGAGTAAAGAGGGGTTTGCTCTTAACAAAATGTATACCCGACCCTAATTGTTAATTTTAAAAGCAGGTGAATTTTGTTCTCGACCCAAAATTCGGATACATCAACACCAGCTCAAATTAGCTCGAACACACATGAGTTTTGATTCAATTGTTATAAGAGGAGATATTTAAAAGATGGGTAAAATTCATTCCAGACCCAAAATTCGGCAACACAGAAACTGTGTCGAATTAGGTTGAATACACATGAATTTGAGTTCAACTGTCAAGAGATAATTAAAACATTATCAGTGTACCATCACAAATGTAATATTTTGTAATTAACAAAAACTTAAAGGATATTTGTGTCATTAAGGTTCTACTTAATTTACTTATAATTTATTCCCGATCCAAAATTCGGCAACACCGAAACTGTGTCGAATTAGGTTGAATACCCATGAAATTGAGTTCAACTATCAAGAAATAATTAAAATATTTGATTAATTAAAGAAAAGTAAATAATAAATTAATCCTAGTTGATGTGACTCTACCAAATAGTAACCCAAAACTTGTTCTTTTAAAGAGCGCAAGGTCGCGACTAAAAGATCTAGCCCCCTAAAGTCTCCAAAATTATTTGCAAGCCCGACACAACAAAAAAAAGGGTAAAAAACCATTTGCAATGCAGAAACAAAAAAAAAAGTAGTAAAACGATCATAATCGTGATCGATAAGAGAAGGAAAGACAAAAAAAACTTGCTCTACCCAAAATTCGTTATACCGAGTTCAACCCACTCTATTGATTTAGGCGTGTACAACTCGCTTACCCGGGTTCAACCCATTGATTTAAGAGTGTAGAAATTGTTGTCGACCCAAAATTTTTAAAACTTGAGTTCAACTCGACTACCATTGATTTGGGTTCAATTAGAATTCAATTGTCATAAGTTAATTGATGGGTGCTTCCAAATCAGTGTGCTATGTGCCGGGAGGATGAAGAAAGCGTGGATCACTTATTCCTGATTTGCAGGTTCGCGTGCAGGGTGTGGCACATTATGAGGAGTTTCGTGGAGCTACCCATAGATATAGTTACAGACATAGCAATAGTATTCAGAGGATGGCAACACATGAAACCAACTTATCCGAAAGAATGGTGCTCGAGAATCTTTTTGTACGAGTTTTGCTGGCGGTTGTGGTTGAAATGAAATAACATAATATTCAAAGACAACGAGGAGCCTATGAACGTGGTTTCCTTTAGAATCGGTCGCGCAATGGCGTACTGGCTTTGCGCAAAGAAAAAGGTAAATAGATTTGTAGCAAAAGGGTGGGTGAGGACTATAAAGATTAGTCTTATGCCAACATCATCACAAGGGGGCAGAATTGATCAACGAGACCCTGACGCTGCGCCTTTTTATGTGTGTTATGCTCATCTGTTTTTCCTTTATCTGATAATTGGGTTGCACGCTGGATGCTAGTTTGGTCTTTACTCTTTAATTAACAGGCCACATTCTCCTTTTCTTGTTTTGCATTCCTCTAAACCTTAATAAATGATTTCGCCATTATCAAGAAAGAAGGGAGAAATTGGATGGTTTTCATTTTTGAGAAAAGAAAGAAGAGAGAAAATTGGTTCTTCAATTTTATTGAAGAGAAAGATAAGGGAAACTTGAGTTCTTGTAATTTATAGAAGGAGAAAAAAGGAGAGAATTTTAGTGTTTTAATTTTTTTTTTTTTTTGAAAAGACAGAAAGAAACAAATTTTGTGATTTTCAACTTTTTGGTGTTTCAAAATTTTAGGCTTTCAAATATGAATCTTTAATTTTTATATAGAGGGCACGACTAATTAACTATATTATAGTCTTATATGGAATAATTATTTGACTATATAAGATTTGAGAACATATTATGAGTTATCTCATCTTCAATATAATATTACTAGAATTATCTCAAATGCAAGTTATTTTATATTGTAAATCATATACTTAATTACTTGTCAATTTAATTATCACAATGTTTATGTATGAATTATGAAGATTTAAGATTTTAACATTTAGTCACTAAGAGCAATGTAGTCAAAACCGCTCATTAAAACTTAAAAGCTTACGATTTTTGCTTCTAGGTTACCAAAACATTGGAATGGCAATGGGGCAGGTCCGGGTCGGGTACCCCGATATTCATACCCTCCCCGTGGTAGGTCGGGTCCAGGTCGGGTAATTTACCATGGGACGCAGGTCGGGGCAGGTCGACCCAATGGGCATGTAATTTATGTGAAAAAATTTAAAAATATTCATTATTTTCATTAAAGACCAAGAAATAAACCATAATATGATAAAATATAGTTAAAGTATTGGACAAATTGAGGTTTTCACTTATTTATAACTTTATTATAGCTAAAATATGAGGTAATATGAGGAAAATTCTAAGTAATTTGACTAAGATTACATGAATTTAGACAAGAACAGGTCGAGAATGGGGCAGGTCGGGACAGGTCGGTTCGATGAGAGGTACCCATGCTCGCGTTGCCCAGCCTACAGGACTGGTCGGACCCGCCCAAAATAGGCCAAACGGGTCAGGTCGAAATTGCATCCATACCAAAAAGCTTTCTTTTCCATTAAAATCTTTAGTGTATAAAATCGGACTAAATTGTACTTTAAAGCTTAAAAGCTTACGCTTTTACACTTCTAGTTCGCTAAATGGGTATTCTTTTCATAAAATTAATTATAAAAATTATATTTTAAAGGTAAATAATCAACAATATGATATGATACATACCAGGTAGTTGGATGCATTCTCAGATTCAATAGAGTATCCTAATTCACCCGCCAGGCCCTTCCCAAATTCGTTAGCATAAGGGGAAGGTGGTTTATTGTTAAGACCTACGTTTATGAACTTATTGTTAAGAAGTTTTGCTATTTAGACAATGAATAATAGGAGTTTGGGACAAGATACTATACCATAACCCCTAATGGGTGAATCCCAGTCCTCAATTCACTAACCCAAAGCATGGGATTCGTTTAGTCTTAAAATGAAAATTAACGATTCTGATTCGTCAAAATTATTATTGATTTTCATTTTAAGATTAAACGAAACTCATGGTTTGGGTTAGAAAATTAGGGATTTGGGTTCACCCATTAGAGGTTAGGGTATAGTATCATGCCCCAAACTCCGGTTAATTCATGATCTAAATAGCAAAACTCAATGGGGCGTACACTAAGATAGTTTAATAGGTAAATTAACCATTAGTTACAAAAATCATTTATTTTAGAAAAAATCACTTAATTTGTCTACGTGTTTTCTATGCTTCTACATTTATTGTAACTCAGCATGAAATTATCTTTATTTTACAACTCTGAGTAAAACTTTGGCATATTTAAGTTGTGTTCGAGTTAAATTTTGGCTTCAAAATGAGTGCTTAACTTGATATGTTAAGTTATACGATGGCAATAAATCAATAATCTAAAAGAATACAAAATTAATGTACATATATGAATATGAGGTAGAAACAAATTGTCTAAAAAATTTGAAAAATGTTTGAAATTAGTTTAATAATAAAGTGTAACTTGTAACGAGTAAAGAGTAAGCAACACAGTGCCCGACCTGACAACCCACAACGTGCCCGACTTCTAACCCGATGAACCCGTAACCCGATTGACCGCAACCCGAATGACCTGTAACCCGATGAAATCGTAACTCGACTAACCTGCAACCAAATAAATCCAAACCCGACTAACCAGCACCCCGATGAACCCCTAAACACGACTAACCCGTAATATGATTGGATCCAACCCAAACCCGCCGATTGACACCCTATGTTCTGGCATGCATCCTTTTTTTTGGACTTGTTAGTCATTTTAAGTCAATATTTCTGTTCTTTAAGGGTTAAACTGAATAATCCATTGTAACTCTAATTTTCTCTACTTTATAATTAGGCAACCTGCCCTTAACTTTGAAGGGAATTACTTTGTTGGACACCTCCCGTACGAGGAAGCTGTGGCAATATTTGAATTTGTCACGGCTCAAGCTCTCAATTTTCTGAAATTTAGCAACCACAATAAAATGTAGCATCCACAATATGGTAATTACACTTTTGTTGCTCATCAAATTTATCTATATTTTCCATTTTCCATTCCCCGTTCTGTCCATCTTTGTGATCTGATATTGCATAAGTTGTTTCCTCCTTAGGGGAACTAATATTATGCCTTTATCTAGCTTATGTCGTCAGTTTCATTTTTATCTCCCATAAACTTATCTTGGATAGTTTGTTTAAACCTTTATTTCTAAATTTGTTCATGTTGTTGAAAAACTTTTTCCTATATCATATGTTTATGGCTCGTTAGTTTCTACAGCTGGCTGGTCCCAGTACTTATTTGGTGGCACACCTGATTCTGTAAAATAATTCCCTCACACCCTTCATTCCTATTTTTCTCCCATCAGTTTCACATACACCTCCTCAACAGACCAACATATGTCTTGATGGTTGCTGTGTTAATCTCAATTATCATTCTAAAAATGCAAATTGATAACAACCAACACATTTATTTCGATGCTTACAATTTATCAAATTTCACAGAATTTTCTATTGGCCAACGGACCAAAGTATGGTGATGGAAAAGAAAATATATGTGGATCCTATATCATGGGCGGATCTCTTTCTGATGAGTGCCTGGATAAGAGAGGATTAGAGGTGGCAATTAGGATCCAAATCCATGAATTCAATTCAATTCATCCACCAAATTATCCACCTAATCCAATCCATTTAAATTAGTTTGAGCCTAGTTAACGACTTACCCCCGTACCGCCTTGGTTGACTCGCTTGTCCTTCTTTTCCCGGGCGCCTTGCTTGTGTTCCCCACCCCCCCCCCCTCCAATGGAGCGCCTAGACCCTACAACGAAGAGGCGCACCGCGAAACCCGAGGGTTCGTTAGCAATCCAACGATCAAGACAGTCCTCCGAGTCTAGAGAGAGAAGTACAAGTTAGTTTAGTGAGAGAACCCGATCTGAGTAAATGAGGTTCACCTACTGTTCTATTTATACCCGGAGCCCTCTCGACCAGTGCCCCCAAATCCGCCCTACGTCATCACCGCAATAAATGCGAGGTACCTTTTTCCAGCCATGCGCCTCGACCACCTGACACAAGGTTCAGAGGTCTGAGGCGCATGACCTCACGAGTTCTGCCCTCCGTACCGCCTCAGCTGCTGGATGAAAGAGCACGGATCTAGGTGTGCGATTGAGGATCGTGATTGGTGTGAGAATTAGGGATTTGGGTTAGGTAGAATTTGGGAATTAGAGTTGAGAGAAGAGGAATCCGGTCACCGGGGTGGTGGCCGACGGGTTGGAGAGGGAGAAGGGGAACTCGGCAATGAGAGAGAGAGAGAGAGTGAGTGATTAGGGAATACTTCTGGTGTTATTGGTTAATCCTAGTTCAGGCCTAACACAAAAAATATATATAATCCGACTAATTCCCTATAACTACCCAAAGACTTAACCTAACCGATTTAACCCCAAATAATCCCAAAATAGCCAACATAACATAAAACGTCTAGATAACAAATAAACTCCCAATTAATAATCGTCTGACATTCCATCCCCCCTTGAAACCCACCTTGCCCTCAAGGTGGACCTTCTTTCTTCTCTTCCTTCTTCTCTTCCGCTTCTCGCGCCTCCATTTCCTCTCCTTCATCTTCCCAGTTTACCACCAGCAGCATGAGATGACCCTTGCCGCATTGGTGCCCCACTGTGTACCTTTCATCGCAGTTGAAGCAACGATCGTCTCTACGCTTTTGGTCAGTTTCCGCCTGAGTCAGCCGGACAAACCCCTTTGGTGGCAGCCTTGACTCGAATCTGCTCCAGTGGCCGGCGGGATTGCATTTCTCGATGGCGGTGTGGTAGCACCTCCTGCTACCATTCCTCCACTGGCTTTCTGGATACGCCCAGCCGACGTCCTCCAACTAGCCAACTCCTCTTCCTTGCGCCCTGCAATCCTGAAAGCAACTCGAAGAGAGTCAGGTTCAAAAACCTTAACGGCGGTTGCCAGCTCAGGGCGGAGTCCCCCCATACACAGTCCCACCAGAATCTCCTCCGTCATTTCCTTACACTGGTTTCCCAGCTTAAGGAACTCCGCGCGATACTCGGCCACCGACCTTGTCTGTCTGAGCTTGGCCAGCTATTCCGGAGCCCACCCCTCCGCCTTGCCAAACTGATAGCGCAACTCATCCTGGAACCTGGGCCAAGATATGATCTCACCTGCAGCTTCATAAGCTCTCTCGGTCCATTCCCACCACTGGAGGGCATCTCCCTCAAGATAGAAGGACGTCAGGTGCGCCTTCCGCTCTTCTCAGATCGGGTAGTTTCTGAACCACCTCTCAACTGCATACAACCATAAATCCACATCTCCCGAGCCATCGAACTTGGGAAACTCTATCACTGGCGGTTTAGCTCTGAATACTAATTCCTCTTCAGTCTCATATAGAGGGTTACTGTATTCATACCTGCCTGTGTTTGGTGGTGGCGGTCGGTTCGGCGGGCCCTGATGGTAGTAGCTGCCCGCGGCCCGCTGCTGGGGAGGATAGGGCCAGTCGCCCGCCACCTCCTGATGGTTCCCGCCGTATCCGGGCTTGGTCCCCGACCCCTGCCTAATATCTCGACATCCTCGGCCTCCCGGTGCTCGCGGCGTACTCCACGGGGGGTACCCGTACTCCTGGCCCCTGCCGAGACCCTTGCCCAACCCGCTCCAGCTGCTGTCCGCCAGTGGTTGACCCGATCCGATTTGGTTCGGCTCGATTCTGCCATGTTCGGTCGGAAAATCGAACCGGTCAGACCAATTGGCCGCCCAATGACTCGCCCGGTTCGGCCCGACTGCGGGTCCACCATCCCGCCCCAGCGGCCCTCTTCTGGGCTCGGGTCCACCCAGCCCTCCGGGTCGTCGAAGCTCCACTCCTCTTCCTCCCCGGGCCCAATCGGCCAGGGTTCCTCTCCGTTGGGCCTACTCGGCCACGGATCTCCTTCGTACCCCGCCATCTTGTGCTTCACACGGACCTTGTCATGGGCGGATCCGTCGGCATCGGTAGCAACCCAAGCTCGCTGAATGCAGGCACGGGTACGCTCCTCGCCCCCCAAGTTCCCGGCTCCCCTGCTCGGCTGTGCTACACGGCCGAGCTACCCGGCCCCCGCCCGCCGCGGCTAAGGCCCGCGTCGCCCCCGCCTTGTCACCGCCGGTCGGCGGTTTCTCCTCGGCTACCTTCTTCTCCCGGCGCGCCACCGCTCCAGTCTGGCCAGCGCCCGCGCCGTCGCGCGGCTGCTCCTCCTGGCGCGCGGTCATCGCGCCGCTGCCTTCCTGAGCTGCCGAGCTCGTTGCGGTTGCTGCGGCCGTCGCCACCCCCGTCGCGATCGTTGTCGTCGGCACCGCCCCTGTGGCGAGGATTGCCAACGGCTCCCGGCTCTTCAGAACTTGGGTTAGCACCTCCTGCATCGTCGCTGCCAAGGCTCCGCAGATGTTTTCAGCCACAATCTTGCCCACCTCTTCAATGGAAGCCTTGATCTGGTCGCCTATGGCTTCGATTGCTCCGATCGAGCCCTTAGAGGCCTCGGCTGCCCTCACAATCACCTCTGTCAAGCTCTCCAACGATGCTGCCAGCGCATCATACTTGTTCGTCGTCACATCCTTGACTGTCACCACCTCCTTGAGCTGGCGCGGCGGTTGTTGCTTGTCCGCAGGGTTCGACATCTTCAGAGAATCGGCACACCAGCAAGGCTTTGATACCACTGAAAGAGCACGGATCTAGGTGTGCGATTGAGGATCGTGATTGGTGTGAGAATTAGGGATTTGGGTGAGGTAGAATTTGGGAATTAGGGTTGAGAGAAGGGGAATCCGGTCACCGGGGTGGTGGCCGACGGGTTGGAGAGGGAGAAGGGGAACTCGGCAATGAGAGAGAGAGAGTGATTAGGGAATACTTCTGTTGTTATTGCTTAACTCTAGTTTAGGCCTAACACAGAATATATATAATCCGACTAATTCCCTATAACTACCCAAAGACTTAACCTAACCGATTTAACCCCAAATAATCCCAAAATATCCAACATAACATAAAACGTCTACATAACAAATAAACTACCAATTAATAATCGTCTGACCATTGACCACTTTGTCTTATGCCCCTTTGTCAGAGGCTGGGTCCCGCTCAGCCAAGTCATCTCCACCATGATTGGGTCCAAGTGAACCATCATTGGGCATGGGCCTCCACCCACACTTCCTGTCCCCCTTTACTCAATAGGCCCATTGTCATCCCCCAACAAAATCCAATCCATTTGATCCAAATCCAATTGGATTGCTGGATTCATGGATCAATCCATGGATCCAAATGGCAAATTACGATTTTGTACCTATATTTTTTATATTTTATATTTTGGTACCTAAAATTTATATTTTTATACGAAAAATATCATTGGAAAATTACATTTTGGTACCTAAAAATTTTCATTATGACATTTTAGTACCAAAACTTTTCAAATTTTACATTTTGGTCCAAGCCTTGGATGTTATTTGGATTCATGGATCAATCCACCAATCCATTTGATCCAATACATGAATCCACCAATCCACGAATCCGATCCAATTGCCACCTCTAGGAGGATTATTTGATTAAGGAAGATGGCTAATGATGATGATAATGCTGGAGATTTGGACGTGTGGATGATGGGAATTGGTGGTGGTTTGGTGTTTGTGGTGGACAATCGAACAGAAAGAGGAGGGATTATTACCAAAAAAAAAAGATTAGGGAAAAAAGTGTTTGGGACGTGCAGAATGTCATGAACCAGTTGATCCCAATAACTCGAGTTGTTGGGATAGGTTCAATCGTGGATCATATACCACAACACTAACACACCCCCTCAAACGAAAGCCACTCACAAGGGCTTGAAGTTTGCACAGGTCTGAAGACAAGAATACCATGTGCTTAACAAATGGGGGTCACCGGGAATCGAACACAAGACCTCTCGGTCACAGAAGGCTCTGATACCATGTCAAGAACCAGTTGATCCCAATAACTCGAGTTGTTGGGAGAAGGTTCTGCTGGATCTTATATCACTCTCTAACACGCCCCCTCAAACGAAAGCCAACCCATGGGCTTGAAGTTTGCACAGGCCCACCATACCATGTGCTTGAAAGACAACGGTTAATATTGGGGGTCGTGGAGAATCGAACACATGACCTTTCGGTTCTAGGCTCTGATACCATGTCATAAACCAGTTGGTCCCAATAACTCGAGTTGTTGGAGAGGTTCAATCGTGGATCATATACCACAACACTAACACGCCACCTCAAACGAAAGCCACTCACAAGGGCTGGAAGTTTGCACATGTCTGAAGACAAGAATATCATGTGCTTAACAAATGGGGGTCATTGGGAATCGAACACAAGACCTCTCGGTCACAGAAGGCTCTGATACCATGTCAAGAACCAGTTGCTCCCAATAACTCGAGTTGTTGGGAGAGGTTCAATCGTGGATCATATACCACAACACTAACACAGAAGAAGGATAAGAGAGAGTAGGGTCGGCCGGCTACAGAGAGGGAAGAGAGAGGTCGGAGGATTTGCTTAATTTGATTGTTTATTTCTTAATAATTCCAAAAAATGATAATGAAGATAGACTTATAGTCTCCCACCATTACCAACTACCATAATAATTTCACATCTCTCTAAGATTCTGAATAATCTCTAAATTCTCTAAAATCTGATTGAATAGCCCCAAATAATAATAATGATGACGTAATTAAAATAATAAACTGGTGACAAATAATCATCAATCCGTACCTCCTTCACTTTCTCATAGACCATCGTGTTGATGATGAATATGCTGTTTTCTAGAGAACAAAGTATTCCCATTCTTGTTTTCGTATCCAATGTTACAACTGTTATTTCTTCGAATTACTTAAAAGACAATAATTCTTGCATGTCACTAGCTTGAGAGTTACTGGTTTGTTTTAGCTCTTTCCAGTTTTGGCTATTTCATTTGTCTTTTTTGTTATTCATTTTAGTTATTTACATAGATTTTGTCTACTTAGTTTTCTACACACTCACGTCAAAATGTAAAGGCCAAGAATTGCAATTTTTTCTGCCCGGCATTAGAGGGGTTTGGGTGGATTCCAAGAGTGCCCAATAAACAGTGAAGTCCGGTTATCAGACATGGCTTAGAAGTAAGACAGTTGAGTCACAGGCTACTACAGTGGCCTCGACGGAAGGAAGAGGATATGGGGTAGGGTGGGCAAACGGTTCGGTAAACCCGAACCGAACCAAAACTGAATTAAACCGAACCGAAATCGAATTAATGCTATTTGGTTTGGAATTCGGAAAGAAAATATGGATAGTTCGGAAACCAAGGTTCTTTCAACCGAATCGAATTTTCGAATTTCCGACCGAAAAAACCGAAATACTATAATTGCAAGCTCCAAATGGTAGATTTTTATGTTTGTAGTTGTTTTTAGACATAAATATTTGAAATGTTTTTGACTTATGTGTTGAAAAGTTTGATTTTATCATTGATGATGCATATAATTAATATTTATTGTTTATATTAGGGGTGAAAAATAATTTAAAAGTGAGAAAATACAAGTAGCTTCACAAATTCGGTTTTGTGTGAAAAACCAAACCGAATTATAATTTGGTTCGAATTCGGTTTGAGGTTTGAAAGAATTTGGGGACCCAGTATTCATAATTTTGGTTCGGTCGAAACCGAACCGACCAAATGTCCATCCCTAATATGGGGATTAAATATCCCACCGAAAGTGAAATACTTTGGGTGGAGGTTTGCCCGCCGCAATATGCTCCCAACGGGAGCTAACTACTGCAAGAGGAATGAGAAGGGTTGTGAAAGTTGTCTATTTTGTACATTGCCGGAGACTCAAACACACTTGTTTGGAGAATGTGGCTGGACAACCAGGATTTGGCGGCCTACTAATTTGGCTTACTTGTTTGACTGTCGTAAGAAATAAAAATTTAGATGCTAAAATTTAATTTTCAATGGATTTTTTGTAGGATTGAAATGTCAAAAAATAATTTTAGGTACTAAATATTAATAACTATTAAGTTCAGATACCAAAACTGTAATTTTAAATGAAACATAAAAAGCAACGTGAATGAAAGGGGGAGGAGAAAAAAAAAAGGGGAAAAGGAAGGGAGAAGAGATAGTTACTATAATACCCTTATAATAAGGGTTATTATGGTGCTAAATAATTTGTATGCAAACTGTATTTTACAATATTTTTTCAATTGTGAAAGCACAAAATATTTAATCATGTTTGGGGCAGAAATATATATGAAACGTGCTTGTTATGCCTGAAGGATGAAAAATATGGTTCACCTGTTTGCGAGGTACTCTTTTATACAATATGTAGTAAGGATCTTTTTGTATAGGAATGCTCCTCCCATGAATTTTGGTTGTGGGGAAGATTTGGTATAATTGATGATGGTACATTGGACAAAGCAGGATGATGTAGCAAAGGTAAGATATTTTTGGCGAGAGAGGTGTGGAAGGATGTACATCAACACTGGCTTTATATCTCGAGGTCCTTTACTTTGAAACATATCACCACGATATTAAATGTTTTCTATGATGTACAAGATAAAAATATATTAGCCTACTCTTATGGAGGTTTAGTGAGAGATTTAAAACTATAATTACGGTCGAATTTGCAGAGAAAATGATAAAATTTGGCATTAGGTTCGAAGGAGTGAATTTGGCGTGACTCTCCTCTGTCATCTTTGCTTCCAATTTACGGCAACAAGAAGTAACTACCTTGAGAAACTTTTTTGCTGACATGGAGTTACAGTATGCTCTCAACTGGTCTGATGATCCCTTGTCATTGATAGTGGTTTCCTCTTCTGTCTTGGTCCCCTCTACATATATAGTAGATCTTCCTTAAATTCGCTTGTAGGCTAAGAAAAATGACTAAGGCATGAAGATCAATTCTTATCACCTGTGGGTTGATATTTGAATCGCGTGAGTTAAAATGGAAACAAACCACCACTTATGACCGTGGGAGCAGCAGGAGCGACGTCCTTGCTAATTGACTTCATCCACATCTTATCAACCTAAAGGGTATGTTATTCTACCTCCCACTCATCACACTAAGGGGTGTCAATTTAATCAAACCTGAAAGATTACTTAACACAGAACACCGGGATTACGTGGTTTCTCCAAAGATGATATATGACCGTTGGGACTAGTCCACGGAAGAAGGTTGTGATCTCTTATTCACGTTCACATAAGCATACATCGGCTTAAGCCCTGCACCAATACATATATACTCGGCCACTCCAAGACCTAACCCACGTCAGAAAAGGAAAATTATGTATATGGATAATTACAAAAAGATACTTAAACCTTCTAACAAGGGGTACTTGAAACTTAGCCAACTTACAAGTGGCAAGAGGTGTCAAGACATGAATACCCTCCTCATTATCTTGTTCGACGTGATCACACCCCATCGTCATATTAGGGATCATAATTTCCGATGACATATCATCACACCAGGAGTATGTTTAATTTACGACCCCCATCGCATGACTGTGGTTCATCAATATTTAGTCAAATTTCTGCTAACATCATCAAGTTACACATTATTTCAATCCTCTCTTCCATAACTAGCCAATTTCTACCCATCTCATTGCACTAGGGTGGATAATCAACACTAAGCCAGAATTTGGAGTTGATGGAGTGATAAAGGGGCGTAGGTTGCATAATGACATTGGTGCCACGAGTCTAAGTAACCCAATACATGTGACTCATTTTAACTTGTTTCAATTGATAATTAAGTAGGCCTTATAAAAACATTGAAAGCCACTCATATAAATTTATACATGTGACTCATTTTAACTTGTATATCGATCATACTTCTTGTAAATAACTTATGTACTATCATAGTATTTTTTTTTTTTTTTTTTTTGCCAATAGATACAATTGTATTAGCGAGAACTAAACGAAATTAGAGCAAGTGAATAATTAAAGTAGATGGTGTCTTATGTATTATATTTAATCTCACTATTTTGTCAATAACGTACGTTTAAAATCGGTGATAGAAAAGAAGAAGTCTAATTGGAGTTATGGTAAAGGTTTCAGTTAGCCACCTCTCATACGTTCCGTCGTTTTACTAGCTACGGTACAGGAATCAAAATAGACGGCTTACTAGTTGGCGATGAATATTGTAATTTCCACACAATCCAAAAGTAAATAATTAATTTACATGATAATTGTCTGAATCCCTTTTGTAAGTATTAAGAGAATCATCACGCTAATTCTTAAGAGCTATAAAACAAACAAACAAACAAAAAAGTATACCAACTCCTTAGATATTTACTAGAAATGTAAGAATCATTCCCCCACTCCACTCATAATGCCACGTGTCTACGCATCCCCCCGCCATAGCTTTTTATATATAAACACACTTCCATTTCATTGAGTAGACAGCCACTGCACTGACCATTGAGTAGACAGCCACTGCACTTGCCGTCTAATCATGGCAATGAAGCACTATTGCATCTCCATCGCACTAGCTGTCCTCCTGGCGTTCTGTTCCTCTCAAGCTGCATGCCGAATCGTTTACGAGAAATCCGCCGCTAACAGCACCGTCGTTATCGGCGACGCAGCGGCGAAGTTCGCGAGGATCAGCAACGCCAAAGCCGAGCTGACGATAAACGGGTTCCAGAAGGGCGAGTCAGGTGGCGGCCCGGCGGAGTGCGACGGCAAGTTCCACCCGGACGACACGCTGGTAGTGGCATTGTCGACGCCATGGTACGCTCACGGGCAGCGCTGTTTCCGGTCCATCACCATTCAGGGGCCCAATGGGAATTCGGCCACCGCACGCGTGGTGGATGAATGCGACGTCGCCCACGCAGGCTGCAAGCCCGATATCGTCGATGCCTCCCAAGCCGTGTGGGAAGCCCTCAAGGTGCCGCACAATCAGTGGGGGCTAATGTCGGTCACGTGGTCAGACGATTGATCGGCTCACTACTGTCGAACCCGGAAAATTCAAAGTCAGGCGTTGGTGTCGAAAAATGATCCATGTCGAAGAAAGAACTAAAGCGTGTCGGGTTTATCTTGTTGTTTGCATGGGTGTCTTTCTTTGTTGAATAAAACACTTACAATAGCCGATCGGAGATTTAAAAATCTCGACCGGAGAATAATGTGGCTCGATCATCTTGTAGTCCCCCATATCTATATGTATATTTGATTTTTGATAATGCAAGCAGTCTTTTATATAGTATGTATCAACGCACTTTCCATCCAACCCACATAGAAAAATATATTAATTAATGAAGATATTAAAGATGGGTTGTCTTTTACACTATTTCTTAGAGTCTCACATTAGAGTATTTTCATTACTATTAAATTATAGTTTTTCTTTTCTTTTTTAATTACTTTTATGTCTAGATTTCCCTTAGAATCTACACATAAATGAATCCAACCTAATCAGACTCGGCCAAAGCAAGTTGAACCCGATCTTATTAAATTAAATTGTAGTTTTTCTTTTCTTTCTTAATTACTTTTATCTCTTGATTTCCCTTAGAATTTACACTACTATGTCTTGATTTCCTTGGAGTCTACACATGAATGAATCCATCCTAATCAGACTAAGCTAAAGCGAGTTGAACCCGATCTTAACGAGTATTAGGTCGATCGAGAGAAACTTTTACCCGCTTTTGTAATTAGCGAGTTGGGTCGGGTGTGGATTTTGTTAAAAACTCGCGGCTTTCCATCCAACCCACATAAAAAATATCAGTTCATTCTTGGTTGAACATGGTGTTGACGAATTTTTGAGTTGGAAGCATGTTTAGCGAGTAAGGTCGAATGCGATTTTTGTTAAAAACTCACCCCATTTTTCATCCAACCTGCATAGAAAAATATATAAGGCCAATCCGGGTTGAACATGATGTTGACGAGTTTTTGAGTCAGAAGCATGTTTTACCTGCTTTTGTGATTCGCGATTTGGGTAGAGCATGATTTTTTGTTCAAACATGGCCCGCATTTCATCTTTTGTAATTAATAAAAAATTTGAGGACTTTATGATCTCAATGGTTTTATCTTTCTTTCTTAATTATTTTTATGAATTTTTCTCATCCCACATCAAGGGGGACCTTTTTGTAAATTTTCAATCTAATCTGACCTGCCAAAATGAGTTGAACACGGCGTTGACAAGATTTTGACATAGAATGAGTTTTACCTGCTTTTGTAATTAGCGAAATGGGTCGGGTATGGAATTTTGTTAAAATTCTGTCATCTTTCCTTCATTTGTAATTAATAAAACTCCGGCCCTTTACTATTTTAATGGTTTTAACTTTCTTTCTTAATTAGTTTTTTCTTAATTCCTTCTACTTTTCCTACATCCCACATCAAGAGAAGGACCTCTTTGTTATTTTTCAACTTAATTCGACGAGTTAAACCCTCTTTTAAGAAAATTTGAGTCGGGAGCAAGTTTCACCAGCTTTTGTAATTGCTGGCTTGGGTCAGGTGTGTATTTTGTTAGAAACTCGACCTCACTTTCCATTGATTTGCATCTAAAAAACAAAACAATCGATCTAGTCAAAGCGGTTTGAATATGTTTTTGACAAGTTATGAGTCAGAAGCTAATTTTACCCGCTTTTGTAATTGGTGGTTAGGTCGGGTGTTAATTTTTGTTTAAAATCCTCTTTCCATCCAACCCGCAACAAATAATAATGTCACTTTATGGACTGGTATCATACCTCATTTAATCCTATCTAAACGAGTTGAACCCGGTGTTGACGAGTTTTGTGCGGGAACGACTTTGACCTATTTTTGTAATTGATAGGCATGGTCGCGTGTGCATTTTGTTAAAATAGCTCAGCCTGCTTTCCATCAAACCCGCACCCTAAAAATAAAACAATCGATCCGGTCAAAGCATGTTGAACATGGTATTGACGAGTTTTGACTCGAGAGCGAGTTTTACCTACTTTTGCAATCGGCGGGATTAAGTTGGGTGTGAATTTATAGGGACTAAGAAATTCCTTATTTAAGGATTCTGATCTGGAGACTTTGGAATGTACTTTACAAGGTTAGTATGTGTGTCTACAATATAGGACATACATTTTAATCCCTGAGAAAACATGGTTATCGTTGTCACAACCAGTTTACATACAATCCCTTCTCTTTGTAAATGTTGTAATGTTGGCAACTACCGGTGGTAGAATGTCGAGTTTTACCATTCCTTTCTCCACAGGTTCCGAAGATTTTTGGGTTAATACTCTAATTTGGCCCGAAATTTAGCATAAGTGACAGTTCTGGCCTCATTTTTCAAATAAGACATTTATAGTCTACTTTTGAAAATATTGGACAGATTTGGCCCGAAACTTATGTTGACTGTTAATATTAACGGTCAAACATTTATTCTGTCAATGACTCCACATCTAATGCTGAGGTGGCATCCACATCACTTATTAATCAAAAATTAAAAATTAAAAACAATTTAAATAAAATCCTTAAAAAACTACATTCCTTATCTTCATCTTCTTCTCCTAAACTGAATTATGATTCCTCTGATTTCTTCCTCTGTCGGACAACGGAACAAATCCAAACCAAGAAGCAGATCGAAGAGCCTTCTTCTGGGTTCTTCTATAGAGAATCTTAGGGTGAATCTTTGCATTTTTAGACATTGGCGCTTGGGTTACTCCTTCCTTCCACCGGATCTCGCCTTCCCCTCGCCACCAGCGGATCTGGGTTCATTGAAGACGGAACCCGAGCGGAAAGGGAAGGTAAAGCAGAAGAGAAAGCGGAGGTCGTGACGCTAGCTGGGATAGCATAACGGGGCTGTTGTGTGCTGTCGAACTCGCTAGGGGCCATGGCTGTGTTGGTGAGGCATCCTCCGGTTTCCGTCACCAATATTAGAAGAAGAGAGGGTCGGTGAAGAAATGGATTCTCAGACGGAGATGCCATTGCTCCGGCAAGATGTCGATTCAGGTCGAGGAGAAGATGTCGAAACCAAGAACTCTGACGACGTCCCATTTAGCTACGAATTCCAGAATAATGATGAGTGCTATGGTGAAGAGGCAGAGGAATAATCACCCCAATAATAGCCTCCCGAAAAATCCTAATTTGTTCCCGAGTCCGGTCGTGAAGAATGATTGCAGCTCAGTCGCGGCTTTAGTTGATTGGCTAGAGCGACGAGAGGTTGAAATCCCTAATTCTGTACGAAGGATCTCGGCGGAGACGACCAGGTTCATCATGCCGCGACCGCCGCCGCTCGTCCCAAGGTGAAGCGGCGATGGAGTTTCGTTAAGTACTAGGGTTTGGATTTGGGGTTTTGGGGATTTTTCTTAATTTGTTAATTTTTATTTTAATTGAATTATAAAATTAAAATAGTAATATTTAATGACGTGGCATGCCACATCATCAGTTTTTTGGTGAGTCACTAACGGAATAATGTTTGACCGTCAATATTAACGGTCAAAGAAAATTTTGTGCCAAATTTGTCCAATAGTTTCAAAAGTATGTCATAAATGTCTTATTTGAAAAATGGGGCCAAAACTGTCACTCACGCCAAAATTCGGGCCAAACTAGGGTATTAACCCAAGATTTTTCTTTTCCATTTTGGTGCATCACGTCACTATCATTGCTGATACAAACAAGTTTTTATGTAGTCAGGTACTCATAAAATATTAAATTTATGGATTTTGTTACGGTGACATGCATGCCACTGTGACATGGACTTTTCGGTCGACCTAATCCAACATGCGGTCGACCGAATGAACTAATTCATGTATGTGGGGTTCCGAGAAGCGGTCGACCTCTTACATAATACGGTCGACCGCTTTGGTGGTCTAACAGAATGAAAGGTCGACCCAAATATCTCATAGGCCGACCCTTGTGCACCTAACAGGTCGACCGCATTATGAAGAGGTCGACCGCCTTCACACCGTATCCGTATTGGATATGGATTCCAACACCAGAAAGGTTCCACAATTGGACAAGGAAACGAATTGGGTCGACCCATTCACGTCCTAAATCTCTATAAATACGAATATAAGTCCCCTTCAACGCCACCAAGTCTGAATTAGGTTTTTTTCCGACTTAGAGCCTTTGTGAAGAAGATCGTTCGCGGTTGCTCTTGTACGTGTTGGAAGTGGTCGACCAGGTCTAAGGTGCGGTCGACCTAATGTAGCATTCGCCGTCTTCTTTTTTAATGCGTGATTTCCACCGGCTAACTTGATATATCGTTGGGTGCAGAATTCAATTCGGTCGACCGTGACGTCAACCAGGTCGACCTGACGAGACATTTCTTCGTATTTGAATTTAGGCCACAACACTTGGACTTCTGTACTTGGGAGGTAACCCAATTGGTCGACCTAATGGGTTTCAAGGTCGACCATTTATGTTTTTTTGGTTATTCAACCTGAATGTCGACTTTGGCTTTGTTTGTATGACTATGTTGTGCTTGAAAAGTTCGACCGCGCCAGATATCTGGTCGACCAATCCTTTTTTCGGTTTAATTTTGAACTTACTTTTTGTTGTTAATTGTTATTTTCCTGCTGGATAGGTCGACCTAGGAATAACAGAGGTCGACCTGACGAGTTGTGGTAGTCACTATTTGTCTTCCAGGTCGACCTAATACTTTGTCAGGTCGACCACGTCTTTGTTTTTTGGTCAATTGTAAAAATTTGTACTTGAATTATGATTTGAATTTTTCTATAAATTGTTTAGACGATGACGCATAATGAGAAACTGCATCATGATTTGGGTGAAATCATGAAATTGTTGAAAGCCACACAAGAGAAGCTGGTGGTGTGTCAAACACAAGTCAATGACTTTCAGAAGTCCATGCGTGATAGAGTGGAGCAATTGTCAGTTCGACTTACAGATATGACTGGGATGATGCATGACGGGTTTGAGAGGCTAGAAGGTGCTATCAAAGATATAAGTGCAGAACGAATGGAGAATGGCGGAAGAAATGGTAAAGGAAAGAAATTTGACTTTGGTAAAGAGGAGGAAGACCATGATGACGCTGAAAATTGCTACCAGAGCATAGACGATTTATTGAAAGAGCACATTTTAAAGGTATCCAAGTATATTCATATGTGATTGAAGATATTAGTATTACTATCATTAGTGCTAATTTGTTTTGTTTATATGTTTGACAGAGTGAAACAACGAATGGCGGCAAGGGTTTCTCTCCTAATTACAAGAGACCGCGATATGAAAGTGACTCCTACACCACTCCACAGAAGGATCAATTTGTAAGAAAGGGATTATTTAGTGATGATAGCGATGAAGATGAATCTAAGAGTCCTTTCGAAAAGCACGGGGTAAGTTTACGTTACATATTCATCTATAATGTGTGTTTGTGTTCATATGTTACTTTAATTTTAACTATGATTTGTAGGTCATGAAAGTGGAGGGTCTAGAAGGATTCACCAAAAATCTTCAAAATCCAGTTGAAGACTTGTATTATGTTGTTACTAAAGAGAAGGTTGGGGACAAGAATTGGGACAAGTAAGACGTTTTTTAGTACGTGCGGTCGAACGTTTGTCCAATAAGGTCGACCGTGACTGTGAACAGGTCGACCTGTACGTTGCAAATCACAATTGACATTTCTGTTATTTTGATTTTTGCAGTTTGACCGTTGTGGACTTTTTTTCTGAAAACGTGCAACGACATTATTTGAGTTCGGTCATTAGCGAGAATAGCTGGGTTTGCTCATCAGTAAGTACTATACTACTACGACTTTCGTATGAATTGTGCACTATTTATGTTACGATTTACGATGATTTTGTGTTTGATTGTTGGATGGTAGGTAGTGGATTTGTGTGCAAGGGCACTAACAATGTCTGAAAAACATGATGTGAAAGAGCCAAATGTGTGGTATTTGCCAAATATGTTTTCGGTAAGAGCCGTAATGTCAAATTATTTGTCATAACCTAGTTATTTATATTGTACCATGTCAATTCATCTCAACTAAAACATGGTGCAGAAAATTGTACGCGCTAACATGAAGACCAGACAAATTCGTAACAAGTTGATGAATGATGGCGTGGACTTTATGCCGAATGTCAGTGCATGCCAGAAGGTTAGTCTAGTCAATGTCCCTATATCATTAAATTTCGAAAGTGTATTTGTTTGTATTCGCTGTTTATAACATATAGTGAGTGTTTCGTTGCTAGATATTTATGCCAGTTCTTGACGATGAAGCACGTCATTGGTTTCTGTATCTCGTCAATGTCCAACAAAAAATTGCATTTTTGCTTGACAGTCTACCTTCAACTAGTGAGGCGAATCGTAGGCGTAAATCAGCACTATGCAAGAATTTGGTAAGTGTTTCCTATAATTTTCTGACTACTAAGCGTTACGTATTATGCTAGAAGCTTAAAATATTCGTTATTTGTGTGTAGTTGTCCACTTTGGATGATATTTTGAAACCAGAGCGGATAAGCAATGTAGTAGTACCAAATTTTGGAGATTTCAATTTTGATGAGCTACCAGTTCAACGGCAAAGGAATAGTACTGAGTGTGGTGTGCACGTCATGCAGTGGATGCGCTATGGATCCAAGGATCTTGATAGAGTGGTGAGTATATCGTCAAACAAATAACTAGTTTAATTTACACTTTTTTTAGTTGTAACGAAATCTTACATGGCATAATGCAGATAGGAGAAGAACACAAATTACCGGCTCGAAAGGAGATTCTATGGTATCTGGCTACACATTTTGAAACTAACTGAGGTCGACCTATGATTCTTCTGAGGTCGACCCATTGTCGTTTTAAATTAATTGAGGTCGACCGCTTTATGGAGTGGTCGACCGCGTATTGTTCATTTCGAAAATGTGACTAACGTGTATTCTTGCTTGTTTGATCGCAGGATGTTTGGCGGCAGAAAGAAAAGAAAGGCACAAAAAACTGTTGCCTCAAGTTCGGAATGGGAAGAGTTCAATCTGAATCTGTTCCAGACCAAGGAGCAAAGTGAGAACTATGAAGAGAAGAGCATGCACAACCGCAGGGTGGCTCCGGGAAGGCCATTGACGACGGATGCGTATTCTCATTTCGAGAATTACGGGTTTCTGGGACCCTTCATCGAGCAGGAGTGGCTGAAGGTGATATCACTCAATGTACCATACTACCCAAAACTGGTACAATACTTCTACAACAACATCGTCTACGAGCGCAATGCAAATGGATCCATTCACGCATTCAAATCCTATGTGAATGGGGTGGCGATGCACATCAGCAAGAATGTGTTGGCGCAAGTACTGGAGGCTCCAAACGAGGGGAGGAGAATCAATTCTTACGGTGCTTGGAATGAAACGCATTTCACGAGAGCCAAGCAAATCCAAACGGTATGTGGTCTTGATGAAGAGGAAGATGCTCAGGGGCGCAATAGGCCAACGAGTAACCACCTGACAATTCAAGCCAAAGTTCTTCACCACATGCTTTCCTACAACATTCTGCCAAAGGGTGGACATCGGGAGACAGTCACCTACTTCGACATGGAGCTCCTCACCAACCTACTGTTAAACGAGAAGGTGAACTTGCCATACTTGATCTTTAACCACATGCTTACTGCTGCAGAGAGTTCAAACAGGAATCTTCCCTATGGAATGATCCTCACTGTGATATTTGAGCATTTTAATGTGAATTTAAGTGAAGAGGTGGGGTTAAGAATCTCAAGGCAGGAGTTCTATACTGTTTCATCTCTGAAAAAGATGGGCTTTGAGCTGCGTAATGGTGAGTATGTCAGAGCAAACAATACTCATGGTGGTGATGATGATGATGATGATGATGAGGATGATGATGGTGATGAAGGAGCTCGAGACGAGCCAATGGCGGAGGCACAGACTTCAACTCCACCGATCACCTTACAGCGTGTGTGGGAGCGCATGGATGGCATGTACGAGTACATGGGCCAGATGTCCACCCAGATGACTGGCATGTACGACTATATGGGGCAAATGACCACCCAGATGAGCACAATGCAGGTGACCGTGAATGAGATGCGAGATGAGTGGCGATCTTTCAGGGGAAGATACATGCATCCCACCACATCCGACCACCATCATGCTACCACCACCAATAAAGAAAATGAAGAAAATGTGGATGAGGGAGGGGGGAGATGAGTAGGAGAAGATACGAGATGCGAGATGAGTGGCGATCTTTCAGGGGAAGATACATGCATCCCACCACATCCGACCACCATCATGCTACCACCACCAATGAAGAAAATGAAGAAAATGTGGATGAGGGAGGGGGGGAGATGAGTAGGAGAGAGGAGATTTTATATTGTGTGTTTTAGTTTTCAAAACGATTGTTGATTGTTATTCTGTTGTTTTTTTAGTTTTATTTTTATGTGTGAACAATTATGATTTCTGTTTTATTTTTAGTTGTTATGCTATGAATTGATGAGTCCTTGTTATAATTATTAATGACTAATTATGATGGTTTGAAACATAATTTATACGATTAAAAGAACCACACAAATCGACATACATAAGCAAAAAAGACACGGGGCATAGGTTGACTTTCTTGTATTCGGTCGACCTCGTACCGGATTAGGTCGACCGAGAAACCAACACTTGATCTTCATTTTACCTCAAATGATTGGACACTTTGATAGAACACTTATCTTCTATCTGGTCGACCTCTTTCCTTATCCGGTCGACCATTTTGTTAATGACTGCCATCAAGTGGTCGACCTATATATTAGGTGGTCCACCATGTTGTTTCTGACGCCAACGAAATGGCCGACCGAGGTTTTATTCTGGTCGACAAAAAATAACAACTTAAACTAAATGCGGTCGACCAGGTGGTCATGGCGGTCGACCGCAATGCTTTCTCGTGCTGCCCAAATTAGTCAATTCGGTCGACCGCCTTCAGGAATAGGTCGACCGAAAAGTGCATGTCACCGTGACATGCATGTCATAGTAGGCATACCCTAAATTTATCCCTTTCTAAAACAAATTTTTATTGGTAGAATTATTTATTTTTGTGAACACTTCCACAAAAGTAAAAATCCTCATTGATTTGTTTTTCGTATCAGTTCTTGCGACGCAGCATGGACTTCCGTGCTAGTATATATATATGTGGGTGTGGTTTTTTTTTCTTCGCAAAGTCAGTTGTAATAAAATCAGACAAACAAAGAAAATAAAAATTTAAACTAAATGGCCGACCGAGGTTTTATTCTGGTCGACAAAAAATAACAACTTAAACTCAATGCGGTCGACTAGGTGGTCATGGCGGTCGACCGCAATGCTTTCTCGTGCTGCCCAAATTAGTCAATTCGGTCGACCGCCTTCAGGAATAGGTCGACCGAAAAGTGCATGTCACCGTGACATGCATGTCATAGTAGGCATACCCTAAATTTATCCCTTTCTAAAACAAATTTTTATTGGTAGAATTATTTATTTTTGTGAACACTTCCACAAAAGTAAAAATCCTCATTGATTTGTTTTTCGTATCAGTTCTTGCGACGCAGCGTGGACTTCCGTGCTAGTATATATATATGTGGGTGTGGTTTTTTTTTCTTCGCAAAGTCAGTTGTAATAAAATCAGACAAACAAAGAAAATAAAAAGAGCGCGGGAGTCGGCCAATAGTCGAACTCCTGATTAGAGGGTCTTTTATGCCACATGATGGGCAGCCCTATTGAGACAGCGGAGAACAAAACAGTAAGAAACCCAACTACGGAGAGAAGTCTAGCTCTGAGCATCCTGCAAGATAGTTCCATCCTGATCATGAGCCAAGTCACCTGACTGAGGAAGTCCTACGGATAACGGGAGCTCTTCTGCGTGCCTCTCTTTTGCGTGCCTCTACAAAAAAACAAAACAAAACACACAAGCCTCCCCACTAAAGGCAACTAAGCTCCACCAAATGGACTTAAACAAGCCATTAAGGCTTAGTCGGATACACCGAAATCAAAACTATGTGAAATTAATTTTTTTTTTTTAAGAATAGTTAAAGAAAAGCAAAAAAAATGGACGAAATTGCTAATAAATAAAAATTACTAATAAAGAAAACAAATAAAAATTACTAATAAATAATGAAGGAAAAGCATAGCGGTTAATTAAAAAGATAAAGAAAATAAAAAAATGACTAAAATGCAATAATGTAAAAAAAGAAAATGAGGAGTTTGTTTGAGTTACGTACCTAGAGCAGTTACGTCAATCCAAAATGTGGGAAAATGTAATCAATTAAGAAACCACAAAAACCTTTCACCTTCCCTAAGAAAATACTAAACGACAAAAAAGTAAATACTGTAACAAAAAACTAAGTAAATGCTAAATTAATAAAAAACAACAGTAACGTAAATCCTTTAACTTCCCTGAACCAATACACCCGCCTCGGGGCCCACCGTTGCATCGCTCGTCACAAGGAACGGATCCCTTCCATTCGACGATTGCGATCAAGCCACGTCGATTCTGCTGGCTGGCCCATTCTGCAAATCTCCGACCATACGACAATTTCATCATCCCACCCAAGCTCGCCGCCGCCGCCGGCGGTTCGGCTTCAAGACCACCTTCGTTTGTTCTCCGGGCGGCCTCTCTCTCGGTTGACGCCAGCCGGTTCCTGATATCGCTCGCACTCGTCGCCTCGTCGCTTTTTCTTGAAGAGGAAGACGAGTCTCTGTGCAGTGCCGACGCGGCGGCGGCCTCGGTCTTGGATTGCTTCTTCGGCTTCTAACAGGGCTTGAAAATCGCACGAAAACTCGCCAGGAATCCCGATTCCGCCCGCCGCCTCTCCGATTTCCCCTTCTTCAGCTACGGCTCCGCGGATCTCTTAGATCGCTGCCGGCGGCGGAGCCTGCGGCTCCGATCTCGCTTCGATCGCACCCTTCCCATACAGGACACCTTCGGGGATCCCAGCTTTCCTAGTTTTACTTTTTACGATTTACCCCTCCCATCCCATCGCTTCTCTCCCTCTTTCACTTTCTCCTTATTGATCCTTATATATGTGAGTGTGGTTCAGACTAACGTATGCCAGGATTACACTATACGCATGTGTTCACACATAATAATCATTTATAATTAATAATAGGCAAAATACACTTTCATAGCCATAACTTTCGCGTTTGTGACAATAATAACTACTTTTGGAGAAATACTAAATATAGCAACTTCCATCCAATACTTTAACGGTGTCATCTAACAGGGTGACTGGACTAACATCAACTGTTGACGTGACATATTTTATTGGAACATAATGAAATGTGGAAATTTTTAAAATTTTATCCTTAAATTTTAACTAAATTAAATAAAAAATTATAAAAAAATAATAAACTCAGTCCTCACTCCTCATCCACTGTCTATTCACCTTCCCCTCTTCAAAATCAATCCGCCCCTGTTGTCTCTTTCTCTTCTCCATCAACGAACAACAAAATGATTTCTTTCTTCTTCCCATAACGATAACACCCACAACAAAACTCTTTCTTCTCCTCTCATCTTGATCTTCTTTCTCTCTTAAAAAACACTCAGATCCTTTCTATAAAAAACGCCCAGATCCGCCAATCAATCTTCTTGTTGAAATCTCATTCTTGCCGCCGACTACGTCCCCGATGCGTTCGGCAAGTCCAAGGTTTTGGTGAAGGTCGTTCTCAATCTGCCTTCTGAAGACGGAGATGCTTCGACGACAGCGGCAATGGCGGATCTGGACCCGCGGGGCACTACCCATATCGTGATATGGGAGAATCGAGGGGGCCAACTCAAGCAGCGATGGAGGAGTGGGCATTGGAGCAGGTGCGGAGCGCCTAATATTACGATGAATCCGTCGATTACTTCCCTTTACGCGTTCTAGATCTACTAAGAAAGCGTCGAAAGATCGTACTTTGGTCATTTCCCACAATCAGCTAACACTTTGTTGAGGTTCCGGATAGGTTGGGACGGAATTGATGAGCAGCTATGGCCTACTGTGGAACAGCAGCGGGAAAAGGGTGGGATGCTTTTGAGATTATTTTTTTTCCGGTGAATGGGAAGAGGAGAATTCCAGAAGAAGGAATTTTGTGTGGAATTTTTTCTTTCTTTTGTTTTTGTTACCAAAGCCAATGGTGACGTGAGAGAAAGGGAAAGTGATGTGGGGAAGACAAAAATATCAAGTAATTATTTTATTTTTATTAATTAATTTCTGACATGTAATTATTTTATTTTATTTTCGGCTTATTTGGCGTTGATGTGTGTGCTGAGTAGGAGCCTAGTCAGAGAACCGTTAAAGAACTTGACGGTGTTACTAACACTGTTAAAGTATTTAACGGAAATGGCTAGATTTGTCATAGAACAACTAGAAAATCTGGCTATAAGTGGTATTTCTCCAAAAGTGGCCATTATTGTCACAAACGCGAAGGTTTTGACTATGTAGATGTATTTTGCCCTAATAATAATTATAATTACAATCACACCTATTAATTTATTTTTCAATACTATTTAGTCCCAAATGATTTTAATCGTGTTTAAATCAATCATGTAAATTATCAATCTAAAAATGATAGAACCTAAACAAATCAATCACTACTTTCATAAACAAAACAAAAAAATCAATCACGATCGCGCGGAAGCAATTTGCGTTCAATCTCACGGCGGCGATCGGCGCTAATCTATGGCGAGGGACTAGGTTCTAAATGACCCTAGGGTTTCAAATCAAGGTTGATTGAAGTATTCATATCTGTTGGGAGGGGACTCATCGTTAGAAGATGAGACGGAGACCTCCTGCCGCTACTCCCATCGAAGCTCGCCAAACAACTCTACCTTCTTATTCTTCCTATTCCGTGTGTTGACCTTCCTTCTTCACTCTCTCCCTCTAGATATTTTTTTCCTTGGAATTTCTTCCTTTAAAACCAGCATTCCTATTCGAAGGAAGAAAACAGAGATATCGAGGAAGAAACAGACCAAGCACAAATGAAATGCACAAGACACACGATTTTTACGTGGAAAACACACATCGGGAAAAACCACGAGACCTTTGTCCAACCCACAACTCTAGTATACTTTGGTGGGATTACAAGTCCTCTCTAGTCTAGCTAAGGATTACAAACTACCTCAAGAACAACTTTCTTCGATCGCCGATCAACCACAATATCTCTCACTAACACAGAGGATAACAAAGAAGAATAGATGTTTCAGAAGTACAGAAAATAACGGTCTTGTCCGTTTACCGCGACTACTTCTTGCACTCTTTTTGGCTAGTTGCCGACCCCTTGTTGGCTCCACCCGAGTATCGCGGACTCCTTTTTTTCCTTCGTTGTTTTCTGTTCCTCGTGTACTTTTGGTTCGTTTTTTAATCAATATATTTCATCACCATTATCAAGAAAAATTTCGTACTCTTTCCTTCCTGAAGCAATTACAGACCAACTAGGGATTATATCGACGTTCCGTGCGGTCGGATTGAAGGATAATGAGCTTTCAATATGCTCATTAAATTTCAGCACGATCCAACGGTTTGTTCTCTTGTTATGCTCTCTTGAACAGGTTGCCCTGCTGCAGAAAAGAAGAGTCTTGCAACCTTTTAGTTCTCTTCATCTTCTTAATTCTTTGTCACTGTAATGGTTGTAACTCCTCTCCATTATAACAATAGAGGATCTTCTAAAAATGACATTTGAACTCCTCCAACAAAATTCAAGATAACCCAACTTAATTACCATAACTTCTAGAAACCGATTAATCCAACCACCATAGGAAGTTGGACCAACCCAACAAATCTCCCCCTCCAGCTCATATGGGGGTACCACCAAACCTGCCTCATCTCGACAAAAAAAAGTTTCTCATGTGGTAGAGATTTAGTCATCATGTCTGAACCATCATCCTCCGTATGCACTTTGTTGACCTACAACAACTTGTCATAAAAAAACATCATAATCCAATGATATCAAACGTCTATGTGTTTTGACCTTGAGTGGAAGGTTGAATTCTTGCAAAGATGGATTGCACTTTGACTATCACAATATATCACATAACTCTCTTGTTTAATGCCCAACTCTTGAAGAAACGTTTTCAACCATAGCATCTCTTTACAAGCTTCTATTACATCTATGTACTCGGCTTCCGTTGTTGATAATGCAACGCAGTTTTGAAGTTTAGATTGCCATGAAACTGCCGTTCCTACAAAAGTTATCATGTATCCAAAGGTCGACTTTCTAGAATCCACATCACCCGCCATGTTAGCATCTGCATATCCATCAAGTATGGTTTTTCCTATGCCAAAGCATACTTTAGAAGTACCTCTCAAGTAGTGAAGAATCCACTTCACTGCTTACCAATGTTCTTTCCCTGGATGGGAAAGAAATCGACTAACCACCTCTACGGCATGAGCAACATTCGGCCTTGTGCAAACCATGGCGCACATCAATCTTCCCATAGTTAACGCATATGACACATTCTTCATTGCTTCTTTCTCTTCCTCACTTGTACGACAATCCTTCGAACTCAATGTGAAATGTCCCAAATGGAGTACTCATCACCTTAGACTTGCTCATGTTGAACCGCTCAAAAACTTTTCCAATATACCTTTCTTGAGACAACCAAATCCTTCCATTCTTCTAATCCCTAGAAATTTCCATCCCCAAAATTTTCTTCGCCGGTCCTAGGTCCTTCATGGAATAGGATTTACTCTTTTTTTAAAGCGATCAATCTCTCCAACATTTCAACCCACGATCAACATGTCAAGCACGTAAAGTAGGAGAACAATGAAATCATTTTCAGCGAAGTATTTCACAAACACACAATGATCTGAGGTAGTTATTGCATACTCGTGGTTGACCATGAATGAGTCAAATTTCTATTACCATTGCCTTGGTACTTGCTTCAACTCGTATAGGCTCTTTCTCAATGTGCATACGAGATTTTCTTTCCCTTTAACCTCGAACCTTTCTGGTTGATCCATGTATATTTCTTCCTCTAAGTCACCATGAAGAAACGTCGTCTTCATATCGAGTTCTTCAACTTCCAAGTCCAAACTTGCATCCAACCCAAGCACAACTCAGATAGAGGACATCTTCACAACGGGAGAGAAAATTTCTTCAAAATCAACACCTTTCTTTTGGTTGAAACCCTTCACAACTAGTCATGCCCTAAACCGAGGCTTTGAACTAGTTTCCTCCGATTTCAACTTGTAAACCCACTTGTTCTTAAGTGATCTTTTTCCTTTGGGTAGCTTCACCAAATCATAGGTGTGATTCTCATGCGAAGACTTCATCTCTTCTTGCATTGCTTCATTCCACTCCTCCTTGTATTCATGAGACATGGCTCCTTGATAATATTTGGGTTCTCCCTCGTCAGTCAACAATAGATTCTCATGAGGGGAGTACCATGTGGAAGCTTTGTGATCTCTTGTTGGCTTTCTTGGTTGGAGTAGAGGTTGCACTTGTTCAACTTGTTCTTCTTGATTTGGTTTCAGTTCTCCTTGCACTTCTTCATCTAGTGCACCTTGAGGCTCATCATGCACTACTTCCTCATTGTTTTCCTGCATTTGAGGTGGAGTTATAGGCTCCATATTAACTGGACCAGCTGATGTGTTTTTCTTCTTTTCTCCCCTTTCTACGTCTTCACTTGTCTCGTCCTCAAGAAAAATTGCATCCTGACTCCGAATAAATTTCCTTGCAATTGGATCCCATAATCTGTACCCAAACTCTTCACGCCCATAGCCCATGAATCTAGATTTCTTTGCTTTGTCATCAAGTTTCACTCTCTCATCTTTTGGAACATGGACAGAGGCTCTACAACCGAACATACGCAAGTGTCCGTATGAAACCTCTTTTCCTGTTCATACTAGTTGATGCACGTCACCCTCCATTCTTCTCATTCACGCAAAACAGCTCCCAAACAACCAGACTCCGATACCACTGTTGAGAAATGGAGTAGCAAAATCAAGCATGAATGAAATGCACAAGACACACGATTTTTACGTTGAAAACCCAAATCGGGGAAAACCACGGGACCTTTGTCCAAGCCACAACTCCACTATACTTTGGCGGTATTACAAGTCATCTCTAGTCTATAGCCAGAGGATTACAAACTACCTCAAGAAAAACTTTCTTGGATCACCGATCAACCACAATATCTCGCACTAACACGGAGGATAATAAAGAAGAAGAGATGTTTCAGAAGTACGGGAAACAGTTATGTACTCTAATTGTCCTAAAGCAATTACAGACTAACCAGGGACTATATCGACGATCCGTGTAGTCAGTTTGAAGGACAATGAGCCTAAAATATGCTCATTAAATTTCCCAAAGATCCAACGGTTTGTTATCTCATTATGCTCTTCTGAACAGCTGCCTTGCTGCAGAAATGAAGAGTCTTGCAATTTTTTAGTTTCTATTCTCTCTTATTAATTCGTTCACTTTAATGGTTGTAACTCCTCTCTATTATAACAATAGAGGATCTTGAATGACATTTGAACTCCCCAACAAAATTCAAGATAGTCTAACTTAATTGTCGTAACTTCTATAAACTGATTAATCCAACCACAATAAGAAGCCGGACCAATCCAACAACCCTTAACATTTGGAAATTGATTTTTTGGATCCAGCAAGTGGAACTTTAACTCTTCCATCCCAGTTATAAGGAATATATATATAGTGTCCCCTGTCATAAAAATATATATGTATAGTCCGATCCCCTGGTTGACCTGTAAACATGATGGTTTCTGTAGTAAGTTTTCATCCAAAGTAAAATGGGTAAATACCACATTTGGTCACTGGGATTACTAAATCGTATTATGTTTAGTCACTAGAAAAAATAAATATCAATTTTGGTCACTCGAATTACTGAAACATGTCATATTTAGTCACTCTCCGTTAGCGTTTGAAACTAAGCAATTAACTACTTCAATTTATGAAGAAATTCTTCAACCTTCCCTGAATAATACGTAGTCGCCGCAACTTATGGTTAAGATTGCCGATTGAACAGAAACAAGGGAGCGGGAGTGGGACCGTATCGCCGGAAGCTGCAGCGGGATCATTAAAGATGACAGGAGGAAAGGAACCGTCACCGCCTAATGGGCCGAGAGCATATTCCCGAGTCCGTGACGTCAAACCATGCGAGTCGTGAAGCCCATGCAGACTCGCAGCCCACGTCGAGTCCGTCTCCTACTTGTACTCGACGTACTCTGTTTCCAACCCTAGAGAATTTAGATGAAAAGGGTTGTATAAATATGTGTAAGGCTGGTTGCAGCCGAATCATCAATCAATAAGAAAATAAACTCTTCCCGTGGATGTAAGCCTCACACAACGTGAGGAAAAACCACGTAAAATCCTCGTCTCTTGTTTAATTCAATTTTACATGGTATCAGAGCTCTAAGCTCCAGTTTTTCTTCCGTCCACCACGTCCGATCATGAGTAAGGAACAAGACCCTCAGCTCAGCGGTGGCTCTGTTAAACTCGAAGAGGCTCTCCCTTCGGTTTATCAATTATCAAACTAGGATGGTCCGGGAAATATGCTGGTTGGCGATCTCCTCACGTCGACCAACTATGGTGAGTGGGCTCTCGACATGAAGGACGCACTCATCGCGAAAAACAAGTACGGGTTTGTTGATGGAACTCTCCCCAAACCCGACACTCCTCTAGAGCGGAGCGCTTGGATTCGCTGCGACGCCATGGTGAAAGGATGGTTAAAAACCTCCATGGATAAGGAAATTCGGAGTAGCATCCGATTTGCTGAGCACGCAAGTGAGATTTGGACGGATCTTCTTCAGCGATTTGGCCAGGGCAGTGCATCTCGAGCATATGAGTTGCGCCGGATGATCAGTTTGCTGCAGCAAGAAAAACAGACTGTGTCGAACTTTTATACACATCTCCGCAGCCTTTGGGAAGAAGCATCCGCCATAACACCCTTGCCGCGTTGTATCTGTGGCAACTGCACATGCGACGTCACTCGGCAGGTGAGGGAGCAGCAAGAAAGCGCGAGACTATTTGACTTTCTTATGGGTCTCGATGGGTCTTTTGGAGCAGTGCGCAACCAAATTTTGGCGACCAAGCCTACGCCATTGCTAGCTGAAGCTTTCCACATGGTGCTTAATGAGGAACAACAGAAGAATATCTCCCAGAACCGCAAAGTTCAGCCTGAAGCGACTGCCTTCATTGCCAATGGAGACACTGATAAGAACGATCGAGGTGGAGATCGAAGTACGGGGGAGCAGCGACCAAAAATTCGCTGTACCCACTGCCGACGCACAGGCCATCTTCGCGAATCCTGCTACCAGCTCGTTGGCTACCCTCCGCGAGATCAGCAGGGCGAGCGGCCTTCACAGCGTCGCAATCCAAAGCAGCCCGATGGTTCAGGTCGGGAAGGAAATCGCGAACCGAAGGCATCTCAGGTTGATTCCGAGCAGAGCCCTGTCGCCGGTTTTACTATGGCCCAATTGGAGCAGCTGAAGCAGTTCATTGGAGCAACCAGTCGAACAAATGAAGACCCGGCAGCTCACATGGCAGGTTTAATTTCTTACGAATCTGAATGGTTATTAGATTCTGGTTGCAACAAGCATATTACCATGGATGAATCGTTGTTGTCACACAAAGAAATCCCTATTAACGGTCCACCAGTTCGCATACCCAATGGTGATAGTATACCGGTGAAGCATATTGGGTCAGTAGAGCTGCGACCTGGATTCACCTTGGGCCGTGTATTACATGTTCCAGAGTTTCGGTGTAATCTCGTGTCGGTAAGCCGTTTGACTAAGGATAATCATGTGGCTTTGATATTTCTTGACAATTTTTGCGTCATCCAGGACTTACGCTCGAAGAAGTTGATTGGGAAAGGTGAACTTCGAGATGGCCTATACTATTTGCGCTTGTTTGGACAGGGTCGGTCGCAGGATTGCGCAGTGCAGCAATGGAACTCGGTGTCAGGAGTCATTTGGCATGCCCGCCTTGGGCATCCCTCCCCAGATAAACTTTTGCATATTAGTCGGATACTATCTTTTAGTTCAACTTCGGATATTGGCCCTTGTCACTCCTGTTTTCGGGCAAAGCAAACTCGTGCGCCATTTTTGTCCAGTATGATTAAGACTACTTCTATTTTTGACCTCATACACATCGACATATGGGGTGGCTATAAGACTGCATCGTTAAGTGGTGCACATTACTTCTTAACCATTGTGGATGATTTCTCTCGGGGTGTTTGGATTTATCTATTACGTTACAAATCTGAAGTTGAGCGTTATTTACTACATTTTTGTAACATGGTCAAGAATCAGTTTGGCCGATCAGTCAAACGTATCCAAGCTGACAATGGGCATGAGTTTCAGACTGCAGGTCTCAAGACGTATTATGCAGAGCACGACATTCTTCTTCAAACCTCGTGCACTGACACGCCACAGCAAAATGGCGTGGTTGAGAGAAAGCATCGCCATATATTGGACACAGCTCGGGCCTTGCAATTCCAAGCTAGCCTCCCAATCCGGTTTTGGGGTGAGTGCATTCTCGCCGCCGTTTATCTCATAAATCGACTTCCGACGAAAGCAACAGGCAAGACACCCTTCGAGGTTCTTTTCGGGAAGCAAGCAACCTATCATCACCTTCGAGTCTTCGGCTGTTTGGTCTACTTCAAGGACACTCACTCACACCTTGATAAGTTCGTTGAAAGAGGCAGAGCAGGTTTATTTTTAGGCTATGCTGCCAGTCAAAAGGGATATCGTATTTATGATCTGGTATCTCATCGTCTAATCACTTCTCGTGATGTTCAATTTCATGAGACTTTATTCCCCATGCAAGCTGAAGTGAGTCGTGACCTTCATTGGATCCCTCGACCTGCTGTCTCGCCCTCACCAACTGCTGCGGATGATTCACCACATAATTTCCCGTCCCAAGCAGAGGGCCAGGTCAGCGAGCCCACAAGAGGGGCCCATACCAGCGAGCCCACCAGCCCGGCCTCACCCCACGGCCCGTCCGCCAGCCCGGCCTCGCCCCACGACCCGTCGGGACCAGGTTCTTCCCCTAGTTCGGCCGCGCCCACTGCTGGGTCGTCTTCCCCTGGGCCGGTTCCTGGCCCATCTTCTCCATCTGAAGCCATTCTCCCTGAGCCCGTGCCAGCCGTCCCTAACACACGGAAGAGTGACCGCCAGCGGTTTCGGCCCAAACACTTGGCGAATTACATCACCGAATTTCACACTGATACATCACAGGGAAGCACCATTAATTCTGCTATGTACCCCCTTGCTGCATACGTTGATTATTCCAAGTTTAAACCTGTTTTTCGTGCCTTTCTTGCAGCACAAACTCGCTATGATGAACCACGCTTCTTCCACGAGGCGGTCCGAGAAAAGGTATGGCGTGACGCCATGACACGCGAAGTTCGTGCACTGGAGGCTAATGGGACATGGACCCTAGTGTTTTTGCCTCCTGGGAAGCGCACTATCGCAGCAAAATGGGTGTGCAAGATTAAGTATTATCCGGATGGTACAATTGAACGTTTTAAGGCCAGGCTCGTCGCCAAGGGATATACTCAGATTGAGGGCTTGGACTTCCATGATACTTTTGCACCGGTTGCCAAACTAGTGACCATTCGTTGTCTTCTTGTTGTAGCTGTCAGTAAAGGGTGGCACATTCATCAGCTTGACGTTAACAACGCATTCCTTCATGGTGATCTGGATGAAGAGATATACATGGAAATTCCTCCTGGTTTTCGCAAGCCTGGTGATACACGAGTTTGTCGGTTGCATAAGTCACTATATGGTCTTCGTCAAGCATCTCGCCAGTGGTACCAGAAGTTCACTACTGCCTTGTGTGAATTTGGTTTTCGACCTTCCCCGGCAGATGCGGCTCTGTTTATCTACCAACGGGGGAGTACCTTCGTGACAGCCTTGATTTATGTCGACGATGTTATCCTAGCCGGCAACGACTTGCCCTTCATTTCTCTTGTGAAGACTTTCCTTGATCACCGTTTCAGCATCAAGGATCTTGGGTCGTTGTGGTATTTCCTAGGCATTGAAGTTGCTCGCACTGCCGATGGAATTGTTCTCAACTAGAGGAAGTTTGCCCTGGATATTCTTGAAGATGCTGGGCTCGAAGGATCACGACCCAGCTCATTTCCCATTGAACAAAATCACAAGCTCACGCGACCGGATAATAATGTCTTGTCCGATCCTTCTCCATATCGGCGATTAGTAGGCCGCTTGCTCTACTTAACCGTCACTCGCCCAGACATCACTTATGTTGTCAACATTCTCAGCCAGTTCGTTCATGCTCCTTGTCAGTCGCATCTTGATGCAGCTTTCCGTATCCTCGGATATTTGAAGTCATCTCCAGGACAAGGTCTGTTTATCCCGAAGGACAATTCTCTTCGCCTCGCAGCATACTATGATGCGGATTGGGGTGGCTGTCAGCGTACCCGCCGCTCCACTACTGGCTACGTTATCAGCTTGGGTACTGCACCCATTTCCTGGTGTACGAAGAAGCAAAAGGCCGTTGCCCGCTCTTCCGCTGAAGCTGAGTACCGCGCCATGGCCAGCACAGTTAGTGAAATACTCTGGCTCCGTTGGTTGCTCCAGGAGCTTGGTGTTCCGCAAACCTCCCCAACAGTGTTGCATTGTGACAACCAAGCAGCACTCCACATAGCCAACAATCCAGTTTTCCATGAGCGAACTAAGCATGTTGAGATGGATTGTTACTTCTTTCGCGAGCGGGTGCAGTCAGGCCACATTTCTCCGGTCAAGGTCCATACTGATCTGCAGCTTGCGGATATGTTCACCAAAGGGCTTGGGAGTGATCGTCTTCATTTTCTTCTCTCCAAACTGAACGTTCGATATCTTCACGCTCCAGTTTGCGGGGGAGTAATGGGCCGAGAGCATATTCCCGAGTCCGTGACGTCAAACCATGCGAGTCGTGAAGCCCATGCAGACTCGCAGCCCACGTCGAGTCCGTCTCCTACTTGTACTCGACGTACTCTGTTTCCAACCCTAGAGAATTTAGATGAAAAGGGTTGTATAAATATGTGTAAGGCTGGTTGCAGCCGAATCATCAATCAATAAGAAAAGAAACTCTTCCCGTGGATGTAAGCCTCACACAACGTGAGGAAGAACCACGTAAAATCCTCGTCTCTTGTTTGATTCAATTTTACACCGCCATGTACGAAGGCGAGTACACCGGAAGCACCTCTTCTCCGGTCGCTGCCACTGTGACATCGTCCTCATCATCTCCAAAGTTCGCGATTGATGGGTCAAAAAGTATCCACAGCCACCGCTCTACTCAGCCATCGCAATGGTCATGGCCGTCCAGAACTTCTCATATCCCACAAATCAAAGCCTCCACTCTGCATGCCGCCCGAGTTCTTCCCCATCGGCAGTCCCACATTACCTCTAATTCCCACTCGCCCCTCACTGTGGTCGCCCCCGGCGACAACAGCGGCAAGAAAAATCCAAAACCACCGGCTGCAAGAAGAATCGTCACCGGCTGCCTCCTTTAACGACACACATTGCTCTATGCGAAGATGAACCAAATGGAAGGATGAGTTTGGTGATTGATGGGAATTGGCTGCCAGTCTGTGTGCTAATCCGGATCTGGAATCGTAGTTGTCATATCTCCGACGGAGTTCCGTGATGTGGAGATGGATACTTAGGCGAGCAACGGCGAGAGGGATTTAATCTCACATCTGATTTTAATGAACCAATTTTGTTCCCTTTTAATTTATGATTATGTTCTAGGTGGTGTCTAGGTTTGTGGGGTTTTTTATGATGAGGGTGTTTGGGGATGTCTACTCGTATGACGATGGTGTATCAAACTTTAGGCTTCAGTTTTATTTACTAAATTATACAAAAATTGGATCCTTAGAGCATGAGTAAAAGAAATAAGGTATATATAATACATAATGGCAAAAATTGTTGGGGGATTGTAGTGGACGTATACTTATTTATGTGGCGTGATTAGTAATTGTAATTATTCATAAGAAATTAGTTAATTATAAATAATAATAATCATTAGATTAGATCAACGGTGTGGAGGACCTGACACATGCTATGTGCCTGGAGCATACGAGTCGTATCCATATATATATATTAACTTGTTACGGGCCCGGCCAGTTGGCCGGATTCAGTTGTAAATCACGAAAAATAACAGTAGCAATTTGTATTCATGTTACGTATTAGTATAAGAAAATCTAAATTCTTCAAATACTTTAAACATTCAAATCGATTGGGTGAATAAGATGATCAAAATTATTAAAATAGTTCAACACTTCAAAAGAATGAACATTATACTGTCTCCCGAAGAGTAATGACTAATCAACTAAAATCTTTTTACCAAAATGAAAAAAAAAACCACTTTTAAGATGTTTTTTTTTATTATTATCTTCACATTTTGACGGGTTTGGGCTAGGACATGCACGTAACTTGGATTAGGATTATAGTTTGAGTAATTGAGTATGAGATAATAATGTAAGATGAATCTGGAGGAAAGTGGGGGGTCGGATATTCTTTTGGTGAAAGATTGTCACAATATTAGTAGTCTCAACATTATTAATTACTTTTACTATATGTCATATGAGCATTATTTTAGTATAATATGTTATTGTAGTCTGTACCGTTTGATAATTTTATAGTACATGATATATTTTTAAAGTAAATTTTAAATGAATTTTTTTCAAATTCATGTGCTTCTTGTTCATAATATCATAAGCAACAATTGATACCGTTTTGACATGAATCACATGCTCAGAATGACAATTATGAGGCGGGTGCACTGAGTGCACCCAAAAAAGTGGGTGCACTGAATACGCCACCATATATATATATTTTTAAAAATTCTAGTACATAATAATAAATTTTGACAGCAATAATTTTAAATAATGTACTCTAGATTTGTAGAGAGAACACGGTAACAAAAAGTGCATTGGGAATTCCATGAGAATTGCAATGCAGTTAAAACAAACTCCATGAGGTAGCTTTTTCGATTTTGGCAATTTTTGGTGTTTTGGATTCGGTTTTTAACCCACCCAATAGCAGCCTAAATTTATCAAAAAAAGAAACGTCATCCTAAGTGATATGAATGAAAATATGCTACATTAGTGGAGATATTTGGATTTCGAAAAAAAAAATATTTTATAATTGCATGTGGATATCTTAGCTTATTGCACTATGCTCTAAGTGGTGGTCTGGACCGTAAATTTCGTGGACTTGGTGAATTATATGATGTTTAGGAATTGTAACTATGCACTTATAGGTAATTTTATCCAAAACACATATAACCACATTGATTATGGTAGGGTTTGGGGCCAATTTTATAGCGATTTGAATATTGTTGCAATAGACTTTATTGGGTATGGGTATTGACATTATATTCTATTTAGGCATGAGTTTACCTATTTATATGAGACTGATTAAATTACACATACGAAAATTTTGACCAATTTGTAGAAGTTATAAAGTTTAGGTATAAAATTGTAAGGATGAAAATTATAGTTACGGAATGGATTTTTCCATTGAAGTTTGAAAATATTATATGTACCAAAATCTTGATTTTATATGGTCATGGTATAAACCCAAACTTATGATTTAAAAGTCCAAACCAACCCAAATAAGCGAGTATGTCTCTAAAACTATAGATATGTACACACTTACCTTCTATTTGAGTTTCATAACTAACTTATTCTGATTTGGATGATTAATTACTCATGGGTTCGGTCAAAATTGTCATTTCTTTCATTTTCTTTCCTAAAAACATCGCAACCAACCTCAATAATTATTATTCATATTGTCAACTTCTAATCATAGTATGTAAATACTCCGTTTAATACACATATAATGGTCGCACGAATTTTATCCGTTTAAAACTTCATTATCCATGTTATTGTGAAGTCATTTCATTTTTCCTTTCATTTGATGGCTCGAGTACTAAACATGTGAATTCATATTAAATGGATTTAATTGTTAAATTAATAATTATTTATATCTTATTTTATTTTTTAACTATTGACGTACTATTAAATATGCCATTAGTTTAGAGACAAAATCAAGTATATGTATGTATTATATATGTAACTTATCAGTACGGTATTTTACTAACTATTTTTCAAATGAATAAATTCAGTAAAAATGAATTGTTAACCTAATAATCAAAAGATAACTCTTTTACTATCATTCATTTCAAAATATTTATTAGGCATGGCAGTATAAGAATAATATTGAGGAAGTTAATTTTTAATCTTTGAACAACTGAAGTCCTAAGCATAACTTGTACAAATCTTCACCTGAACCACTCGCAGCCAGTCGACACCCCAACAAACCTATTGCTCATACATAACAAATAAACTACAATTCGTTCCCTTATCTATATAACATAACAACCAACCTCATATAATTATGAATCAGATTGTCATTGGTCGATTAAGTACTAATAAATTCATATATAATCTACTTCTTACTATGACACCCAAGTAAAATATATTGTCCATGCATGCCAAACAAATTAAGATGTTTAATATTCTCAATACTTCTGAAAATAAATGATTTACCAAATCATAAATTACATTTGTCTTCTCGAAAGTAATTTGTACTGAAGTTGTGCAATATTATTAAAAAAATTCCTCAAACATGATATTTTGCATGGTTTTAGATTCTTCATCTTCTGACTCACAACTTAAAATCTTCATTCCATGTGACGTCCTCAGCTCCTCGTCATATGAGAATAATATGAGATATTACAAAGGTATTAAATTGGGATGATATAATAATTTGTTCCACTTCATGACTTTGATACTAGACAATAATATCAGGAGAAAATGCTTGCTTCCTATTATAATCAACAATTAAAGCAACAACCTAACTTGCATATGGCAACTTAATTTCAACTTGTTGAACTATGTTGTCATTCAGTCTATCCCATGCAGATCGAAATGTCTTCACTAAGATACTATTTGAATCTAACATATCCCGTAATTGTTGAACAATTGAATAGTGCAAAGGTTTTTAAGCTGGATATGTGGATAACAAATCTAACATGTTTTGAAGTTCATTGCCAGTTTCATAGATATAGAGTTGAAAAAATTTGGGTATGTTGCTTTTAGTAGGTAAACAGACTACCAATTCATTGAAATACTTGTCCTCCAAACGAATAAACACATACTCCTCGTCCATCATCTATAGATCGGTCTAGTTTACCTCCAATAGAAGTTAATGCGAAAACCCCATTACAGTCACGAATATGTTCTAAAAAGTGACATCTCGTTGAAGTGTTTCCTTGCAATAACATATTCAAAACCTTTGGAACCTCCATTCGAGGAGGGAGCTTCACTTTGCATTCTCTGCAACACAATGAAAAATTTAATTCATTGGAATATCTTGTGGGTTTGGTGCTTTATCCCTTCCACATTAATGCTCCACAATATTCACATTTGTATGATGGGGTTCCAATATCAAACTCTTGAACAACTGCAATAATAGTAGAGCTCGAATATAAGATATCCATTGATAAAAATTCCAACATTATAATAATAAGGAAAATGGAAAAAATTAAAACATTTATAAACCTGGAGAGTATCCAGAGCGTATCACCCGAAGACGATTATAACGATTTTTGGCAAGTTTGATGGACCTCAACAATCTATTTCTCTTAGTTTGTAAGTTATTCATCTCAATTTAAAGTCCTACATAGGAGTTATTAAAATAAACAATCCTAACATCTAACACATAATTTGATGACCCTCCACGTAAAGCATTTCTTTGAGGCATAGAACCACAAAAGAATAGCCTTCGAAAAATTGTTGTAATGATGGTACGTGGTATATAAATGCTAATTTAATTTCTCTGTACATGAAATTTCATGTGTTGTAGACTAAGTTGAGAATCTAATGTAAAAAATAAAAAGAGTAAGATATACTATAAAAGCTTTATTTATATTAGAATTCACTGTAGACTAAGTTGAGAATCTAATATAAGAAAAGAACGAAATAGCATACTTGTCTAAGAAGAACTGAACGGTGGGAAGAAAAGAGTTGTTGTTGTGGATAGCCACCTGATTCCGGCCTAATTGAATAGGGTAAAATTTAAACCGAATGATTTTCAGTTGGTACAGATAAAACTCGAATGTGATATTACGGGTAATGGGTGCACATTGTTTTCTCACTGTCCAAACCGAACCCGCCTAATTATACACATTTATATGTATTTTTATTAGAAAAGGTCATTATTTTCTCAATATATTTTTATATATAGCATACAAATATAATATTTTCATAAAATTATATTGTTTAAATTAATTTTCTTCATTCTGGTGAATTTTTGTCGTACTTTTCAACTTATATAATCTGAGTATACGTGTGAATGTTAACATGTTGGTTGTAATTATAAAGAGAAATTATTACTCATATATAACCGTGTATACCCAAAACGCGAACAAATATGAATATAATTTTGATTTTCTGTCCGATTCTTATGTGAGTATAAGTATAGATAAAACTCAAACTAAAAAAACAGATATGCATTATTCCCCCAACCAGATCGTGATCATCCAGAGCTGTTATAGTCTTTGAACACAAATTAAAGCCCCGTACACCTCAGCCTTCCATACCCATCTGAATTACAATACCCATATAATTGAAAACCTTTTGCTATTCTCTATGGCCCATATAAAATTAAATATATTTATCAAAGCCCTTCATCCTTCCTTTTTTGCTCTATATGGCCCACGTATAAATTAAAAAAACAAATTGATCCAAATGACCTTCTGTTCTCTGCGCATGAGGCTTTAAATTTTGAATTGATGGGTTTCTGGACAGTAACCTCCATATATGTTTGGTTTAGATTAGATTAGATATATATAAAGTTGAAATGAGTTTACTGTTACCAAATAATTTATAATTTGATACCCCAAATTTAATTAAATTACAACTTAGTCATTATAATGTACATTTTACATTTTGATACCTCAAATTTAATTTTAATGTAAAATTATTGAAAAATTATATTTTGGTATCTAAATTTTATGAGCTATTTATACCTAGAATTTTTAAAATTTACATATTGGTCCAATGTTTGGATTTCTTTTGAATCCATGAATCCAATCCATGAATCCTTTTGAACCAATCCATGAATCCAATCCACCATAACATAAAAGTATAAATTTAGTTTGTACAATACAAGATATTATATAACTCAACTTTAAGAGAAGATTCGACCATTTTACAAGAGCGAATTTATAAACTCATTTACTACATTTACGGGTAGTAAAGAAATTTTTACTAACAATATGTAACAAAATATGTGACATCTTCCAAAGCAAGTGTCAATAAATTGCTACGGTGAAAAGGGTTGATTGTTGTATTGACGGTCAACTAAAAAAATTGGTCAAAACCTTTCCATCATCTATTTTCTCTTCGTATCATGTTCCACTAGCCTTCCATAGACCATAACGCTTTCTTTATTTCTTTCTTTGCCTTCTTTATCTAACCCTAATTAGTATACTATTTTTATGTATTCACTAATCACAAGTATGAACAGGTTCATACACGACTCGCCAACAGGCTAGAGAACTAATAATTGAACCATGAACCACTAACTTTTTCAGCTCAATGTCGAGTCCAATTAAAAATAAATATATATGATTATCACTTATAAGAAAATCGTCATTTTCCACTTTGGGATTTGAGGGCGTGAAATTTAAGCGAGTTCCAATTTGTATTCCTTTTGCTTCTCTTTAGAGTTTTTCTTTTTCACCCACGCTAGAATTTTCAACAATTATACATGGAATGTTTGGCTAAGTATCAAATAAATATTTTCCATTTTTCTACCAAAAAGGTAAATAATTATGATCTTAAATACATCACAATAAAAGGAATTAAGCCTCAACTATGCAAATTACAGTTTTGTACCTAAACATAATATATCTTTAGATTTATAACCTAAATTTATTTTTGTGAAATATAAGTCCTCAAAATATTGATTAAACAATATATTTTAGTACCTAAAATTTTTGTGTATTACATTTTGGTACCGAAACTTTTGAAGTTCTAAAGTCTAATTTTGTATGTGTAATTAAAATACCCTCGAATAAATGGGTATCCATACCCAACTCATACAAAATTAGATTATGCAAGTAAATATCCATACCCTACGCAAACCCATCTACAAACTTTCAAACTCATATATACGTCACACATACCCTACCCATAATAATCAATGGGTCTGCTTGAGTTTTGGTAAATATCATTTACTAGCCAAAATTTTCAAAAATCTTTAAATTGGATGTTGACCGCCATATATGTATTCTTAGTCAATATATCATATTATCAAGTCAATATTACTAACACTGCTAACAAAAAATTAATTTTAGCCTAATAATACTAATAAAAGGTCATAACGGGCCACATAATACATGCAAATAGGTCATCTCCGCCCGCGACAAGACGGGCATCACAACCTAGTATATGTATATATAAACAATACACAATAGGTAGAGAAACAAGAGTTCAGACGTAACACAAGTGTTTTACTTGATGAAGATTCCACGTACAGATGAGGTAGTTAAACTAAAATCCTAAATAATTTTAGTAACGTTATATCTTATTTACCAAAAAATAGGTCGGATGAATCAGCACGAGAACTGTCAAAACAAATCGGGTAATTAAATCTGTCAGATCAAAATTGTCATCTCTATTAACATCGAGAGAGTACAAAAGGTCCTTGTTATTGTCAATCACTATTAACATCGATAGAGTACAAAATTGTCATCTCTATTAAATTGGCAACTCTGCTTATTATACGTGCCAGAAGGGATAAAGCTCAAACCTCATCCGACAAGTATCACCGGTAGAGACGTCAGCACCTTTGCGGTGCTTGCAACAGTGCTGGATAGCATCTCTAGCTTGCTGAAGACAATCCGCAGCTGCGGGTTTCGCCATATCCACCCACCTGTGACCGTACATGGGCCACCCAAAGCAAGGCAGGGTAAGGTTGAAGTCGCCGCCAACGAGACGGTCGTCTGCGGACCCAGATAGGTTGCTTAGCAGATCATCCAAGCAACGAGCCCGGAGATCCTTCGCCCAGAACGAGTCCGGGTTGCAGAGGCAGTTGAATCTGAACACTATTGCTTCATTTTTGTTGGCTTCAGTACTATGAATAGTATTTAGGGTCGTCGTCATCATCATGGGGAAAACTGATGATGTGTAGAAAGTGGAGGCAATAATGGCCAGCTTCTTCCATGCTGATAATGGTGAGTCCATGGTTTTGTTATAATCCACCTCTTTATTTATTCACGACGATGATCCATATATAGCCATACAGCAGGCAGTAGCCGGGGGATACCGTCTTTGGCTTCCTACATCGTTTTTGCTGTCTGTTTGTTAGTTTGTTTGTTTCATTACTTTACTTTCTTCTGGAAAATGAATCTGGCTGCCGGTCTAACCTAGCTTGTGTCCAAGAGCAAGTTGCCGGGAAATGCTCTCTCTTTGGCTTCCTTCATGGGTTTTGTTGTCTGTTTGTTTCATTGCTTTACTTTCTTCTCGGGAATGAATCTGGCTGCCGGCTATAACCTTGTGTTGATGGATTACTTGTAGGGGTCGGATAATATGCTAACCCCTAAAGGGGTAGTGATTTTCGACACCCCTCATTTCATTGGTCAGTTGTATACTTAATTATTAGGCAAAGTATTAATGGCTGTCCCACATTGGAAAGGGAAAGAATTTGGGGAATCAGAAAAAAGCACCCCCCAAATGTGCAATTAATTGTCATTTTCTTCTTCCTTTCCTTTCGTCTCCTTCTCTCTCCATTTGGGCACCCTTTCCATTTTGATTTCATTTTAACCAGAACCCTCCTCTACTATGAAACGATCAAAACCCTCCCCCATTTTCATCTTCCTCTTCCTCCCGCAGCCGCAGCCGCCACCGCCATCACCCCTCTCCGCCCTCTTCATCCACGCCTTCCACCTCTGCCGCCTCCATCCCTCCAACCATCGTACTCCTCCAGCGCCTTCCCCCACCACCATCCTCCTATCTCCAGCCGCCGCCATCCTGGGATCGCCTCTGACCTACCTGGTGGATTGCTCGCACCAGTGGAGTGGTACGTGTACCAGTGGAGTGGTACGTGTACCAGTGGAGTGGTATTTGTATCATTGAAGTGGTACTGCATTGTTGCTCCATTATTGTTTATCATTGTTATGAAAAATATCATTGCACTGGTATTGTTCTCACTCCAACTCGTATTTGCCACTTCTAATGTACCACTTCATTTGTATTTTGTATGGGAGAAATACACTACACGCCACTAAACTATAAGAATTGGGGGAAGGATACTACTAGTGTGAAAATAGAGCACCAAATACCATTAAAGTTCCCAAAATATGCATCCATTAAATTCTTCATCAATTTGATTAACCAAATGAATACAATATATTTTTCCACCTCAAGCCTCTTTAACTTTTGTTGACACTCGACATTAAGAGTTGTTGGACCATAAATATCTTCATTGTCATTTCTCCATTTTGCAAGCTCCCTAATCGCTCTCGCTTGTAGTCCGGAACGTGCTCTACTCCCTGCTCCGTGTGGTTTGTCTTTCCTAGCGTGCATCCGACGCCGCTCCACAACTTCTCGAGTAACTCACTGCTCTGACTGAAATCAAAGAAGGTAAAATCAAAAGTCAACCCAATAAATATAACTACTGATAGATGAGATCAACAATAAGACTTTCACTGCAGATATATCAATCCATTGATAGCTCTATCCTAGAAAGTCATTCTAAACATAACTACTACGTTAGTTGTACTTTAAACAACCATAATGGTTTTATTTGTACCACTACAGTGATAGCACTACCCACAAAAACATCACAATGAACTACCACTGCAGCGATAGATCTACCACTGCAGCGATAGATCAACAACTGCAGTGATAGACACAATATGCCACAAAAACATTCACATGGTTAACTATATCAATGTGTTGATAGACTGCAGTCAAATAAACAATTTATACTTCCGTACCAGAATCAACAATTTATACCACTCCAGTGATAGACATACCACTGGAATAACATTCAACAAAAACTCAAACACTACAATTATCATTGTAGTGGTAACATTACCACAAGAAAAAACACATCTTAGTGGGTATGAGAGAGAAAAACTAGACTGATAAGGAATAGTTAAAAAATCACAAATCTAGAAAAATCCAGGATAATGATAAACTACCAGTACACTGGTACCAATACCAGTACTCACATATGAGTATAATCATAAACTACCAGTTCACTGGTATCAATACCAGTTCTACACCAAAAACCCAGATCTGGGTATGGGAGAGAGAGAGATAGTGGGACGAAGAGAGTTACCTCAGATTCTTCGTCGTCGTCGTCGCCGGGAAGGGAAGGATGGTCAGTGTAGGAAGGGGAGACGGGTCGTCATCTTTGCCGGGAAGGTGAGGATGATAATTGTCTTCTCCGTCGATCCCTTCACAGTGCCAAGCTTGTGGAAGGAGATGGAGAGTTACGGCAAGCTTAGCGTTGCTCGGAGAACACCGACAGTCACGATCTAAGACATAGCCACGATGGAGGATGCGGGACAGAGCCGGAGGGAGATGTGGACTGTGACGGTGAAGAAGCGACGACGGCGAGCAGGGGAAGAGAGAATCGAGGGAGAAAGGAGGAAACGAAAGGGAGAGAAAAAAGGGGAGAAGAAAAGGGTTTCGAATTGGGGGTGATAATCGTTTTTCCCCATAATCTTCTCTTTCCCCATATTCCTCTTTTCCGATGTAATTAATTAGTGCTTACAATGACCATTAGATTAAGCTAGCTAAAATGGACGGTAATGATACTCGGTGTCTAAAATCAGACCCCTTTAAGGGGTAGTCACGCTAACCTCTCCCTTACTTGTAGGTTTTTTTTTTGTTACAGTTCAAGTGTATTTAGATATTTTTTGGTACGGATCCTCACGGAGAAGTATCTTAAGGAGGGACCTAATGGTGTTGTTAGTGCTCGCAGGAAAACTGGGCATTCGGTGCTGTGGAGAGGGATCAGGCGGGTGTGGGACTCATGGATGGTGGAGTCCGATGGAGTGTCAGGGATGGCAGGAGGACTTCCTTTTGGCAGGATAGCTGGCTCGATAGTGGCGTGACTCTTGTGGACCACACCACCAATGTCGATGACCAATTCGCCAAGGACGCGTGTGTGGCGACAAATAATGGTGAGTGGCGTATGGACATTATTGAGAAATACTTACCTCGTGAGATGGCTTTGCAGGTGGAAGGAATGCCCATTCCCAGGGAGGAGCTCGGCGAGGATGAGTTAGTGTGGGGACTGGAGCAGTCCGGTCAGTTCTCCCTCAAGTCAGCATACCGGATGGTTGCGGAAATTGACGGAAGCGAAGCAACTTCCACGTGGAGAAAGCTGTGGAAATGGTCGGGACCCAACCGCGTCCGTCACTTCCTATGGCTTGCAGCACACGGGCTCCTGTGGACCAACACGGAGCGCTCACGCCGTCACATCGCTGCCCAAGCTACATGCCCGAGATGTCAAGCCGAGGAAGAGACGTTTGATCATGTTCTTCGCAAGTGCAACTTCGTGCAGGAAGTCTGGCGAGAGCTCCTACCATCCATGATCTCTACCAACGACACCCGCTGCTTCCAGGAGTGGTTCACAGAGGCAGTTAAGTGCCCCCAGAACTAGGTTCGTTTTGGTTTTACCTGTTGGTTTCTATGGTGTGCTCGGAATGGTATCATTTTTTCAGACATCGTAGAAGCCCCCAACAAGTTATCGCAAAGGATCCTAGCCTGGGAGGTCGTCGCTCAACAGAGTAGAACCGCGGAACACAACCTTTCACCGGGGAGGTCGGGGTCGCGTCGAGACATGGCCGTGGGGTGGAGACCGGCCCCAACAGGGTGGATCACAGTAAACTCGGACGGGTCGCTCCTACGACCGTCTGGGTCAACCGTGGCAGGAGGAGCGCTTAGAGACTGGCAGGGTCGCTTGTTGGGGGCCTATACGACGAACCAAGGAAGATGTTCCATTACCCGGGCCGAGATTTGTGGGGCACTGAAGGGCCTGGAGCTAGCATGGGAGGCATGTCATCGCCAGGTGGAGCTGCAACTGGATTCCAAGACTGCACTCGCGCTGCTTCTTGACACTGGCCGACATAACCATCAGCACGCCAACCTTGCCATCCGCTTTCAGAACATGTTGCGCAGAGAGTGGTCTGTTTGGGTCACTCATATCTATAGAGAGGCTAATTTTCTGACTGATTGTCTAGCTCATAAGGGACACACGCTGTGTCCTGGAACCAATTTGATTGATGTTACAGACTCGGATGTTTGCCGTTGGGCCCTTTTTGACTCTGTGGGTGGGTTTACCATTCGCTTGATTGCTGAATAAAAGTTTTGGGTGCTAAGCACCCATCTTTCACAACAAATTAATTTTAGATAATGCAATAAACTATATTTAATGGTTATCAATTTTCTTGAACGGTCGAACTTTGATATTTGATCGACTTTTTGTAAGGTTTTATTGCTCACGAGTCACGATTCTCTCATTATTTTAGGGGGCGTTTGCTTGATGGATTTGGGACTCAAATCCCAAGCATGATGGATTTTAGCCAAGTCTATTGTTTGTTGTCAGGTGTTAAATCCGTGGACCCCATGGACTTGTAAATCCCACATATTGGGGTGGGATTTGTAAATTTTTTATGGCTAGTTATATTTATAGCAAATCTATCATAATTATATCATCAAATCTATCATGAAAACAATATACTCTTCAAATCCATAATGGTACAAATCCCTCATAAATCCAAAAAAAAATTTGAGCCAAAACCCTCATTTTTCAAATCCAACAAACAAACGACCTCTTAATTTTTATCTACTTCAAGTCCCAGCCACTATCCATTATCCACCATCACTCACCACATTAATCCATAATTATAGAAGTGGGTGGTGTGGGTTGTGAGAGTCCGTGAAACAGGGCCAATAATGAGTATCATGGCCAACATATTTGATCCCAAGTTCTACCAAGGCCCAAGGCCCAAATGTAGGTTTTCTGAAACCATCATGTGACTGAAGGATGGTTTGTAGTTTGTATTATTTGATTTTTGTGAACAAAGACGTTCCTCTAGTCATCTACTAGGGTTAGGGATGACAATGGGATAGGTTGGGTTGGATTTATATAAGATAGCCGATAATATATCTATCATTTATGTGTTTCCTTGTCAAAGAGAGTTGGTGAATGTATTTTTTACTCAATTGCATTCTAACTTCAAAAAACAAACCAAAGTTCCATACCAAGATGTCTGATGTTAACTTAATCTTAATTACATTACCCTAATCCATGCTAATGTATATTGGTAATGAATCTCAATTTATTAACGTTACATATTTGAATGTTTTTTCAGTGCAACAAGGCGGCAGATCCTTAGACAAACATGATCAGAGTCTCATAGTCCCACAACAATACAACATACGAGCCGCCCTCTCCAATTTCCCAACCCATATAAATTAAGGGAGAGATTCAACATTGTAAGCAATGTAGAATATCCTCTTTTTTTCAACCAAAAAAAATTCTCAAACATAAATGACAATTTTCACCTTCTTATGATCATTTAGTTAGGAGCCATACCTCTCAACCCTCTCATCAATCCACTCCCTCATATCCTTCAGCACAATGTCCGCATTCTCATCAGGCTCCCCCTGTATCAACGAGTGGTACATCCCTTCATAGATCTTCAAGCTCTTGTCCTCGCTGCTCGCCTTCTCGTACAACAGCTTCGACGAACTCGGACAGGTGACCCCGTCGGCAGTGCCATGGACTGTCAGAAACGGCGCAGTGACCCTCGAGAAATTGTCCTGTATGTACTGGCACACCCTGGCAATCTCCCTCATCGTCCCGACCCGCGGCTTGCCCGCGTACCGGCGAGGGTTCGAGGCGATGATCTTCAGCTTCTCCGGGTCCTTGATGGCCTTCCCGACCATCTTGTTGTCCGGCATTGCCGCCCAGGTGTCGGCCAGGCCGAACAGGAGGCCGTACGCGAACAGGTGGAGCTTGCTGGGCTTCATGGGTTCCGGGATCACAAAGAGTGGGGCCGAGAACATCAGGCCCGTCCAGGTCGTGGGCTCGGACTGGAAGTACATGAGCATGGTGGCTAGCCCGCCCATGGACTCGCCGAAGAGGAAGGCCGGCAGGTCCTTGTATTCTTCGCTGTAACGAACGTGCTTGAAGAATGACAATGAGGTTGCAGCTATTTTTTCCATGTCGCCTGATGAATGATTGAACGATTAACATAAAAAAAAATTCAACGAGGGCAAAATCGGAAGATGGTATTAAAATTGGCACGCCACAAATATTCTCCGACGGAGAAACGACATAGATACAAACTATACAAGACCTTTGAAGGTCATGTCGCAACACGGAATCAGCGGTCCTAATATACTGTAAAAAGAGAGGTTGCACGCTGAAACGATTTAATCTCTTACAATTTATCTATGATCATACGGTTTCAGAAATATTGCAATTAGATACCGAATTCCACATTCTAAAAAAAAAAAATTGATAGACACGACAAGAAGACAAATTAGGAGGGCAAATTCGACATCTTATAGCAGCAGCTCGAATTGACTATGGAGCGATAATGGAAATGACGGCGATCAGGCAAATCAACGGTGGAGATTGGGAGGAGGAGAGAGGGAGTACCCATGTAGCAGCGGAGGCCGTCGGATCTGCCGTGGCCGAGGAGATCGGCGGCGAAGACGGCGTAACCCCAGGTGGAGAAATGGATGCAGATCTTCTGGAAGAGCCAGCCGGTGTCGGATCCGTAGCCGTGGGTCATGTAGACGGTGGCCTTGACTTGTTTGTCGAGGGGGAGAAAGCTCTGGGTGAAGAGCTTGCCGTTGGGAGTTTCGAAGTAGGATTGGGAATTCTTCACCCCTTGGGACGCGTAGTACTCGTCCTCCGGCATGTCCCCCCAGAAATTGGGCGGCGTCTCCGGCTTCTGCTCCGCCGATTCGGATGCCATGTCGTTAAATTCACTTGATTTCCGACTTCTTTGCCCAGTCGACGGAGGAAATTTGGGGGCAGGGTGGGAGAAAGAAGAAATCGGGTGCTTTGGGGTAGTTGGGGAAAGGGAAAGTCAGGAGATAAGAGATGGGAGATTAGGCGCTGTAGGTGAGTTCCACCAACCCAGTTGTGGACCTTCCGGTTGGGGTTGGGTAGTGGGTCCTACCGCAGGAGTTGGTGGGAGTTGGTGGGTCTAACCTATCACCATGGAATTTCTGAATTTCAGTCGAATTCTTTTCCCTTTTTTTTTTTCTCCACCACCTCATGAAATTGGGTATAGTAAGGCCCAAACCAAATCAGGTCACCTTTCCAACACGGTCTGAAACAAAGCTGGCGTAGCTGGGCTAGCGATGGGGCCTCATTAACGTAAGAATAACATGATTCAAGTCCAATTGTGCCCAGGACTATCTTCCGACGTTAATTTCTACCTGCTGCCCGAAAAAAGACGAAACGAAGGCCATAATCTCCGATATTCATTTAAATGGGCCGAGAAGACGTTACGAGGCCCACGGATACTTCTACAGCCCATGCAGTCTTGTCGAAGACGTGTTCTGAAACGGACAGTCTTCTTCTCCTTGTAAAAAAAAAAACAAGTTCTTCCCCTTGTCCCAATTGTGTACATTTGTACTCGTCTTTCTCCTTCAAACCTAGTAGGTATAGATGAATCAGGGTATGTAACACATGTGTAAGTCTTTCAGCCGAACAAGGTAATAAGATAAAAAGAGATGTAAGCCTAGTAAGCTGTGAGGAAGAACACGATTAAACGATTGTTTCTTTCTCTTTATTTGTCGTCAGCTTGACATGGCATTAGAGCAGTTGGTTTATCCTTAATATCATGTTTCAAGTTCTTACGATTCACAATATTAATCGTAGTCATAAAGCACATGATATAGATGGACATGTGCAAATTTCAAATTCATGAGTTAGTTGTCACTTAAGGGAGCGTATAAAGAAATAGTTAAGTACCATAATTGGAGCTCTTCCAACAAATCAAGTTATTGATACAAACTGATTCTTGACAAAGCATGCCTAGGGACAAAAAAAATTCAATGCATTGCAATTGGGAGAGTAATTTGGTATCGATACACCATTTATCAAGAAAATTTAAATGAATCATTTAATATTAGATAAAAAAAATTCAAATGATTGTCTTACCCGTAAAGGCAGCAAATTGATTATTTTTATAGATTGGTAGATTAAATTGGCGGATTATGGATTGGATTCAACGGATCGATGGATTTATAGATTAGATTGGATTATTTTGATCGTTCAGTGGATAGATCAGATTGGATTCAAATTACCACCTCTACTTACCCTCAGTCATTTACAAATAGTCATTTTTTCTCTACTTATCTATCATAATACTACCGTCACATACTCAATACTAAATTTTCTCTTATTTATCTTGACAAACTCTATGCTTTCCTCTTTTTTTTTTGCCATAGATAGATTGTAGATAGACAGTTGATTACAAAGGGTTGAAAAGTAAATAGCACAGGTTTTGTGGGTTTTGCACCTCGTTCTCCATAGCCCGTCGAATGACCAGTTGAGAGTCACCACAAAAACAAACATTGTAATATCCATGATTTATGCACCATAACATTGAATCACGAAGTGCAAGAAGTTCATCAAGAAAAGGGTCGCTCAAACCTGGATAAAACTTGCCATAGGCACATACCAATGTCGAACCTGCTGCAAAACCCACAAAACCTGTGCTGCCACCACTATTAACGCTCCATCAAATCGTAGTAGAAGGCCTCCTGGAGGATTTGATACAAGGGGAGGTTGAAGCGGGGGCTGTCTCCTTGCCATGGAATCTCTCTGCTGTCCGTACGAAACCTCCTTCCACTCATCCACTGGCACCATGAATTGTCGATGAAGTGCTGGGGTAGAAACTGAATATGGTCATGGACAGAGCAACACCTTCCTTTCCATATGCGCCAAACGAGGAAGACAATTTCAGCAACCTACACTTTTGACAGCTGAGAATTAAAGAAAATATGGTGCCAAGCTTCATCCAAAGGTAGCTGGCTGACTGCTGCGCAGATTGATTCGTGTCCGGCTAGCTCCCATACTCCCTGAACTATCATGCAAGTGAAGAAACAATGGGAAAAAGATTCAGTCCCATCCGAGCAAATAGGACATACATCATCATCACAATATGTTTTATGTTTTCGCACAACACACAAAGGAAGGAACCCTCACACAAGCCTCCACAAGAAGAATTTCAATTTCGGAGGGATGGGCAAGTTCCACTGGAATTTCCAGAATTTAGAATCCAAGAGCATGGGAAGAGGATCGAATCCTGATGAGCGTTCATCCGACCGAAGCTGGTATCCCGACTTCACAGTGTAAATACCATATGTTGAGTAGTGCCAGATTATTCGATCCGGAACAGGAGAAGACGGCAAGGGAATTGATAATATCCATCCGATGTTGTCAGCTTAAAAGAGGCTTCGGAGAAGCTCCAGGTTCCACGTTCTAGTGATCCGGGAAATGAGAGATGCCACATAAGGGTTTGGGAGTGAAACTCCAGGTGACAACTTTGGCTACGAAGGTGGAGAAGTCGGAAGCCAGGGCTGATTCAGAATATCAATGGCTATTCCGCATCCCACCAGCCAACGAAGACCCTTACTGAGTAGTTTTCGTCCTTCCAGAACACCTTGCCAAGCCCAAGAAGGCCTTGTCCCCACCGGAGCATTAAGGAAGGAGCAGCTATGGTGATATCTAGCCTTGTACAGCTGAGCAAGGGTGGAAGATGGAGCTTGAACAAGCTTCTAAGCCTGTTTCGCAAGCATTGCTATGTTAAACATGTCAAAATCCTTGAAGCCAAGTCCACCCTGGAATTTACTAACACATATCACCGGCCACGAAATCCAATGAATACTATTTTCCTTGTCCTGACCCGATCCGACCACTAGAATCGAGCCAGCTGACTATTCAGGCGACGACAGCTTGGAGAGGGTAACCTGAAGGAAAGCATTATGTACACCGGCGTGTCCGAACCTACTAACTTGATCATAACCTGTTTGGTTGCAAGGGAAAGAGCTTTTGACTTCCATCTGTGAATACGCGCAGCGAGAGCATCTTCCACGTACTGAAAAGTTTGGACCTTCGATCGTTGGACTTGAGAAGGCAAACCCATGTACTTGTCTAAGAGACCTGTCGAAGTAATGCCCAGCTGCCCAACAATCTGTGAAGCCTCCTAAGCTGAAACATTAGAGCTGAAGTAAACATATGACTTAGAGAGGTTCATTTTGTCCCACTCGTCTGTTCATAGAGATGAAGGAGGTGAAGAAGGGAGCATTCTGGGGAGGAGGCCCGCAAGAAGAGATACGAGTCATCCGCAAATAGGAGATGAGAGATCGACGGGGCGTGACGATGGATCTTCAGTCCATGGAGCTGATTATTGTTTAGAGCTCCGGAATTCATGGCAAAGAAAGCTTCGGTGTATATTGCAAATAGCAAGGGGGAGAGGGGATCCCCTTGACGAATACTCCTTTGAGGTCTAAAGTACCCATGCTCAGTTTCGTTCAGAATCAGAGGAAACAGTAGTTACACAAGCTAGGATCCACTTCATCCACTGTGCATTAAATCCCAGAGCCTCCATAACTACAAACAGAAAATCCCATTCGACGCGGTCGTAAGCCTTTTACATGTCTAGCTTTACAGCCATCCACTTATCCCAGCCCTGAGACTTAGTCTTGAGATATTGCATAACCTCCTGAGCGATAAGGATGTTATCCGAGATATCTCTACCCTTAACAAAACCATTATGAGACACTTATAATATCCGGTAAGATCGAGCGAAGGCGGCCTGCCAAGACCTTACCTAGTACCTTGTAGAATACCTGACACAATCCGATCAGTCTCATTTGCTTCATGAACACCGTGTTGTGAACCTTCGGAATCAAAGTCAGGAGCGTGTGGTTGAAGTTATGAAGTAACCGACTAGACCTGAAGAAGGAGAGGGTTGCTGTCGTGACTGACTCCCCAATGATATCCTAGTAGAAAAGAAAGCCCTAGTATAACCATCCGAACCAGGTGCCTGATAAGCCCCAATGCTGAAAACCGCCTTCCGTATCTCAGTCTTGTAACTGACATGAGAGGATGCGATTATGTACTTCCGAGACCTTCCTAGGGAGTCCAAGGACAGCTAGGAGGAAGTGAGGAGAGTTGCCATTGGATGTGAAGAGCTGCTGGTAAAAGGATACTGCCACAGACCCTTTAGCATCCTCATCATAATGAACACCCCCATTCTCGTCACAAAGCACTTCTATGAGGTTCTGCCGACAGTGTTGTCGTACTTTGGAATGAAATAAGTTGGTGTTGGCATCTCCCCTCTGAAGCCAATCCACTATGGATTTCTGTTTCCAGTAAATTTTTTCATGACGATAAGCATATGCGAGCTGGATCTCCAGACCCTTGATTGTTTCCCAGTTAACATCAGCCAGGTCCCGCTCGGTCTCAATAGCAGCTCAGAGTTCCCGGATTTGACGTGCCGAATTTGTTGTACCTTTGCTTGCCCACTCTACAAATTTATGGCGGGCAGCTTTGAATGCTGAAACAGCTGGAACTAGGGGGTTCCTGAGTACAGAGATTGTCATTGCTGACTGAAAATCTCCTTCGCTTCAGTATTGCAGCACCACCGTCAATCAAAGTGAAAGCGAGGCTTTCCATTTCCAGCGCCAGGAACGAATTGCAGAAGTAGCATCCGATGATCTGACCCCAAGTCAGTTAGATGAGTAACCTGCATATTTGGCCAACCACCCATCAAAGCATTATTAGCTAACCCCGATCAAGTCGTTCTAATATATGTGAATGTAATCCCTGTCGGTTAGACCAAGTAAAAGGAGATCCCTTAAAACCCAAGTCTACGAGACTAGTAGAATCAAGAAAGGAATGAAAATGGCTCATAGCATCAAAGGAAGGAAGACGCCCTCCTATTTTTCGGAAGCAAACAAGATACCATTGAAATCACCAATGACAACTAAGGGAGATGCACACGACAAGACCAAGGAGACAATTTCATTAAATTGATCAATTCTAAACTGTACATCGTAGTGAAGATGGACAAAGATAACCCCTATAACTCCCCAAACAACATGCTGGCATTCAACAAACAGGTAGAATTCATATTCACCTAGAATTCGACAGCTAACATTAGGGGAGCACGCTACCACTAATCCACCTGCCCTACCTACCGCAAAAACACAATGAATAAAAGAGTAACCTAGATGCAACAACTTGTTATTTACAAACTCATCACCTTGTTTGGTCTTACTAAGGAAGAGAACGGATGGTGAGAATCGCCTAATGACTCTGAATAGTGAGGGAATTGTAAGGGGAGAGCCCAGCCCTCTACAGTTCCACGCCAAAATGCTCACTTGGGGGGTTGGGGCCAGTTCTGGCTGGTAGCCACCACCAAAGCTTGAGGGTTCTCCTCTGAATCCATGGGCATGTCCTCCATACGTGGTCGTTTGGAAGACGGAGAAAGTTCTTGCAGGTCTTGAGGGAGATCCCTCGCCCTTGTGTTATTCCCAGCAATAAGAACAGGCCCTCTGCAGGAGAGGCTGTTGCTGGGCTACCGAGCCCCTTCACCTTGACGAATCCAGGTGAAAAAGCTTCTTTCGCATCAGAGTCTTCTCATTAACTTTAGGACCTTTGATCTGGACCAAGGTATGCCACCCGTAGATTGGAGTAGCAGAAGGAGCTCTTCACGACGAGGGCAGGTTTGGCCAACATGACCCTGAATTCCACAGAGAAAACAGAACTGGGGCAGATGTTCATACTTTACCACCGCTTCAAAGTCACCACATCCGAGACTCTCATGAGAAGCAGGCACCGCGGTTGGCAGGGGAAGACAACTGTCAATCCCTACTTCAGCCCGAAGATAGACTTCCCCAGTCTGAGGGATGCGGTGCACCGATGGAGAGGAGGTTCTCCCAATCGCTTGACCCAGAAGGATGGCCATCTTCTTCGTGCAGCATTCAATTGGTACTGCCCAGAAGTGGAGACCGAGCGGGACTCGCCAGAGTTGTTCCGAAACTGCCAGCGAAACCGTCAACTAGGGGACGAGGTTAACCAAGAACTTGGGGAGAAACCAGGGAGAAACTTTCTTGACCCAATATCGATCTGCCACACTTGGGAAGACGAACTGCATCAAACCATCAGTCAGCAGGCTAATAGACAGCGTGTCGTGGCATCTCTGGAGACGACCCAACGTGTGCTGAAGGCTGGCAAGAGGAGGAATGTCGCCGATCACCCAACCCAACAGGGAGAGTTCCCTCTGGAGAGCACCGACAACCACATCCTCTTCACCGAAAATCACCTTATTAACCGCAGCCATATCGGGAGCAGTTGATTGATTTCGAGATTGAAACCCTAACTGCCAAGAAGGGGGAGGTGCGTACAAGAGCAGAAGAAATATGAATCGATAGTCCCAGATGGAGGCTTTAAATAGCCTCATCGGACGAGTCCGTTTCCGGCGCCGCACCTGGGCGGAGTGGCTGGTTATGGTGAGTCGCAACTAGGCGATTTTCCATATCCCACTCTCTACGATTGAGAGAACAGGGAAGGGATTTTTTTTCCTAGGATGTTTAACTGCATGATCTCTATGAACTAATGTCATTCTATGCTTTCCATTTACTTTTTAGTAAAATAACATTTATTATTTGGGATGCTAATTTCAAATACAAGTTATGTTTGGTCTTCAAATGATTTAGTTTTCACTTGGCAGCCATTACAATTTGTAAAAAAAAAAAGTTAACATAAAATTATTATTCATAATTAGAAAGTTGTATTATATATATGACTCATATACAAATAATATGTTATGTTGGTTGAAAATGATATTATTTTCATAATTGGTTTTATTTGGGTAGGAAACACGATAAAGAAAAATATTAAATAGAATGACAAAATAATAACACGACACATCTAAGAAAATGCATATATTTGTAGAAAACACCAAGCAAACAACATCAAATAGTAGCTTTCACCTAGATTGTGGTTGCTCGGATTACCCCATCACCTAGGATCACTTGGGGGTCGGAGCCAGAATTTTAAGACCGGGGCCGAAAATAATTAAACAAAATGTATATGGTCTAGGTGGATCGAACCCGTGTATTTTAAAATACAAGTCAACCTTGGCTACCGCTAGACCACATTATTATTACATAATAAAAATTAACATAACAGGTTATACTTATAAAATTTGTATTAAATATACTTAAGATCATAGGGGCCGTGACCAATCCCGTAGGGCCTGGACCCACCCTAAGTTGCATGTAGCCCCGCCCCTGGATGGCCCAGTTTTCATCATGGATGAATCATATCCTTAGTTTCTAGATACTTCAATGGGATACTTGTTAGACACAATAAATCAAACTCAAACAACGAAGAATCATGGATGAATCGTATCTTTAGTTTCTAGATACTTCAATGGGATACTTGTTAGACATAATAAATCAAACTCAAACAACGAAGACAACTAGTTTACATAGTGTTCTTGAAAATCAGGAGTAATCCACACAGGGGTGGACCCAGGGCCTTTAGGGGTGTTTCGGGACACGCTTAAATTTTAAAAAAGTGATTATTTAACCACCAGTGATAATTTAGTATGGACAAAAAAATATATAATTAATAATGTGGGACACCCCGAAATTTGAAAAAGCGATTATCCTACTTTTGTTTGTAGTTTGCATATGGGAATATAAGTGGTAGTTTGGATAATTCAAACCCGAGATACTACTATTATTAATAAATATGATTTCCATGAGGATAAATTTTTCTGGTGTTCTATTCTAAACATTGTGTAATAGCAAAACCATATTCTCTAATTTTAATTATTTTCAAAACCTAACAATTAATCTAATTACAAGCTACCCTTAATTTGTATTGATTTTATGGTTGTACGACAAGTGTTGAAAGTGTCTTTCCAGTTTTAAGTTACATCAAGAACAAATTTAGAAGTCGAATATGCGTCAGTTCGTCAATGATTGTATAGTAGGATGTACCTAGACAAATTTTTTGAGCAGTGTACACACACCAAGTGTATTTTACAATATTTTTCAAAATATGAAAATACATCATGGACTATTTTTAACTTCTAAGAGTTGGTTATTTTCTTTTTTTTTAATAATTATTTAATAATTAATAATTATTTTAAATTTATTTTTTTTAAAAGAGGACAACCCTATATAAAATTTCAGGGTCCGCCACTAAATCCACATGGCGCTCTCCAAGCTGATAATCAAATTAGGCTTTTAGTGTTCTCTTGAGTTACACAACCAAAAAACATCCCCTATATACATCCGAGAAAGGCAGTAGCTAATCATATTCGGTTACCACACGTCAATTCATAATCCAATCCACCAACCCATTAAAAATATCCACCAAATCCAATCCATTTGATCCAAATCCAATTGGATTGGTGGATTCATGGATTGATCCATGGATTCAAATGGAAATTATGGTTTAGTACCTATACTTTTTATATTTTACATTTTGGTACCCAAAATTTAATTTTTTGTACGAAAAATATCATTGGATTACATTTTGGTACCTAAAATTTTTCCTCATGACATTTTAGTACCTAAACTTTTCACATTTTACATATTGGTCCTTGGATGAGGATGTCATTTGGATCCATGGATAATCCACCAATCCACTTGATCCAATCCATGAATCCACCACTCCATTGGATACAATCCATTTGATCCATAGATCCACCAATCCAATCCACCAATCCATGGATCAATCCATTTGCCACCTCTACTAATGGGCCAACATCCAAAATATATAACCATGCATACATGCACTCAAGCAGGTTGTTTAACCGTCTCCCCTAATTTGATGTCGGTTACTAGGATGGCAATGGGTTGGTATGGGTCGGGTTTTGACAACCCAAATCTAAATCAATGGGTTTATCCGTGAAAAAAACTTGGGGTAAAATTCACTGGGTTTGAAAAACTCAAACCCAACTCAACCAGCTGGTTATACGCGGGTTCATGGGTACCCATGGGTTTTTGTCGTAAAAAATTTACAATAACAAGTTCCTAACAAAATGAAAGTCAAATATCAATCTCTCAATACGAATTATCCATATATAAAACACAATTCTAGAAAATTCAAGCAAATCACAAATTAACCATACAAATTGTTCAACAACAATCTAGAAAACTCAAGAAAATTGAAGCAAATCTCAAATTATCCATAAACAATATGATTAATTGAAAGCTTCTTCCTCCTTGTCAATTAAGTTTCTTAACTCTCCACTCGATAATATCAATTTCACTCTCCACTCGTATCAATTCACAAAAATAAAGAAGATTAGTTGTTAGAATATTAAATATACCGAGAAAATTAATTATATGGGTGTGGGCGGGTACCCATGGGGCGGGTTTACCTAATCCCAAATCCAATCCAACCTGTTGAATAGTGAACAGGTTTAAATCCAAACTCGGTCCAAAACCCGTCAACACGAATTTTACCCGCGTTGACCGGAGTGAATCGGGTAGGGTACCCGTGGGTTTGAATTTTTGTTGCCATCCACGGTTACGAAGCATCAAAAGTTTTTTTTTTTACAAAAGATAGCTTGTATTACCAAGAAACAAAGATCATAAACGATACATCTCCGTATGGAGCCAAACGCAAAAATCAAACCCCCCGAGAAGAGTAGGAAACAAAGAAAGGGCCTTCCTAGCCACCGTATGGGCTACCCTATTGTTATCCCTGCCTACAAATCGAAGAACATCCCCAGCCACATTAGCCCACAACTCCTGAACTTCCTGCAACACTGCTCCTCCATAGCAATCCCAAGCGCATCCGGCCAAAATCTTGTCGATGACGACCTTAGCATCCCCCTGGTAGCAGACACCTTGCAAACCCGTCGACCGACACCACAAGATCGCCTCACGAAGAGCCATCAACTCCACTAGCATTGGGTCCGTAAGTTCAGCCAATCTCTTCCTCAGAGCCCTAACCACCACCCTATCCGGCCCCTGCAGGACAATCCCCACGGCAGAATGCGACGCCTGACGCACTGCTCCATCAAAGGAGCACACTCAAGACACACCCTGAGGCAGCCGATGTGGAGCTAAAGGCGCCAACCGTCTCTGGCCTTGTTGCCGGTCCTCCGCCAACCTCCTCATACGTTGCCATTCTTCAACCTGAGTTACCCATTGGTTCCGCAAAACCTCGCTTTTATATTGACAACCCTCGAACACCACCGAATTGCGGGACTTCCACACCCGCCACATCAGGGAGACGAAACGCATAAGGATCCCCTCATCAGTCACCTTCTCCACCATCCGGCGAACAAACAACCCAACATTCTCCTCCGGTAGCCCGCCACTGACATCCTCTAACCCCGAATCTGCCCACAAGTCCTTAGCCACTGGACAATGAAGGAACAAATGCTCCAAAGTTTCCACCTCATGCCAACAGAGCGGACACCGTTCTAACACCTCAATCTCCCGAGCAAGAACGGCCTCCGTAGTCGGCAATATCCTGCTCATGGCCTGCCACATAAAAAACCTGAGCTTCGGCGGAATCCCAAGATTCCAAAACTTCCCCCACAAGGCGGAATCCATCCAGGATGGCTGACACTTCCCGTTACACTGGCTCCTGTTCAACCGCATCGCTAAATGATACCCAGATTTAACCATATACTTCCCCGTTCGTTCCTCATGACAGACCAGCTTGTCACGGACAGGTAATCTTCAGAGAACGATCGATTTGATTGCCCGAGCCACCTCAGGAGCAAAGCAGTTGGCCAAGCATTCATCACACCACGTCCCTGGCTCTTCACCCATCAAACCAGCCATCGTAGCACCCTCTCATAGATGAGCTGATGGAAACACCATCGGAGGATTAGGATGACACCCCGGAACCCAATTTGCTGTCGCAATCTCCACCTCCTCCCCCGAACCCACCTGCCATCGCAGTCCCGCTTTCAGCAGCTGAACCCGATGTAAGACGCTCTGCCACCCCCAAGACGTTCTATACCGTGTTGTAGCCGCCAATAAAGTTGCGTTCAGAAAATACTTCCCTTTATAAATCCGAGAAAGCAAAGAGTCAGGGTCCTGAATAATCCGCCACCCTACTTTCACGAGGAGAGCTTGATTAAATTGCTCAAACCGACAGAAACCCAATACCCCCTCTTGCTTAATATGATACAATTTTCTCCATGACATCCAATGAACTCTATCAATCGAACCACCCCACCAAAAGTGAGCCATAAACTTATCATGGCGCCGACATAACGTAACAGGAAGCTTGAAACACGCCATGACATAGACAGGCAATGTCGTCGCAACTGACTTCAACAAAGTCTCATTCGCCACCCAGGACAAGTGCCGCTGCTTCTAACCTTGTAACTTTTGCAAAAGCTTTTCCTTCAGATATCATAATGTTTCGGATTTCGATCGAGCAATTAAGGTGGGCAGTCCAAGATACTTATCCTGGACTCCCACTGCCCTAACTCCCAATCGAGCTGCCATAGCCACACAATCCTCCTCGAGAACATTACGGCTGAAGCAAACCGCGGACTTAGCCAAATTTACCCGTTGGCCGCTCAATTCCTCATATTCCCCCAAGACTTGGAGCAGGTTCTCACACTGCTGCATCGAAGCTTGCACAAACATATATGAGTCATCCGCAAAGAACAAATTGGACACCCTTGACGCCCACGGGCTAACACGAACACCAGTTAAACGCCTTTCCAACACCGCTTTTTTGATCAATGCAGTCAAACCCTTCGTACACAGAACAAACAGAAGAGGGGACAAAGGGTCCCCCTGCCTAAGGCCCCGGGAGGGCCGAAAATATCCTGCCGGCATTCCATTCATCATGACGGAAAAGGAAGATGACGAAATACACTCATGAATCCACTGGACCCCACTGCGCACCAACCCCCAGTCTCTTCAAGATCGAAAGTAAGAAAGGCCACTCAACCCTGTCATAGGCCTTTTCCATATCAACCTTCAGAGCCATGTACCCCTTCTTCCCTTTCGTCTTAATCTTGAGATAGTGCATGATTTCATGACCAATCAGTACGTTATCAACAATCTGTCTCTCCTTGATAAAAGCATTTTGCTCAGGGGAAACCACAGCTGGTAACACCAACGCCAGTCTATTCGCTAAGATCTTAGAGATAATCTTGTAAATGACCTGGCACAAACTGATCGGCCGCAATTGGCGCATCGTCTCTACTTCCTCCACTTTAGGAATTAGCATAATACACGTGTGATTAAAGCTACGAAGGAGCTTTCCATTAACAAAGAAAGACCCCACACCCCTCCACCACTAATGGCCCCACTATATCACAAAAAGATCGAAATTTTTTTGCCGTGAAACCATCAGACCCCGGCGCTTGCGTAGGCTCAATCGAAAAGACCGTACGACGGATCTCGTATGGCGTAACAGCAGCAACCAGAGCCTGATTCATTTTCGTCGTTACCAGCCTCACAATAGGCAACGCCGCCACCCTAGCATCCAAATCCTCAACCTGGTGTTCGGACGTAAATAGATTGTCAAAACATTCCACCACCGTTTTAGCCTTATCCGGTTCTTCTTCGACCCACCCACCGTCCTCATTCCGGAGTTTAGCGATATAATTCCTCTTCCGTCGAGTTCGCGTCACCGTATGGAAGTACGAGGAATTTCTATCACCCTCCTTCAACTAGCGAACCTGGAATGTTTGCTTCCAGAATAACTCCTCCGCTGTCCATTGTCTCCCCAGTTCCACCTCCAACTCCCTGATCTTATCCCAATCCACTGGATTAACTCGCCTGACCGCCTCAATCTCCTCTTGAAGACAACGAATATTTCTTGCCGAATTAGACACCCCAGCACGGGCCCAATCATAAAGCATGTAACGGACCTTCTTGAGTTTCGTCCAAAGCTTAAACATAGGCGACCCCGTCTCCTCCTGATCCCAAACATATTTGACCATCAGACGCACCTCCGGATTTTCCACCCATCGGGCATCGAAACGGAACAAACGTTGGGCCGTTCTCTTAAACGATTTGTCAGCCAGAATGAGCGCCCGATGATCGGACCCAATATCGGTACAGTGGAGAACTATCGCGTCCGGGAAGGACTCTGCCCAGGCAGCATATCCTAGCGCACGATCAAGTCTTTTTTGAACACAGGCGGCTCCGATCCGCTTATTCGTCCAAGTGAACAACGAGCCCTGAAAACCAAGGTCAATCAAAGCAAGAGAATCCACAAATTCTCGGAAATCCTGGGACTGGCCAGGGGTCCACGGTAAACCTCCACCCTTCTCATTAGAGGAGAAAATTGAATTGAAATCCCCATGATGATGAAAGGGTCCGAAATCCCTTGACAGTAAGCTCCAAGGGCCTCCAGCTGCCCTCTACGCACCGATTCAACACAACTAATGTAAACACACACCACCACATACGGAATTTCCATATTATTAATCCGAACTGAAATAAAAAAAGAACTACAAAGAACCGTAACACAAATGATCGGGGACCACCCTACTGCTAGGCCGCCAGACATATCAACCGCATCAACAAGAAACAAGAATCTAAATCAAAACCTAACCCTCGCATACGGCGAGTGACGACTTTTCGATGAGATCTGGTTTCCGACAAGAACACCAAATCCGGATTATTCACCCTCACTAACCCTAACAACGATTGGAACGTGAGGGATGGCTCAATCCCTCTCCCGTACCACGATAGTAGTCTCATTTAACCGATTGGGGCCATTTCGAGCTAGCTTCCTCCACCGTTTCTTTTGGCTTCTCGTCTGGTTTATCAGCACAAATTTTCTTTGTCGGTGTCGGATCTTGCGCAAAATCCTCCACCATTTCAACCGATCTCTTTCGATCCTCCAGCTCCTCGTCCGCAGGTGCCATCCTGAAAACCTCAAATTGGATTGTATGCAATTATAAACTCCACCTGAACTACAATAGATTATCTTCGAACACATTGTAAGAGTGTGTTTTGCTAGGAACCAGGGGCGGAGCTATGTTAGTCTTCCGGGGGGAGTTACATAAAGAAACATATAAATTTATACAGAATGTAAATAATACACAAGTTATCCAAGTTAATCTCGCGGTTAGGACCTCTTTAATAACATACTGATGATTCTAGGTTCAATGCTCACGGGTGCTGCTTTTATTCTTCTTATCCTTTTGTTCATTTATATCATGTATTTTTTTAGCATATTTTCATTACAGTTCTAATTTTTAATTTAGTCAGAGAAGTCAATTTAACTAGAGTTCCAGTTTTTATTTGGCTAAACTAGTAAATTGAATTATTTATTTTCATATTTGAGTTTGTTAAGTCCTTGAATTCCAGCTAAATCTTCAATTTGAAGGATAATTTCTTAATATTAAATGTTATATCTTTCAATACGATTTTGACGAAAATATAATTTTATGCAAATGTTTGTTGCCTTTATGTTATAATTTTCTAATTAATACTGTTATTATACTATAATGTTAAATTTTTTAACTTTTATTACACAATAACATACTAACGAAAGTCCGTCCCCCAAACGTTAAAATCTCGCTCCGCCCCTGCCCTTGGTAGGAACATTGTAAACCACTATACTAGCGTTGGTACCTCCCCTCTCTCCCACCTGTAACTCTACTTGGTTTCGGCCTCCGATGAAAAAAAAAAAATAAGAGTTAGGAGTTATAGTCCCTCTGCCATCAATGGGGCAGCTAATGAAATCCAAAAATTTATTTTTCTAATCTTTATTTAGCGCCTCAATCACAGCTACAAATTTGTTGCCAATTTTATTTTCTTGGATGAGTCCAAACAACAAAATTATTTATGACCGAGAGAATGTGATGAACAAGAGTCATCGTCCAGTTTGTGAACTGATCCTGTCGCATTGTCGAGAAGAGAAGATGAGAAGAGAGGCATATTAAGCCATTAACTACTACGTACAGTCTACATGTGATATGATTGGAATAAGTATGTCGCTGAGACTCTCCATGTGCTTGGACGGTGCTCGGATCTATCTTAAAGGATATTTTCACCTTTTATTATTGATTATTATTATTATAATTTTGGTTTCAAAACCCCGACAGACAAAATTATGTTTAAACAAACATGGCGGACAGACTATATACATATACATATATGGTTGAGACTATGTACGTATATATATGGTTCATGCTAGCGTAGCCCGTTAAGTTTTATTATTGAGAACATGAATTAATCGAAATTTGCAACATGATGTTATATCCTAATCTCTAATGGGTGAACCCCAGTTCCTAGTTCTCTAACCCGAACCACAAGATTCATTTAATCTAAAAAATAATAATCGATGGTTCTGATCCAACGAAATATATTAAAGTGCAAAAACAAGTGTGAACACAGGTGGACATCTTACGCTAGCATTTGCCATATATAAAATATACATTGTTGATTCAAATACCAGTCTGTAAAAGAAAACTCTCAGAATTGTAAAAAAGGGGAAATGTTATCAGTATTCATTTGGTAGCATAACCTCCAACAATTATGATGACAAGAACAATTATTAATTTAATACAAGCGGGTTTTGAAGGCATGAGGGTTTTGGCTCAAAAGTTGGGTTTTGGATTTGCGATGAATTTGGTTGATTATGGATTTGAAAAGTTTTATGTTTGTTTAATGGATTTTGTTTATGGGTTTGTAGTGTTAACATGTAAATTACGTTACTATTTTTATTTATTATTTATTTTATATTCGTGAGGCAAGATGATATATAAGTATTTTTTATTATGAGACCTATCGATTTGTGATCATGTTCCAAATTTCACATCCATATTTGAGATTTGCAAGTCTATGGGATCAAAAGATTTAAATCCATAAAGTCTATGGATCCATGAATTTAATCATTCCACCAAAATATGTAGCAAACTTTGAATTTATGTTAAATGATGATTATGGATTTAGATTCAATTTCATACCTCAAATCCATGAATCAAAGTATCAAACGATGCCCAATATTTGTATTTCTATATCTTGTTCATTCAAGTTAGTAGCGTAACCTTCTCTTAAAGAGGTCGAGGGCAAGTGTTTAGAAAGATGAGCAATGAGCACCCACCCATAATTTGGGTGGGTGATGTAAACGACTGGCTCCTACTCAAGTGCACAATTTAAGATGGATTAGGTGGTGATGGTTGGATGGTGAATGTGTTAATTAAGGTTATGATGGATTAATAAAACTTTTCAAACGATATTTTGATCTGTTACAAATCGTCAAAGCTTACCCCTGAACCAATAAAACACCTAACTTGTTAAGCAAATAGATGAACATCAAGCATAATCAATCAAGATGACAACCATCAACATCCTACATGGTTTAAATTTACGTAACATGTAACGACCAAGACACATATATAGTTGTGGAATTCAAATTACTATTAAATACCCTTCTTTTTAAAAATCATGATTCTAAATGGTTAACCGCTGAACTATAAATTACCAACTTTTTCAGTTCCGCGTTCTATTCGATTATGTTGTTTTCCTACTTTTTATCTAATAAATTTTCTCACATGAAAAAAAAATCATTAGGAGAAATCTATAATTCAACACCTAATCAAACTATATTGGAGATCATTTTCTTTGTGTGAAAATAGGCTAATAATAATAGCATATAGAATTTACCGAGCTAAAAATTAATGAGCAACAATTATGTGATCTCTAATGCGCTGGGGAAGGACCCGAAGAGCCATGATAGGCATGCACGAGGAGGGGGTAAAGTTATTAATGTTCCAATTCCCAGTGGGCCACAACTCTCTTCTGGCGGCTATAAGCTTTTGAACCCGCCTAGGAGCAAAAGGGTGAATTATGGGCCTAAAGCAAAAAGGGTGTAGGTTAGAAAGGAGGGTCCGGTTCAGATGTATAAGTGTTCAGCCCAAAATAATGTAGATCTCTCTCCCACTTGCAGGCCCAGGGCGATCGAAAGAAACCAGATAGTAAAGACAGGGGAGTATGTTAGGCCCAATAACGTGCATTTTTTGGTCAAGTTGGTTATGGGCTGGTTTGAAGAAAGGCCTATCTCGTTCACAGGAGGCCGGTTGAGTACTTTTGGGCTCTGGCCATGGAATCTTGTCTCCGTTAGTTTAGATAGTTGGGTGCTGTCCTATCCTCTTGCATTTGTATGTTTTGAGCGGCTCCCAAGCAATGAAGATTTGGTAACTGTAGGGGAGGCTGTCGACTTTGACACATTGCCAGACTGGGTGGTCAGTGCTAATGAGGACTCATTGGAGCCACGATCTAGTGGGCTGGAGGAGGGTATCCTGGAGGATGATGTCGGCACCATAGTCCTGGAAACGCAACCTGTTTCGCCTACAAGGATGGAAGTTGATTCTTACAGCGATGCTATGTGTGATCTTCCCTCTCCTTCATGTGGGCTACACGAAGCATACCAGGAGTGGGATGTGGACGCCTTTCCCTTCAACAAGGAGTCGTTAATTGAAGCCAGCATCTCAGTGGGGAAAATCTTGGATTTGAGTCACAAGGATGGGAATGAAGAACTCGAGAGGCAAATCTCTCAGTCGGCTGAAGAGCTGCACCGGAGGAAGATCAGGAGTACTCGATCAAAGCTGGAAATGGAGATATTTCGCCTGGAGCCTCAGATTTCAACTCCAGCAGGGCCGAGGAAGGCTAAGCAAGGTAGGCGGGGGTACAGTTTTGATCAGTAAGTTATGGATACTAACATATGTATATGGAATGTCAGGGGTCTGGGTGACCAAGACAAGCGAGGAAGAATTAGGAGGTTACTAGGTAGACAGAACCCTAAAGTTGTGGGTTTGATTGAGACCAAATGGGCGGCTTGTGATGATTCGCTTATTAAGAGTTGTATACCTAGAAGAGAGATGGATTGGGTGGCGAAAAATGCGATCAGGAGCTCTGGTGGTATTGTTTTGTCGTGGGATTCTGTTTTCTTCTCAAAGGTTTCTCACATTGAGGGGACCTTCTTCTTGGCAGTGGAACTTTTGGATAAGAGAATATCTAAACTTTGTCACTTCGTAATTGTGTATGGTCCGCAGGAGAGGAACGACAAGCGGGCTTTTCTGTCTGAGCTGAGTGTATTTTGCAACCAGAATCCGGGGGCAGTGTGCATTGGGGGGGATTTTAACATGGTTAGGAACCATGAGGACTACATTGGGGTACGAAGAAGTTCGGATATGATGTTTGAGTTCAATGATTTCATCGATATCAACAATCTGCTTGAGCTACCTTTATGCGGTAGTAAATTTACTTGGAGCCATGGTAGGAATCGGGAGTCTATGTCCCGGATTTATAGGGTATTTATTTCCCAAGATTTCGACTCTCTTCATCCAGATTGCAGCCTTATAGCTGGGAACAGAATTGAGTCCGATCATAATATGTTGATGATAAAATGGGGGGAGGATAATAGGATCCGTAGACCCTGGCGTTTCCAAAATATGTGGTTGGAGGATTCTCGGTTCTTTATTGAGCTCGACGAATGGATGTCCGAGGAGGTTAGGGGTTCGGGTTGTGTTTTCCTCCTTGCTAGGAGATTGTTGCTGGTTAAGTCTAGAGTTAAGGTTTGGAACAAAGAAGTGTTTGGGAACATTGACACTAAGGTGGATGATTTGTCTGGTAAAATTATGGAATTGGATGGGATGGAAGAACAACGACCTCTCCAGGAAGATGAAATATGCAGAAGAGCTCATATGGCATTGGAATTGAGTAGAGCTTTGTATTTGCAAGAAATATGTTGGCGTCAAAAATCGAGAGAAGGGTGGATCAAATTGGGAGAGAGGAACACCGGGTATTTCCACAAAGCTGCAAATTACAGGAAAAAGCTAAATTTCATAAACAGAATCACGATTAACGGGCAGCCGATGGAAGGCAGAGAGGACATTGGGATCGGCATTGTCAACTACTATGAGGGGCTGTTTTGCGAAGCAAATTACCAGCGCCCAATCCTTTCCAGATTAGCGAATGTAGTTCTCGAGGAGGGACAGAGCTGGGCGTTGGTGCAGCCGTTCTCGGAACAGGAAATTTGGTCTAGCCTCAGAGACAGTGATGGTTGCAAAGCTCCTGGTCCCGATGGTTTCACAGTGGAGTTCTTCAAAAAGAGTTGGCAAAGGCTAAAAGGTGACATTCTTAAAGCTTTTCAAGATTTCTTCGATACGGGTTTCTTGCCTAATTGTGTCACTCATTCCTTTGTCTGCCTTGCCCCCAAGAAAGACACGATTGAAGACATAAGAGATCTCAGGCCGATCAACCTGATTGGGAGTATTAATAAACTGATTAGTAAGGTTCTGCCAAAAAGATTAAGCCTGGTTTTGCCGAAGCTTGTTTCTATTAATCAGTTCTCTTCTGTTAGAGGGAGACAGATCTCAGAGGCTGGGCTAATAGCGAATGAACTCGTGGACAGCAGGCGTAAAAGCAGAAAGCCTGGCCTCATGTTCAAACTAGACATAGAAAAGGCTTTCGACAATGTTAATTGGGAATGCTTGTTCAGAATTCTCAATATTTTGGGGTTTCCGGAGAAATGGTCTAGATGGGTGAAAGGCAGTATGTGTTCTTCGTTAATTTCCATTCTTGTAAATGGGGAGGCGAAAGGCTATTTCAAAGCTTCGAAGGGATTGCGACAGGGAGATCCTCTTTCTCCCGGGTTGTTTGTCCTCATCATGGACGTGCTATCTTGGATGCTTAAGTCGGTTCGAGATGCAGGTAAATTTGAAGGTTTCTGTATGGATGAAGTTAGAAAGTCTGGAGAGGTGACCCATTTGCTGTTTGCTGATGATACACTCATTTTTTGCGACGCTCAGTATGATCAGGTTTTGAATGTTCTTGCTACTATAGTTTGCTTCCAATCGGTGACGGGTCTCAGAATTAACCTCGACAAATCTGTGATGTATACAGTTGGTGATGTGCCTGATCCTAGTTTCTTCGCTTCCATTTTCGGGTGTAAGTGGAGCAATGAACCCCCTAGATATCTGGGTTTCCCTCTAGGTGGTAAACCAAACGAAGCTGCGATGTGGGACCAGGTGATTGCTAAATGTCAGAATAAACTTAATGGGTGGAGGAGTAGGCACCTCTCTTATGGAGCGAAATTGGTCCTTTGCAAGGCTGTTCTTGCAAGTATGCCTACTTATTTATTTTCGCTGTTCAAAGCTCCAGCCTCTGTTATCAGTGATCTGGAAAAAATTCAAAAGCGATTTTTGTGGGATGGGGCTGGTGACTCCAAAAGGATGGCCCTGGTGGATTGGAAAACGTGTAAAGCAGAAGTTAAAGCAGGTGGGTTGGGATTTCATGATCTCAGGAGCTTCAATGATGCTATGCTTGCTAAATGGCTGTGGAGATTCGCGGTCGAAAGAAGTAGCTGGTGGAGGAAGTTGATTGAGATTAAATACCCAAATCTCCGTTCGATTTGGCAGACGGATCGGGCTCGTGTTGGTTTCTCCCATTCTGTGTGGGCTAATATTTCGAAGGCTTACGATTTTTTCTGGAAGTTTGCATCCATGGATCCGGGTAACGGCACCTCTATTTCCTTCTGGTATGATGTATGGATTCCTGGGATGGTGTTGGCTTCTGCCTTTCCTCGCGTCGCCGCCGCTGCTGGTGACCCCAATGCCTGCCTCTCCGACGTGGCCTCTTTCGAGGATGGGACGGTGAGATGGTCTTTTACCCTTAAATATTCTTTGAGAGGGGGGCTGAGAGGGAGAGAGTTCAATTGTTAAATTTTCTTCAAAATTGTGAGGATTTTATGCTTAATTCTAGTCCTTGTAGGATTATTTGGAATCCTGATAACTACTGCAGGTTTTCTGTGAGATCTTGTTATAAGCAGGTGTCTAAAGACCTGTTCGGCGGCATTCAAGATTTCCCAGCCAAACAGATTTGGAGGACTGTGATTCCCGGGAAAGTGTGTTTCTTTGTGTGGCTTGCTTGCCACAACAGGATCCTCACTCTGGACAACCTAATGAAGCGCGGATGGTCGTTGGCGAGCAGATGCACCCTTTGCTGTGAAGATTGTGAATCTGCGTTTCACATCTTGGTTGAGTGCGACTTCACTAAAGATGTCTGGAGGTTCCTCAGCAGGAATAGAGCGGAGCCGGGATATAGAGGGAGCGATCTCAGCTCGGTGGTCAAAAGTGTTACATTGTCCGAGCCTGTGAACGTCGAAGACTGGTTCGTGAGCTGCATTCTACACGCTGTTTGGTGGGGAGTCTGGATCGAGAGGAACCAACGGATATTTGAAGAGAAGGCGGTGTGCGCTTCCGTGGTGGCTAAGAAAGCGGCAAGACACTCTATGGAATGGTTGGTTGCGCATGGAAAAGTGGAGAAATCGGAAGGTGAGAACTGGTTGAAAGATACCTTGCTGCCTACTTAATCGCCGAGGTTTCGACTCTTTGTTTGGCGGCAGTGTGCTATATGGGGGATCAAGCGGGGGTTTCGGGTTTTGTTGGTTGGTCTGGGCGGGTTTCCTCGTAGCGATCAGTGTGTTGTGATCCTTTGGGATCTGCTGGGTTGTTTTTTGCTTTTCTGAACAGGTTTGGTTTTTCTCTGCTGCGGCAGGGGCTTTGTCATTTGCGTTTGCTGTTCTTTTGTTTCTTGCTGTCTGGGGTCTGTCCTCGTTTCCCCTTTTGTCTGCTCTTTGTGTTTTTGGGCAATGGGTTCAGCGCTTGTGAACCAGGACCTTTTTTGTTTCAGTTTTCTTTTCCCTTCAATTTAATATCACCATTATCAAAAAAAAAAAAAAAAATTATGTGATCTCTAATGACCTTCTTCCAACCGACAAATGTCAAACAGAACGGAAGTTGGGGCAATGATTTGCACGTGGAAGGTAATTAAGGGACAGGGCCTTAACTAATTATCAAATGAACCTCCACCAGAAAACATCCAAATCCCCTTTGTGGGTTTGTCTCTCTAATTATTTATTTGCTCTAGCTTGTTAACAAGATCGACTACAATCAATGGGGAGCCGCCAGCTACTCGATTCCTAAAACCAGTTTAATTAACTTAATGTTACTTACATCCATTTAGAGTTAAATCACATATATTAAGGATCATATATTATAACAAGCCATAATTTGTTATGGCATATATCTATGAATTGAGCCCTAATCCTCTCGACATTCTTCTCATCCATCCACTTAATTATGTCTCCTGGACTATATCCTCTGCATTCGGTAAATAGTTCTTGTGGGTCATTATGCTCGTCAGTCACATGGCTTCAACGACAGAAACTGTTTTGCTGCAAATTAAACGAATAAAAATGACAGAATTGGCTGGTCAGCCACCAAACAATCAGAAACACCGCGGATGGAGAGAGAAGATTTGGGAAATGAATTTATGTATAGGATAATTTGCTGCTTTGATTCCTCCTCTTTGGTTTATAGTTTATACCAAAGACGAAAGATGAGTACCAACTTTCGAGCAAGAGTTTAAAACGTCTACATAAAAGTGTTTATAGTCTGTCCGTCTCAAATTTGTTAGAGCCAACAACGGGAATTCTGTGGTACAGTTGCGGCACTAGTGTCGTCTGTTAGTTTGCTCGGTTCAAGTAAGGCTGGTTCGGTTGAAACAATTGAACCAGGTTTGTTTAAGTAATAAATAAATAAAACAAAAGCTAAAAATGTAAAGAAAAATCCCTCACGAGTGTGTCAGGATCCCTCTTTCCTTCTCTTTTAATTGCTTCTCTTATCCTACTAGCGTGGCGCCCGGCCAGTTGGCCGGAAGGTGAGGTATGAAATTTGAGAATGTAATGGGAAGTATAGCTTATTGTTGTATAGTTTTTTTTGTTTGGAAAACACATGATAAAAATAGTGAATTTTAGCAGGAAAGAGGCATGGATGATGCAACGAATAAAAAATCAGTCTTATGAACCAAGTTAGAGTACCTATTACCTTGTGGAACAGTATTATTTCTAGTAATATGATGAGGTGGAGTAAGTTCTATAGAAACCGAATTCCAGAAAACTGAGTAAAAAATCGCCTATCCCGCCGGTCTTAGGGAATGAGCATCTCACAATCGTTGCTAGTTTTTACTCGGCCCATTGACCGATCAATTTTCTTTATAAAACTTTCATCTTGTCATTATTGTGCTTTCTGGTTTTTGCCAGACCAAGATAAAATCTAAAGAAATCAAGAACGAACAACACGATTTGGGATAGGAACTGTCATTCCTGTATCCCTAGATAATGGTGGTAAACACGGACTCAGCTGCCGAAATCGTTTGGATTGAGATTTTTATCGGGTGTCAGGGAACCATGTAATTATAAGTTAGACTTGATCAAAACGGGTCAAAATTTGACATTCAACCTGTTTGACCGACCCCATGCCAAACTCCAATTATTCTTTACTTTCAAACTTTCTAATTGAAAATAAAATATAGTGAAAGAAAAGAGATGATTGCAATTCGCCATTTGCACATCACTACTTCGGGAACAAAACCATAGTAATTCGAAAGGAAACTGGAAATGGTTAGGATCGTTTTAATGTTAAAAATAATCAAATGGATCTTTTTGTTTAGGTTTTTACTAACAAATACCAAACGATTCCCTATAAAATACACTATAATTTAATCATTATGATATCAAATAATTACATAATATATATTTAAAATGATAAAAGTTGGACTAATCTGGTTGGTCGAGGTTGAACCATTTAATAATTTTAAATTACAATATATTTTAGCCACTAAGATATAAAATAATAGTATAATATATGTTATCTTAGAGAAAAGAACTTGTTTAGGATGATAAATTCATTATGTTTATTTGTTTTACTTGATGACCAAATCCCGAATGAAGGCTTTATGGTCTGACGTGAGGAGAGGAGTTGGTGCTACGGAAATGGCAAAACCTTACCAACACAATTGAAACTGGAAGTACAGGGGTTACATTGTTGGATTCATTTGCCACACAAAAAAAGTAATTTTAAGAAGATGCCTCACAATTTAATTCCTCCATACGAAGCATACACGATCACTTGGGCAATCCAAAGCATCATATAAAAATGATGCAGTACCTTCACGTTCAACCCTGCATACACTGTTAAACTATCAAGGTAGCCTGTCGCTTCATCTTGTCATTTCTACAACAACAATCTTGTCATTCCCCGACAGCAAACAACACAGAATTACTGTCATTCCCATGAATAAGAACTCTCATCGTTAAAAGGGTTTCTCAAGCAAACTTACAGAAACTTCATCATCTCCACCTAGAACTAAAGATTCAAGCGTACACATTAGCACTTGCTTCGGCAATTGAATAAATCAACAACCTTAACTTTAGGAACTGAACTTTAATGGGGTTTGTTAAGAACTAAACATAAGGCACATGGAGAAAGAACTTGTTTACCCTTGTAAGAGATGTCTTTCTCTTCTCCAAACGCTTCAATACAATGTTGGATTGAAGCAGAAACGACAATTGAGCTAATGGGTAAAGCGGCCATGGGAGAAGTTGAGGTATGGGAGAAGTCGACGCTGAGCAGAGCAACAATGGAGAGGCTTCTCTTTGTGGGAAACAGCGGAGAAGGGTAGGTGCGGCGCGGGACTTGACGATCAGTGCGGCCGAACAGTTGAGATATGCCTCGGCGTGACTGGAACCAGTTCTTGTTTATGGGCTGAAACGATCGCTGGACCCGTTCACTTTCTCATTTGTGCGGGCGGTGAAAATTGCTCTTTCCAAAATTATCACTTTAGTTCCGAAAATGCCCCCAACTACGTTTAAGGAGAAGACAGGAAATTCAAAATGCTAAAAATCTCCTGAAGAACTGCTATATATTATAGGAACGCTATAAAATTAGCTAAAACGAACGTAGAAAACAACGAATTAACGTGGTATCCCCAATAGATCGGGACTAATCCACGGGAGTGATGAAACCTCTCCGGCTACTGATTTTATTTCTTAGTCTGGCTCAAACCCAAACGAGCTCCTGTTACATCCTTTTATACAATCAACTAGGATATATTTAGAGCTACAAGGACTAGGATTTGATTCCTCCTTGGACACGACATGCATGCAATCAGCTGCATGGACGTGTGCGTTGGGCTTCTTCACGTCGGCAGTGGGCTCATCATCGACACAGCCCAATACTCCCCCGCAAGCTGGAGCGTGAAGGTCACGAACGTGTAGGTTGGACAGAAGGAAGCAAAAACGATCCATACCAAGACCTTTGGTAAGAAGATCGGCTAGCTGAAGAGTAGAAGAGACCTTGATTGGTAAAACATCACTGGTCTGAACACGCTCACGAACAAAAAAACAATCCATTTCCACATGCTTAGTACGCTCATGGAAAACTGGATTGTTAGCAATGTGAATAGCAGCCTGATTATCGCAGTGTAAAGGTGTAGGACCAGACTGTGGAACCCCCAGTTCCTAGAGCAACCAGCGTAACTGTAAAATCTCATTGACTGTACTCGCCATTGCATGATATTCTGCCTCAGCCGATGAACGGGCGACAACGCACTGCTTCTTAGTACGCCAAGAAATAGCAGCGCCTCCAAGAGTGATATAATAGCCCGTCGTGGAACGACGTGTCTGCTGACAACCACCCCAATCAGCATCACAATAGGCAATAAGACGAAATGGTGCATCAGAGAGGAAGAAAAGACCCAGTCTAGTGGAGCCTTTGACGTAGCGAAGGACTCGTAATGCTGCATCCAAATGTATCTGGCTAGGAGCATGAACAAACTGACTCAGTATGTTGACAACATAGGTGATGCCGGGACGAGTGATCGTGAGATAGAGAAGGCAACCAACAAGCCGACGATACAGAGAAGGATCAGGCAGAACATCTATAGTCGGGCGAGTGAGCTGGTGATTTTGCTCGACAGAAAACTGACTAGGCCGAGAACCCTGAATACCTGCATCTTTCAAGATATCCAAGGCATACTTGCGTTGACTAAGGACAACGCCAGAAGACAGGCGAGCAATCTCAATGCCCAAGAAATATCAAACAGGACCAATATCATTGATGCTAAACCGGTCATCAAGGAAACGCTTAACAAGTTGAATAAAAGGCAAGTTGTTCCCTGCCAAGAGAACATCATCCACGTATATGAGTACAGTAACGAACGTACTCCCCCGCTGATAGATAAACAGAGACGCATCAGCTGGGGAAGACCGAAAACCGAACTCTCGCAAGGCCAATTGCGAGAAGCTTGCTTGAGGCCATACAAGGATTTGTGAAGACGACATACTCGAGTATCCCCTGGCTGCCGAAAACCCTCAGGGATAGTCATGTACACTTCCTCCTCCAGATCACAATGGAGGAAGGCATTATTAACTTCTAGCTAATGCAAATGCCAGCCTTTATGAACTGCAACAACGATGAGACAACGAACAGTAACCAATTTTTCCACAGGAGCAAAAGTATCATAGAAGTCCATACCCTCTATCTGCGATAAAATTTCATCTTGTACACCCACTTCGAGGAAATGGCACGCTTGCCGGGAGGCAAGTCAACAAGCGTTCAGGTGCCATTCTGAATGAGTGCCAAGATTTCCTTGGTCATGGCGGCACCCCTTGGCGAAAACAGGTGGGCACATCTTCACGGGTCATAGCTGGAAGAAAGGCATAGTACGAAGGTTTAAAACCATCATAAGAAACATAAGAGGCAAGAGGGTAATGGACAAGAGTAGAGGAACGTCCCTCTTGTGACGCATGATAAGTCTCATAAGTCTCCAGGTACTTAGGGCGCACACGCTTTCGATCGCAACGTCAAAGTGGGGGAGGAGATGAACTAGGCGCATCGGGCGATGGAGGCGCGGTTGAGGCAGTGGCCGGGTTGTTAGATGAATCGCCAGTGATGGGTGTGGTCGGAGGAAGATTGCTCGGCAGGGGGCTGGACACATCATCAACGGGCGGCAACACTGGATCGGTGGAAGCAGGAGTCATAGGAGTCTCGATTGGGGGACATTTCGGACCAGCGGGAGGATCAAGGAACGGCCGAGGGCTCGCGTTGAACATCAACCTGAAAAGGAAACGATGATTAATGGAATTGAACATCCCGTGAAGTTAGGATACGACGAGTGACCAAATCATAAATGCGAAAACCCTTTTGTGTGGCCGCATAACCAATTAATACACCAGGCCTCCCTCGCGCACTAAACTTGTCAATGTGAGCATGGGTATCCTTATAGTAAACCAAGCATCCAAAGGCCCATAGGTGTTGATAAGAAGCTGGCTTCCTAAAAAGAAGCTCGAAAGGTGACTTTCCTGTAGCAGAAGTAGGGAAATATTAAGGAGGTAAAGGGCAGTGAGTATGCATTCCCCCCAAATCGCAGAGGCAGACTAGTCTGAAATCGGAGAGCACGGGCTGTATCCAGAATATGACGGTGCTTCCTTTCCACTGCGCCATTTTGTTGAGGCGTATCAGTGCAGGAAGTCTGTAATAAAATGGCCTCGCGAGCATAGTAATCCCGTAGAGGTTCTGTATTAAACTCATAACCATTGTCGGCCTGTATACGCTTGACCTGCTTGCCAAATTGCGTACGAACCATTTGGAAAAACTGCAGGAGATGGCACGCAACATCGGATTTAAAACGCAACAAATAGACCCAAACAGCCCGTGTATAGTCATCGACAATAGTTAAGAAGTAGTGAGCACCACTATGAGAAGTAACTTTATATCCACTCCAAAGATCAACATGGATAAGTTCAAAACTAGAAGTAGTTTTAATCAGGCTAGACTGAAATGGAAGCCGAGTATCTTTTGCCCGAGAACAAGAGTGGCAAGGCCGAGCATATGAACCAAAAGACAAAGACAATAACCGACTAATATAGTGTTGTTTATCTGGAGAGGGATGTCCAAGCCTAGCATGCAAGTAGCTTCGGAAACCGAACTGCCCTGCTGCGCCGCACAAGCCTGTGACCTGCCTAGGGACCAAGGTTCTTTGAGGGGGATGGTTTGATGAGGTTATTTTATGTTTGGGCTCGTAGGTATTTTCGGATTGGACTATGGGTGTTTTTCCTTTTCGTTTAAGTTTTCCTTTAGTAGTTGGGCAAGGGATAGCCGAATAGGAGTGGGTATTCGGGTAGGACTAGGTTACGTATTAGGCTTTTGTGAGTCTATAAATATGTAATTTGGGCATTAGTTCTGTATCGAATAATAAAGTTAATGTTTATCGACACCAACTTAGTTCTCTCGCTTGTGAGATACACCCCGCCTCATTCTAGTGCGGGTCGGGTAACATCCTCCCATCGCGGGTCAGGTCGGGTAATACTCGACGGGGCTGATTTAAATTGTCATCACTGCTATTAAAGATGGTCTAAGAAATAATGTATTTAACCTTGATGTAGAATTCTAAGTCTGAGAGAGAAATAATTACTTTTGTACAAAGTTCCCTAAATTTCATAAGAGATGAACAAAATAATGTCATATTTCTAAATAGTGCAGTTTTGAATAGAAGTTGCATTTGCCCCCAATTAAATTTAATTAAAGTCAACTTACCTTTTTTTGTTTGTCTATGGTCGTTTGCAAGGTTGTCAACCCGCGGGTCGACCCGGACACGGTCTAGCTAGTGGGTCAACGGTTAATTGGTCATCCGTTTTAGTTCGGTTTAGCATGGTTGAGCCCAAAAATATGAAAAAGTCATTATATTGTACTTATTTTGAATCCAATATAAAAAAACAACCGTACTTAAACTCCAACACACTTAAATAACATAAACTTAAATTCAACATAGTAAAAATTCAACGATACTTTGGAACGAGCAGCCCGCTGACCCGCTCGAACGGGCCAAGCGCCCGGGTTTGACCATTTCCGGGCTAACTTTCAAATGGGCTATTTAACCCGTTTTCAAGGCCGGGTCCGGGACAACCCGGGTCGACAACCTTGGTTGTTTGTAAAGTTTATCAATGGTTAGTAGTGTTTGTAAAATGTAAACATTATGATCCTAATTTGTAACATTAGTATTTTATTATTTATAAGTTTGTAAAAATTATGGTTTATTTGTAGTCTTAGTAAATGTAATGGTACTGATGGTAATTTTGTAAACATATTATTTGTAAACTTTGTAGCCCTATGATTTTATGCACATTTTGTACCAAATTAGTAACTTCAATATCTACGATATTGTGAAATCTTTTAAGGGGTAAGTATCATTTTATCATGTATAATTGTTAGGCAAATTGAGTTTTAGAGGTTGTTTGATAGTTGCGATTGTTTTGGCGAGATTGTTACCATACATGCATTGTTTAGAATGCATCATTTTTATTTTTATTTTTTTTAGCAGAAACGATGTATGGATTGTTTCTTCTCTGATGTGACATAAACTATCACTCAAAATGAGTGATTATTATTAGGGGTGGCTATACGGTCCGGTCCGGTTAAATTGGCCCGAATTGATCTGATCCCAATCAGGTCTTTTCGGGAATATAAGGACCAAAGATTGGATCGGATACAGTCCCATCTGGGGCGGCGACGGTGCGACAGGATTCCCATGGTGCAAGGGGTTAGGTTTTGCAGGATCTTGTAGGTACAAATATTGGTTGTGGTGGCTTCTATAGAGACTATTGAGTAACCTTTAAGGTTAAGTGGTTGGCACTTAGGGAGGTTCGGTTAGGTGAATTCAATAGGTGGGTGTTTGCAGATGAATTCAATAGGCGTTCTCTAAAAGTCATTTTTAGCGATGAAATTGACCCACCCTCGCTAATTTTGTCACTAAGGGCATGTTTTTTTTTAGAATGTGCTTGGTGGAGCACTATTGGAAATTATTTAGTTACTTCACCTATGTTTTTCATCAGTTTTATGATTGGTTTGAAGATCAAAGTTAAAATAGGACGGCTCACTTGGTACAAGAAAAAGCCTCATTTTCTACTTCCAGTTTGGTATGATCCTATGCTCGCTTCTTTTCGCTTCTCAAATCCACAAATAAGACTAGATCATCTTGCCTACCATACACCCCACTTCACTCTTAATCTATAGCATCAACTTATCAGTACCTCATCGAATTACGTCCGTCGCATCCTTTTATTAGTAAGTGCCTTAATTAATGAGACTGATCAAATCTTTGCACGAGTAAGTTTTGTGGCTGGGAATCACTCGTCTAAGGATTTCCCTTAGCCACCAAATCCGGACGTGAACTTATTTCCAATCCTATTAGCTATAGAAAGATTAAATCTCAATTGTATTAGAAGAAACGGTAAATGTTAAATGGAAACCGGGGACAGTGTGTGTTAGATTCCATGTTATGGAAGCATGCAATAAAAACAAAGTGGAATTATTGAGGCAGGTGGTTGTTGCCGAGATGGCTCTTGTAGTGGCAAAAGAGTAGTTTTGTGTGAAAACCAGTGCCTTTCTCATCGGAAGAACCCCATAAATAAAAGCCCTTCCACACCAAATCTCTTCATTGCCACTCAACCACAGAGCACTTTCCTCTCTCTCTCTCTCTCTCCCACCATCTCCTCGTCAGCCAGTTTCCAGATCGAGCGCTAGCCAGCCAGCTCCGATGAGATCATCAGCCAGCTGCCGGCGGCGACTCCCCCTTCTTTTGGTGCTACTAATCTGCACCGCCGCCTCCCACCACCTCGCATCCTCCCAGATCCTCGACGGTACATACGTTGCCTGTCTCTCATGTCAAGCTCCATTCATTTTCCGTTTTACGATTGATAGATACTATGATTCTCAACATTCTGTTCTGCGTATATTTTTTCTTTCGATGAATTAGTTATAGGGAAGTAAATTTTGCTTATGTGTGAATGATCATCTCGATCCTAATTAAGGTTTGGAGAGTTTTAAGAATGAATCACATAATTAATAATCAATTAGTAATATTTCAATCGTAGTTAATTAAATTTGGAGATACCATTATCTGTTACAGGTAATGCATGAGTTATAAAAACACCATACTCATAAGAATACATTATTAAACTACAAAAGTTTAAATGCATAAGATCTGGAGACACATGCATGCAATTGCAAAGTTAGCTTGGGCTGTCGGGAAAGGAAAAAAAAAAGAAGATAGAAAGTGAAGCATAAGTAGCCATGTTTTCGATCACATGGGCTTACGGCGACAACATGTGATGGAAGACAATAAAGCATGGCGACAACACTAGTTTATCAGCCTGCCCAAGATATGTACATCAAGCCATACCTAGATCACACCTCAAAACCTCTATTATACCGAACAAAAAATAGAAAATATATATAAATTTACGTGGTTTGTTAACACAATGTTGCGTTAATTACAAAATAGAGCAATTTCAAAATACTTGATGAAATTAGGGCTGGCTATTTGGACCGGGACCGGATGAAAAACCGGAAACCGGACCGTATAACCCGGACCGAAACCGGACGGGGACCGGATAGTAAACAATCCAATCCAATCTTTGGGCCTAGATTTGGGGTAAAAAACCGGATAAAGACCGGATAAGAGAGCTCAACACCCAAAACTTAAGGGTAATTTGCATAAACGATCACAAACCTTTGCACTTAGTACAAAACTTAACCAACTCCTCACCCTTTTAGGCCTTAGGCCACTCAAATTCCCACAATCTCAATATAAAATCAAGACCGAATTGGGACCGGACCGGGTCAAGACCGGACCGAATCAAGACCGAACTGTATCCAATCCAATCTTCGGTCCTTATATTTTCAAAAAAAACGGACTGGACCGGATCAATTTGGGCCAATTAAACCGGACCGGACCGTATAGCCACCCCTAGATGAAATACACATTGAATATCAAATCAGATTGAGAAGATGTATATATTACTTCTTCAAAAATAATAAATAATTTATCTTCGAATCATAGCGAAAGACCCGTCCAGCCAAATACACTTGGAAACAAGAGGGACATACAACCTAGTAGCGAATCAAAGACCAGTCTAGCCAAATCTCTCTCTCTCCCTCATAGTAACTATCCAATATGTTATAGGATTCTCTTAAACTAACAGGATATGGCAGACTATCATCCTCATTTTTTAACATCTAAAATCCTCATTCTACATTTTGGACTTTGTCGTTAAGCTATACGTTTTTTCCCCCTCTCCAATCTTCAGGTCTGCTTCCGAATGGGGACTTCGAGCACGGCCCGAAGAGCTCACAAATGAAAGGAACGGTGGTCAAAACCAAAAACGCCATCCCAAACTGGGAAACCTCCGGGTTGGTGGAATACATCAAGTCCGGGCAGCGGCAAGGCGACATGCTTCTCGTGGTCCCCAACGGCGCATTCGCCGTCAGGCTGGGAACCGACGCCTCCATCAAGACGGCGTCGTTGAAGGTGAGGAAGGGCAAGTTCTACGCCCTCACCTTCAACGTCGCCCGCACCTGCGCTCAGGAGGAGAAGCTCAACGTCTCCGTCTCCCCTCACGGCGGCTCCGGTATCCTCCCCATGCAGACCATGTACAGCAGCAACGGCTTTGATTCCTTCGCTTGGGGCTTCAAAGCTCAGGCCGACCAAGTCGTCGTCTCCTTCCACAACCCTGCCGTCGACAAGGAGGATCCGGCCTGCGGTCCCCTCCTCGATACCGTCGCCTTGAAGCTCCTCTCTCATGCCACACGCCCTAAAGGTACGTACTTAGCGTCATACCATTGAATCTCTGTCAATAACTCGAATTATTTGCGTCAAACAATTATATACTCTATTATCACTCACTTTAGCATGTCAGTGAGCACGACAACTCCGGCACAATATCATGTGCAAGCATGTTCTAAAGCCGGTGGTGTTAAAAAAAACATACAAAAGAAAAACATTTGTCCACGTGGATCACTAACGAATGAATTATCAATTATTGGTGACAGGGAATATGTTGAAGAACGGTGATTTCGAGGAAGGACCATACTTCATCCCAAACATATCCACGGGCGTGCTGATCCCATCCCACATGCAAGACGACCACTCCCCGTTAGTGGGCTGGATCATCGAGTCCTTGAAGGCCGTCAAGTACGTGGACTCGGCCCACTTCAAGGTCCCGAAGGGTAAACGGGCCGTCGAGCTCGTGGCGGGCCGCGAGAGCGCCGTGTCCCAGGTGGTACGTACCACCCCGGGGAAGACGTACGTCCTGAGGTTCGCCGTCGGGGACGGAGGGGACCAGTGCGTGGGGCCACTCGCGGTGGAGGCCTACGCCGGCAACAACAAGGTTCAGGTGACGTACCAGTCGCAGGGGAAAGGCGGGTTCAAGTCCGGCGTGCTTCAGTTCAAGGCGGTGAAAGATCGGACGAGGATTACTTTCATGAGCTCGTATTACACGATGAAGAATGATCACACTGGGGCGCTCTGTGGGCCGTTGTTGGACGATGTGATGTTGGTCAGCGCTCGTTACCCGAGGAAGTTCATGTGATTGAGAGAGGTGTAATTAATTAATTAATGATGGTTTGGTTAATTATGTTGTACACTTTTGTCTGGAGGGTGGTTTGTCTGTATACCTCAGGTTAATTAATGGATTGCTTCGTTTGGTTTTGCTCCGGTTAAGGTTGATGATTGCCTCGAGAATGGGCGCTCATCATGATGAGGGCTTTTTGGTGTTTGTTCCAAAGTAAAAAGCTCTCCTTTACAAGTTACTTACAACTATAGGTGTCAAAACATGACCCGACCCGAGTAACCCGCCCAACCAATCCGATCCGCGACCCGCCCGCAACCCGATTGGACTAAAAGTCAAAGACCCGCAACCCGTCCGACCCGCAACCCGCTTGACCCGCAACCCGCTTGACCCGAACCCGATTGACCCGCAACCCGCTTGACCCGCAACCCGCTTGGCCCGTAACCCGACTAACCCGAACCCGATTAACCCAACCCGAACCCGCCCGATTGGCACGAATAATACTACATAATATGTTTTTGTGCATAAATATTATATGTAAATAATATATATAAAGTTTACTTGACTTGCCCTATTATTTTTTCATCTTTCCCACCCAGAACAAAGGTTTACTTTGTGTTGACAAATGACAACTGTCATTATATTGAATCACATAATAGTCTCACTGTCTCGGTAAATTGAATCACATAATACTTTATGGTCTCTCTGCCTTTTAGTTGAATCAAATAAACAACAAGTTCAAATTGTAACAAATCAATTACGTGGACTAGCTGGCTTATGTGCTGGTCTTTCCCATCCGAGGGAAACGGTTCGCCCAGTAGAGACATATTTTTTTAACATGTTTTTGTATGTCAACTTATACATAAAATTCCTTTAATGTTTTTGTATGTCAACTTATACATAAACTTCACTTAATATATAACATAGTTAGTAAAATATGGTACGAGAAAGTTACGTATAAAATACTTATGGGTATTATACTTCGTCTCTTAGGTAATGCTACGTTTAATAGTACGTTAATAGTAATAAATATATAAAACTAATTACTTTTATAAATAAATCAATATGTAAAAATAGTAAATTTAATAATACATAAAATCCACTTAATGTATAGCATAGTTAGTAAAATATGGTACGAGAAAGTTACGTATAAAATACTTACGGGTATTATACTTCGTCTCTTAGGTAATGTTACGTTTAATAGTACGTTAATAGTTATAAATATATAAAACTAATTACTTTTATAAATAAATCAATATGTAAAAATAGTAAAGTTAATAATTCATTTCATTAAATACGGATATTAAACGTTTGGAGTCGTAGGACATATGTTCTTCTCAATAACCAACAATTTCATACTACATAACTATAGTTCATGGTTTAAGGTTAGTGCATAGGGTATACGGTAGAGGACTCGTGGTTTAGAGTTTGGAGTCATAGGACATATGTTCTTCTCAATAACCGAATATAAAATTGACTCAACTTACATTCTTCACATAACATACGTTGTAGCTTATTCCAACAATTTCATAACATATAACTATAGTATAAGGTATAGCCGTATAGGGTCATGGTTTAGAGTTCATTGTTTGCATGTTTGGGTTATGGAATTATGGTTAAGGGTTGAGGTTAGTTTTACGGTTAATTACTTAATGTTGTGATTTAGGATAATGTATGGTTGATGGTTAAGGTTAGTTTTAGGTTTCAGATTTAAAATGGTGTTATAGGGTTAGGGTTTAGGGTTTAGGGTTAGGGTTTCTTCATGGTTATGCTTTGTGCACTACAAGAAAACAGAGGTTTAGTGTCGGTTGAGTTGAGTCGGTTCACTTAACCGACACTAAAATTCTATTTTGTGTAGAAGATTTGTGTCGGTTACTTAACCGACACTATTTTCTCCAATTTTGTGTCGGTTAAAATTAAACCGACACAATTTTCAGCATATTTGAGTCGGTTTTACTTGTAACCGACACAACTATTGTTGGTTTGGGTCGATTTTGTTATGAACCGACACAATTCCACTTACCGCCCAAATTTTATTAGTGTTTTAAATAACCGCCAAAATTTTAGTGGCCAAATTTCCATACCCGCCCAAAAAAATCACCTCAACCATACCCGCCCAAAAAATTCACCGCCAAATTTCCATACCCGCCCAAAATTTTAGTGGCCAAATTTCCTTTATTATTTAATCTTTACTATTTTTTCCAGACCCAACATATCACGATCCTCCTCCCATGTGCTCATCTCTCCCCCTTCCCCGCCCTCTCTCTTCTCCAACGAACAAACACAAACCCAAAAACCCTCTTCTCCTCTACGACGAACAAACCCAGCAACCCTCTCGTCATATCTGATGGTTCCCCTGCCCTCTCTCCTCCTCTCCGGTGCTTCCCCTTCCGCCATCGAGATCTCCTCTTCGTCGAGTAGCCGCAAGCAATCGCCACCGCCTTCAATCTCCAGGAATCGCTCGCCACCTTGGAGAACAACCGAAGAAGATCAGCCGCTCGATCTGTCTTTCTCTGAGCTGCAGAGCAACAGGAGAAGATCCACCACTCGATTTGTCTTCCCAGCGCTTGATCTGGGGATTTTTCCTTAACCTCTGCCTGCTGGTTCACCTGCGCTTCCCCAAATCGAAGAAGGCTGGTGTTGATTTCTTGATTTTCTGGATTTAGAGGATGAAAAGAGGCCATTTGCTTAACCAAAGCATTTATTTTGACTGGCAGATGCAAGCAATAGCTACCACCCACTGAATTCAAGGTAACATTTGATTGCTCATGTCCTTGTACGATACTCTTTATAAATTTTATTCTGCTGGAATTGCAAGGATGCCTCTTTAAACTGTATGTCATTAATATTTGATGTTCTCCATTATGCTGATCTTCAGATGGTTTGTACTTCTATACTTGCTTGTTGGCAAATCTGCAATAGGCTTCATTAATCTTTGAGCTTATTTGAGAGGACGAAAGGCAGAAAAAGAGATAACAGGAAAGGGTCTGGTATGTGTTTGGGCATCAAACCTTACCTTCCATACTGTGAAATCATCACTGAAGCAATAATGCTAAAGTGCCTAATGGTAATGGCTTCACAATTTGTACAAACCTTCTGAAATTATCATGAAGATTTCTTGTCATGTATCATTAAAAAGGTTGTGTACAATTTTGATCAGGTGGATGTCATGTTAGCAGTAGCTTCTGTAAGCTTCTGTGAGCTTCTATGAAGTTGTTTTTAGATGAGCTATTATGATGTACAAGAAATTGCAGTTGATTAATTATATAAGGTAGGTAGGTGGTTGTACAAGAAATTGCAGGAATCACTGACGCCATACATTTATTGCTTGGTTTGGATAGTTGTAACTGGTGAGGATGAAGTTTGAGGGCTGTGAGCTTCTATGAAGTTGTTTTTAGATGAGCTATTATGATGTGCTTCTACTCTGTTTTGTCATGACTTCTTGGGACTGGACAAGTGTTCGTAGTGCTTTGTATATGGTTTATTTATTTCTGATTGCTTCAGCAGTTGAGTTTGCTAGAGAGAGTAGTAACTTTGAACTCCTTTGAATTATGTTTCTAGGGTGGGAAAGGCTTGAAGGTATTAAATGCTTTGAGCGGACAATTGAAAGCAAAATTATGGAATCGATGAAGAAAAGGCAGACCTGGAAACTATAGTTACAGAGCAAGAAAATGTTATCTCATAGATCTGTAATTGGTTCTCATTAGGTTGAGTTTCATCATACAACAATGAGTTTTTTTTAATTGTATGTTATTTACCACTGATCCATAAATGATATTTGTATCAGTTATTCATATTAATGTTAGAATCTCATGTTACAAAGAGTTCGTGTTTTCAATTTGCATGTTAATATATGTATAGTGGATATATGACTAGCGGTTTATAATTAGCTACGCGAAAATGCAGTGCTAGATATTAGTATTTAATTAAAGTTACATGAAGTTAATAATTTGTAGATGAAGTTGAGTAAGGAATATTAAAAGCGTGTGTTACCATATAAAATAAGAATGAAAGTTAAATTACACTAGAAAGCACGAATAAGCACGAATGTGAACAAAATAAAAGCACGACATAAACATGATCAGGCACGGCACGACTTGACTCGTGCTTGGGCCCGGGCCTAATAAAACTGTTAAATGGGCTTGTATGGCACGACACGAAATTTAATGGGTTGTGCCTAGCACGTCACGAATCTAGTCATTCATTTGTTTAATAATGTACATTCATGTTTTATTCATTGCAATATGGTGATCGGTGAGTTTGTTTTAAATTAGTGTAATAACTCTCTCAAAAAAAAAATAGTGTAATAACTAATTATAAAAAAACTCGATGGTGTGGACCGAACAACCCGCAACCAGACCTGTTGTAACCCGCAATCCGATCAACCCGAACCCGATTGATCCGCAACCCGATCAACCCGTAACCCGACTGATCCGCAACCCGATCAACCCAAACCCGATCAACCCGCAACCCGATCAACCCGCAACCCGATCAACCTGCAACCCGATCAACCCGAACCCGCTTGACCCGCAACCCGTTTGACCCGCAACCCGATTAACCCGCGACCCGACTGAACCCGACCCGAACCCGCCCGATTGACACCTATACTTACAACCTCTATTTTACTAATTAAGTCAATAATATATATAGCCTTTTTGATCGTTTCACCTCGTCTCGAAGCGCTGGAACTCCATCAATTCTACCTCCTACACCACTTGGTTCTTCTCTCCCTTGCCAAAATATCACTATACAGTCCCTTCCCTTCTCTCTCGCCACTTCCCTAGCCGTCCTCTTCCTAGAATGCTCCCGCAAAAAAAAAAAAAAAAAAAAAATGGCAGATGCTCTGCCCTCTCTCCTCGGCGTTTGGACGAGCTTCGTCCTCCTTCCTCTGGGCAGGATCTGCCGATCAGCAGGACAGACTATTCTCAGTTTCTTGGTCGCGGTGCTGGAGGCCTCAATCAACAACCAGCAAACCTCGGATTATCGAGGATCTCAAGTTGCTCGTGGTGGAAAACCTCTAAAGGCCACCAAGTTGAGCTTGCTCTATCGAAGAAGTCAGAAGGGCAATGAGGCGCGCTTTATCCCGGGCACTAACAACAGAAGCCGGAAGCGCAAAGTGGCCTCGCCCCCGATCTTGGATTGCAGTTTGACCGGCCGTTTGCCTAAACGTGGTAGGCTCGTTGGTCGGCCGGGATGGAGGTTTCTCCTTCCTACTCCGTGTGAATTGGAGGTTGAAGAGGAAGGGACGGGTAATCCCAATAGTGTGAATGGGGATGTTGACCCAGTTAGTGCGAAGGATCCTAGCTCCCGACGTGGGGCGAGGACATCCGTCCATCAGCCGTCCGGTAGCCGATGTCCGGCGGTTTATAAGAGGCAAATCTGTTCAGGGGGTTTTGAACCAAGCCCTGAGTATGGCAGTTACAGAGACTGGGACGAGGTGTCCCGATCAGAATAGTGACAGTGGGCGTCACTGTAGTGCGATGGATCTTGGATCCCAAAATGGTGAGCGACCGTCCAAACAACAGCCTGGATGTGTTGCGGCCGGCAAAATTTCCCTAGTCCGGCAAGGGGGCTTGGCCCGTGTTACTCCGGCCGGTAACGGCCGTCCGGCGTGCGTTACTGCTTTTGGGGTTTTTAACCAACCCCTGATCTCTCGGAGAGCGGATGATTCCATATCTCCGCGTATCTCCCGCCAAAGGGATCTTTTTCAGTTATTATTCTTGGATAAGGATTGTTTCTTAGACCCACCCCCGGTAGGACTCCTCAAACCGACGAACAAACGCGGTTCTCCGGCCTATTTAAATTGTGCCTCCCTCCCAGCTCCCCATATTCGAAGTAACAATAGTGGGGGGATCTCTGGAGGCTCAATCAGTTTTGGCATCTAAGCTTCCTAGGCACCTACCTGGTACGTGGGTCTCCCTTCCTTCCATAAATTCTATACAAGTTCATAAGGGTTTCTTACCGCTATACAGCCTTTCACCCCCTATCCCCACCGTCCTGTGGTCTTTCAGAGAGATTCAATCTTTCGACTACTCCCCTCCTGATAGTCCTGACAGTTTGTTTGCTTTGCAGCTTCCCACCATGAGTCAGGCCGCCAGTGATCAAGTTGTGGCCTTCTCGCTTGAGGAGGTCCAGTCCGATCGAGCCCGCCGTTCCAAAATGCTCCTGGGCCGCCTGTTCACAGACCATAATATGACCCTCACGGAGCTGCGAGCATCGATCAACACTCCATGGCAAGCCCGGGGTCATGTTATTGTTCGCCAGGCTGCTCACGGACTATTCGAGTTCGTTTTCCCAAACCAAGCGGCGCGGAATTGGGTTCTCCAAAGGACCCCGTGGGTGGTGGATGACAGGGTGCTTCATTTGTGTGCTTGGTCCCCCTCCATCAATAGGCGGACCTTCGATGAGCTTGCGCTTGTCCCGTTCCGAGTTCAGCTTTGGGACGTACAAGACGTATGCTGCACGCAACAGTTCGGGCGCAAAATTGCGAGTGCTACTCTTGGGCGGGTATTGGAAACTGGAGTCTATATGTGCACGGACTCAGGCCGCAAGTTTGTGAAGGTGAAGGCTATCTTGGATTTCTCCAAGCCTCTTCGTTCCCAGGTGCTGGCATCGAATGAGGAAACCGGGGAGTTCTGGATTCGCTTCAAATACGAATTCCTCCCAACTTTTTGCTACCATTGCGGCCGTGATAGACCGTTATTTACACATGTTTTCACCCCTGCTCTTACTCCGTTTGAGGTATTGATTCTCGTGTTTTAGGCCGATTTCACGCTAGGTTGTGCTTGTTTATGATATTTCAGGTCCTAGTACGTGAATGGAGGCTTGGGAGTGAGTTTGAGGTCGATTGGACAAGGATCGGACGCATGGCGAGGTTCTGAGGAAGTCGCACGGGCACACCCACAACCCGCACGGCCGTGCAAGTGACCAGTTTGGCCGTGCGGGATTGTGCGTGGCCACGCACGGCCGTGCAAGTAACCAGTTTGGCCGTGCGGGATTGTGTGTGGGCACGCACGGGCAACCCATCACTATGCATGGCCGTGCAACATACAATCCTGGCCGTGCGGGATTGTGCGTGGCCACGCACGGGCAAAAGTGGAATCCGCACGGCCGTGCAAAGTGCAATCCTGGCCGTGCGAGATGGCTGAGGTTCGACTTAATGGTACGCCGCGTTTTGGAGTGCACGGCCAGAATGGTGATGTGCACGGCCGTGCACCCTGGCCGTGCGAGTCGGGAAAGTCTGGTTTTTAAGCGGATTCCGAGCCAAACAGAAGGGGATTCGAGTTTTTGAGAGACAGAGCGGTTCCTAGAGAGAGAAAGCGACGAACAAGAGCCTCCAAGTGCCCTAGATCGATCTTCAACACCATTGGAGCTTGGTTTGAGCTTGGAGAAGTGCCGATTCAACGTCCAGGAGCAGAAATCCATCTTCACAATATGATTTCCGCGTCTGATTCTGCTTTTGCTTCTCTCTCCATGGAGTAGTTCTCCCATTCATCTGGGTGTGGGAAACCCTAGTTCTGTATGTTAGGTTTGATTGTATGAACCCAAGTACTATCTCTATGAATTGATTATATTCGATTGAGGTTTGAATGATTGAATGGCATGAATCCTGATCAAATTCCTATTGTTTCTGCTTTAACCTAGAATGATAATATCTGCCTAGGTTGATAGAGTATCCTTAATCGAAGGTAGTGAATTGGTGACTTTAGTCGAGGAGCCAATTTACTATTCTGTATCGAATTCTATTCGGTAGTGGAGGTTTTGTTCATAGGGCCTCAATCTGTTTACTCTGGTGTAGGTTAGTCGCCAGCTAGAGACTGAGATTGAGAGGGTCTGAAGACCTTTAGTCGAGACTTCAGACTGTTTGAGAACCTTCCGCAGTATAACTTTCATAGAAATCGAACTTGGCAATTACAATCCGGCTTAACTGCAGCCAAATTCGGTTTGGAAGCTGCGGGAGGAGGGTGAGGAGGATCAGTATGTTCCAACTCAGCCAAATTCGGTTTGGATCAATAAAACTACGAGGGCTAAATCGGTGGCTGAAACTCGGGTGTTGCTCGAGCAAAAGCGGGAAGGTACTCATACGAAACAAGTTGCTGTGGAGGAAAGCCCACTGTGGATGGGTACCTCGCGAAATCCCTTCCAGTCGGTGGAACCGCAATCGCAACGCGAGAAGGGGCACTTCCGGATTTCAGTTGCCAAAGCCCCCAAAATCTCCCTCGGCAATCAGCTTCGCTGTGGGCAGCAACGAACCCCGGCGGACGATCCTGCGGGGGTGCATAGCCACGGTGATACTGGCCCTCGGCCTGCTCGTGCATTGGGGAAGAAGCGCCTGGTGGTCTGGGAATCGAGGTTGGTGAGGGAGGAGACGGAGCCGGACCTTGTGCAGCAGGGGGAGAAGAAACAGGCGGGCTGGCAGGAGGTGCATACGGAGGATCAGAATATCACTTACCGACGCCGGCTCATCCTGGAAGATGAATCGGAGGAGGAATTTGTGGTGCACGCTGTCCCGGAGCCACATTCTGTTCGCCCAGCTGTGGTTGTGGCTACCTTGCCCGTCGCTTCCTCTAAGAGGAGAAGTGGCCTGGTGAAAGGAGATCCTTCTCCTAATAAGAAGAGTGGTCCAAGGAAGAGGGCAGGCGTGGCAAAGGGAGGCCCGGTGGAAAGGAATAGAGGGGTGAAGGCCAAAGCGAAACCTTTGGGCCTGGCCCAGGACGTGCGGACTGATGGTGCAGCGAAGGAGGACGGTGTGGAAGGAGGGTTGGACTCGTGTATGGAGGCAATCCATGGGCCGAAAGCCCAAGCGGCCGTCCCTCCTCTAGCTGATTCGGAGGTGGAGTCAGTGGAGGGCGAGGCTATGGCTTTCGAGATTCGTCGACGTGAGCCAATGTTGCCAAAGAAATTCAAGCGGTTGCATCAACCAAGTCGAGTGCGCCAGGTTGTGGAGGCGTTTGAAAATGGGCTGTCCATGGACGATACAGTTATTGACCCTGGATTGGTTCAACCTATGGGCACTCTGGGCGCAAATGATGCAGGGCAAGACGAGATCACTAGTGTGAAGAACCTTAAAGTCAATGAGTATGGGTCCAATCTGTCAGACCCTGGGTTGGAGAACAAAAAATGTCATATTGACGAGATGGAGGGGGCTATGGCGGAGATCCCTACCCCCAAGAAACAGTTCGTGGAGGAAGTGATGGAACCTGATTCGGTGGAGGAAGCCAGCCGTGAATGGCCCCAGCCGGATAAATGAGGCTTCTCGCCTGGAATGTGAGGGGAATTGGACCATCCCTCACATTCCAATCTGCTGTTGGTTTACTGCATTCCAATAAACCGGATCTTGTGTTCTTTTCGGAGACACGATCGAGCCGGAGAGTAGTTTCCCGTCGTATGCGGGGTTTAGGTTTTACTTTTTCTCGTTGTTTTTTTGTTGATTTGATTGATGCATCTGGTGGGTTAGTAGCGGCTTGATCCCCTGGGGTTGACGCCTCGGTGTTATTCCATTCCAATTTCTGTATTTGTGTTCAAGTTAATGAAATAAATGTTTCTTATGCGGTGGTGTTTGTCTACATTAGTTGCAATCTTGCAATTCGAGCCTCCCAGCTGATCCAGCTCCGAGATATGTGCGCTAATATTCAGCTCCCTTAGTTTGTAGTTGGGGATTTTAATACGACTCTTCATGAGAGTGAGAAGGATGGTGGTCTTCCTTGGAATGCCGCCCAAGCTATTAGTCTTCGTGACTTTATCCAGGATTTAGGGCTGCATGACCCCGGCTACCAGGGTGACCTTTTTACTTGGACTAATAAGCGGATGGGCCCTGCGTGCATTCGTGCGAGATTAGACAGGGCATTGTGCTCACAGTCTTGGATTGACCTCTTCCCTGATACTGTTCTCAAACATTTTACGGATCAAGGATCAGATCATCGAGCTTTGATTCTGTCAGACAAGATCTATGCCAGAGCTAGTCGTCCCCTGTTTCGCTTTGATGCCCGTTGGGCGGATAATCCTGAGGTCAGGGCGATGGTCAATTATGTTTGGCAAGAGGAGGTGCAGGGTACTCCTATGTTTTGCCTCTGGGAGCGCCTTAAGAAGCTTCGCCACCTGCTCTATGACTGGAGCCGCGCTGGCACGACGAACTCGTTGCGTAACATCAAAACTCTTCAATCCGAGATTGATAGAATTAAATCAATTCTCCCAATTGACTAGGAAGAGGTCCAGCGTTTGGAGGTCGAATTGAGTAGACAATGGGAAGCGGAGGAGATTTATTGGCAACAGAAATCCCGGGTGAGGTGGCTGAAGAGAGGAGATAAGAATACTTCGTATTTCCATACGGTCACTCGGGTTCGGCGGAAGAAAAACTTTGTGGCTGAGCTACGAAATGATGAGGGGGATTGGGTCACAGATGAACGCGAGAAGGCTGCTCTGGCATATACATTCTATCAGACTTTGTTTACCTCGGAAAACCAGGTCCTTAATATGTCTGATAGGGTGGCTGCTCTGCCTATTCCTCGTAGTGTTACCCCTGAAATGAATGATCTGTTGACTGCTGAAGTCCTCCCTGCTGAGGTTCGTCACACAGTCTTTTCTATGGGATCGAAGCAGGCTCCCGGATCTAATGGATTTACTGGAAAGTTCTTTAAAGCTTTTTGGGATATTGTGGGCACCTCTGTCACTGAGGCGGTATGCTCGTTCTTTGCGACTGGTCGCATGCTCCGCAGCTTTAATCATACTTGGCTCACTTTGATTCCCAAAGTGGATAATGTGGAGACTATGCGCCAGCTCCGCCCAATCAGCTTATGCCAGTTTATCTACAAGATCATAACCAAAATCATGGCAGGGAGGCTTGCTACGATGCTTCCTCAGGTCATCTCAGAGGGCCAAAATGCTTTCATTCGCGAACGACAGATCATTGATAATGTACTCCTCGGGCATGAGTTGATGCACTATTTAAAAATCAAAACTCGAGGTAAGAAAGGCTACATGGCTCTAAAGGTTGACATGGAAAAGGCCTATGATAGAGTTGAGTGGGCCTTTCTTCTTGCAGTTTTGGATAAAATGGGATTCAGCTCGGTCTGGAGAGATTGGATCCATGAATGTCTCAGATCATCGTCGTTTTCTATTCTAATGAATGGGAACCCCTCTGGTTATTTCTCTCCGACTAGAGGGCTCCGCCAAGGCGATCCCTTTTCCCCTTTGCTATTTATTATATGCACTGAGGGTTTTGCGGCTCTGATTCGACAAGCCATTTCTGAGAAGCGTCTGGAGGGGGTTAAAGTAGCGCCTCGGGCTCCCAGGATCTCTCACCTTTTCTTTGCCGATGACTCCTACTTATTCCTTCGTGGCAATCTTCAGGAATGTGAGAACCTGATAACAGTCTTGAATGAATATGAGGAACTCAGTGGCCAGAGGGTGAACTTGGGGAAGTCAGCGGTTTGCTTTAGTAAGAACGTTTCTTTGCCGGATCAAGAGTTCCTAGCCCAGATTCTGGGGGTTGGGGCGGTCGGAGTGCATGATAAGTATTTAGGGTTGCCCACCCTAATAGCTCGATCCAAGATGGCTACCTTTCGTTATTTGGAGGAGAAACTGCTGGCACGGCTGCAGGGGGTGGAAGCAGCGTACGCTTTCTTGGGCGGCCAAGGAGACTTTGATTAAATCAATAGCGTTGGCGTTGCCTCTACATGTCATGTCCTGTTTCAGGCTCCCGTTTTCCCTGTGTCGTCTTCTTGACAGGCATGTGGCGCGCTTCTGGTGGGGGGTTGAGGATGGGCACTCCAGAATTCGGTGGGTCTCTTGGCGTAACATGTGCAGAAGTAAACATAAGGGGGGAATGGGCTTTTGCCGTTTTGAACAATTTAATCAGGCCCTCTTGGCAAAAATTGGTTGGCGTATCCTTAATGAGCCGGATTCCTTGTTAGCCCAGGTTTACAAAGGGAAATATTTTCCGAATTCCTCTTTCCTGTCGGCTACGGCTAGATCCTGGCCGTCGTGGGGCTGGCAAGGTGTCCTTTATGGTCGTCAGCTGCTGGAGAAGGGGTTACGTTGGCAGATCGGAAATGGGCAAACTGCTTCTCTCCTGCACTCTAATTGGGTTCCGCAGGTTCATCCCTGGCCGGTGCGATTTAACCCCCGGGTGCTGCCTGTAGGGGGGGATCCTCCTGTGTCTGAAGTAATCAGCCTGGAGGGCGGGTGCTGGGCGGAGTAGAAGCTTTCTTAGTGGTTTGATTCGAATATATGTAGTGCGATCAGAGCTATTCCCCTGCCGCGGCAGAATTTAGAGGATAGGCTGATTTGGCATGCCACAACGGATGGGTTGTTCACGGTGAAATCTGCCTATCATTTAGCAGTCTCAATTGAGAGAAGTAACGGTCGTTGGCGCCAGTTGGTAAGTTGAATGGATAAACAGAGCTGGATACGCCTGTGGGAGGCTAATATCCCGCCTAAATTAAAGGTTTTCTGTTGGCAAATCGTTAATAGAATCCTCCCAACCACTGAAGCTCTTCGGGAGAGAGGGGTGGAGGTTCTCCCTCGATGTCCGGTCTGCTGGGCGGAGTCTGAGACCATGTAACATTTGTTCCTGGATTGTCCAAGGGCGCGTGCGCTTTGGGATTTATCGGGGTTGGAATATCTTGGCCAAGGGTTGGCGCGACACACATTCCCTTTTTTCCTCAAGATGTTGATGAATTTAGTACACCAGGCCCCTCTGTTTATGAAAGTTGTGGCTGTTCTTTGGAGGATTTGGCGATCTAGAAACTGGGTAGTCTTTGAGGGCAAGCAGTTTGGGATCCCGGCCTTGATGCGACAATTTAATCAACAGTTTGAGGAATGGGTTAGCCTACCTGTCGAGTGTCCGCAAACGCGTTGTGCTCCACTGCAAGGTCCTCAGTCGATGGATTCGACTGGGCAAGCCACGTGTAGATGGGATGGGGCGACGAGGTCCGGTTCTCATTCGGCGGGGGGGATGGTGTTGGTCGATGCTAATGGAGATCCGTTCTTGGCGGCAGGATTTCAGATTCCTCATATTGCTAATCCTCCAGTTGTTGAGCTGTTGGTACTTCGTGAGGCCATTAGGTGGTGCCTGAACCTGGGATTTGAAGAGGTGCATTTTGAAGGCGACGCCAAAGTCATTATTGATAAAATTAATAGGGCGGATGCACGTGATAGCCAGATGGGAGTGATTCTTCAAGAAGTTATAAATCTTTTAGCTGTCCATTCTGGTTTTTGTGTACGGTTTGTAGGTCGGAGGAACAATAGGGTAGCCCATTTGGTGGCTAGGAAAACCCTGTCTTTGTACCCGGCTACATGCCGTTTCTTTGATTTTCAGGCCTGGCTGTCTTCCAGGATGTAACTATCTTTGTTTGATCTAATGGATTATCTTTTGTCAAAAAAAAAAAAAAAAGAATGCTCCCGCAAAATTCACTTGGTGAAACAAATATGTAAAGTTAGTAACTACTCATGCAGTTAAAATAATTTAGTGTCAAACGTGAAACAAAATTGTAAACGCGGTGACCAAACGTGCCATTTAGTCTTTGAAATAATGTTAAAGATGTAGAATGAAGAGTTCTTTACAATCGTCAAAAGAGGGATACAGGTGTATAATCTAGTTAACCATAACCATATATATATAATTTTGTTTATCAAAGATGATAGAATGTGTCCTTTTATCATAATGATAAGAATTGTATCACCAAAAAGTATGCATATTACGATTATGCACCTTATCCGCTCCATAAAAAATTGTGTCGCATGCAATCCTTACGGCCCATCCATTATTATCTATCTAATCAAGGCAAGCAAACAAAACATAACTATGAACAAAAACATCCTTGCCTGAAACAACCTTGCTATAACCTACCTGGCAGCTCATTACTCCCTTCCAATTAGAAATAAAACGTACGATATCTCTTGAAAATGCCAAAGTATGATTTTTTGTGTGTAATGTCTAATTTTTATCCAAAAAATTTTCAGATTCTTTTATATCATCCAAACCTATTAAAATATTATTAATTATCCAAATCTTTCACAATGCATCAAAATATTAGCCATTTTTACGTTATCTTAATAATTTTGTAACTCTTTTCTTAGTTAAAATACAAAAACATTGGAATGTTGAACTTCATGTGGCTCTTCCAAGTCAGTATCATATTGTCAAGTCAATATTACTAACAAAATTGTTAACTGAAAATTAACATTTGGCTAATACTTAGTAATTAGTATTTCAATAGGTTTGGATAATTAAAAGAATCTGAAAAAAAGTTTGTATAAAAAATAAACATTACCGAAATTATTTTAAACAAAATCACCTATATGGTATATCCATGTAATATGAGAAAATTTTGTGAACCTAGTCGTTAGCTATCATAAATGACTTTAGGGACCTGTAGACCCTTCAACCTGAAGATTGTCAACAGTGTGCCTAGGGCTGTCAATTTGGTTTGGTTTGGTTAACCAAACCATTAAGTATGAAAAACCAAAACCAAAAACCAAATCCCAAAAACCAAAACCATTAAGGTCCTTATTGGTTTTTGGCAACCAAAAACCAATAAGGGCCTTGATGGTTTTGGTTAACCAAAAAACCAACATGTACTCATACACTCATATTTATTCATATTTCCCTCCTTTTTATTGAATAAACATCATAATAATGGTAAATGGCCATTACAAATTATTGGTTTGCATGCGTGTCAAAAGAAACAAAAAAAAGTTTGTTGATAAATAATTTTATTCTTATTGGTTTCTTAATGGTTTCTATTGGTTTTTCGGTTTTAACCAAACCAAAACCATTAAGTTGCTTAGTGGTTTAAAACCAAAAAACTGAAACCATTAGCTTTCCAATTGGTTTGGTTTCGGTTAAAACCAATAAAACCAAAACCAAATGGACAACCCTAAGTGTGCCCATTGGTTGGGAATAACATTATAACAAATATTTGGGCCCACTATTGGGTTAGTCTTTTTTTTATGAATGGTTTGTTATCTAGTAATCATAAAAAACAAGAGTACCTTGTGGCAACATCCCATGCCACTGAGGAAAGATGAGAAACTCAAATACAACTCACTGTATACTAACTATCTATCTGTAAGTACCCAAGAACCAGTAGCTAAAGAGAGATGCTATTTACTCAAAAGAATGCAGCAAATTCATTCTCTGCGCAAACAAGTTTCACTTCATCCTTTATCAGCTTGCAAGCTTCATTCAAGCTCATGACTGAACCACTAAACCTCGCCGCACACCTTACTCGCCAAATGTTACTTACCAAGGATTGCCAAATGACTCTTCCTGCTCTTGAATGAGAGGCAGTTTTTGAAAAAGAATCCATAGCCCATTGGAGTTCAACAGACCATGAATTTGAGGGATCTCTTCTGCAAAATTTGGAGAAAAGTGCCTTGAAAAGAGAATTATACCTGACACATTCTGTAAACAAGTGATTGCGAGTCTCGATTCTGCAGTGGCAGTAGACACAGGCTATGAGCCCTTGGAAACCCCAATTAACCATTTTGTCACAAGTGGAAATGAATTCCCTGATGATTAGCCCGCTTAAGAACTGATTCCTAGGGATGACAGGAGCTTTCCATATCAGTTTGAACCAAGGAATAGCAGTGCCTTGAGGCCTTAATTCTTCCCAGACCTATTTAGTAGAGAAATTTTTTGGTATCTTCCCATTCCAGGACCCCTCACCATCTTGCACAGACATCTTGTGTTGAACCAAACTTCTTGTTTTAAGCACTTTCTACAAAAATCCATGAACTAGTTTTACAAGTCGAAGCCCAAAAATCCACCCCATAAAGTCTATATTTCCAAATCCAGGCCACCCATAGGGACCCTTGTTTAGTAAGAAGATCTCATATGTGCCTCAAAATACAAGCAAGGTTCCAGCTCCTCAAGTCCCTTAACCCCAAACCACCTTCTCTTTTAGGAAAAGTTAACTTTCCCCAAGCAGCCACTGCTTTTTCCTACCCTCCTGGCCCACTCCCCAAAGAAAATCATTACACAGCTTCTCAATGTCAACTAACACTTTTTTTTGGCAATATGAACACTGTCATCCAAAACTGAACCATACTGTATAACACAGAAAGAACCAGTTGAAGCCTTCCTACAAAACTCAGAGTTTTCACCCCCAATTCTGGATCCATTTGGCAATTTTATCAATTAGAGGACGACATGCTTTAGTTTTCAGCTTGCTTGGAATCTATACCTAACAGGGAGAGAACCAAGCTGATAACCAGCTCTAGCTGCCATACTTTCCTGCCATTCCTTAGGTAAACCACAACAGTAAAGTTCACACTTTGCTTGGTTTGAAACAAGACCTGATAAATGCCTAAACTGTTCTAGGACATCCTGAATGCATTGAATCCCATAATTCGACCCATAAGAAAATAGCAACAAGTCATCAGCAAACATTAGGTGTGTTAGACCAACACGTTTGCACATAGGGTGAAAAGGCATTCTGTCTTCATTCACTGCCTTTTTCATAAGACAACTGAAAACCTCCATTGCAATAGCAAACAGATAAGGGGAGAGAGGATCTCCCTGTCTTAAACATTTCTTAGCTGAGAAATACCCAACAACCCCTCCATTAAATCCAACACTGATCTTTGGAGTAGTTACACACATTGAAATCCATTTAATGAAACCCAAGGGTATATCCATAGCTTCAAGCACAGTGATGAGAAAATTCCAATCAACAGAGTCAAAAGCTTTCATTAGGTCCACCTTAATCATACACCTAGAGGACATATTTTCCTTCCATATTTTGGACCATTTCATGAGCTAGCAATATGTTCTCCCCAATGATTCTACCTTTAACAAATGTTGTTTGATTCTCACTGATTAAATGAGGCAAACATTCACTAAGCCTAGAGGAAATGATCTTAGCTATACATTTATAAAGAATGTTACAGCAAGATATTGGTCTAAATTTTTTCATTTCCTCAGGGTTCTTAGTTTCAGGAGCAGGGCAAGGAGAGTGGAATTTACCTCAAAAGGGAACTTAGAGAAATTGAAACAATGTTGTATAGCTGTAGTGATCTCTCCCCCCACTATACTCCAGGCAGCATGGAAGAAGCATGCTGAATAGCCATATGGACCAGGCCTTTTTTGTCCCTTAAACCCAAACATAACCTTCTTTATCTCTTTTGAAGTAACATGTCTGCACAAATCAGTGGCAAGGCTACTAGGAAGAGTCTTCTGCAACAACCCCTTATAAAATTCCACTGACTCAGCCTTCACATTAGGGTCAACTTTGCCAAGTAAGTTCTGGTAGAATCGCACAACTACTTTACTCATAGTCTTAGTATCAACTACTCTCTCCCCATATTCAGTGATGAGAGATCGAATGGTATTCCTCTGGTTTCGAATCTTGACAGAGCGATGGAAATAAGAGGAGTTTGAATCCCCTTCTTTTAGCCAAATCTTCCTAGACTTCTGTCTAAGGAATGATTCTTCTGCTTGTCTTATAACTTTCAGCTCCACTTCACAGTTTTTAACACGAGAAAAAGAATTAGAAGAAGGATTAACTAATGTATCAGCATGGGCACTTTGCAATGCCAGTTCTTTTAACTTCACACACTCCCTCGGATAAGAAAATTCCTCTTTATTCAGCTCCTTGAGGAGCTTCTTTAGAACTCTTAGCTTCTTACAAACTCTAGAGAGGAGAGAACCCTCGACCTCAGCACTCCAAGCCTATTTAACAAGGTCCATAAAATTCGGATGTGAAGTCCAAAACTTGAAAAATTTAAGTGGTTTTGGCAGAGATTTGATCTTACTATCAGTATTGAGAAGAATGGGACAGTGATCAGAGACAGAAGGATCTAAGAGATCCACAACACTATTCTTCATTACCTCTAACCATTTCAAATTAATGAATACTATATCTAGTCGCCTTGCAATATGATTACTCTTCTGCTTATTGATCCAGGTGAACCAAGGGCCTGAAGATTTATGCTCTACTATTTCAACAAGATTCTGCCAATTTCTAAAATCTTCAATACTACTATTAGGAGCGGGATTGTTTGAGGCCTCCTCGGGACCATTAATGGCATTAAAGTCCCCCAGAATTGTCCAAGGAAAGTTCCCAACCCCACTATATAATTTCTTCCTATCAGCCTCCTCATTCGATACATAAACGAAGGTAAAAAAGAAGGGAGAACCTGAACTCACCAAAGCATGAACAAACTGATATGTGCTATCCAGAATACGCATGTGGACATCTTGCTTCCATAGAATCCACAACTTCCCCAAACCATTTGAGTTACTAGTCACTTTCTTCTCCCATCCAAGGAATCTCTTACTTATGAGTGCATCTGTCTCACTAACTCTGATTCTTGGCTCCAATATACCAACAATATCTATATTATATTTATTTACTAGCAGCTGAACTGCCTTATTCTTATCAGGGTCTTTGAATCCCCTGGTATTCGAAGAAAGGATCTTCATCTCTTCTTTCCTCCTTTTCCCCCCTTCTTAGCAGCAGGAACAGGTGGTTTCTTCTTTGCTAAATTCCCCCCAACTGTGATCCAAGGGTTTTTCTCATTACCAGCAGGAGGATACTGAGAAGCTAACCTCCCAACTAGTGAGTTAGACTGCTCAATCACAAGCTTAGAGATAACAGGACTCCCATATTGTACTGGTGACCCTTTTACCTCTTCAGCAAAACTCACTGTTGGATTCCCAATTACTTGAGGAGCAGATTGAGAACTCCCCTCTTCATTTTGCTCAAAGGTACTTTCTTCAGCAGGGCTTTGCATAATCTCCTTACCCTTATCACTAGCTACCTGAACTTGCTCAATAGCAATCAGATGACCAACTTCAATATTTTCAGTAGCTTCCTTCTTTTTAGGAACCCATTTCTTCCCACTCTTAGAAATCCAATCACAATCATGAACAAAGATCTCGCATATGCTACAAACCTGAGGTTTGTTGAGGTACTCAACCTCAACTTCAAATGACGGATCATCATCAGGATAGAGCCTAACTTCGTCAGGAAAACCACAGTCAGCAGCCAGATCAACACAAACTTTGGCAAAACCCAATTGTGCTCCAACCCTAGTAGTCTGATCCATCCAGAGCGGTGACCCTAGCGTACTAGCAATCCATTCATGACCTTCAAACGAATGGTACTCAAGAGGAATACCTCAAATCTTCACCCATATTGGTAGAGTTTCAACAATCAGGGTAACAGGTTGAATCCCAGGAAACCACTTCCTAAAAATACACTAGATTACCTTGGAAATTGAAACACCATCAATCGAGGACCAAACATAGAGACACGAACAACCCCATCTCTCACCCACAGACCCGTAGCCCACTGCTGGAGAGCTATCGGTTTGGACACAAAACCAACGAACTGAGCGATGAGGCAATCTTTCCACCTCTTCTCACCCCTCTTCTTGACTTCGCGAGGAAGTTGAAAACCATCATCCTTTTTCTGAGTAGGTCGATACGTCATTTTGTTTGCCGGATCCACCACGAAAAGAGAAGCCCAGCTAATAGGCACGACGGCTTGAGCTGCGCCTGGCGGCCGCCATCGGGAAAAAGAGAATTTAGAGAAGAGAGAAAATAGATAGACTTTTCTTGTTTGGGTTAGTCTTACAATAGTGTTCGATGACATTATTTAACCCAAGCCCATCCTTGTAATGGTTGCAGCTAGAGGTGGCAATTGGATCGGATTCGTGGATTGAATTGGTGAATCAATGGATCAAATGGATTGGATCCAATGGATTGGTGGATTGATCCATGAATCCAAATGACATCCAAGGCTTGGACCAAAATGTAAATTGAAAAGTTTCGGTACTAAAATGTCGCGATTAAAAATTTTAGGTACCAAAATGTAATTTTCCAATGTTATTTTTCGTATAAAAATATAAATTTTAAGTACCAAAATGTAAAGTATAAAAATATAGGTACAAAATCGTAATTTGCCATTTGGATCCATGGATTGATCCACGAATACACCAATCCAATTGGATTTGGATAAAATAGATTAGATTTAAATGGATTGGATTAAGTAGATAATTTGGTGGATGAATTGGATTGGATTGGATTCATGGATTTGGATCCTAATTGCCATCGGAGCGTTGAAGCCCAATCTTCGTTGTTGCCTTCAACCCAATTACTGAAATTTAAAAAGATAAAAAAGAAAACCGAAATCTTGGCATAGGCCGAAGAGGGGAAATTGCTGAGGAATACAGATTCTGCGAATTTCATTGTTTCGTAGCTGAATGAGGAGACTGTTCCCGGTGGAATTGTAGAAACCCCTAAGCAGCTCGTGTTCACCGTCAGGGCCCTGATTTCCCAGCTTCCCGAAATTGCTCAAGGTAGAATGTGGAATCGCATTCCGCCCTCTCTGTCTCTTTTACGCTTCAAAAGCTACACTGGATTCCATTTTTGTGTGTTCTCTGATTTCATGAAGGCAAGCCATGTCGGAACCCATGATGTAATACTTTCCCCACCTTAAGGAATCTGCAGCTTTTTTTTTTCTTCTTCGTTCTTGCTGTCTCGTTTTCCTGTTTCGGCTATATGGGTTTGTCATTGCGTTGCTCAATTAGGTTGCATGCTAATATTATCCTTCTCTCATATGGGGCAATTGTTCTTTTGGCATTGGGTTTTCTGTAGACTGCTACTTGCTTTGTAGGAGCTTACTTTTCCGTATTATAGATTACTATTCCAGGGGAGGCTGTAAAATCATTCCTGTCGAATGGATGGTGGGAAACCAACGAGGAATTGGACTTTTGCTTGTCATCTTCATATTGCTTATGACATTCATCTTCTTGTTGCTTTCAGGATTTACCCTGCAACAGAGATTCAGCAGCTTGACATTTGAATCTGCATTTGCTCCGCCACTTTCGTTTTCATCCCAATCCCTCCAGGTCCACTACTGCTTGGATGATTCTCTGTTGCTTAACTTTTGAAATCTTCTAGGTTTCAACTTCTGGTATGTGTTTTCAGTCTCAAGCTCTTTTCCAACCTAAGAGTTTAAGCCAGAGAAAGATAATGATCGTTTAGCATCGACTATAGATGTTCTCGTGGCTTCCGATCCCATTCCATAAAATAGAAAGATTATGTGATTAAATTATCACCGTTACTCCTAGGTTGAAAGATAATTCTGACAACAATTCTTTGCTATTCTTGTTATTTTAGGAATATAAACTTGATATCTGTCTTCAACATGAAATCTCATAACAAAGAACTGCCTGAGTACACACTTGACAACGTCCTTACTAGCAAACTCGCTCATATCCTGCAAAATATAGCATTTCGACCTCATGATATGTTGTGGACCTTGTTGAGTTTGAAGGCTCCCTATTTCCTTCATGATAGACTGCCTGTCTTGATCTTAGTAAACCAAGCAGAATCTTGTGCAGCGACTTCTGAAACCAAACTTACTTCTCCTTCTGAAGCTGCATATGCTGTTCCCATGTTCCAGATTCTCTTTACAGTTGAGTTGACCTTCTTCGAGAGAGAGACTAGTTTGTATTACACAACACCGTCATTTAAGTTTGCAATTTATCGGAAGGACAGAGTTTGTACTTTTTATTTATAGGGGCAGTCGTGATTTTATTTTTCTATTTTGGTTGGTAACTTAGTTGTTCCTCTATATCTAATGTACCAATCTCATCTTCAGTTGCACTAGTGGAACACTTTCTGTACTTTCTCCCTCAACCTAGCAATGAAGTAGAACACTTAATTCTTCTAGCCCCAAAAACCAAGGTAATTTGGGTAGTGAAATTTTCCCTTGAATGATATGAGAGATTATTTCTTATTTATGCATGTGAACTAACAAGTATGATTTGCTTGCTAGTTGCTTTCTTTCGCCAAAAGCAGGGTGAAAATTCTTACATGACTGTAGGGGCACTCCTAACGTGAAGGTATATTTTCTGTATGATTAACTGACGTTTGGTAAGAAGAAAATTGATATAATTGTATATATGATAGGAAAATGTGCGAGAAGGACATGGCAAGTTCGAGTGAGATGCCGAATGTACACAGCCAAAAACCAATCTCCTTCAATTCATTGTACCATCAGCTGGTTAGTTTCGTATTCTATTCTAAATGCTATCTATACATATACAACATGTGATAGTAACTTGTATGATCATTCTGACGCTGAGCAGCTTAATCTGGAAAGGCCATGCCCGGAAGACACATGCGCTCTTTGTGACTGTGCACGAATTAGGGAGCAACATCGAAAGCTGGTAGAAGAAAATAATCGGTTGCTAGAGAAAATGAAGGAACTCATTGAAAGGGAAGCACGTAAGCAGGGAATGCCACCAGAAGGAACTGTTGACCCGGTGGTTGAAGAATGCATGCAATTCCTGCTATCAAAAGGATTTGACCCAAAGTTTGAGCATATCATGCGAGCAGTAGTAGCAAAAGGATCTACGCCAGAAGAGTTTCAAATTTTCGTCCAGAAAATGGTAGCATCAGGAAAAGTTGACTCAATGTTTGAACCATTCATGATAATTGATAAAACCCGCCAGCTATAGGAGCCAACCGTGACAGCTAGTAAGTTTTTGTCGAATTCTAATATTCCATATTCTTTTTTATATTGTGCTTTTTCCTAGTAGCCAAAGTATGAACCTTGAATTTCCAGTAACAAATTTGTTTATGATCAGATTTTGAGATTCTGCCTTTATGTGCTGAGGTTTGCCGTCGGAGACGCAGGCGACCTTGCGGTAGAGGTGACGCACTATACCATGAAGAATGACCATACTGGGGCTCTCTGTGGGCCTTTGTTGGATGACTTTATGCTGTTTAGCGCTCGTTACCCCAGGAAGTGTAAATGTGCTGTACACTGTCTGGACTCTGGAGGATTGAAATATGCATGTACCCAGGTTAATGGATTGCTTCGGTTGTTTTTTCGCTTCGGTTTAGGTAGAGCGCCTCTCGTATGGGCGCTCATGGGAGAGCTTGATAAGAAATTTGATAACGAGGCAAATATGAGTATTCTAACAATGCAAGAAACAAACGAAAAAGCGCACACACAACACAAGATTTATGTGGTTCACAAACACAATGTATATTAGCTAGTTCACAGGCAGGATAGAGCTAGTTTCACTATAATTCGAGGAGATACATATTACAAAGGAGTTTGAGAAGTATTTATATTACTTCTTCTAGGTCCAACCCTAATCCAATTTGGTAAAGGAAAAGCAGTTACAACGAGGCCCAGAACCCGAACCCAAAAAACCTTGAGCTCATACATCCAGTGGCGGAACTAGCATTTCAAACCATCCCTGTCCTCTTTTCATAATATAAATATATAAATATTTAATTAAAAATAATTTAATAAAAATAATTAAAATTAATTATATCTGCATAATTCATTCATAGATTAAAAATAACCGACTATACAATCATTGTTTTTAACAACCACGGAGAGATTTTTTTTATTGCGAAAAAAAAAACGCAAAAACTTTCGTTGTCTACACTATTAAATAAGTCTTTTTCAATGTATCTCACTAAATTAGCATTAGCAAATTGGTCGCTAAATCGACTTGGAAACTTGTTCTTAATATAACTCAAAGCTGAAAAATGCTCTTTTTACATTTGCAGTTGTAATTCGTAGAATCAAAACTAGTGGAATTGTCGTTGTCGCTAGACAATTTCAGAGTTGTTGGGAAAAAAGCGAATAGGCATAAGGAGAAAAGAGATCCGATTAGGTCTTTATTGCAATTAGAATTTGTTTATACTTTATACTATAATAAAATAATTTTATGTCAATTTATGAATAAGTAATGAGTTGTGCTGTAGTGACAAAAGTACTCTAATACTACCTATAAGTGTTGTTTTGCATCACCAATATATATATGACATATTTTTGTTCCTCCAAAATTTACCCCTGTCCCGGGACAAGGGCCAATTGGCCTCCCTCCGCCTATGCATACATCGTGGGCCGAGGGCAACCGAGACCCCACTCGCTGATCGGGCAACGAGACCCCCTTGACTTCCAATTGTAGCGGCTGATAGTCCGATTCAAGTCAGATCAACATTAAGAGTTGCATAGATATGTTTGTGCACTCAGTTCATTAGGACATGTTTTTGTGATTACCTTACTGGTGTTTCAGGTGGAGGAGAGCTCGTTGAAGTAGGTAAGGATGGTGAGCTTAGTTGACCAAGTAGATTTTATAGCTTGTGAATGTCCTCCACTGAAAATTTTAAATTAGCGTAACCAATTCCCATCGAGATAGGATACGGTCACAACCCCCTCTGGGGTTTGTGAGATTGACCACCCACTTCCTAGTCATTGGATACGTTCTCTCTCTTGTCTTTTTCTTCTTTTTTCAATTTGAAGGTTAAAATTAAAAGAAGGGTATTTTTGGAATGAAAAAAATATTACCACACAAGATTCTTTCTCCTTTCTATATAATTTATTTTTATTAAATAACAAAATAACTCTCCACACACAGGTCTCTCTCCCCTCTCTCCCCTCTCTCTTCCCTCTCTCCAGAACCCTAGCTGCCTCCTCCGCCTTCGTCTCTCCATGTCGTCGCCGCCTCCATCTCTCCCTCCTGCCGCAGTTGTCGCGCCCTCCGCCTCCACCAGCGTCGCAGCCCTCTCGCCTCCATCCACCCCCTGTCGCTACCATCTCTCTCATGTCGTCCTCCTCTGCCGCCACCCTCATCCACCACCGCCGCCGCCGCCGCAGAGGTAACGACCTCTCCCCTGCCTTCTCTTTTCCTCATCCCTTAATTTTATTTCTAGATTTGGGATTTTTCAGATTCAAGATCTGATTTTTGTGTAGTGATAGTGGTACGCGTACCACTACTCACTGATAGCGGTACCAGTGGTACGTACCACTACTCACGGGTAGCGGTACTAGTGGTAATGGTAGCGTACCACTACTCACTGGTAACGGTACCACGCTACCACTACAACTGGTACCACTACAAGTGGTAGTGGTAGATTGCCACTAGTCGAAAATCAGTACCACTAGCGCACTGACGGAGTGGGTTTTTTGCATATCACTGGAGCGAGTTTGATTGGAGGATTTCACCGGAGAAAGTTTGGTGATCGGAGTGAAGAAGCTGCTGAAAAAGGAAGAGAGAGATAGAGAGAAATATAATTGTATTAATGATAGGATTTAAATTTTAAAAAACATGTATTTAATATGGGTTTTTAATTTCCATTATGTAATTAATACAAAAAATAATAAATTCTATTTTTCGATCATACTCAATTGCCCTTGGATGTGAAACTCACATCCCTTAGGAGAAGTGACGCTATCCCATCCCCTTCCCATCCCCCAGCAGACTGAGTTTGTGGTGTAGACAAAATTTCTTCATAAACCCATCATTAGTTTTCAACTGTCCAATAAACCTTCTAGAAGAACCACATCTTTCTTTGGTCTTCCTCTTAAGCTTAAAGCAATCAACTATGACATGATTGTCTTTCTTGCAGTATCGACAGAACAAGTTTTCTTTGACGGATTGCTTTCCTTTACTTTGTGATAATAATGACGCAAGAAGTGCAGTGAATCCACTTGAGACTCTTGAGTTTCCTTAGCAGCCAATTGCATCTCGTAATTGAATGACATAATGGAATGCAATTTCCATTAGAGGAAGTGAGCTCATCATAAACTAATTGGTCCTCTCATATAAACAAATTGGTCCTAACACTCTCATACACATCATTAAGATTTAACACTAGGGTTGGCAATTGGGTTGAAGCCCGAAAGCAACAACTCATATCTCTTGACTAGAGGTGGCAATTGGATCGGATTCGTGGATTCGTGGATTGGATTGGTGGATCCGTGGATCAAATGGATTGGTGGATTGATCCATGAATCCAAATGACATCCAAGGCTTGGACCAAAATGTAAATTTTGAAAAGTTTAGGTACTAAAATGTCATAATGAAAAATTTTAGGCACCAAAATGTAATTTCCCAATGATAATTTTCGTATAAAAATATAAATTTTAGGTACCAAAATGTAAAATATAAAAAATATAGGTACCAAATCGTAATTTGCCATTTGGATCCATGGATTGATCCATGAATCCATCAATCCAATTGGATTTGGATCAAATGGATTGGATTTAAATGGATTGGATTAAGTGGATAATTTGGTGGATGGATTGGATTGGATTCATGGATTTGGATCTTAATTGCCACCTCTACTCTTGACTGTCACTTTAGCGACATGGTAGAGCTCTCCCCCATAAACAACTAGTGATAGGAAGAATTTGGTTAAACTCTTCCCAATAGTTTTTTAGGCACCACATTTTTTTAGTGTGTTGTTATTATAGTTGAGATTTTTTTCTATTTCTTTTGCAATGAGTGTTAGCACCACTCAATTTTTTGTTTTTATATATTTTGAGAATGGTTTGTGGAGCTAGTATTTGCGTTAATATATTTGATTTGTAATCTTGAAGGAAATTAATTTGGTATATATTGACACCGAACAAAATTTTAGGGATTGAGATTGGATACTGAATTTATTTTGGGATGAAATTGAATTTAGGGTGCTATTTGGTATTCGAGATTTCAGTATTTAGTACTGGAATATCTATATGGTATGGATTTCGCCCAAAAATATGTGGTGAATGGTCCGAAATAACATATTTTGGGCCCATTATTGGGTTAGTCTTACAATAATTAGATGGCATTACTTGAGCCACACCTTCATTCCTTCCTTCTTTGTAATGGTTGTAGCGTAGAAGCCCGCCCAATATTGGTTGTTGCCTTCAGACTTCAACCCAATTACGTAAATTTAGAATAAAAACGCAAAATTTACCAAAGCGGGGAAATGTTAGGGATTACAGATTCTTCGAATTTCATGGTTTGATAGCGGGAGGGGGAGACTTCTGTCACTGAAAGTGAATAAAAAACCACAAAGCTGCTTGTGCTCACTTTCACGGCCGCTGCTTCCCGAAATTGCGTAAGGTAGAATGTCGAATCGCATTCGCTCTCCCTCTCTCTTTTACTGCTGCTCTGGATTCCATTATTGTGATTGTTCTCTGATTTCGTGAAGGGAAACCATGTCAGAACCCATGATTTAATCCTTTCCCCTACTTTAACGAAACTGCAGCTCTTTTTTCTTCTTCATCCCCGCTCTCTGCTTTGCTTGTTTCGGCTTATCTGGGTTTGTCTTCCATGCGGTGCGGTGCTCAATTAGGTTGCCTTCTAATATTATCCTTCTCTCATACTGTCGTCCTTTTGGGCGTTGGGTTTCTGTCGATTTCTCCTTACCTGGCATGACATCGCTTTTTATGCTATTCTTGTTATTTAAGAATATAAAACTTTATACCTGCTTTCAATATGAAATCTCATAACAAAGAACTATCTAAGTACACACTTAACAATGTCCTTACAAGCAATATCGCTCTGTCCTGCAAATTATAGGATTTCGACCTCATGATTTGATATGATCCTTTGTGACTGTGAAGGCCCTCTTTTTTGTTCATTATACACTGCATATCTGGATCTTAGTAAACCAAGCACAATCTTGTGAAGCGACTTTGTGAATGCAAATTTGCTTCTCCTTCTGAAGCTGCATTTGCCATTCCAATGTTCCAGATTCTCTCTTTTCTTACACTTGTGTTGACCTTACTCTAGAGACTAGTTTGTATTACATTACACCATCATATAAGCTTGTTTTGTATTACACTACACCATCATATAAGTTTACAATTTATTGGAAGGAGCAGCAGTTCAAGTTCAATTTTCAGGTTGGACAGAGTTGTATATGTTGGGCAGTCGTAATGATAACTTTCTATTTTGGTTGGTAACGTAGTGTACCTCTATTTCTAATGTACCAATCTCATCTTCAGTTGCACTAGTGGCGAACACTTCACTCAACCTAACAAGTTATGATTCAGTTGCCAGTTCTTTTCTTTCACCCAAAGTAGAGTGAGAATTCTTACAAGACTATTGGGGCACTCCTAACGTGAAGGTATGTTCTCTGTATGATTAACTGACATTTGATAGGAAATATGAATACGAAAATTAATATAACTAGGTGGCGATGTCGCGTCTTGTCGCGGGAGGAGATGGCCTATCGGCATGTATTAGGTGACCCGTTATGGTGGTTTGTTAGTATTATTAGGTTAAAATTAATTTTTTGTTAGCAGTTTTGTTAATAATATTGACTTGATAATAGGATATTGAATAAGAAAAGATATATGACAGTCAACATCGAATTTTAAATATTTTAAAATTTTGGGCTATTAAACTATGTTTACCTAAACCCAAGTAGACCCATTGATTATGGGTAGTGTATGGGTGGCTTATATATGAGTTTGTAAGTTGTAGATGAGTTTGGGTAGGGTATGAATATTTACTTTCATAATCTAAATGTGTATGAGTTGGGTGTGGATACTCATTTATTCGAAGGTGTTTTAATTACACATACAGAAATTAGAACTATCTGTAGAACTTCAAAATTTTAGGTACCAAAATGTATTAAAAAACAATTAGGTACTAAAATGTATTGTTCCATCAATATTTTGATTTTTGAGGACTTGTATGCTAAAAAAATAAATTTAGGCTATAAATCTAAGACCTATTAAGTTTAGGTACCGAACTATAATTTGCATAGTTAAGGCTGAATTCCTTTTATGGTGATGTATTTAAGATGATAATTATTTACTTTTTTTTATAGAAAAATGGAAACTATTTATTTGATATGTGTAGGTACCTAGTCAAACATATAATTGTTGAAAATCTAGTCTGGGTGAAAAAGAAAAACTCTATAGAGAAGCAAAATGAATACAAACGGGAACTCGCTAAAAATTTCACGCCTTAAAATCTCATAGTGGACAATGATGACTTTCTAATAAATAATAGTCATATATCTTTATTTTTAATTGGACTCGACATTGAGTTGAAAAAGTTAATGGTTCATGGTTCAATTACTAATTAGGATTAGACGAAGAAGGCAAAGAAAGAAATACAAAAAGTGTTATGATTTTTATTACTGTTGATTTTTTCAAACATTGTTCTATTAAAATGTCATACAAAAACTTCGTACAGATCAATATCTTAATGTACTCGTATTATATTTTACTAAATATGTTGTCACATCACCGAATAGAATGGTCTTTTAAAAATGATAATAATTATTATTTCAAATGGATATCATACATGTTTATTTGAAGTAAAAATCTCATCATAGACCAAAATGGTCGAATCTTCTCCTACAGTTGAGTGATACAACGTCTTGTATGGTACAAATTAAATTTATAATTTTATGTTATGGTGGATTGGATTCATGAATTGGTAGATTGGATTTATGAATTCAAGTGAAATGTAAACATTGGACCAATATGTAAATTTTAAAAATTGTAGGTACGAAAATCTCATAAATTTTAGATACTAAAACATAATTGTTCAATGATTTTACTTTAAAATTAAATTTGGGGTATCAAAATGTAAAATATACATAATAATGACTAAGTTGTAATTAAATTAAATTTGGGGTATCAAAATGTAGGTATTTTGGCAACAGTAACCTCACTTCACGTTTATATATAATAATAATTGTGTATATTATAGGAAAATGTGTGAGATGGACATGGAAAGCTCGAGTGAGATGATGAATGCACACAGTCAAAAACCGGTTTCCTTTAATTCCTTATTTCATCAGCTGGTTAGTTCCTTATTCTGTTCTAAATACTATCTACACAAACACAACTTTTTATAATCAACGCTAACTTGTATGATTATTCTTACACTGAACAGCTCAATCTAGAAAGGCCATGTCCAGAAGACACATGCGATCTTTGTGACTGTGCACGAATTAGGGAGCAACATCTAAAGCTGGTAGAAGAAAAGAATCAGTTGCAAGAGAGAGCGAGGCAACTCGAGGAATTAAAAGCTTCAATGCTACAAATGCCACCGGAAGTAATGGTTAACGCAGTGGTTGAAGAATGCATGCAGTTCCTGCTATCAAAAGGGTTTGACCCAAAGTATGAACAAGCTATGCGAGCAGCAATAGCAAAAGGAACTAACCCAGCAAAGTTTCGATTTTTCTTTCAAAAAATGGCAGCAGCAGGCGAAGTCGACCCAATATTCGAACCATTCATGATAAAACCGCCAGATATAGGAGCTAACCCGGGCAGCTAGTAAGTGTTTCGAATTCTACTTTTCCAGATCTTTTATATTCTGCTCTTTCCTAGTAACCAATGTATTGAACTTGAATTTCCAATTACATATTTGTTTATGGTCAGGGTTTGAAATCTACCTTGGATCTATGGATGGTATGTCTGATGAGCGTTCAACTCAACTACGAGGTTCTTGTTGACTACTTAATTCCTGTAATGTAGGATGAGGATTTGATCCTTGGAATGTTGGTAATGTGCAGTACCGTAATATCTATACAATTGAATTTCCAAGTAGCGAACCTTTTATCATAATGCACACTGAATTTGGCACTTGGTTTCTCCCACGATGGATGGATTATCATTGGAGCGGTGGAGCCTCATTGCCTTTACTATAGTTACAACTCCTCCCCATCAGGACGCCAACATAAACAGGTAGAATGGGTAGGAAAAGACAGTTGTGGACGCCATCATAGTCAAATTATCTATTCAGGGAACTAAACATGATAGATGATAGCCAAAATACCAAGAAAGTTATTCTGCTGAAAGAAGTCGGTTAAAGACAAAGATCAATCATCCTTGGCTTGTATTGCTGAAAATCGTAACTTAGTTTTGGCCTTCGGAGGTTACAATTCTCATGACTTTTATCATATACAAAATTTCAAAAATTGGAAATTTTTTGAGAATATTTTTGCATTTGCAGCGGGTTGTAGTTAACAGCTAAAGTGTAGTGTGTGATCGATCCCCACTTAGTAATCATGTCAAAATGATGCGCTTTAACTATACCACACTCATAATACTTGCATGAAAAGCTAAAGTGTAGTGTGTGATCGATCCACACTTAGTAATCATGTCAAAATAATGGGCTTTAACTATACCACATTCATAATACTTGCATGAAAGCACTAGATATCTAGAGGTTCTTAATGATTACTTTTGAAGGGGTGGAGCAATTATTTTTTAAACAAAATGCATCTGTTTTCATGAAGAGAATTGTGAGATATTGGAGGAAACCAAGGTTGTCAACGCTGAGGTCAACATATGGGTCGATCCTGCTGTTATGCCTGGACCTGGAACTCGACTGAATTTGGGACGATAAGAGAAGAAGAAGAGAAGAATAGGAGAGAGAAGGGAAAGTAGGAGAGAGGGAGAATGAACAAGAAGGAGGAAAATTCTGTTGTATTATTCTTCAATGTCGTTACCAGCTCACTATCGTCTCTTTTATAGTCAATGGACAACTACAATCTAATCCCTCAACTACTAATTGATTGCAATTGAGAATGATTGTTACAACTCCCCTTCCCTTCACCAGAGACTTGTCCTCAAGTCTGAAACTGAGGATATCGAGCTCTAATGTCGGTGAGATACTCCCAGGTGGCGTCTTCCTCCTTCTGATGGGACCACTGTACCAAAATCTGAGTAGCAGACATGTTGTTATGAGCTACCACTCTCCTGGCCGGAATCAATAGTGGTTCTACCTTCAAACATCCTTCAACATCCATCTCTGGCAAAAATGGCTGAACAGCCACCTGATCACCCACAACCCTCTTCAATAAGGAAACGTGAAAACATGATGTATGGTTGAGTCCGCAGGCAATTGTAGCTTATAAGCCACCGCCCCAATCTTCTGAAGTACTGGAAAAGGTCCATAAAACCTTGCTGCTAACTTCTGGTTCGCTCTGGCAGGCACTGATGTTTGCCGATAGGGTCTGAGTTTGAGATAAACTCGGTCACCCACCTGCAATTCTCTTTCAGTACGATGCTTGTCTGCCATTTGCTTCTGCCTATTTTGAGCTTGTGCCAAAGTAGTCCTGAGAACATCCACCATCTTCTGCTGTTGGCTAAGTCGATCAACTACTGCAGCTACTGAAGTTGACAGGGGATTTTTGCAATGCAAACTGAGAGGGAGTACCCATAGAGCGCCTCGAATGGAGTTGTACGAAGACTGGTATGATAATTAGTGTTGTACTACCACTCTGCCATGGAGAGCCAATGAGACCAGTCTTGCGGTTTATGATGTACCATAGCTCTTAAGTACTCCTCCAAGCATCTATTCACTCTCTCAGTTTGCCCATCATAGTGCAATTTCACACCCTGCAACTCAAACAATGTCGACCAAAACAGACTTGTAAACACTGCATCTCTGTCACTCACAATCGACCTAGGCAGGCCATGTAACCTCAGGACTCCATCAAAGAACATTTGAGCAACAGACACAGCAGTATAAGGGTGACTGAGACCAAAGAAATGGCTATACTTAGTAAACCTGTCTACCACCACCAATGTCAGCTCCTTACCCCCAGACTTAGGCAACCCTTCAATGAAATCCATGGACAATTGCTGCCAACTCCCTTCAGGAACTGGTTGGGGCTGTAGCAAACCATGATATGGGATATTTTCCACCTTACATTTCTGGCAAATGTCACACTGCCCTACAAACTCCTTCAACTGCCTCTTCAAACCAGGCCACCAAAAGTACCTCTTGAGGCGTTGATAAGATGCTTGGACTCCAGAATGCCCTCCCACTGGTGAACTATGGAACAATTGCAACAATTGACTTCGCATAAGACCATTCTGACCCACGTACAGTGATCCCTTGTGATACAACAGCCCATGTTTAACTTCATTCACTCGAGGGCCAACCATAGGAATAGCAGCACTAATCATCATATCCTGAATGGTAGTATCTCCCTCATATGCTGCTTCAATATCAGTGATCCAAGAAGGCAAGACAACTGAAATTGCCTTGCATTGCCCTGTGTCAGTAAAGTTGGGATGCCTGGAAAGAGCATCAGCAACCTTGTTAAACTTCCCTTGACGATACCTGATTTCAAAATCCAAGCCAAGCAATTTAACTAGCCCTTTCTTCTGAATCTGTGTGTGCACTTTATGTCCAAGCAAGTGTTTAAGACTCTCGTGATCTGTTAATATGATGAATCGCCTGCCCTCCAGATAATGGCGCCATTTGTTTACTGCAAGTATCACAGCTAAGTACTCCTTCTCGTATTTGGATAACCCTTGCTTCCTGAGACATAAAGCTTGGCTATGGTAGGCTATAGGCATGCCCTCCTGAGACAATACAACTCCTATACCCACTCCACTAGCATCGGTTTCCAATGTGAAAGGTTTAGTAAAGTCAGAAAGTGTAAGAACTGGTGCCTGAACCATGGTGTTCTTCAACAGTTCAAAGGCCTGTTGAGATGCTAAGGACCAGTGAAACCCTTCTTTCTTAAGCAAGTCAGTCAGAGGTTTGGCAAGACTACCATAATTCTTCACAAATTTCCTATAGTAGCCTGTCAAACCCAAAAAATCTCTTAACTCCTTCACTGATTTAGGGACAGGCCAATCAACCATTGCTTTTATCTTGTTGGGATCAGTAGCTACCCCCTCCTGAGTAATCACATGACCTAAGTAGTCTACTTGAGTCTGCCTAAAATCACACTTAGATGGTTTGGCATATAGATTGTTGGCTCTGAGAATGGATAGGGTAGTGGCTAGATGAGTTTGGTAAGTTTCTTGGTCTTTACTATACACCAGCATGTCGTCAAAGAATACAAGGATGAACTTTCTAAGGTGAGGTGCAAAAATTTGGTTCATGAGGGATTGAAAAGTGGCTGGGGCATTTGTGAGACCGAAGGGCATGACAGTGAACTCAAAATGACCATGGTGTGTTCGAAAAGCTGTTTTGTATTAGTCTGATGGGTGCATTCTAATTTGGTGGTATCCGGACAGTAGATCCAGTTTGGTAAAGTATTTGGATTGGTGGAGTTCATCTAGAAGGTCATCTATAACAGGTATGGGGAATTTGTCTTTTACCGTAAGGGAATTTGGTTGTCTGTAATCAACACAGAATCGCCAAGATCCATCTTTTTTAAGCACCAAAAGGACTGGAGAAGCAAAAGGGCTACGACTGGTTTGCACATATTGAGAAGCCATCATTTCCTTAACCAATCTTTCCATTTCATCTTTCTGCTGTTGAGAATATCTACAGGGTGTTTGTGACTAGTAAATCCTATTTGCATTAAATTGAATTGTTTCTATCATCATATTTATAGCTCTAACATGATTAATCTGCGCACCATGAATGCTGGACTACTCTCTTTTTTAGTTTTTTTTTGCCATAATTATCCCGAGAGGAAGCAGCATAGATACGACAAAATACAAGGTCTCCTAAGACCAGGCTAGGAAAATTAAATAAATAAAACACGATGGTCGATAAGAGTCTGGACCATCGCTCCAAGGGCTTGTCTTGCCACGGTATGGGCAGCCCTATTATACCTACGGGGAGCGAAATGGAACGTTGCACGTAAGAAAGAAGCCCGCAACATCTGAATCTCTTGCAGGAGAGCTCCGCTCATCGCGTGCGCCGAGTCCTTCGCGTTGATCATCCGAACGATCACCTGCGCATCCCCACAAAACAAAACATTAGCGAACGAGTGAGTCAGGCACCAACGTAAGGAGTCGCGAAGAGTCAGGAGCTCTGCGAGAAATAGGTCATCAATATTAGGATATGCCTTAATCCTATCTTGTAGTAAACCGGAAAGTCCGGGTATCGTCTCTCAGGGACTGGTACAACCTTTTATTCTATCAATTTATAGAGCAAACTATAGGTGAATGATAGCAACCTGTTGCTATCGGGTTAGGGTTTGCTTGTAACTCACAAGCGGGAGTACGACGTAAAGTGTCGAACGACTGTTTTAGGTTTATTATTGATTGATTCGGACTAATGCCGTAGTTACATTATATAGACGACTAAACCTAATACCTAAACCATTAACCCTAGCCGACCCCTACTACTTCCCTAGGCCTCTCGGCCCTCTCCTAACCCAACACAAGAAGCTGACTTCTATCTTAATACGTAACCCACTCCCCCTACTACTACTTACTCGGCCCATGCACTAACACACGTACTAACTCTAACACAAGCTAACCTAAATAAGAACAAAACATAATTAAAGCAAGTAACTCCAAAAGCCCACCCATATGGTCGAGCAACTCCTCCCGCCGAATGGGTTGCTATCATTCCTTCCCCCTCAAAGAACCTAGGTCTCCAAGGTTCGGTCCATGCCGAGACGCGGCGGTCGGCGACGAAAGCAACCGCAGAGCTTGCGACTATGTTGAGTCTTAGATTGCTTCCGAAACTTCCAGCTCCTTGTCCGACCTCTATTCCTCTTCCTTGCCGTAGAAGTGACTCTCGGCTCAACAACTGGACCATGGGCGGGGTAGACAAATAAAATTTCCCCCTTGCGCGCCTTGGTCCACAGAAACAACAGGGAATAATTTTCCCCATCATTATCATCTTTGTCCCTAGGAAGCTTTAGCCTTGTGTGATAATTTGGAGGGACACAAAATGGCTGCCGCCAGATCATCAATTGGGTAACAAATCCCAAACATCCCACAAGCCGCCGACGAGTTGATAGCGGCCTTTCGAGCGACTCCGACAAGCTTCTGTTGCCAACTACCACACCGCCACCACTGGCCCCAGCTCCAGCTGTGATCCCCTCCTTCTCGCAGCTACGGAATCGATAGGTGAGAGTCTCGTCGAGGTGGTACCCGCCGCGACGCACTGTTTCCTTCCTATCGCTTCCAGATCGTTGGGTGAGAGCCTCGCGTAGGCGATAGCCACCTTTGCGCACTGTTTCCTTCCCGTCGATCTCGTTGACGGAGATCTCCATCTTCTCCGCTGCCCTGACTTCATTGGCGTCGACGCGGGCCACGTCGTCGTCGCTTCGCTTCCCGTCGATGACGGTCACGCGTTCGGGGATAAACCCCGCCAGCAGTTGCTCCAAAGCACCCATACGCTCACCCAGCGCGTAACAGGCCCTGGCGGTACGTTGCGCTGCCGCGCAGCACGTGGTGAGATTGAAAGACATGCTCTGATACCAATTGATAGCAACCTGTTGCTATCGGGTTAGGGTTTGCTTGTAACTCACAAGCGGGAGTACGACGTAAAGTGTCGAACGACTGTTTTAGGTTTATTATTGATTGATTCGGACTAATGCCGTAGTTACATTATATAGACGACTAAACCTAATACCTAAACCATTAACCCTAGCCGACCCCTACTACTTCCCTAGGCCTCTCGGCCCTCTCCTAACCCAACACAAGAAGCTGACTTCTATCTTAATACGTAACCCACTCCCCCTACTACTACTTACTCGGCCCATGCACTAACACACGTACTAACTCTAACACAAGCTAACCTAAATAAGAACAAAACATAATTAAAGCAAGTAACTCCAAAAGCCCACCCATATGGTCGAGCAACTCCTCCCGCCGAACGGGTTGCTATCAGTGAAAATGGTTTAATGAGACTAATTATCTAAAAGCAAAATAAACTAATTAAGCAAAGTAAACTTGTCGGGAGAAATTCAATGGAGAAAGCTCTGGGAGAAACACCGGGATTCACTACCTATCCTATCCAGATCAATTCACATATTCCAATCAATTTAATCCAATTCTCTATAGCCAGGATATCACTAATGTGCTAGCTATCCCTGTCGGGAATTACTACGTTCTAAACAATTAAATCAAATCCTACTGTTGTAGCTCAATGACTTAATTATTTAGCCTGAAGATCGATATCCTATTTAAGATCACATAGCACCTTATTTAATCCACTGTCGCTTCGATAAGTTACTATGTCACATGAAATATGTTCAGTTATTAGGGTTTCACTGTCGCTAATAACCTAATTAACAACAAATCAATGTATTGGTGGCCAGTCAACACAAAGCATTAAGCAATTTCATGCAATAGAGATTGGAAGAAGAGAAATATGAATTAATCCATCAAATCAAGAAATAGTTACATCCTATGGTGTTTCCCCCAAAAGTTGGGGTTTAGTTCATGACGAAATCAAAAGATATAATCATGTTATTAATTATCATAAAACTAATCACAAAGAAAAGAATGAAAATACTAGATTTCCTTCTCCTCCGGGTTGCCATCTGTTCGGTGCGACTCCCAGCTACGCTCAGCTCCGTGTTGTGCTTGTATGTTCCTCCTCCCGTTGCGCTGCTGCTTCCAATTAATCCCCCTACCAAAGAAATCCCTTCTCCAATTCGCTGCTGCCCCTTTTCTCTTTTCGATTAATCGCCAGCTCCCCCCTAAACGCAGCGCTCCAATTATTTCCCCCTTAATTCCGTCTCCTCTCTCCACAAAAACCCCCTGATAATTGCCTTCCGTCTTTTCCAGAATTCCGCCGCCAGCAATTTCCTGGCCCAAAAATTCTTCTCAAGACCGCCCAATTCCTCCAAATATGTCCAAGTTAATGATGGCCGGTCAATTAAATGGACATGTCCACTTAATTCCTCTTCCTAGCCCAATTGAGTCTCCTCCCGAGACAAAGCAATTTGGACCCAATTAATTGGTTGTGCACTGCTTCTTTTTCGTGCTTTCTCCACCTGTAACATATCAAACTCATGACACTAGGCAATAATGGTTTTTCAACCATTTCCGGGTTAACGAGCCCTAAAATAGCACCAATCGGCTTAAACATACCATGAGATAATCACATAAAGCTCAAGAATCCGATATATTAAAGCCGATTATCAGGAATAAAACGGCCCCAAGCAAATATAGCGTTATTAGCCTCTGCAAAACCAACAAAACCAATGGCACATCCGACAAAGTTTTGGTGGCACCATCAAAATGTATCAACAGTGAACCAGAAGGAATGGATGGAGGGGATTGATCACGAGGTAAAACCCCACTAGACGCAGGAGAACGGCGAGGCAAAGATCTCTCCGGATGGCTTGTGCTCGCTCCCATTCAGCAACATGAGAGTAATAATGTCGTGATAAAACATGAGATAAATACTGAATACCATAATAGGTAGCCGAACATCTGGACTTCCAGAGCCTCCAGTAAAGAAAAACCAAACCTGAAATCTCTACTTTGGATAAACCTGCATCAAAAAATAGCCTACGCCAGCCAATCGCAACATGGCACAAGCGAATTTGAGCAAGAATATGGTTGTACCCCAACAAATCCCACAACTCCAAAGCAACCCGACAATCCAAGAAACAACGAGCAAGAGTCTCTACCTCACCACGACAGGACAAGCGTAAACCTCAATATCATCATCAGCTATCAATTCCTTATCACGTAGCACATCACGAACAGGGAGAAAACCTTTAACCAATTCCTTATCAATTCCGTATACTCTAAACTTCGGTTCGAACCTTTATTATCGTAGATTTGCTTGATGTAGTTCACCTTACTCAACCAACCCTTCAACTCTCTCAGGAATGGTCCACGAAAAGAACAAATATGTGTGCCTAAAACTATTAGAGTTCGTTCTTCGATTTTTATTGTCATTTCATATTTTCTTCACTTTCTTAAAAATGAATTCCAACTAACTTTATCATCTCTCTTCTGCATTAGGGACCTTTGATCAGAATTGTACGCAAAGATGATTGCTCAATTTGAAGATGTAGTACTCAATCAACCTCCATCAAGTGTGATCTGTATACTTCCTTGATAATGCATATTTTAGGCATCTTTACCTTTGATAATTGGATAAACATTTCCCGATTATAATAACATCCTCCAATGACTATTGTGGTTCATCATTGCTAGAGAATTATTACATTCATGCATCCCAACCATCTAAACTATATTTCAAATCCTGCAATTTCTTATCCATACTAGACCAATATTTTTCTTCACGTTTGTATAATCAGAAACAACTCCAATACTCAACAATATGCTTTACTTAAGTAGCCAACCTTATTTATAAATAGTGAAAGAATATTAGTTGCATTTTATTTGTTAGCTATAACATTTTTTCTCCTTTTTAATCCCATTGCAACTACATTACGAATGGTCTGACCACTTGCCAAGATGTTCCATGCATGCATTAACTATTGTATAAAATTATAAATCACATATTAATGCATCTCAAGTATATATCATATCTATAATTATCAAATTGTTCCACTAAATTCTCCCAACAAACACTACAAAAAAGAGGAGCTTTGGAGACTACAAAAGTCGTCCCCGGAAATAGACAAAATCGTCCCCATAGTTTTTGGGGACAACTTAGTCGTCCCTAATGTTTTGTCCCTTATACACTTGTCCTCTATTCTTTTGGGGACGACAAAAATCTAGGTCGTCCCCAATATTAGGGACGACACTCGTCCCCAATACTTAGAAGTTGTCATCTTTATTTTGTCCATTAAAGACAATACGTCGTCCCTATAGCCATGATTTTGGCGACAATAAATCGTCCCCTAAACATTGTTTCTAGGGATAAAATGTTGTCCCCTTTTCTTTTTATAGGAATTGCAATTGCCCTGATTATTATTTTGTGAAGATAAAATGTCGTCCCCTAATTATTGTTTCTAGGGATAAAATATTGTCCCCTTTTCTTTTCACCTATGCGAATTTTTAGGAACAACAATCGTCATAATTTTTAGCTAAATTTTATATGCAAGCCAAATTGGTTTTCTCCACAATTTATTTATTATTTTGTGAAGATATATATAGATAAACGGAAGTTCCTTACTCCGTGTGATCTTCATATATATTATTTTGTGTATATAGATACACGGAAGATCATATGTATTATTCTGTATAGATAATATAACATAAAAAGAAAAATTACAACTTTTGGAAGAAATAGAATAGAATTGCAATTGCCCTGCCCTGCGTTCTTGGTATGTACAGATTGGCGCAATCGATCCTACTTCTTCCTTTCTTCCCTTCCTGAAAACAGTTCTTTTTCGTCCCAAATTATCATCAGCACTTATCCACAAAACAAAATCATCAACAACAAGTTGTTAAATTCTATCCATTTAGTAAGCTTAAGAGTTAGTCCGACCTTGGTCATCTGAAGCATGCCTCGTGGCATTGCAGTTTTGGAGCTCTTCCCAAGATGGCGAGGAAGTAGAAGTTGATGATGATTATGACTTCTGTGTCCTGCAAGATTTGCTAACACGTAAAATGCTAAGATAAAAAGTGTTCAGAGCAGTGAGCACAATAGATAGTAAGCAAAAGTAGAGGAAAGAGACCTTTAGGAGGTGCATAGGCTGCCGTAAGGACAGCACAAGTGAAGAAGAAAAAGAAGAGAAGGCAGAGGGAATGGTAGGGTTTAGTATTAGAAGCTCTGCACTATTCCCAGAAATAATATAAGGCAAAAAAATTGGAATGATAGGAATGTCCCCAAAAAGAGTTTCCCATTATGCAGAGATAGTTTCCCATTATCTCCGGGAGTATCCAAAATCTTTGGTGTAACTTTGAAACTTTCCGCTCTGCAAATTGATTTTAGAATCAAAGGAATCAACCGTTAAAAAAATAATTACGCAATCTTTTATTGTGATAATGGAAATCCACCATAATCTTCTATTTCTCTCAAACCATTTCTTTTGGGGGACGAACAATGAAATTTTAAATTTAATTTAATGTTGTTTGATTATTATATGGGGACAATTTTACACGGTTGTCTCTTATCTCACTTAAAACTATATTTCTTGAGACAAATTACATAGTCGTCCTCTTATGATTGTCCCCAATCCTTCCTAATTTTGTAGTGAAACGGGCCGGATCTAATGCTAGTTGAAGTATGAACCATTCACTCATACTCAGTTTTCTCAAGTTTGCTCCAAGAATAAGAATTATTAAAATAAGAATAGTCGACAATAAATAAGAATTGAACTATTTATATCAAAATGTGATGTGTATTTTCATGTAACTTTTTTGCTGATCAGTGTACTTTGAGATTCATTTCACATCCTAACTCATAGAACTAGAGCTCATCTAACATAAGCAACTAACGAGAGAGTCAGTTCAAAGATAAGAGAAAGAGTACAAGAACTAGATCGATGAAGAATACATGTTCAAGTTTGGATTCATTTTCTACGTTTTGATTTTCCCAGTCCTTGGATAATCTTGAGGTTTGTTGATGAAAAATCTCCCCTAAAGCTTAGCAAGCTCGCAGTCTCTCGCTAGGATTCAAATATGAGTCTTTTGTCATTTGAATGTCAAATAGACACATAAATTAAAAGGATCTAAACGTGTCCAATATCATTGTTATCATTTGAATCACATTTATTTGAATCACATTTAGTGCGAAATGAGTATGAGTATTGAAGTATCCGCCTCATTTTTATCACTGTACGTAGCTGGTTCGTTTTTTTTTCTTTCATATTTTTCCTTGGGTGTTAATTAATATTAATTAACATATAAAAGTCTAGGTTGTGGGTTACTATTCATTAGTTGCTCACACACTCCTCCAAGTGCAAGTGGGGAAGTTCCAAGTCGCTTCTTTTACCACACTCTACATTTTATAACCTTTATGTTTAGCTATTGTTCACTAGATTTACATCTATTGAACCCAAATACAAGGGTATCCTAACTTGTACCCAAAGCCGCTACCACGAGTTTTGTATCGGGATCGAGTTTCATGCTCTTTAGTGTTTTTTCTTTTCTCCTTTTTCTTTTTGTTGACCATAATCACAATTGAACCCAAACATTAATTAATATATAAAAGACAGTCGATTCGGTCAAATTGATATATAAAAGCCTAGGTTGTAGGTTACTATCCATTAGTGGCTCACACACTCCTCCAAGTGAAAGTGGAGAAGTTCCAAGTTGCTTCTTTTACCCCACTCTCCATTTTATAACCTTTGTGTTTAGCTATTGTTCACTAGGTTTACATCTATTGAACCCAAATTAATATATTAATTAATATATAAAAGCCTAGGTTGTGGGTTACTATTCACTAGTGACTCGCACACTCCTCCAAGTGCAAATGGGGAAGTTCCAAGTTGCTTCTTTTACCCCACTCTCCATTTTATAACCTTTGTGTTTAGCTATTGTTCACTAGGTCTAGGTTTACATCTATTGAACCCAAACACAAGGGTATCCTAACTTGTACCCAAGGTCGCTACCACGAGTTTTGTATCGGGATCGAGTTTCATGCTCTTTATTATTTATGAATTTCTCTTTTTTTCTTTTGGTTGTGAAGACGATTAAACCCGAATCTAAGGTATTAATGAGTGTTGTATTATGGAGAGTTTTATCCGCTTTTGTAGTTGGCAGGTAGAACCAAGTGTTAATTTGTTAAAAAAATTGGTCAAAGCGAGTTCTACACGTTGTTGACTAGTTTTTTATCGAAAGCGAGTTTTGTACGCTTTAATTTTTTTTTATTTCTCATATTCTGTTTGGTTGAGAATAACAATTGAACTCTGACTCATTGTTGACGAATGTCTTATTGAGAACGAGTTTTATCCGCTTTTATAATTGACATATTGGATAAATTGTGAATTTTTAAGACTGGGTCGACCCGGTCAAAGCTACTTGAACGCAGTGTTGAGAGTTTAGGGTCATGACTGAGTTTTATCAACTTTAGTATTTTTTTAATCTTTTTCCTTTTGGTTGAGAATGACAATTGAGTCCAAATGCATGAGTATCCAACCTAATTCGACCAGACCAAAGAGACTTGAACCCGATGTTTACAAGTTTTCGGCGGGAGCGAGTTCTATCTGTTTTTGTAATTGGCGGGTTGTGTAAGGCGTGAATTTGCTCAAAACTCGGTTCAACCAGGTCAAAGCAAGTTGAACCTAGTGTTGACGATTTTTGAGTCAATAGCAAGTTTTACCTTTACTATTTTTCATTTCGCATTTTCCTTTTGTTTGAGAAAGACAATTGAACCCAAATCCATGGCATCCAACCTGATTTGACCCGACCAATGCGAGTTGAATCTCCTCAAACCTGCAATGAGTCCCAAAATTTCATAAAGGAGAACCACGATTACCTCAAACACAAAACAAAAAAAGAGTACGACTATGTTTGACCCGGATTTTAGAAGTTTTATGTTTCAAAAAGTGAAGGCAAGCCAAACACCTCTACAGTTTTGATTTTTAAAAAGTTATAAATTTTCATAACTTAAAAGCAGAAGCTCCGATTTGCAAATAAAAAATTGTCCTCAATATATATTATTCTTTTTCTAGAAAATATAATTTTCTTTCATTTATATCGTTATAAAAAATAAATTGAAAAATAGTATTATTTAATATTAAATAATACTAAAGTGGTCAATTTTAAATAATTTTTATTTTTAAAATTTGTATTCATATTTTATGTTAGAAATGTTTTTAATCATTTTACATGACCTCTTATATTACAAAGTAATTCTGATAGTTTTTCAGCTAAACACTCAACTGTTTTTTTAATACTTCTTGAAAAGATCTAGAGAGTTTGCTTCATTGTACAAAAATTATGGCATGATCAACTACTAGCCATAAAAATTGAAACAATAGTGCATGAGAGAAGTTTAAACATAAATAATCTCTTCGACGACCCTTCTACCTTATGCAAGTTCATCGACTATGTGCTATTGTAAATAACAAACCTATGAAAAGAATGAATAATAATGAAATACTATTACTTTCATTTTTGGGTCAATATTTAAACTATTACTCTTTAAAATATTTATTTTTCTTATTCGTGAAACGATAGCGAACGAACTTTTGCTAGTGTATGATTTGAGAGAAAATATTGAGACCAGAAGAAGGCCATTTGTACCAACCATCCAGCACGGTAGAAACATATTGCTTGGGGCGGTACTTGTAAGTTGTAATGCACAATTACACTGTTCATAATAAAAATTCGCGATAAGTGAATTAACATTAGTATTTTTCATAAATAGGAAGGAGAGGGGGAGTGGTCCGTACATTAATGGCAGTCGTCGTCAGCCCAAGTGGAGGAGAACACAAGTTATGGCCCCGTAGGACCAGTTACACTAAATGAGAGGAAAAACCACTAAACACCCAAAAAGAAAAAATCAAAGTAAGCGGAAGAAACATTCATACTTCACATTTTTCTTCACAGGCTATGAAATATAAGGACAAAGATATATGCATTGGTGTTTCCCAATCCCCACCTAAATTTCAGCTTAGCGTGGTTGATATGTTCAAAGTATAAGTTGGAGTCCTAAAGTCACAACTTGTTGATTACTCGTCTCCTTATGCATTAAGTTCCATGGAAAGACTCTAGTCTGGCGAGTGCTCCTCAAAGTCCGCAAGGCATGGCTAATTGTTAGAAACCGGACAGAAATTAGGGTTACCTAAGTTTGGCTGAGACGTAGACTACATCTTTCTCTTGAATACATTTGCGGTACTGTTTTTTTTTCTTTCACAATAGACTCTCAGCCGGCCTCCTTCAGGATAAAACAATCACTTTATAATTTATTGTTCTATCGATGGTTTTGTGTGACCCAAAACTTTATGTATCTCACTCTATCATATAATTCTGCTCTTCGAATTGTATTTAGAGGGTCTGGGGAGTGCTCTATTAATTTATAGGAGCAGTAACCCAAAATATTTCTTCTTTTTTGAAGAATAATTCTCATTTAATTAGGAAAATAATTACTTTCATAATTAAATCGTGTTCTAATAGAATAATTATTTTATTATTAATTATTTTCAAAGCTGCTAACACCAACACTAATATCAGTAAAGGCGGAGTTAGCTTAAACTCATGCTACCAAAGGTAAGATAGCCTAACAGTAAAACTGTTGCGACAGTGAAAGTTTGGGAGTTGTAGATCACAAGTTTGAATCCAAGCGAGGCCCGTTGGTGTTTCGGGAGGTACAAGGTCACTGAGAGCAAAGCCCCGTTGGCGTTGAATTTGATACGTGGGACTGAGTTTCCGGATAATTAAAAAAAAAGCTTTGAGTACTTCTCACTTTGTATCTCGTAGATACTTGTTGGGAGAAGGTTATGCTGGATCTTATACAGGCCCGTGTATGGTGCTTAACCACTTCCTTACACGCCCCCTCAAACGAAAGCCGACTCATGGGCTTGAAGTTTGCACAGGCCCGCCATACCATGTGCTTGAAAGACAACGGTTAATATTGGGGGTCGTGAGGACTTGAACACGTGACCTCACGGACAACCAGCTCTGATACCATGTCATAAATCAGTTGGTCCCAATAACTCGAGTTGTTGGGAGAAGGTTATGCTGGATCTTATACAGGCCTGTGTATGGTGCTTAACCACTTCCTTACAGATACGACTAATACATTGACGTGCAAAGGTTTTTTTTTTTACTCGTACCGAATTTTCATTTGTCCATTTTAAATGAAGTATTCCTTCACAAAGAAAAGAATCTTACTAACTAGTAACTACATATTCTTAGCTAGAGATTGAGGCTCTTTATGCATATGAATTTCACTTTTTTGGCAAATGTACCAGATCCTTCATTAGTACTACATTAATCAATTATACATAAAATTAATGCTTTCCAACTTTGATACTACAAATGATTTTTAATTCGGATCTCAATATTTTAGTGAATATTATACAACATATTAACCAATAGTAGCAGTCGAGCAATATTATTTGTTTTTCCCCTACGAAAGTTAATGGTTAGTGAGATTTATTGAGATCACTCTCTACTATTATAGTATTTTACTCATATAAAAACACAATTAATCATCAATTGAGATTTATTATATAAAACTCAGTGTTTATATTGCCTTTGATTGTCACAGTTACCACCCGTAGTACAAGGTGGGCACCATATCCTGTCCCGACTAATAAATACAATCATGATTATTATTAATTTGTTTTGACACACATATTGTTCCGCTGAACTCCGGTAGTTACTTGCTGCCACACACACACACACAAAACAGAAAGTCCTTCCGTCCCCATTAAACCGATGAGTTCTCAATTAGACTTTCCGCGTCGTTGCTATGAGACTAATTCTACTCTCCTCTCCTCCTCCGTCGACCTTCTAGCTTCCTGCCTAGCAGTCTAGCAACCCAAATGAGAAGTTTCCTTCCTTCCTTGCATGCAATATTCTTCCATTCCATGGACGCTATAGTGATAGCAGCTAGCTACTATTTATAGCCATCCTCTCATCGATCTCATGGCATCACAACCACCAATCAGAATCACATAATCCTCTCAGAGCTGGTTACTTAGCAGTTCGCACTCGCAAAAAGGCTATACTTCATTCTACAAACGTAAGAAAAGATGGCAAGGTTGTCTGGCCTAGGCGGATCGTGCTCAGCGGTGGCAGCTGCAGCCGCCATATTCATCTTACTCGTCAACACGGCGGCGGCACAAACGGTGCATGTCGTCGGCGACAACATGGGTTGGACTGTTCCCCAGGGCGGCGCGCAGGCTTATGCCACCTGGGCCACCGGCAAAACCTTCGCCGTCGGTGACATTCTCAGTAAGCTTATACGCTCTTCTCTTCCTACATATTAGGGTTGAAATAAATGTTACTTACCGTGATTTTTTTGTTGCAATAAATAATCAACAGCTTTCAACTTCGACACCAACAACCACGACGTGCTCCAAGTGCAAAGGTCCTCATTCGACGCATGCACTTCCTCCGACGCCGTCGGCAGCGTCATCATGACCGGCCCGGCGAACGTCACCCTCGACACCGCCGGCGACCACTACTACATCTGCACCATCGGCAGGCACTGTGCCGCCGGCCAGAAGCTGGCCATAACGGTAGCCTCCACCCCCGGCGGTCCCACCACGAATCCGCCGTCGACCCCCACCAACATGATCCCTCCGCCTGCCGCCGGTGGTGCGCCAGACGAGGCTTGCGCTCCCGCTCCGGAAGCGGCGGGCCCCACCGCCATGATGTCTCCTCCCCCGCCGCCTTCTTCGTCGTCTCGTGCTTTCCTGTCCGTTCTCACCGTTGCCGCCGCCGCGGCGCCGTTGTTGTCATTTTTTTGGTTTAATTAATTCCCGGCGGCCGGGAACAGTCCCACCGGCCAGTACGTCTTTTTTTAATTTTTCGCGTTTATAGTAAATTTTTGGGCTTGAGTTGAGTTTGCAGTGATGAGTGTTTCATTATTATACATTATTTGTCGTTCTTGTGATGATGATGATGACGATAGTCATACTAATAAATAATGAGTATTGTTTAATATATTCTGGGTTTGACTTATCATTCAATAAGTTGAAGGCTCCTATGGCCAAAGAAAAGAACCATGAGTTCTCCACATCTGTGTCAGGCGTGGTTCACCGGTTAAGTCATGTCGTTTCCTTACTATAACATTCATTTTGATCTACATTATACGATGGTTTTGATTCATCAAACCGTAAACGAACTATATCTAACTATAATATCAGAAGTATATTATACTTGTAGGAGTATACAATTGTTACCATATACATATATAGATCAATTAATTATGAAGAAAGGGTACGCAGAAGATTATGAAAACTTTTGCATACCTGAAACATCCTCGTAAAATTGAGTATATAGTATATTGTAGGATTATGCAATCATTATCATATACATACATACACCAATTAATTAAGAAGAAAGTTACATAAAATATGATGAAAATTTATGCACACCTGAATCATTATCACAAAACTCAAACCGCGGGTTTAATATACTCTTGGAGTACTAAGTCGTTTTCGTATACATATATACAATAAATTAAGAGAAATAATGCGTCGAAGATGATGAAAACTTTTACATACCTGAATCATCCTAACAAAACTCAAACCGCGAGCACGGGATGATGTTGATTCATGACAGGCTTCTCGGTGAGCAGGCAAGAAGACTTGCATGAGCAAAATAGAGAGCAAAGAAGAACCAAGAAAGACCCACAGACCCATTTCAGCCCCCTTTTTGCCCTAGCTAGCTAATTGAGGTGCTAGCATACAATAAGCAGCCGCAAATTAAATGGCGGCAAGTCATTCTTGGCTCTAGCTCTACTTTCTGTTTCTCCATGGAAGTCACTATGCGTTGGACAGCAAGGCTAACAAAGTTTCGATGCATCCATCGCCCTAATTAGTCAGTGCATGTGTGTCTGTGGAGAAGCAGTAGTCTAGCAAATTTATAGAGGGTTCGTCCACTGAATGTGTTGCCTTGAATGCGTGGGGGAGGAATATTACATTTTGGATAAGGGCACCCAATCCATACGCCGACTTGGTTGGATTACTGCTAGCTATACTTCTTATTCTCTAGATCAAAGGGCCGATTGGAGATTATTCTCATCTTTTCTTCGATCCCGCGCTACAACATTAGCCTGCAGCCTGACGACACGATATTGGAGGATTGTATGGGGCTGGGATCGATGGGTGGAATATCAACGGGAACTTAATTCTCTATCAAGTAGGGGAAGTGGGCCGCCATGACAAATAATGGTTTCTGCCCTTCTTCATTTGGAAAAGCGAACACTTTTGGAGAGTCACACACCCATCAACGCATGACACGTATCTTGTTTCATTTGAGTGTCATGTCCCTTGAGTCAAAAGATAAACTTGTGAGAATCATCACCCACTACAGGAAAAACAAAGTTATTTAATCACGAAAATAATTATTTAGTCATGAAAAATTACTGCAGTATAAACTTTTGTTGTCTCTAACAACTGGCGATACTTCCTCTCAATGACCCCATTCTGTTGTGGCGTGTCAGTACACGAGGTTTGTAACACAATCCCCTCACTCTCATAGTATTGTTTAAGAACATTAGTTTGGAACTCCATACCATGTATACGAATAACAGAGGAACTATACTGACGTTTAGCCTGTTGACAAAACATCATCAAATAGCCAGCAACTTCCGACTTATATCGAAGAAGATACACCCACAAAGCACGCGAAAAATCATCCACCAGAGTAAGAAAATAATGAGCACCGCTCAACGACGGGTCTTTATAGCCACCCCAAATATCAACATGAATCAACTCAAAAGGACGCGAAGTCTTAATAGAACTAGACGGGAAAGGACTACTTGTCTGTTTAGCTCGTAAACAAGAAGAGCAACGATCCAGAATAGACTGTTTAGAACCCGAAATAAAAGGCAACAAAGACAACTTCTCCATGGAGGGATGACATAAGCGAGCATGCCACAATAGAGCTGGCGAACGATCCTCTCCTGTCGCGGCATGAACAACAGCCTCCCTTACATCATCAAATAAGCGGAGATAATATAAACCGTCACGTTGTTGGCCCATCCCAATCATCTTCTTGCAACGCAAGTCCTGTAGAATGCAAAAATCATGAAGGAAGATCAGAGCGATGAGAAACTCCTTAGTGAGCCGACTGATCGACAACAGATTACACTTGAACTCAAGAACCAACAAAACACGGGGCACAACCATCTCGTTACCCATGCACACAGACCCAACTTGAGCAACATTAAACGAGACCCCATTAGGAATCCCAACCCGCAGATCAGAAGGTTGATAACCATTAGGAAAAACTCGTAAGCTTGGTCGTTGAGGCTTCTGGTGAGAACGAAGACCCAGCCAAGAAATCGTTGATCTGCGCCAGACGATCCTTAGTAGGAGGACGATCAGGCCAGCCAATGAGATCGAAGCAACGATCCAAGATATGGCCGGTCTTCCCACAATGTGTACACTTATGATGACCATGACCATCAGAAGAAGACTCCCCACGAGCCACATCATCACGAATATGGAAAGCAGCAGCTTCAGGACTAGGACGATTACAAACCGCAAGACGACGCTGATGAGCATCATTCGAAACAAGTTGGTAAGCTTCTTATAATGTGGGCAGTGCCTTCATTGAAAGGAGTTGAGTCTTAACGGTGGAGAAGGACTCATCAAACCCCATCAGGAAATCATAGAGACAAAAAATTTCTTCACGCTACTGATTTTTACGTTCGGCGCCACAAGAACACTGACCACACTTACAGGGGTGTAAAGGAGCCATGGACTGCACCTCGTCCCATAGATTACGCAATTGTGTATAGAACGCAGGGACAATCAACTTGTCTTGAGGAAGACGACTAATACGACAACGGAGCTCATATACCAACGAAGCACTACTCTGAGCAAAATGCTCCTTCAGATCAATCCAAACTTCTCTTGCGGTTTGAGCATAGCGCGAAACACGACGAACTTGTTTATCCATGGCCGAGGTCAGCAACCCCTTAACCATGGCATCGACACGACGCCAACTACGCAGTTCAAGCGGATCGGTAGGCGCCGAGAAAGTACCATCAACAAATAGCTTATTCTTAGCAAGCAAGGCGTTGGTCATATCATGAATTCAATCAGTATAATTAACCTCGTTCAACAATTCACCAACATATACCTGATTAGATTATCGGACTGACTGATGAAATACGGTGAGGTGAGATCGCTATCAAGCTTGGAAGAATCACCCATCGACTCAATGGATGCCTTGCCAGATGCGGTCTCTTTCTTTCTTCTCATCGTCGCTCATCATGAACTAGCATATTTACGATCTTGATAGCTCTGATACCATGTAAAATACATAAAACGCGGAAAATGAAATAACACGATCGATTTACGTGGTATCCTCGTTCGGTGTGAACGAAACTAATCCACGCAAGAGCTTCTCGGCTGAACTCTTATTAACAAACTCACAAACTCAACTTGTCTGCTACAGTACCATGCAAGGAGAATATATATATCATAAGCCCTAACCCTTCACCAACTACCTCTAGGGTTCGGCTTAGGTAAACTACACTTTACTACCACCAACATTAACTAATGACAATTAAGTCCAGTCATGTCCAGATATAAACCGCAACATTAGTTGTTATCAATTTGCATTTTTAGAATGATAATTGAGATTAACACAGCAACCATCAAGATATGTGTTGGTCTGTGTTGAGGAGGTATATGTGTGAAACTAATGGGAGAAAAATAGGAATGATGGGGGAATTATTTTTCAGAATCAGGTGTGCCACCAAAGAAGTACTGGGACCTGCCAGCTGTTGAAAATAACAAGCCATAAACAGACCTTTATATTGAATACTTCTACTATGCTTGAAAGTATTGGTGCTTTAAAGTACAATTTTAAGTTGTATCACAACGTTAAAGGTACAAGGTGTGCCACCAAAGAAGTACTGGGACCGGCCAGCTGTAGAAAATAACAAGCCATAAACAGACCTTTATATTGAATACTTCTACTATGCTTTTAAGTACAATTTTAAGTTGTATCACAACGTTAAAGGTACAAGCTAGAGTTGTATCATAAGGGAATTTGATCTTTATGTTGTGGTACAACTTCAGCTCTTCAAGTTGTACCATAACTTAAATGTACAATTTTAATTTGTACCATAAAAGGATTTTACAAAAGAGTATAGGTACAAGCTAAAGTTGTACCATAAAGGCAAAAAAAAAAACTAAAGCACCAATGCTTTAAAGCATTGTAAAATTAGAAATAAACGTTTAAACAAACTATCCAAGATAAGTTATGGGAAATAAAATTAGTAGAAGTCTGAATGAAACTTACGACATAAGCTAGATAAAGGGATAATATTAGTTCCCCTGAGGAAACAACTTCTTCATTCAATATCAGATCACACAAAAGGACATAACGGGGAGTGTAAATGGAAAATATAGATAAATTTGGTGAGAAAAAAAGTGCAATTACCATATTGCAGAAGCTACATTATATTGTGGTTGCTAAATTTGAGAAAATTGAGAGCTTGAACCTTAACAAATTCAAATATTGCCACAACTTCCTCATACAGGAGGTATCCAACAAAGTAATTCCCTTTAAAGTTATGGCGTGTTTGTCTGGCAGATCTTCCATAGAATTCTGCTTGCTACGGAAGCCCTGATTGAAGAAAAGGTTGATGTCCTGCCTCGCTGTCCAGTATGTTGGGTAACTTCGGAGACTCTGGAACATTTGTTTCTAGATTGTCCGGTTGCTCGGGCCCTTTGGGATCATTCTGGGTTTGCCCACCTGGGAGAAGGATTGCCTCGTCATACCTTCCCGCTTTTTCTGAAGATGTTGTTGGCGCTGCTTCACCAGCCATCGTCATTGATGTTGGTGGTTGTCGTTGTATGGCGGATATGGCGATCTCGTAATTGGGTTATCTTCGAAGGCAAACAGTTTGGGATCCCTGCCTTGATGCGTCAGCTGAATCAACAGGTTCAGGAATGGAATGGCCTTCCGGCGACCCAGATCTCCCAACTCCCGTGTTCGACTACTCCTCCCTTAGATCCAGTTGGATCAAATGTGGCGGTTTGTATGTGGGATAGGGTTGTATGAAACGGGTCCCATTCAGCAGGTGGATGGTTATCATGAGCCCGGATAGAGCGGTCCTCTTAGTCAAGGGGATTCAGTTCCCTGGGGATGACCCTATGGTGAGTGAGGCGCTTTTTCTTTGAGAGGCAGTCGTATGGTGCTTGGCTGGCTAGCATTTTTAATGGAATGCGATTTGAAGGAGATGCCCAGGTGATCATTGAGAAGATTCTTCGGCGGGATGTTAGGGATAATCGTGTGGGATCGATTCTTGAGGAGGTTGTCCAGCTGTTTGACATGAACATGGGTTTTAGTGTACGATTTGTAGGTCGGCGTCGTAATAGGGTAGCTCATTTGGTGGCTCGGAAAGCCCTTTCTTTGTACCAGACTACAAGTCGTTTTGATTATCAGGCCTGGCTGAATTCCAGGGTGTAACTGTCTATTTCTCTCAATCAATATAAGATTATCTTTTGTATAAAAAAGTACTCTTACAACTTATAACAATACATAAAACACTAAACTACTGAGTCGGTGATGATGTTGGCTGAAGCAAACAATCAGGCTACTACTAGAGAGGTGGTTAGTTGTTTTTTTTATGAATGATGAGACTCAATAGTATTACCAAATCAAAAATAAGAAAAACATGAAAATAAAAGAGAGACTATGTAACACCTTAGGCAAATCCCACATCGACAAAGCATGGGAGAGATCCATGGTTCATAAGTAAAAAAAACCGGCCTTAACTAACAAGACGCGTTTTAGGGTGAAATGGAGGAGTTCTTGCGAGAACTCCAAAGTTAAACGTGCTCAGTATGTTGTACAACAAGGATGGGCGACATTATGGGAAGTCATCTTGAATTTCACCCCAAGGCAAAAACCATGAGGGTGGAGGCCCAAAGCGGACAATATATTGCTCAGGAAAAGGTTCGGGATGTTATAAATGGTATCAGAGCCTCTCCGCGTCCCTCTTGAACGATGGTGGGGCAAACCTCAACGAGGGCGTTGAGTCCCAAGGAGGGGGGGTGTATGTAACAATTTAGGCAAATCCTACATCGACAAAGCATGGGAGAGATCCATGGTTCATAAGTAAGAAATCGGCCTTAACTGACAAGATGCGTTTTGGGGTGAAATGGAGGAGTTCTTGCGAGAACTCAGAAGTTAAACGTGCTCAGTGTGGAGTACAACAAGGATGGGTGACATTATGGGAAGTCACCTTGAATTGCACCCCAAGGCAAAAACCGTGAGGGTGGAGGCCCAAAGCGGACAATATCTTGCTCAGGAAAAGGTTTGGGATGTTACAGACAAGGCCACCAAAAAAAAAATAAGAAAAGAGGTAGTTGACAACGTGCTACAACAATATAAAAGGAAAAACATCTTCACCCAACAAAGTCAAAACCTACCTATGACAAAAGTGAAGAAAGGTCTGAAAAGGAGGGGGGAAATATTTAAAAAAAAACAAGAATCACAGATATTTACTCAGCATGCCCCAATTCTCAGCCACTGCTGAAAATAGTCATAAAAGATTAGTCCGAAAGCCTGCAACCATCTACCAACCATTTGAACAATCTTACTGCAAACCTCGGAGTGTGAAGCTTCAAAGTCACAAAAAATCATATTGTGACCTTGGCAAAATCCTTAAGTTTTGGATCACACCAGAAGCCTCTCCAAGCTGAGAGGAAACAACTGATATAAGCTGGAAACGGGCCATGAAACTGAAACATCTTCGTAAATTTTATCCAAATTGCGGCCGAAAAGGAGCATGAGAACAAGAGATGTGAGACGGACTCCTCTTGACATTTGCATAGATAGCACCAGTTGGTAAGAATCATACCTCTCTTCCTCGGGTTGTCGATGGTAGAGATCTTCAAGAGGGATGTCATCTAGATGAAACAACAGATCTTGGAGGGGAATGAAGAAATCCAAACCAACTTGGAAGGGTAAAAGACACCATCTCCAAATGCACCATTAATGAGATTAGTTGTGAAAGAATGAACCAAAAAGACAGAGGACGACTCTAATGGCCAAACCAATCGTGCCAGTCCCATGGATATTCAATTTGATGGCAACAAAGATAACAAATTCATCAACTGAACACGCTCTGCATCAGCTCCTCGTCTAAGAGAGATCGTGAGGGGGATATCCTAATAAGGCATGTCAACCACATAAAAATAAGAGAGGTGGTTAGTTGTTGGTATATGTGTCAATCGGGCGGGTTCGGGTCGGGTTCAATCGGGTCGCAAGTTAGTTGGGTTTCGGGTTCGTCGGGTTGCGGGTTCATCGATTCGGGTTCACTCGGATTCGGGTTCAATCGAGTTGTGGGTTAGTCGGATTGTGGGTTCATCGGGTCGGGTTCAATCGGGTTGCAGGTATATCGAATTTTGGGTCGGGCGGGTTGCGGGCGGATCGGGTTGCAGATTGTTCGGGTCAGCGTATCTAGTTACTTACTCCTTACTCGCTACCAACTTACACATTTTATTACACTAATTTAAAATATTTTTCACAATTTTTAACCAACTTATTTCTACTTCATATATATACTTAATTTAAAAAAAAATAGTCAAAATGTCGAATCAATTTGTATGATTTGCAAACTTGTCATGTAATTAATCATAATATGTAAAGTGCACTAGGCACTAGCTAATAGTACACTATTAGCAAACCAAACTAAACTCACTCTACAAACAAAGAAGGAAAACTCTTTTTTCTTGTCTTAACATTTTTTGGCGGCAATATAAATTAATCCAAATGAAAATTGGGAGGCAATATAGATCAATCTAGAAGAAAATTGGGCGGCCTTTTGGAGTTGGAATGAAGAAGTTGGGCGGCAAAATATATCAAGCAAAAAGAAAATTGGATGACAATGCAACGGGAAGCAAAATTGAGTAAAAAAATACATGAATTATATGTATAATAAATTACAAGCTTAATTCTCAATGTAGTATAAATTTTTTTAACCAAAAACAATATGAATCAAGGTTCACTAATTCATATATTGTAGGAAAATCGGGCTTGATAATAAAGGAATTGAAAAGTTAGTGGGTCGAATTGGGAGAAATTTTCCCTCATTAGATTTTTATTTTGGTATGGACACATTGTAGAGGGAAAGCAAAATGAGAAGAACAAAAAGTGGGAAGGGAAACATTGGAGAAGTTAAAAGTTAGGATGAAGATATCAAAATGAGAGGGGGGAAGTTTCACACCTAATTGAAAATGTAGTGGGAGAATTAGTGAGTAAGATTAAGTTTCCAACCTAAATGTAAAATAATATGCATTTGAGATACGATAACTCTTTACATGTTCTCAAATCTACTATATCAAATTAGTCATGCCTATAAGCTACAATAAAATTTGTTATAGAGTATAGACAATATTTTAGTCACTAAATGTTATGCTCCTAAATCATCATATGTAAACATTGTGATACTCTAATTGTTAATTAATTAAACTCGTAAATCATGATATGTAAACATTGTGATAAACTTTCTCCCTTCTTTCTCTTAAAAAAAGTGAAAATACCAAAAAAAAATTCCTTATTTTTCATTCGATAAATAAAAAACATCAAAATATCCACCTTTTTTCTTCCTATAAATCGAAAGCACCAAAATTCTCTCTTCTTTCTTTTTCCAAAACTTGAAGCACCAGATTTATCTCTTCTTTTTTGCTCAAAAAGTTGAAAAGATCAAAATCTCTACCTTTTTCTCTTCCTATAAACAAAAGCACCAAATTTTCTCCTTATTTCTTTTCCAAAAACTTGAATCACCAAATTTTTCTCTTCTTTTTTCTCCAAAAAGTTGAAAACACCAATATGTTCCACTTTTTTCTCTTCCTATAAATCAAAACACCAAAACTCCCTCTTCTTTCGTTTTCCAAAAATTGAAGTACCAAAATTTCCCTCTTCTCTTTTCCCAAAAAAGTTAAAACTCCAAAAAATTTCACTTATGTCTCAAAACATCATTCTCACCCTGGAGATGTTGTTGCCTCTGCTGAAGTTAGGATGAAGATATCAAAATGAGAGGGCGAAGTTTCACACCTAATTGAAAATGTAGTGAGAGAATTAGTGAGTAAGATTAAGTTTCCAATCTAAATGTAACATAATATGCATTTGAGATACGATAACTCTTTACATGTTCTCAAATCTACTATAACAAATTAGTCATGCTATAAGCTATAATAAGGTTTATTATAAAGTACAGACAATATTTTAGTCACTAAATGTTACGCTCCTAAATCATCATATGTAAACATTGTGATACTCTAATTGTTAATTAATTAAACTCGTAAACCATGATATGTAAACATTGTGATAAACTTTATCCCTTATTTCTCTTAAAAAAGTGAAAATACCAAAAAATTCCCTTATTTTTCTTTCCATAAATAAAAAACATCAAAATTCCACTTATCTCTCAAAACATCATTCTCACCCTGGAGATGTTGTTGCCCTTGCTGAAGATATTGATTCTCCAATTGTTCAGCTTGGTCGTTGCCAGAAGAGCCAGACACCCTATTTCCTAGTTAGACATTCACTTCCACCATAAGAGAGTGAAAGTAAGCTCTATCATGAATTGACGGATTGTTGGGGAAATAGGTTGTGTCCTCAATCTGTTGAATGTTGGGAAGGCTCCTTATCTGGTTCCTAAGAACCTTGCTTGTGGTATCCACATTTACATACACTACCCATCAAAATTCCACCGAGCCAGGCGGAAAGTAGGGCCTAAATCGACAATATGCTGGACATACAATCCTTTTGCTGTACTTGCATAGCTCACATCTCTGATTTCCGTGGTGATCTTCTATTTGCTACCTGTAAAGAGAGGAGACAGTGAATAAATATATGTAAGGATAGTGGTTATCAAGACATAGGCCAGTAGGACAGTGAATAAATTAATCCCGACCCTTTGACCCCAAACCAGGTGTTAAAAAAACGAGAATAGGGTTTCTTAGTTTAGTTTATTGATAAATTTTAGATATGAAAAAGGTCTAGAGTTAAGAGAGGGCGCTACTTAGCATGAGATTGACATCAAAGCAATTAAAGTAAAAAACGAATTTAACATTTGCTTATGATATGCAAGAACATAAAAAGCTTAAAATATAAGTTGAAATAGAAGTGGAGAGAAGTATAGATAACTTATAGACAAAGCAAAGCAATTAAAACAAGATAAAGAAAGAAACGAGTCCACAATCCAGCCTTTGCTTATGCATTATATGGAAATGTTAAAGATAATAAGGTGGAATAGAAGCGAAAAGATATATAGATAACTAACTAATAGACAAAGGAGTAGATCTGGTTTGTTGTTTGTTTTGCTATTAAGAAATATAATGATAGTTGGGGGGTTTGCTTGACCAATGAGCACCAACCTTTGTCTTTTGGGATCAGGATGTTGCTTTCCTTTTGTTTCTCCTATGCTGGCTTTTCTTTGATTGTTGCTTCTCCCTGTAACCTCTGTCCCCTTTGTGAAAAATTTCACTATGGTGCACATAATTTTTTTTTTTGTGTGCACCAAGTCACAACACTCTCATTGGGCTACGTCATCCAAGTAAAAAATGATTAGCAGGAATGATCGAGCTGGATGTAAAAGAGAAAAAGGGGAAAGGAAAGCCGGCTGAGTTGAGCCGAGTGTCGAGGGAAAAGGGTGGGGTCGCAAGGTGAGAGGAATTTGAAATTGAAAATGACAACTAATATTCTTCTACATATGAATGCGTATTTTATAAAAGGTCAACTAATACTCTTTCACAAATGAATGCGTATTTCATCAAAAGTCAACTAATACTCTTACGCTGATGAATGCGTATTTCACAAAAGGTCAACTAATATGCTTATTAAAACGGTAAGTTTTCTACAAACTTATGTACCAAGTAATATTCTACGACGTGAAACTAATATTAATGAAAATACGAAGTAATATTGAAGGTAATAATTATCTTACCTTCAATAGAAATATTCACCTAGCAAAAATATATGTCAATGGTATGTGGTTAGTGAACTATTTGTGTTGGTGTGAATTAACTTAGTCTCTTAACAATTATCATAGGTTGAAAAATACTTTCCTTTCAAATTTTCATCCAACACAATGTATGAGATTTTATCTAACTTAGGTATTCATATGTTGTGGTCTACACTCTACAAATACAAATATACTGAATATGAACAATATTGAGCTTTATCTTTTATGAGGCTAAAAGGGAGAAACGTTTTCCTCTTGAGTGGTTATGCAAAATATTTTAATATGTGTATATAATATATATTAGATATATGGCTAATTACTTAACTGGTTAGTTTGGTTTCAATGGTTAGGAATGTCTGATACCAACCCAAACCACATAAGCCAAACAAGCTAAAAAACTAACCCAACCAAATCACTTATCCAAATTAACCAAACCAAATTATCCAGATATTACCGATTAAAATGGTTACCAAGGAAACCGCTTCGTTTAAACACCACTATGTTTGCATAGGTGAGGCTAAATAAGATGGTGTGGTTTTAAAATATCCTTTCAAGCCCATGAAGAACTTAGAATAAGCTTCATAGTCACATAATATCATATATATTTTTATCTATATACCTTCATTCAAGCTATCAATAGTGTGCCACATTCCATTAACAACATCCACAATATGCATCCATAATAAAAAAAACAAAAAAAATATCCACAATATGCATGCAGTACATATTTAACTCCTAAAGACTAATTCATGCAGTCCTCACCCCTCTTTCTTTTCCCCATCACAACCACTCTATCCCACACGACTTTGGCTTTACCTGAATCACCACCATGCAAAAACAATAGCAAATAGAGATTACATTTCAGAGTCAATAAAATACATAACTTATGCAACAAATATTTGAATTATCCCATTGCGTGAGCTTGGCCAAAAGAAGTAACCTTCTTCGTCCATTGAATGTGAAAAAGAAGTTGACAAGAGGCAACACCGACATTTAGCATAGGAAAAAGCTCATTCATTGCAATAATAGATAGTTTCTAAGAAATATGATGTGAGTAAACCGGAAATTGTTAGTGAAGGACTACAATTTCAGCAACCATAATTTATGATTTTCAATGAGAGAATTCGAAAACTACTTACCAGGGTCGCCAAACAATAGTGATATGTTGGATATTTAGGCAACCTTTGATTATGGTCGTCAAATGACATATTCAAAGAACTGTGTTCTCTATGGTAGGTGAATAAGCGTTGTTAGTAAATATCAAGTAGCTTTAATTTATATGGTAGGTAAATGCTGAATGTAAATTAAACAATAATTCAAAGCATAAAGTATAATGCATATTATTCTTAAATGGAGTCATTTTTATTTTGAAACGTAATGACTTATCAAATAAAAAAAACACAATATTTCATTCTCTACATTTTTGAAATACAATTATCATTCTCGATATTGAGATGAGCTTAAAGTTTAGCAAACCTATATTAGTCCCTTCAAGCATTCTCCATTCCACCATAAAAAAAAATGGAGCACTTCTACTATGCTATATAGCATTGGTACTTTAATGTACAACTTAAAGTTGTACCATAACAATAAATGTATAAGTTTAGGTTGTACCATAAAGCAATTTGTACCATTATGTTATGGTACAACTTTACAACTTGAAGTTGTATCATCACATAAAGGTACAAGTTCAAGTTGTACCATAAAAGAATTTGTACCAAAAGTATAGGTACAATCTGAAGTTGTACCATAACGTAAATGTACAATTTTAAGTTGTACCATAAAGACAAAAACCTATAGCACCAATACTATATAGCATTGTAAAATTTCTCAAAAAAATGATGTCTTCCATCTATAATTTCCAAAAACAAAAGCAGAAGTCATGTTGTGTTACGAAAAGCATTTTATATATGTATACGTTAGCCAAATATGTAGTTGCTATCTATGCATTTTGTACAAGATACTTCTTCAATTTTCTTGACACTAGAATCATTAGAACACACCTCACATGAACAGTTCTAGAAAATGCACATCCAACTCAAGTCCTACTAAGATCGACACAATATATAAAAAACGGGGGAAGGTGAAAACAAAGTTACCAGTCAATTAAGGAATCATCATCAGAATTCATGAACTTCAATAACCGAAAATGAAAACACGCTTATGTTTGCCACAATAGGGCACAATTAGTAGAAGACTTGCACAATTGATCATGTGTAAAGGTAAGGGCAGTACCTTTGTACTCGAAACCTTGAATCCAACATTAGAAGCTGCGATTCCAATTCATTTGGAAAATGTGACAAAGAAATAAGCTCTGCTTTAGGCTACAATGCAAAAGTCCACATTGTCCATAATCAAATTAATATATAAAAGCCTAACATTGGACTTACTACTCATTAGTGGCTCTAACGCTCCTCCAAATGCAAGTGGGGGAGTTCCAAGTCCTTCTTTTACCCCACTCACCATTCTACAACCTTTGTGTTTAGTTATTGTTCGCTAGGTTTTTGTCTATGGCTTTTTGCACAAATCAACGCCTTTGCTCACCATTATGCAGTCCATCTCGAAATAGTGTCGGCGAAATTCTAAGTTGTTCCCCACTACTGTTTTTCTAGGCCGCTATCATGAGTTTTGTATCGGGACCAAGTTTCATCCTCTTTAGTGTTTTTTCTTTCTCTTTTTTATTTTTGTTGAACATGATCTTTTCTTTCTCATTTTTCTTTTGTTGAACATGATCATAATTGAACCCAAACACATGGGTATCCTAAATTGAACATTAATATTAATTAATATATAAAAACCTAATATTAATATATAAAAACCTAACATTGGAGTTACTATTCATTAGTGGCTCTCACACTCCTCCATGTTCAAGTGGGGGAGTTCCAAGTCTTTCTTTTACCCCACTCTCCATTCTACAACCTTTGCTTTTAATTATAGTTCGCTACGTTTTCGTCTATGAATTTTTGCACAAATCATCGCCTTTGCTCACCACTTTGCAACCCATCTCGAAATACTATAGGCGGACTCCTAAGTTGTTCCCCACCATCATTTTTCAAGGCCGCTACCATGAGTTTAATATATTAAAAGCCTAACATTGGAGTTAGTATTCATTAGTGGCTCTCACACTCCTCCAAGTGCAAGTGGGGGAGTTCCAAGTCCTTCTTTTACCTCACTCTCCATTCTACAACCTTTGTGTTTAGTTATTGTTCGCTAGATTTTTGTTAATAGCTTTTCGCACAAATCATCGCCTTTGCTCACCATTTTGCAGCTCATCTCGAAATACTATCGTCAGAGTCCTAAGTTGTTCCCCACCACCGTTTCCCAAGGCCTCTACCATGAGTTTTGTATCAGGACCGAGTTTCATCCTCTTTAGTATTTTTTTTTTCTTTCTATATTTCCTTTTTGTTGAGCATGATCACAATTGAACCCAAACACATGGGTATACTAACTTGAACACATATCATTGCCTTTGCCCACCATTTTGCAACCCATCTCGAAATACTGTCGGCGAAATCCTAAGTGTTTAGTTATTGTTCGCTAGATTTTCGTCTATGGCTTTTTGCACAAATCATCGCCTTTATCCCACTCTCCATTCTATAACCTTTGTCTTTAGTTATTGTTTTCTAGTTTTTCGTCTATAGTTTTTTGCACAAATCATCGCCTTTGTTCACCATTATGCCGCCCATCTCGAAATATTGTCGGCGGAATCCTGAGTTGTTCCCCACCACCGTTTTCCTAGGCCGCTACCATGATTTTTGTATCGTCAATCATTCACCTCATGGTTTCTTGAGAGTAGTGTACTACCAACCATTTACGAATAGTTGATGAAGTTTTGATCTATCAGCGACTATTTTAATAATGGTTGCACTACAGTTGGGTATCAACAACCATTTTGAGGATAGTTGTTGAAGTACTGGTTTATCGTCAACCGTACGCCTCATGGTTGCTTAATAGTAGCATTTCACCAACCATTTTATGAATGGCTGCCTGAGTTTTGACCTATGAGCGACTATTTTTTTATAAGGGTGATGAGTTTTATTAAGGAACTGAAAAAAGGTAACAAAGGAGGCAAGGTTCAAAAGAACTGAACCCGCCAAGTGTTCAAAGTACAAGGGAGCTCCTATAAAAACTAAAACAGCAAGGACAAGTGCACAGTAGAATGGAGAGAAGAAGAAAGAAATGAGAAGGAAAAGGTAGTAACAGATAGAGATATAAGCAAACCAGCCAAGCGGACCAAGTCGACCCCGCTAAGGGAAAGCTGCTACCATGAGGCTAAAACCCACAGAGGAAAATCAGTCTTCACAGCACGCTCGAAAGCCAGCAACGAAAAGGGTGCAGGACCCTTCCATCAAGTCCCAGGGATTCGCTTGACAAGCCATTGTGAAGCTTGATATTTATTATAATGTTTGTATGATTTCCAAGAAAATGGTATCCGAAACCGTTTTTCTTATAGTGTTACCTCTCCTTATACACCAAAGAAACCATAGAGCCATATATTGATTCTGAGACCAAATCAGGTAGTTGTTAGTTGTTACACACTTTAATCCATTTTACAAATTGATCAGGAAATCTCATATTTGTCATCAGTCAGAACATATGCGTCCATTAAATGGAGTCAACTCCAGTCATAAGATCAACCTTGATAGGCAATGAGATGAGAGAGCCCTACAATGAAAACTACTTACCAACTCCTGCCCCATTAGTATGTTGTCCACTGATAACGGTTGCCAGCACCTCCCTCAACCTCTTTGTTAGAAGCTTAGAAATCATTTTTTTAGAGGAGGTTAATGGAACTAGAACAAGACAATAAGCTTAGTAGTACATAGAAGTGTTTTGTTTCGAATTGAAACTAAGGCCTTGTTTAGTATGCAACAATACTAAATGGACCCCAAGTAGAGGAAGAGGAAGAATATGACAATGGAGCAAATGGTTCGATTAGTTGGATTTGAACGTTAAAAGTGGTCTGGGCCAAACCAGACTAAGGCCACTTCTATCTCTTTTAGTTTGTACTTCCCTTTGTGACTTAAGGCTTAAGTCCCAAAACTTTCAAAAAACCAAATCCCTCCCAAATATTCCGCAATGTTTTCAATCAAGAACATAAAAAGTAAACAGAGTCAGCATAGACAACTCTAATTTCCTTAGTATGAAAGACAAGAAATCTTCAACTGGAAGTTCAAGGTACTGAATGAATAACACATATATCTTTATTAACGGGGTTCACCCTATTTCTTATGTCTCGGTTCAAGGATGTCTGCCCTTAAAACCTATATCACTAGGATCTAGAACTTTTATTACTGATGTTCTAATCTCAAGTTGAGCTCATTTAGGTAGAGCTCAAAACCTTTATAGTGGTGGTGGACAAATATAACTCATGCTCTCACAAGCTTTACAACTAAAGGAATCCCTCACACTCACAAAGATGCTCAAGCAATTATAAATTAGCTCTGAACAACAAGAACTAAACAATCACTCATCACAGATGACTATTTGTGATATGCTGCTTTGCATACTTTCACACTCTTGAACCCCGCCCTCTATTCTGTTGGTATCCTTTGCATTTTTCAGCATTCAGCATCCATCTTTGATTCATTGGTTCACCTTTCAAATTCTTTCCTACAAAGGTTGGTAAAGTTATTATGATTGTTAGAGAATTACTTGATTGATGAAGGTAAAGAAAGGAAAAGAGTTGTCAACAGTTAATACATGATATTGGTTGGAAGTCTTTGAGTCGATCCGATGTATGAATCTTCGGGCATGATGAGACTATAATCGAGGTGTCCAAAATTAATGTCACGCATTAGTGCCTTGAATTGACTGGGGCTTATATATAATGAAACTAAGAAATAAGGTGGATAAAATGAAAATTAATCTTTTTTTTTATAACTTACCTAGAATTTATTACTAATGAAATTTTATTTTTTATAATTTGTCTTGATTTTATTGTTTGAGTAATGTTGGGTGTCAAATTACAATCAGCTAAAAGTTGAGGGAATAAAAAGATGGACGGTAGCGATAACCGGATCTGCGTGTCCTCTCATCTGCAGTTGAGCTTGGCCATTACATGCGCCACTTCATTTCAAAATGAAAATTTATCTGAGCGAGAATTTACACGAATACTGCAAACAGTGGCAGATCCAGGGGATGGCCACCCCGGGCCACGGCCCAGCCCTCCTCTGGATCCGGAGCTTGAATAGTCTTTGTGGATTTTTCGATTTAAGTATTTGGTCCAGTGTTATTTTATAATAAGATTGTGTGTAATTAGAAAAATGGTTGAGATGAACACATTCAAATCACTACTCTAAATTTATCCTACAAATTCTAGCCCCAAAGACTTTCGTCTAAAAAAACAATGAAAACTAAAATTCTAAAAATCTAAAGCGTAAAGACTAAAAGAAATATAAGGTTTGTTTCATTGGAGAAATTACTAGAGCAGCTGGTGGATATAGAGATGGACACACAATGCAAGTCGATTAGTCGATTGATTTGTCTAGTATTGACGCTGCCCGTTTCAACGACTACTACAGAGAGAACTTTTTCAACAATGAAACATGTGAAAACTGATTTGCGCAACAAATGAGCGATGAATTTCTTGCCGATTGTTTAACTATTTTAATTGAAACAGAGTATGTCATTGGTATGAATGTAGACTCCATTATTGATGCATTCGCTGAATTAAAAGACCGTCGTATACAATTGATATTGTATAAAAAAGCTATGATCATTATTTTTAATGAAATGCGGCCCAGTGCTCTATTTTGTTCTGAATCCGCCATTTACTGCAAATATTATAAAAAGGCCAAATATTAACCTGTTATCCGCCAACGGGATAGGTATTAAGCTAGTAGTCTAAAAAATAAAGGATATTATATAGTGGGACATTATATGGGTGCTTTTGTCAGCAACCTGGGCATCTGTTCCATCACCAGTGCCGAACTCAAAGGAGTTGCATAAGGTCTGACATTGACATGGAATATGGGCCTCAAGAAGGTTCACATGTGTCTTGATTCCACGACCGCTATCAATATCGTCAAGAACTCTATGGAGGAAGATCATAGACATGGTCTGCTTGCCAAGCATATCCATGGACCTTTGAATAGAAAACAGGATGTTAGAATTTCCCATGTCTTTAGGAAAAGTAATTTTGCAGCCGGCTACTTAGCTAGAGTTGGGCATGAGTTTCCTTTGGGCACACATTCATTCGATGTGTGCGACCCGAAACTTTGCTATTGGCTCTCGTATGATCTAATAGGTATCTCTCATGATCGTTTAATCTATATGAACTACGATGATTCCCATCCACTTTCTACCCAAAAAAATAATAATAATGAGCTAATAGTCTAATGGGTTATAAGTATAATATGTCCCTCTACTAATTTTTACATCAAACGTGCCCTTATGTTAAAATTTCCATTAAAAAATGGTTAATCACGGCTGAACCGAGATTCACAAGACTCGACATCGGGGAAATTGGGGGTGAAATGTCAATTTTTCATCCTCGTTTATTTCTCCGGGTATCGTTAAATTGAAATTATTAGAGGTATTTGGCTATAAAAAAAAGAAAAAAAACAATTCTAAAGTGAAATTATTATGAATATTTTAGATATAGGTGTCACCCAAACCAAGGTTCGGCCATGGTTGATGATTTTTTATGCAAATTTTAATAGAAGGGCATGTTTGATCACTTATACAAACTATAGAGTGACATGTTTGATAAAACTACATAGTATAGAGGCAAATGATACCTATAACCCTAGTCTAATACCAAACATCAAGTTCAGCACGATTCCATAATCAATAGTATGGTGCCAGGGGGATGACAGGCTGTGGCCACCTCCACTTGAGAGATCTCTGCAAGTGTAATGTTTTAAATGTCAAGAATCTGATGAAAGAAATCTAAGAATTTTGGGGACTGATAACCAAATACATCCAGAATTTCCTGTAGATACCTCAACCCAATTTCAATTCTAAACTCTAACAAAATGTCTCACCCCAACCCACATATTACGTCCGCGTGAAGAGGCAGAATCGGTTGTTTGTTCAGGAGGGTCTGGTGGTGAGAAACAAACCGGCGATTGAGGTTGTGATCGGAGATCAATGAACTCCAATGCTTGCAGACGTTTTTGATGATCATGAAAAGAGGAGGGTTTGCTTCTAATCGGCTTCGACGACCTTGCTTCCTACTGATCGGCGGTGGAAAAGCAACGGATTCAAGAAAGCGGGGGCGACGATTGTAGGCAAGCTTGGGATTACAGTTAATTAAGGGACATAGGGGTCGTTTGGAAGTTGCGATTGTTAAATAGATGTATTGTTGAGAATGCATGTGTAATATTATACATGTATTGTCGAATTTGATGCATTGTAGAATACAATGTTTGGTATGTGTGATTGTGTATGTCGCATCAGCTAAAAACTGAGACAAAACAATCTCAACTCAACTATCTCAACAATCACAACTAAAAGTTGAGATATAACAATCACTCAAAATGAGTGATAGTTTCTGTCACATCAGATATAACAATCACTCCAAAACCACCGCCACCACTATTCCTCTTCTCTAGAGGTGGCAATTGGATCGGATTCGTGGATTCGTGGATTGGATTGGTGGATCCATGGATCAAATGGATTGGATCCAATGGATTGGTGGATTCATGGATTGGATCAAATGGATTTGTGGATTGATCCATGAATCCAAATGACATCCAAGGCTTGGACCAAAATGTAAAATCTGAAAAGTTTAGGTACTAAAATGTCATAATGAAAAATTTTAGGTACCAAAATGTAATTTTCCAATGATATTTTTCGTATAAAAATATAAATTTTAGGTACCAAAATGTAAAATATAAAAAATATAGGTACCAAATCGTAATTTGCCATTTGGATCCATGGATTGATCCATGAATCCACCAATCCAATTGGATTTGGATCAAATGGATTGGATTTAAATGGATTGGATTAGGTGGATAATTTGGTGGATGGATTGGATTGGATTCATGGATTTGGATCCTAATTGCCACATCTACTCTTCTCTAAACTCATTACACGCCCAATTGCAATAAGTTGGGTTTTTGGGAGGGCAGACGGGTGGTTGAATTTTTAATTTTTATGAGTTTTTTTTTTATGCCGTGGAGGGTTTTTATGATGTGGCGAGTCAAATTTCAATTTTTAAAATTTAAAATTAGCTGATTAGACTTTTTTTAGTTACGTCAGCAAAAAAAACTGACGTCGTTAATAGAGACTAATTGAAGTCAAAAAAAGTGATTAAATATGAAATATTTAACTAATTTTAATAATTATTATTAAAATTAAATATTTTTAGTGACCAAACATGAATTTGTTTAGTAATCTCAATGACCAATCTTATCATTTACCCGTACCTATTTCTGAAAGAAATTGATAGCTCAGGTTTTGAATAACGGCCAGTTCTCAATTCAGCTTTGCCAGTTCACTGCAAGCGTAGTTATCGAAGCCAACGGCTGCGATTGGTGGCCAATACGCCGTTCGGAGACTGAGATAGTTACGCCCTCTGGTCCGGCGACGAGAGTGACGGACGTCGGAACTCTCAGGCCTGACTCTGGTTTGACTTGCCGGAAAGCTGCTTCAAAGGTTGGAATTTCTCGCGTCTTAATTGGCGTGAATCACGAGGCTGATTGTATTCGGCGGCAGCTTAGAACGATGAGTAAGGGGGGGATTTCTTTTTTGCTCTGTTCCGGTAACTGAATTTGATCGGATTGTGATTGTCTATTGCTTTGTTCATGTATAGAGAAAAATGTGTGTGCATTTCGTTTCCAGGCTATAGTTTCAGGGCTAATGTAGAATCGTTGCTGATTTGCGACATTGAAATCATTGAAATGACCTAATGGGTGTGCTGACCAGATCACCGATTGCCATTTAACAGCATTTAACGTCTAAAGCTTGCCCCTTTCATTGATAATTATGTGCACTTCGCTGATGAAGAATTAATGTTACTTAGGTTGCTTGCAGTTTCAGGCTTGTATTAGATGGTGATAGTGAAATTGTATTTTCCTGTTTCACCATGTTGTCAAGAAAGTATAATGTGTGTCGTTGGACGATGTGTTGAGCCAAAATGAAACCCCTTTCTTCTTACCTTCCATCTTTCTATCAAATGCATGGAACACGGCTTTTTCTTAACGGTCTTTGTATAGATAATGATATTCTTGATGCTGCAAAACCGTTGCTTAAGTTGCACATTATCAATCATTAATCTGCTGTCTGATAGTCAAAGTGCTCAGGAAGTAGTATCCTATTTCAAGTTATCATATGAGAATACTTGTTCATGCAGGTAGCTTAGGAGTTTGTAACTTCAAAGGCTTCAAGTTTGACGTGGTTGGACAAAGGGATGGCAATTTCAGCCGGAAAACTTGCATTAACAAATGGGTCAGAATGAGGCCTCTACAGTATGCCCCTCTACCTATCTCATCCAAACCAAAGAAGGGGTTGAGAATAAGCAACAAATTGTCTATTGAAACAGATTGTACGTTCCTTTATCTTACTAGCTTGGATTACCAGTAAAAAAAAATCTTGGATTACTATGTTTCAGCCTCACCCCTTATGTTATCAAAGTGATCAACGTTGGCCGCTTTTACATAAGTACATGTCTAATTTAATGCTGTTATTGTAGCTGGTTTAAATGCAGTAGATGGCTCTGAAGAATCAAAGTCATTAATTAAGAGAAGCTACCAAATTCCCAATTTATCTGAGGTAATTATCTTGCTTATTGGACTGTCTCAATGTAGGGTCTTGGTGTTACATGTTCAATTGAGTGATCGTTACCACTAGTAAACTCCTGAAGCACATATGTGGCCTAATGATGATATATGACAGCTTTGTATAGATTACTTTTTAGTTATTGTGTACAAAAACGTGATTCTAATACTGGTTTGGGGAACATTTTGCCAGTAGATTAGTAGGATCTATCTATAGGGCCCGTGCAATAGACCGCTAATGTGAAAGATGAAAACTGGATTGAAGAAACGCGCTGATTGGTTTCGATCTTATTTTGAACAAAAGCCTCGTAGTCGTCAAGCTTTGGTTTCTTGATTGAAAACCTCAGCTGACTGTTCTCACGGAGAGTAGGATTTGTGGTTACAGGACGGAATGGAAACAGAGTTTCTTAGTTATCTAGTAGCTGGTAGAAGACAAACTGCCATTATTATATAATCTTGTTTTCTTGTCTCACACTAGGAGAGAGTTTATCCTAGGGTTTATGCATCAATGTAAGGTCTCAGCCTGGAAAGAGAAAAAGAAATTTGATATGTGTTCTTTTCTTACAATTAAATTGATATATGTGTGATGTAATTGATCTGCACACATGTTTGCTGACAAGTTGCGCGTAATGGATACTCTCCTCTTTCAACCTTTCTGGCATATTGCTGTTATCTCTATTCAAATTGAACCCATATATTTAACTGTGTTTGCATGATATATCATATATGCAATCAGTTTATATCCCACAGTTGGGTGCACCAGCATCTGTCTTCAGAACTTCTTTTCCTTTGTGCTTTCATCCTGGTCATGCATAATCTTGAACAATAAAGATAACATAGAAAGCCTTTTCTAATTTTGTGCAGATTAAATCTCTGGTCTCTGAAATTTGTGACACAAATTCGATTGCAGAAGTTGAGTTAAAAGTAAGAAAGCAACCCTTAGCTAGTTTCTATCGATTCTTTTATCAATGAGATGCTTGCTTCTATGTCTCTGAAAAGGGAGCGATTTAGTTGTGATGTATCTTCTTAATGTTCATTGTCTGCTCAATTGCTAGCTTGGCACACTTCATCTGCATGTGACCAGAGACTTGACTGAGAAGGCTGAACCTTCTGTTCCTCAAACAACTGTAGCTTCACCTGCTGCTGTCAATGTTGGTGCAACTATTGAGGCAGGTAGTTCTAATGGATCTGTTCCCAGTACAGCACTAGTTGTCTCCAAAGAAGCCTCCCCATCTCCAGAAGGAATTAAGCCATTTCTGGATAGAGCTGCTGACGAAGGCATAGTGATTCTACCGTCCCCAAGGGTGAGAAAAAGTGGAAGCACGATAAAGAGCAACACACTTTAGGCCATTTAAAGTCTTGCTTGTTTAAATTGGTGTTGCTAAAATTAGATCACTTTGCGCAGGTGGGTGTGTTCCAAAGATCTCGAACTATAAAGGGAAAACGCACTCCTCCTGCATGTAAAGAGGTATCCTGCTTTTGAGGGTGGTTAATTTTAAACCATTTGTTTACATCTCATTGTACCAGCAAGCTTTGACTGCTCCAATGAAGTCTCCTAACATAGTTTTTATTCTTCCCTACAGAAGCAAATCGTGAAGGAGGGACAAGTGCTTTGCTACGTACAGCAACTAGGGGGTGAAGTTCCAGTTGAGGTATGCTTTCCCCACTGATTTATGGGCTCGTTTGGAACCTCCCATTCAGATGTTGTATTCTCAGTATACATGTATCCAGGGAATACAACGATTTTTGACTTGATGTAATAATAGAATGCTTGTATTCATAATACATGTTGTATTCCTAATACATAGAAAATGATGTATTCATAATCTTACCTTTTTGGTGAGATTTGAGTATCCATAGTTCATTTAAACTATAATCCATACATTCTTTTATGGGTTCCAAACAATAAATTTTCAAAACCACACATTCTTAGTATACACATAATCGTTAATACACACATTCTCGTAATACATCATTTTCAGAATCAAAGGTTCCAAACGACCCCATGTTTCTTTTTATAAGATTCATTGGAATTTCGCCTTACCTTTGTTTTTGCGCCTTTCAGTCTGATGTGTCCGGAGAGGTAATCAGAATACTGCGGAAGGAAGGAGGTAACTTGTTTCAGAAGATTCATCCTTGTACAATATTACCATGATTAGTTTAATCTATATGCTCTCTGGTAATGAAATGAATAATTAACATCGCGAATTTTTTCATGTAAAACAGAAGCTGTTGGATATGGCGATCCACTGATAGCGATTCTTCCGTCATTTCCTGGGATCAAGAAACTTCAGTAGAGTAATGTGTTGAACTGTTCCAATACGATTCATTTTTTTATTGAAGCCTTGAATTGGCCAGTTCGGTTTTGTCAGCTCCATGATACCACAATGGTGGTGGTTTGAAGGCATAGAATTTTCACTTTGTTTTTGGTTCGGACTTCGGAGACTCTGAAACGAAACTGATGGCACAGTTAGTTGTGTACATTCTCTCTGGCAACCTATTGGTTGTACATTGCCTTTCTTGTTATTATACTTGTGCATATTTGCTACATTTCCTTTATAGTTTGATCTGTTGGATATTTTCCGCCTTCCAGCGATTTTGAAGCTATATTGTTGGGGTTTGCAGCAAATTTAGCTAAATCACCTTGTTAGCTACAATTTGAGTATAACCCGGTAGGCTTTACGATGTTTTACTGACGTATTTCTGTTTCATGCACATGGCAGTCAACTGGATGTGCTTTCACGTCCCCCCATTCAGCAATCAAGCTGGATTTAGTCAGAACAGAATCGATACATTCTAAAATGTTACTGTTTATAGAGATTCCAAAATGTTACTGTTTATAGAGATTCCAAAATGTGAAATTATCCCTGCAGAACTTGAGCTTTTCAATATAGAGGATAAAAATCTCTAATAACCATCAAGACAATAAATCCATACAAGCTAATTCCATATTAAACATGCTTATAAACAAACAAACTCCAAAATAACTTAATGACAACACCGATCTCCACGAATACTGCAACTTATGAACTGCATTTTTACATATTCCCTTGTTACAGCAACCAACGTGGATTTCGTCATGCCAACTTTCTTCGACGTCCAAAAACTAACCAGCGGCGGCTCAACCAGGCAAGCAAACCATGAACCATGTTGGAAAATTACAAGCATACACAATACACATCCAATGGCAGTTGAATGACCCTTCTGTATCAGTGTCGATTACCCACGCCAGCTGAAGCTCTTTGACCATGGGATCCAGATGGACCATGTAAGCTCTTCTGCTGTGGTGACACACTTCCTCTGCCACCAGGCGATGATACTTGGACAGGTGACCTGCTGCCGGCTGGCTCACCATTCTGTGCCATCTCTTTCTCCAGAAACTTGGCCTCATCAGCGAGCAACGCCAGCTGTTTTCATAACCCAGTGAGTCAATAGATATCACAGCACTACTATAACATATAACCAAGGGCCATGCATGGACATTTATCACAATGACATACCCTAACTTCATTCTCTCGTAAGCGATCCTGGAGGGCACTTATAGCAGGACTCAAGCTGTTCAATTACATTAACCCAAGTACGTCATGCTAAACACCTAATAGTAATTGGCAAATGAACTAAAAGAACTGAAGCTTTATGTGTCTCACCAGTACTCGATCAATTTACAAAGGGAAGCTTGATAAGTAGAGGTTTGGTGAATGAACGCGAGGGGATTTACTTTTCCATTCCTTGAGAAAAACAGACCAAGTACAGAGAAAATGGTGAAGAACAGTTCAAACAAGTACATAGTAGGGATATTAAGAATCAATGATAAGTAAGTGCATCAGGTTGTGAGGATTAGTACCTCAAGTTCTGGGTGATGGCTTGACTATAAGCCCCTCTTTCCTCTTCAAATAATACACGTTGTAAATCAGTCAAGGACGTTAAAGGTGAATCGAGATTGAGAAGAGACCAAGTGGGTAAAACTTGAAGAGTAATTTCTTTCCTTATATACTCTGCGCCGCTGCCAGAAGTAATTAAATTAAATACATTTAACCATCAACAAGTTGGGGAAGGAAAACAAATTATGTAAGCCTTTCATTATGAACACAAACAAGAGAAGGTCAAAAGAGAAAATAACCAAAAGTATACCTCATGTCCATATTAGAGCGGTGCATAGCTTCTTGCATCCCTTCTGACATATCCATGGGGTCAATATCAACAACTGCAATGTCCAAATTTGCTGTGGGGCCACTCGATCTAGAACTCCCACCTCCAGAATAACTGGCATCAGCATTTGCAAAGAAATCCCCCAACTCGGAAGGTCTTCCTGTACCCTAGTAAATAAAAACCATTTCCTCAGATCAAGGATAAGGATAAAGAAAAGTTCATGCAAACACCATATGCTGCCACCTGGAACAGTTTGCCACCAATAGGTAACTAATTCTTACTGAATAGGGCAAGCTCAACTGAGAGCAGCAACCAAATACAGTGAAAATATATTCAGTAGCCAGAAACAAACCAAAACATCATTGAGACCTTTCACATGTTATTCACAGGATTTCAACACAGATTACCAAGCATGTAGACAAGTAAATACTTCAGAATTAAATTTCAAGTCCCAGCTTCAAGGAACAAAAAAACGCAATACCTTCAGGGATGCTGCTACTAATTTGGAATCACCAGTGTCTTGTTCAGGGCTGTCACCTCTACCTGACCCAGATTTCACTAATGCGTTTTCTGAGGTGCTTAGCGATGATTCAACGTCTATATAACTTTTATTTACAACTGATACCGGTATAGGCCCTGATATATTATTCTGCCTCCCATCTGATGACTGGAATGCAATTACCTGGATTCTTCCAACCTGAAAGGAAAGCAGAAACAAATATCCTTTAGCAAAGATACAATATATATTTGAGAAGAGCACGAACAAATTAGCACGTGCAAAGCAAATACCTTATTTGTGTCTTCACTGAAACAAGAAAATATTAAACCAATAAATCCAGGATCCAAAAGTTGATACATAGCCTGAGTCCGCACATCTGCAAAAGTTGATAATTGCCTTAAAATTCCAGCCACCACAGGTTCAAAACTAAAAAGCTGCAAGTCATTGATCATCCAAACTACACACAGCAGTCTAAAGATCTTTTCCAAAAATAAAAATCTGCAAGTCCCTGATCATGAAAACTAGACAATAACCTAGACACACGTTTCCATAAATTATAGTTATTTTCTCTGTTAGTTAACACTTTATAAGGTAACCAAGTATTTGATTTTGTTATTCAAAAGATAGCATATTTGTATTTCTGTTGGTCGTGTCATTCTTACACTTCATCCAGTAACTTTTGTGTTATCCACATAAGGAGAATTAACATTCAAACCCACCTAATGTGAGAGAGAAATCTATCTTCCTAGCATTGACAGAAGAAGACTAGTTGCCCTCACAACCAGACTTTGATTACTTATGGTCCTATCGAACAGAACATGCTTACCAACATGAGAAGGAAGCACTGTAATATGAGGATGTGAATGGTACCACCCTATCACTCTTGTTGTTTTACCTGTCGTTGCAGTCATCCTGTGCTGTGAAGTTAATGGGAAACCTTGGCAAAATAATCATTGACAACCCTGATTGCATACTTCTAAAAGCCTCATACTTAACCAAATAACACATCAATTAGCGGTAGAGAAACCTAGGATGTAGAGCTCCAAATAATACTAAGAAACATATCTCTCGCATTTAAGCATACAAGACTCACAAAGCTATCCTAGCATTCAATCGATATGTGAAATTTTTCAGAGCACACTTCAATACTTGGCAACCAGACTAATAGCAAGTAAATTTAGCACAAGGAAAATGTCACAAAATAAGATTAACGATAAGGATATCTCAGCCTGGGCAGATGCAGCAGCCAACTGCTCCGGATTGGTCTCGACCCTGTCCTTTCGGCGATCAGACCGTGACTGAGGTGATGCTCCCCAAATAAGTGCGTTCACTCTGCCATTTTTCAAGTACTGACATTCCATTAATTAGCATGAATTGCAATTCCTAAAACCGAATTGGCAAAACAATAATCACCCAAACCAACAACAATCATCAGCTGGAATTCAACAGAAGTTGATTCAGTTCAAAACCATGCATTCTGAGAAAGTTAACGGCCGTTCATAATCATATATTCCCCCTAGTTAACCCCACTAGGGTACCTAAGGCTCAATCGATCGGCTTCAAACGAAGAACCGCAAAGATTCACGAGCCAAAAATCACAAGGTAAGTGGACAAGAAGAAAAGATGTAAGATAGAATGGGAAACCTCAATATCGCCGAGGAGAAGGCCCATGATCTCCTCGGTCTCGGTAGACAAGGCGTGGGTGAGACAAGTCAGCCACACATCCTCCGACATCCTCACGCCTGTGAGAGACATACTTCCTCTCGCTGAAACTGTCTGGTAATGTTCCGATGAATCTGGTTAAGGTTTTCCGGGGATCCTATACCAGGGTTTGTGTTGGAACAAGCTTTTGGCTAGGATTGAGAGAAGCATTCGGGTGGGAGCCGAATTACGGGCTGGAGCAGCAGCTGGACTTTCGAATTTCGATGCTACAGAGAGACAGGAACCAACAGTTCGCAACTCGATCGACTCGGAACCAAAGTTGTCAACCCGCGGGTTGACCCACGGGTCGACCCAATTTGACCCTGACCCGGTGAGAAAAATGGGTCGCACGGACCCGCCGGGCCGACCGCTATAAGGTACCGGGTTGGAGGTCAAATTGTATCATTTTTTTCTTTAGTTTGCGAAATGCGCCTATTTTCCAATTTTTCTTTTCGCCTAACTCAATCTTTGGAATACTAAGTTGAACATTTGAATATTTATGTTATATAAGTGTGTGTGAATTTTCACTATAGGTTGGATCTAAGTACGATATGTTATTTTGGTGTAATATTATATATTATAACTCATATGTTAGATAAGATTTGATATAATTTATGAGGATAAGTACAATATAATGACTCTTTCTATATTTCCGGGCCAAACCGGGCTAAAACGGTTGACCCATCAACCCTTGACCCACTAGCTCAACCGGGTCCGGGTCAACCCGCGGGTTGACAACCTTGCTCGGAACGCTTTTAGATAATTGTATATTAAGGGATAATGGTATTTGTGGTACTTGTATTGTGGTATTCGACCAAACCGATACATGTATTAATAGTTTTAACAAACAGGTCCACGTCTTTTCCATTGAAGTATTTACTAAGCATCAATGTTTCTTTACGCGCCAAATCCACAGCTTTGGACAGAGCATATAAACTATTGTCTCACAAGTGAATGCATCAATGTTCTTCTACAACTACGTGATAGATAGATGATACCCTCTGTTTTTTAGCGGTGGAAAAGGGAGGAAAGGGATATAGATAGATGATACCCTCTGTTTTTTAGCGGTGGAAAAGGGAGGAAAGAGAAGGAAAGGCGGGAGATCACTGCTCAGTTTAGTCTTGTTGTAGTTTTTGGAGAAGCAGCTTCTATCTTAAGTTTTTAGAGAAATACTTTTCAAAAAAAGTCGTTGAGTGTTTGGCTGAAAAACTATTAGAAGTGCTTTTAATATGAGAGGTTGTGTAAAATTACTATAAATGACTTGTAATATAAATTATGAATAATAATTCTAAACAATAAAATGTAGTCAAAATGGATCTTATTAGACTTCTTTTATATTAAATAATATAATTTTATCATTTATTTTATTTTTAAAATGATAAAATTAAATAAAATTATACTTTCTAAAATAAAATTAAAATATGGTAAGAATAATCTTTTATTTTAAAAACAACTTTTCGCAGAAGCTCCAAATCGGAGCTGCTGCTTTTATGTTATACAAAAGCGTTTTTGGCTTTTCAAAAGCCGAGCTTTTAGATATGTTTGGCTCTGCTTCACCTTTTGAACTCGAAAAACACTTCTAAAAGTCGGGCCAAATATAGGCCACATATTCCAAAAACTTTCCTCGTTTCCAAACGTAGCTACAGTATGGAGGGGACGAAAAATGAGAAGAAACTTCGTCCAGTTATATCAAATATTATTTGAAATTAAAAAAAGAAGAAAATTGCCCGACTTTTCCAGAGCGACGATTTTTTCAGCGACTTCGAGGGTTCCTAGGGTTTTCTGCTCACAATGGCGGCGACTGCGTCGTCCACCTCGGGGGAGCCACTGAAAAAGGCTCCGGACATCAGTGGGGCTCGGCGTCCTCCGACAGCGACCTCCTCGCCGGATGGAAAGAGCGAGAAGGAAACTGTTCAGGTGAAGAAGAGAGTAAGACCGCTTAACCTGGATCAAGAAACGGGAGGTTTGGAGGGTGTCTCGACATTGGAGATGGAAACTGATGGTGGAGCTGCTCCGCAGTCAGGGTCTGATGGGGGGCCAAGGAAAAAGAAATACCGAAATGAACATGGAACAACGGGAGATCGAAGTTGTTCAGTGAAGTGGTAACTGATGACAGATGGTATGTGGCGAACTCGGATTCTGAAGATGTTATTCAGATGGATAGGGAGGAAGATGAAGAGCTGGATGAAGAGAACCATGACCCTACCTGTCCTCCAATCCTATATACGGCAGCTCAAAAACATAAATGGAGGCGGGAGTGGAGGTCTGCGTTGGTTGTCAAAGGGCTAGGAAGGAGGGTATCATATGTCCCTTTGGCCCGCAGGCTAAACTCCCTATGGGCACGACATGGAGACCTCCAGTTATCATATATGCAGAATGGGTGCTTCCTGGTCAGGTTTCGGGACAAAAGAGTCTATGATTTTGCCACGACGGGTGGCCCTTGGACTATTGGAGACACCTATTTAACGGTTCATCGTTGGTTCAAAGGTTTTAACCCATGGACCACGAAAATAAAGACAACAATGGTATGGGTTCAACTGCCGGCAATCCCCGTAGAATTCTATAATCGTGAAGCGGTGATGATGATAGCTGAGAAGATTGGGAAACCTGTGCGAGTGGATAGGGCAACTAAATTGGGCGCTCGAACCAAGTATGCAAGAGTGTGTGTGGAAGTTGATCTAATGAAGCCACTCCTTGGGAAGTTTAGCATTGAAGGAAAGAAGTATCTGATTCAATACGAAGGTTTGGAGAATATATGCGATCAGTGTGGCTCGTATGGCCAACCCGTAGGACAATGCCAATGCAAAAGCCCAGACCCGCAGCCGCATGCTGATGAAGTAATAATGGTTGAAGAAATACAGGAGGAAGATCCGAGCAAGGGACAGGCTTTTGGTGAGTGGATGACGGTGAAGAGGAAGGAGCGCAAATTAACTAGGAGAAGTGTTAACCGTGTGACAAATAAATTTGGATCCAATCGACCCGAACATAATGGCAATAAATTTGCCTCTTTGAACCACGTATAGGAGGAGTTGCATGGACATGGAAGTGCGGAAGCTACTGTAGTCAACGAAGAGGAAGGGAGGAAGACTTTGCAGAAGGAGAACGTGATTAATAAAGAAGCTTTCAGTGGTAAAAAGAATAAGCCACCTGGCAAGGAAGATAGTGGGAAACAAATGCCCAAAGGGGGTAAGGGCGGATGCGGCCCAGCTGAAAGCTCCTCAACATAATCGCCCCATCGTTGTTGACAAGAATGAAAGAAACGGGACACTGATGGGCACCAAAGAAAAAAAGAATTTGGGTGATGGCAAAATGAAGGTCCAAGCTTAGAATAGTAACAAACCTGGTGAGGAACAAGGCGCAGTACAGATAGAAGCGGGGAAACTCACTAAACCAGCTAAAGCTCTTAACAACAATTCGTCAAAGAATGGTGCGGGGAACCGATCCCCTTCGAGTCATCAATGAGAATCCTTAGTTATAACTGCCGCGGTTTGGGGAAGAAGCGTGCAGTTAAATCACTTGATTCACTTCTGAAACGAGTTTCCCCACAATTAGTCTTCTTAATGGAGACTAAACAAACGAAGGATGAAAACGTAGTTATGAGGCGAGAATTGGGGTTTGAGGAAGGAGATAGTTGGTCAACTGATCGTTCTCGTGGAGGACGGGCGGGTGGAATTAGCTTATGGTGGCAGGAGGGTTTAAACGTCACTATTATGTCAATATCCTTTAACCATGTTGACGCAAAGATTATAGAAGAGAATGGGGCTACTTGGCGGTTCTCTGGCGTATATGGCTGGCCGGAAAATCATGAAAAGTATAGAACCTGGGAGCTGATCGATCGATTGGCACAACAATGGTCGGGAGCTTGGCTTTGTTGTGGAGATTTTAATCAGGTGCTTGTACCAGCTGAAAAATCAGGTGGGAGAGTAGTGACGGACCAGGAGATGTCCGATTTTCAAGCCTGTCTTTCTCATGCTGAATTAAATTACTTGGGGTTTAAAGGGTGGAAATTTATCTGGGAGAATAGACGTGCTGGCAGTAACTTTATTCAAGAGAGGCTAGACTGTTTTACTGCTACAGAAGAGTGAAAATCTCTATTCACTAAGGCGAAAGTAACTCATCTTGCTAAGGACCGATCGGATCATCGTCCAATCTTATGTGATACGATGGGGGAGGAGGATGAGGAGCCCCGATGGGGCTGGGCCTTTCGTTTTGATCCCTTTTGGACGAGATATGAGGACTGCCGAAAAACAGTAGAAGAGGCATGGTCTCGGCCGGGCCAAGAGGACTGTTTAATAAAACTGCTTTTTTGTAGGTCTCAGCTAGAGTCTTGGAGTTATCGAGCTTTCCCAAACTTCCAAAAGCAAAAGAATCGAATTCGACGAGCTCTGGAAATGGTGGGAAGGTTGAACCGAACCCCGGTAGCGAGGGACCAGATTAAGCAATTAGAGAAGGAGTTGGACGAGGTTGAGAGCAATGAAGAAGCCTATTGGAAGCACCGATCAAGGGCTGACTGGTTAAAGGGAGGCGATCAGAACACAAACTTCTTTCATAGAAAAGCCTCAGCACGACGCCGCCGTAACACGATCAAGAAGTTGATGAACAATGATGGGAGCTAGGCGGTGGGACAGGAACAACTGTTCCAATGTTTAACTAACTACTTTAGTTGCTTGTTTACTGCAGGAGAGGAGCCGTCGGTCACTCCAGTACTAAACTCAGTCTCGAGCTCGGTAACTCCTACGTAAAATGCTGCACTTGATCACCATTTGACGGACAGGAAGTGATCACAGCTCTGAAACAAATGGGAAAGCGTAAGGCACCGGGAGCTGACGGTATGTTAGTTTTGTTCTTCAAAAAGTATTGGAACATCATAGGTAACGATGTTACGGGAATGGTGATCAAAATTTTGGAGACAGCAGAGATACCAGATAAGCTCAATCACACTCATATTGCCCTTATTCCGAAGGTGAAGAATCCCACATCGCCAAAGGAATTCAGGCCGATAAGTTTGTGTAATGTCATCTACAAGCTGGTGGCGAAAGTGTTGGCCAATAGATGGAAGTTAGTACTGGACCAGGTGATCTTCCCGGAGCAGAGTGCTTTCGTCCCTGGAAGATTTATAACGGATAATATCATGGCCGCTTTTGAATGTTTCCCCACCATGAAAAAGAAACAGAAAAGTGGCGGCCAGGGTCTATTTGCTGCAAAGATTGACATGGCGAAAGCTTACGACAGGGTGGAATGGAGTTTCCTGGAAAGGATGATGAGCCGGATGGGGTTCTTAGAAAAATGGAGTAGATTGGTAATGATGTGTGTAACGACAGTTTCATACTCTGTCTTGATCAATGGACATCAATCTCCGAGCTTCAAGCCAAGCCGGGGATTGAGACAGGGGGATCCCTTGTCGCCATACCTGTTCCTCCTGTGTGCTGAAGGCCTGTCTGCATACACAAAGGAGGCTGCAGGGAAGAAACAGATTCATGGCATCCAGCCGGCTCGGGGAGGTCCAATAGTAACCCATCTGTTTTTCGCTGATGATTGTGTTTTCTTTGGTAGGGCGAATGAACAGGAGAGTTTGGCATTGAAAGAGATTTTAAAGGCATATGAGAGGGAATCCGGTCAGATGGTAAGCTTTCAGAAGTCAGCAGTTTCCTTCAGTGGCAATGTTAACATGCACAAGAAGCTGTTGGTGGCCGGTACAATGGGAATGCAACTAGTCGAGAAGCATGAGAAATATTTAGGCTTACCAATAGTTGTGGGAAGGTCGAAGAAAGAAATATTTCAGGGGATAAAGGAGCGGGTGAGGAAAAAGATGAAAGGGTGGAAGGAGAGGATCCTTTCGGTTGCAGGAAGGGAAACTCTCATAAAAGCTATGGCCCAGGCACAGTTTACTTATGCAATGTCAGTATTCCGCGTCCCTAATAACGTCCTTGATGAAGTCCACAGTATGATCCTGAACTTTTACTGGAGGCAGAGAGGCACTGAACGACGGATCCATTGGGTAAGCACAGAAGGGATGTCGACATTGAAGGAAGAAGGATGCCTGGGATTCCGTGATTTGGTTGGTTTTAACACTGCCTTGCTAGCCCAACAATTGTGGCGGCTTTATCAACGAGAAGGTTCCCTCATTGCTCGCATTTTCCTGGCGACATATCATAAGAAGGAGTCGATCCTGGATGCTCGACTTGGCCACCATCCCAGCTTCATTTGGAGGAGCCTAATCAGCGCGCAAGAGTTTCTAAATGAAGGGTTACGATGGCGAATAGGTAATGGCTCCGGTGTGAGGATTTGGGGAGACAAATGGCTCCCTACGGAGTCGGCCAGCTATATTGATTCAGCGCCGAGAGGTCTGCCAGTGGATGCCACTGTTAGGGAGCTGATTTGTGAAGAGGAGGAGAGATGGGATGACAACCTACTGGAGAGCTGTTTCTCTACAACGACCGCAAACCTTATTCGCCAAATCCCCCTTCGTGATCTAGGGGAGAGGGATTGACTGATATGGGCAGGGAGTAAGAATGGGGATTTCACGGTCAGAGAAGGCTATAGGAAATAGGCGCAAACTAGAATCTTGAATGGGGAGTGGCCTCGGGTTGGAGAAGAGGAAGTTTGGAAGAAAGTGTGGTCAATCACAGTCCCGCCGAAGGTCAAGCATTTCCTGTGGAAATTTGCTAGGGATATCCTCTCTACGGGAGACCACCTTAGTGTGAAGAGTACGAGAAGAGGGGATAGGTGCGCTTTCTGCAATGAAAGAGAAACTCAGCTCCACTTTTTCTTCGACTGCCAGTGGATGTCAAGATTGTAGAGACAATCGCCTCTCACTCCTTGTTTCTCTATTCCAAACGACGGATCATGCTATGAGTGGCTTAAGAATGTGAAAACCTCGATGGACGACGAAACAGTAGGGGAATGGGCGGCTCTGCTATGGTTCTTGTGGAAGGAGAGGAACACTCACATGTTCAATGAGAAAAAAACTTGATGAAACAGAAATCATTCCCCGTGCACGGGCGTTTCTGTCGGATTATAAGCAGCACCAACAACAGAAGAGGGACGAAGTGCTGGTCGAAGGAGGTGGGAAGTGGATGAAGCCTAATTTTGGAATGATAAAGGTTAACACGGATGCTAGCATTATGGAGGGGGTCGGCGCAGGACTGGGAGCAGTGGTTAGAGATGCTGACGGGAAGTTTGTCTTTGCGGCGGCGAAACGAGTGTCGGGCGTCTGGTCGGTTGAGATGGCAGAAGCACTAGCTGCGGAATTCGGCCTTCAGCTTGCTCTTCAACTGCAGGTCGGGATGCCGATCCTTGAATCGGATTGCTTGAACCTCATGAGTATTCTCCATGACGTGCATGGCACACAAACAGAGCTAGGCGTAATTTGTCGTAATATACGTTGTCTCTTGGAGCAAATGGGTAATGGAAGTTGGCGGCATTGTCCCCGGATAACAAATGAAGTAGCGCATTTGTTGGCGCATGAGGAGACAAATTGGAACGAAAGAATGGTATGGCTAGAAAGGCCTCCTGCTTTTGTTAATGATCAACTTAGGGTGGACTTTGTATCGGTCCTGATTCATTAATAAAAGCCCCCTCCAGGTTTCTATTAAAAAAAAAATGAGAAGAAAGGTCACTATGGAAAGTGCCCCTCCAATTTGGAGGAAAAGGCTTGATTTAATGGGTTCTTTGTCAATTAATGAGTTGGGGTGTATAAGTTAATGTTATTAGATATATTTTATGTTATTATATCAATTGGATACCACATATTTTATGTAAAAATGAACGAAATATGTTCCATTAAAATAATAAAACTTGTCATCAAAATTATGAATAAGTTGGTTATAATAGTTATTCACAAATATGAAAATAATATCAACATATATTTTACTATTAGATGAGACAATTAATGAAACAATTATATATATAGCTCCAATTAGATGTTTATGTTTTTAGTTGCTATGTTTGTGAATGAATAAAATAGCGAAAAGAATTTTAATAATAGGTTGATAATTTTTTAAAAAATCATCTACTTTTGATTTTTAATAGTGAACAAAATTAGCATGAAAGTACAAATTTAATTCACATTTCATAAGAAATAAAATCATATCAACATATAATCAAGCTTTTTTACTATTATATACCCAATAAAATAACAATTTTCAATACACATTTTCCTTCCCACTTTCCTCCATCAAACACTATTTTCCTTCCAATTTTCTTAACCTCCAAATTATCCCTCCTCTCCTAATTTCCTTCCCCTTCCCTCCATTTTCCTTACTTCCTTCGGAAACAGAGGGTAAAACGTCTAGAAACATGGATCTCTCTATTACTCTTTCTGGGATTTTATTCCAAAGTAATCAAGTTCTTAAAAAAATTGTCAAGATGCGCTAGTTTTATAAAATATTCTCACGCTACATATGTATTGGTCAGCTCGCTCGAGAGTCTCGAGCGAGTTTCATGTGGATCGATTTGAACAAAAGCGAAACAGGATTGATCATTGTAGGGGGAGTGATGAACAATTGGTCACTATAGTCCGCAGCGATCTAGCTCCAAAATTGCCTGGAGACTCCAACGAGTTTCACCTTACAGAAATTAAAACTTCAAATGATCGGAACTTTGCACTCGATTATCTGACCGACGGAAGAAGAAAAAAATTATTTCGTATAACTGTGCTAGATCTTCGAATTTTCCAACCACAGTCATCGCAGAAAAAGTTGCTGCTGAAAATCAGTCAATTTGTTATTTCGATAAACTTCATAAAATCTTAACTTTGCACTCGGAATCAACACAACTTTTTTTCATAAGTTTTCAAAAACTACAACTTCTATTGTAGAAATATTTTCAAAATATATGTGAAAAGGTGAAAAATAAAAATATAATTTAACCCCTATTGTCCCAAAAAAATACCTTATTTTGAAAACTGCTCACTACAAAAAGTTGTAGTCCTTCAAAAGTTATGTGAAACCAAAGAAAATTTTGCCTCAATCGGAGGTCAGAGCACAAACTTAAGACCGTCCAAAGTTTAACGAAATCACAAAATAGCTTATTTGGGGTAGCAAACGACAAAGCTACAAAAATCTCCAAAAAGTTATGCAACATAAAAATTACGCCAATAAGATAACCGAACAAAGTGTTAAGTTGACTGAAATTCCAACGCATGTAAGGTGAAAATCACTTGTTTATTTTATTTTTATTTCCGAGTGATAACAAGAGACGACAAGAGTTATAAACCAAGTCTACCCAGGAACCCCTACAAACGAACCCCTAATGAAGCCACCCACGAAAATCAAAAGCCTCTCGTTCTAAGAAAGATAACAATAGTGCCTTACGCTCCACTCTATGGACAGCACTATTGGCGGCCCTAGAAAACGCCCTAAACTCTATACAAACTGATAAGGAATCTAGAACCTGACGACACTCCCAGAGCAGCGGACCTCCAGTGGAATCTTCTATGACGCCAAGATTGATCTGGTTGACAACCACCTCAGAATCACCTTCCACCACCACGTGGGACAAAGCTGTAGAAGTGACTAAGAAGATAGCATCTCTTGCTGCAAGGAGTTCTGTTAGGTAAGGTTTGACTATTTCTTGGTGACGCAGACCGGCTGCCACCATCACATGCCCGTCTGAACCGCGAACAACAAGACCTGACATTACACCCTAAGTCGCCAACTGCTGCATCGAAATTGATTTCAAAAGATTATATGGTGGAGGCATCCAAGTGGGAGGAGGATGGGTTGGGAGATACTTTCTAGGTAGCGAAGGAGGGGGGGGGGATCAAACTGGAAACTTCGAGGACCTGGTTGTAGAATTATCTAGCTAGAGAACGGATATGAGGTTGGTAAAATTAGAAAATCACTTTATTTCTGGACTTCCAGATTCTCCAAAGCAAGCAGACGCATTGAAGAATGAGGAATGGGGAGATCTCAGAGATCATGACATGTCGCCACCATAGACTAAAGTTAACAGTCGGGGCGGAGTCAATGAAGTTTCTCAATTCTACTAAGGTCCACAGCTTGGTGGCTAGGGGGCATATGAAGAATAAATGTTCAATGCTCTCTTTATGTCTCCAGCACACGGGACATCTGTTGAGGCAATTAACTCCTCGTGTTTGTAAAGCAACCAATGTAGGGAGAATGAGCTTAAGGCATTGCCATATGAAGAATTTAACCTTTGGAGGAACTTGGATGTTCCAAGTCTTTTTCCAGATTGGGGGATCGATAATAAAGACCATCGGTTTCCTATTTACAACCAGAGTTGATTCCAATGCTAGATGATAACCCGATTTGACCGTGCATTTGCCATCTTTGGTGTAGTGCCACACTCGAACATCTTGTTGTGGGAGACGAGGCAAAGGAAACCTTTTGATTAGATCAACAGATTGAGGCTCAAAGAAAACTTGAGGCCTTGGGATATTTCACTCCCCTCGGCCTTCTTCAATGAAATAAGAGACCATGGGAGAGCCATTCAGGTTCTGAAATCGTATATTTGGGACTGAAGTGATGTCTCCTGGAATACAAACATCAAAGAATGCCTTTATCTGTTGGTCGTCGTCTGTTTGCCATCTTAACCCTTGTGTGAGGAGGTCCCTTCCGAACAACAAACTTCTCCATCCCCGCGATGGATTGGAACTAATAGAGGCTTCTAAAATTGAGCATTGGGGAAAGTATCGACCCTTATATATCTGTGAGAGGGGAGAATTTGGATTAGTCCAGATTCTCCAACATTGTTTCGCTAACAGGGCTTGATTAAAAGCATCGAAATCCCTGAATCCAAGTCCTCCATGGAATTTACTATGAGCTAAATTTTTCCATGACAACCATTGGATCGGATGATCCATATTTTTTTACGTTCCCCACCAAAATTTTGTCACGTGACCGTTAAAACGCCTGCAATTTTCTTTGGGGAGTTTAAAACAAGACATCCCCAGTAGCGGTAAGTTAGTGGCTGATGATCTAATGAGAGTATCCTTCCCTGCTTTGGATAGGGAGCGTTGTTTCCATCCTTGTAATTTCTTGATCAACTTCTCCTCCACAAAGAGGAAAGTATCTCTTTTTTATCTTGAAAGGATTGCTGGTAGTGCTAAATAAGAGTCTTGTTCTCCTGTGCTCCCGACTCCCAACTGAGCACCCATGCTTTGTGCCTCATTCGGATCCGTATTCTGACTAAAGTGAATGGCGGATTTGTTTAAATTCACTCGTTGACCGCTCAACTCAATGACAGGAGAGAGTTGCAGTAATGCGGGGAAGCCGCTAAGAATAGATATGAGTCATCTGCAAAGAAAATGTGAGAAACCACCGGGCAAAGGGGTCTAAGCCTGATTCCTTCTAGGTATCCTAGGGATGTTGCTTTCCTTATCATACTTGAAACCCCTTTTGCACAGATGGCGAAGAGAAGGGAGGAAAGGGGATCGCGTCTTAATCCTCTGGATGGCCTGAAATAGTTGGATGGAGAACCATTAAGAAGAACCAAGTAGCTAGGATACTTTTGTGACACACTCTTTTACCCACGAGATAAACTTAGGATGAATGCCAAGTACTCTCATCACTTCAAAAAGAAAAGGTCATTATACCCGATCATATGCTTTTTCCATATCCAGCTTCACTGCCATCCACTTTTCTTTCTAGCTTTTGAAGTCTTGAGGTGATGAACCATCTCATGACTAATCAGAATGTTGTCCGAGATTAGCCGTCCTTTAATAAACCCGTTTTGAGATTGGGATATGACACTAGGTAGTAGCCTGCTCAATCTATTTGCCATGATTTTGGCGATGATCTTGTAGATTACTTGACATAGGCTTATGGGTCTTAGATTTTTCATGTTTCTTACATCACTGACTTTGGGTACCAGGGAAATCCAAGTACGATTGAAGGATCTTAGTAAACGACCAGAATGAAAGAAGGCTAGTACCACTTGAACGACATCTTTATTCGTTAATTCCCAATACTTTTGGAAAAATCATGCCGTAAATCCATCCGAACCTGGGGCTTGGATCTTCCCTATGCTGAAGACTACCTTCCCGATTTCATCGTGGGTTATTGGAGCAATAAGATTGTGATTTTGGGCCTCCTCTACCGTAGCTTCCAAAGGGATGTTGGATAAATCGATTTCTATCAAACCTTGTGAGTGAAATATATCTTTGTAATACTCCACAGCAATTTCCAATTTCTCATGTTCCGCAGTACACCATACTCCTTGAGTGTTTTCCAAGCCCCAGATTGTAGTTGCTTGACGACGAGTTGTGTTAACTATATGAAAGTATGATGTATTCTTATCTCCAACTCCAATGTGAAAATCACTTGAGTCTTCAGTGTTTTAGAGCCACATCGCTTTTGTTAGCAACAATTTACATAGATCGCCACCCCTGCAACGATCTAGACTTCATCGCTTTTGTCTAAAGCAATCGACATACAAATCGTTTGAGTCTCAAGCGATCTGGTTATTTTTATAAGACTTTGTATTTTGAGAATTTTTTTAAAGAACATATATACTTTGGAAAAAAAGGGGTTAATTGCATGGTTGGTCACTGAGATTACAAAAAACGTTCAAGTTTGGTCACTCGAAATATTTAAATCCATTGGTGGTACTTCAGATTACTCAAACCGTTCACGTTTGGTCACTCTCCGTCCAACTCCGTTAACTTTGACTGATGTGGCAGTCAACTCTCAAAGTTGACCGTTAACTTAGTGACGTGGCAACTAAAAAATTATTAAAAATAAAAAATAAATTTTTATATTTTCCACCTCATTATTACATACATTAAAAAATAAAAAAAATAAAAAACTAATACCCTACCCACCCAACCTCCACCGCCGCTTCAATCCTTTCCACATGGCGAACAGGAAGAGCAAGAAGAAGAGGATCGAGCTGGGGATCTCCTGTATGCTGAACATGGAAGCCTCCTTTGTCCTCGCCGTGCTCCGCCGCCCGACGGCAGACCCCACGGCGGCGCAATTCCTCTCTCAGGAGGAAAAAAACTCCGACACCGCGCTGTCGGCGCCGGCGAACCCTCTCTGATTACAAGGGATTTGCTCGGCGGCGGCGGCGGCAGTACTAGCTCCGCCGTCGGTGGGTCGGACGACAATGAGTTTCAGGAATTGGACCTCGACGTCCAAGTCCCCGCTGGCTGGGAAAAGCGCCTCGATTTAAAGGTACTAAAACCCCAAAGATGAAATTTCCTTCCTTTTCCTTTTCAGCTTCACTCATCCTTCGGGACCAAGCAGAATTCGGTCCCAATTCCGAATGTAACGTCGGAATTCAGGCTCTGTTTTCATTGCTCTGTTTTTTGGGGGCTAATGAATACCCATGCCTCTGTTTTCTCAAGAACTCCTTCTCCAAAGATAAACTACCCTTTTTTTTGTCAATTTAATTGATATTATTATTGTATCATTGAATGGTACGGTAATTGAGAATTGAGATTATAATCTTTGGATTTTGGTTTCTTTGAGAAGAAGTTTTGCATAATTAAGTCGGGTAGGAGTCATTAATGGCGGGGTTGGAAGATTTTTTGGGGGAAATCAAGTGGGTATTATAATGTGGAATTAATTTGCATGGGGAAAGAAAATTTCAAAGTCCTTGTTATTGAATTAATTTCGAAGATATTTATGAATTAATTTGTGGAGATACTCTGTTTTTGTTCATTTGGTGCAGACAGGGAAGATGTACTTGCACAGAAGCAAAGCATCATCAGCTTCGTCGTCCTCCTCCGACCACCACCGCCACAAGCTCAGCCAAACGTTCCCCAAGCTCCAGGATTTGAACTTCCTGCCGTCGCCGTCGAGAATCACGCTCAACCTCTTCGACGAGAGCAGCCTGGAGCTGAAACTGACCGCCGCGGTAGCAGCCAACTACCAAAGTGTCTGCACTCTGGACAAGGTCAAATCAGCGCTTGAGAGGGCGGAGAGGGATCCCGTACAAGCCGCGGTGGCGGGAAGGAAATGGTTCCCGGCGGGGGAAGTCGTCCCTGTCCCCTTCTTACTCGTCATCGTCGTCGTCGTCTCTGTTTCTGGCTTCAGGGGAGGAAGAAACAGAGGAAGCAGGTTCCCCTGTGGCGGCGGGATGCCCATGTGGAAAGGATTGAAGCGGTGATGGAGGTTGGGTGGGTAGGGTATTAGGTTTTTTATTTTTTTTTTATTTTTTAATGAATGTAATAATGAGATGGAAAATATAAATTTTTTTTTTTATTTTTAATAATTTTTTAGTTGTCACGTACGTCACTAACTTAACGATCAATTTTGAGAATTTATTTTTTTATTTTTAATAATTTTTTAGTTGTCATGTCACTAACTTAACGGTCAACTTTGAGAGTTGACTGCCACATCAGCCAAAGTTAACGGAGTTGAACAGAGAGTGACCAAACGTGAACGGTTTGAGTAAACTGAAGTAGCACTAATGGATTTAAATATTTCGAGTGACCAAACTTAAACGTTTTTTGTAATTTTAGAGACCAACCATGCAATTAACCCGGAAAAAAAGTCCCCCTTTTGTAGTCTGTAACTCATCTCCGATACTTGTGTCAAAACTTTTGCTTGCCAGATGCTGCAGATAAAAGGCCTACTTAATCTTTCCCTGTCCAGTCATGCATTACAAAATCAAACCCGCTAAAGCGAATTTTCTCGCCAAAACTCTCGTCTCTCTAACTGACAAAATCTGACACTGCCAAAAGACCAAGAGGTTGCTCGCGAGCCTCCAGTGAAACCTAGGGTGCCTCCTGCATAAACAACACATATATGACATTGCTGATGTAGCTTTATCGAAGGCGTCAGGGTATCTTATATCAATCATCCATGCCCTCACTGTCTTCACTTTCAATCAGCCCGTCTAAGGGTTCATTTTGATCGCTGTCTTCATCATCAGTCTCCATAGCATCATCTTCTTGTTCGTCATCACTTTCATCATTATCCTCGTAAATTATCGAAACTATTGGTTCATCTTCTTCAAGGCTATCATCGACAATCTAATTGTCCAGAAGACAGAATAACAAGAGGATAAGTTAAGTTATATCGTTTCAATAGAGGCAAGGTTGACAAATTGGTAATGCCTTGACTAAAAAATAACAAGTGGTTTAATACACAATAAAAGAGAAGCATACCCCTGCATATAATGAGTCTATGTGACTTGACAACTGAAGAGCCGACTGGAAGGTTGACACTCGTGAATCAATCACCTGTAGCAAAATAAGACAACCAAAGGTTTCAGCATACTCAAAGTGGATGAGGAAGCTACTAATGCAGGCCTAATGCACTCCCGCTATCACACCTGGTTCAAAGAGTTGAGAGACCGAAACGAGGACTCCTGAGACATTATTCCACTTGCATGCTGAAGAAGTAAGCTTCTCAACCATGGAATAGCGCAAGCAACAACTGCGCCCCTACAATAAATTTCAACAGAAGCTTAAGTTATATATGTATCGGGGGCTTTGGCCCACTAAAAACAAGGTTGTTCCCATAGCCTTCTTATAAGAACTTACAATATCTGAATCACAATTTGCACATAGCTCACAACCAATGTGCAACAAAAAAGAAAAAAGAAATGAAAAGATTCCTGTGTGGATTGTCAATGGCATGCATCAAGTAGACCGTTGGACTTCCAATTAACTATGAATCGCCACAAAAACTTGCCTAAATGCTATATGATACTAGGATCCCATAAGATGAGTAAGCAATTACCTGGCTTCGATTATAGTTACAAGAGAGTGTAACAGCTCGAGGACGTCCGCCATACTCAAAGTGGAGATTGATTTTGCAATAACCTACAACCATAAGAGTTTCATGATGATCAACCTCACAATCTTCCTTCGTAATAACAATCACTCCAGATGCCAACACAGAAAGTACAATTTTAAGAAACGAAGATCAAACAAAAAGCTGAGATCTTTTCCATGGTCAGTCCTAAAATAAAAATTATGTATCTATTGCATCCTTGCTAGCAAAACGAACAAGAGAAATACACGACAAAAAAGAAGGAAGAACACAGACCTTCTCATCTTGTGTATATAAGCAATCTAGGAGAAGTGAGCGGTCATCAGCGTGAAGTGCTTGCTTAAGCAGAATGTTGACAGAATCAGCACTTGGAGGTTTTTCACCAGGTACCAATTCTTGGTCCTCCCCACCCTTGGTTGCACCCTCTTTTAACTCTAAACTCTCAAGTTTCTCACCTATTGTTGGCTCAAGTGAATCATCATCTTCAACAAGGACTCCATCCACAGCTTCATTATGATCTATTGCAAAGGTTGCCATTCAGACAATGCCATACATACATAACCAGAGAACTAACATCCCAGAACAAAGGGAAAACAAAAACCTACTTCAGTTCCAAGCCTATGAAAATTCTAATCATAAATGCACGGGATGGGCAACATCCATAACACAATGGACGGAGATAGATCATGCAGTAACAGTATGGAGTCTAGCTAGTCCGAAATGAAGGGGCGGTAAGGGTCTACAAAAGAACAATGGCAAATCCAGAGTTCCGTCGACTTTCTCTCACAACAGAATGCATTACAATTTACAAAGTGTGAAGCAGGAATCACCTGAAGTCGCACGATCATCCAAGTGAGACGCTGCTCGTTTCTTCTTCGATTTCTTTTTCTCAACTGATACAGCTGAAGCTGTTACAACTGCTCCCGAACCCATATAATAGGTTTTATTAGAATCGGAAACTTTCGGCGAAGTGGTAGCTGAACCGATGAAACTTCGTTCTTGTCCGGCTCCTCCTCTTCGTTTCACCTCTGCTTGCCACGGCCGGAGATGGAACGGCGGAGTGAAGCGGCACGGAAGGGTACTTACTACTTACTAATTAGCGGCGATGGAGGAATCAGAAACCCGAGAAAGAGACTAATTTTGCACCGCGCAAAAATGCTCTTTCCCGGATTTGCTCATTTGAACGAAACCCTAAAAGTGGGCCGTAGCCCATATGTACCATTCATTAGCCAGATGCCCAGATCCAAAGCTACGAAAAACCCAAATTCAACGAAAAACTCAAACTTCAGTGAGGGTTTTCACTTTTTTACCAAACTGTGGTTTTCATTTATGGATATCCGAAAAGGACAACAAGATACCATATAATCTACATCTACACCTTTTATAAAAGTTGGAAGCCAAAAACCCAAAAATCATTTCAAATTTCCGACGCTCAGAGCGTTTCTAGGAAAATCATTTTGGTCTTCACAATTACTTTTTTTTATTCATTAAAAAGACACGTACTGGGATTCGAATCATGACCATTTTAAAGAAAAGCAAGGATAATAACCAATCACACTAAGGACATTTGTTGTATCTTTTTAAATTAAAAACATATAATAGCAGGGAGGAAAAAACCCTTCCCCCATTTCAAATTCCTTGCTCCATGAGCGTTTGTAGGAATGGTAGAATAGGGAGTGTCAATTTAAAGAAAAGCAAGGATAATAACCATGACCATGGCCATTTTAAAGAAAAGCAAGGATAATAACCAATCACACTAAGTACATTTGTTGTATCTTTTTAAATTAAAAACATATAATAGCAGGGAGGAAAAAACCCTTCCCCCATTTCAAATTCTTTGCTCCATGAGCGTTTGTAGGAATGGTAGAATAGGGAGTGTCAATTTTTTTTTCTTTCCTTTGTGGAACGGGCCAACTTACCGTACACATGCGAATTTAAACGGGTCTAGGAGTGTCAATTTTTTTTCTTTAAGCCCTTTTATTTCTCCGTGGTGATAAAATATATATGAAAAGGCAAAAATAATACTCCTTATTGTTAAAAATAAAAAATTTAACAATAAACTAATGCATGGTATCTAATGGGTTAACCGCTAACCATAAAATAAAAGAGTTGAATGGGTCTGACTTACATGTGATTTGGCCATCAAGTAAAACAAATGAACATCATTGGTTTATCATTCTAAAACAAGCTATTTTCTCTGACATAATATATATTATGCTATTATTTTAGATCTTAGTGGCTAAAATATAATGTATTTTAAAGTTATTCAATGGTTCAACCTCGACCAACCCAATTAGTCCAATTTTTATCATTTCAAATATGTGTTTTATAACTATTTGATATCATAATGATCAAATTATAGTGTATTTTATAGGAAATCTTTTGGTATTTGTTAGTAAAAAATTAAACATAAAGATCTATTTGGTTATTGTAAACATTAAAACGATCCTAAACATTTTCAGTTCCTTTTGAATTTCTATGGTTTTATTCCCGAATAAGTGATGTGAAAATGGCGAATTGTAGTCGTCTCTTTTCTTTCACTATTTTTTATTTTCAAATAGAAAGTTTAAAAGTAAAGAATAATTAAAATTTGGCACGGGTCGGTCAAACAGGCTGAATTTCAAGTTTTGGCCCGTTTGTTTTATGCATTGCAAATTTATTAGCATGTTGATGGAAATGGCTTGGAAAATAGACAATAAGTTGTACCTTTGCAGAAATGTCCTCAAATGTTTGAATGCTTTGTGAATCAGGTTCCGTGACTTTTGTGATGGTGTATGTGCTTGACGATTGCTCGATGTTGTACTGCTTAATTTGAGAGTAAATCTTTTGATTTTCCCTATGAGTTGTGATACCAGTTCTGGTGGTTGCAGCACGTTGTCGTTGTTGGCCTGTAAAAGTTGTTCCGCCGTGATGCTAAATACCTTTCTTTCTTTTTTAACAAATTGTGTAGTAGTGCTATGAAACAGACCTCCCATGAACGCTACGCCTATTATGGTCTATTCTTACTTCCGGTGGTGAGAAATTGTGAATTGAGAATCATATTCGCCTACCGCACTGTGTCTGACTGGTGGCTGCTTACTGTGCTCTCTAGAGTTATGAAACAGACTACCCATGAACGTTACCCTTAAGAGTCCATAACTTTGCGAAAAACCAAATTTAGGCAATCAAAGGTGGTGGATGTGTGATGATTTTTTATGGCTTAATTGTTTGTGAATTGGGTATCTGATCTTTGTATGATTAGAGGGGATGTTTGCTTAATAGAATAATCCATTTTAATTCATGTTTATTTTTAACATGAACTTTAGTAACTCAAAACCTTCGAGACACATATCACTTACTGCATTGTATCATTTTGCCTGGGTGCTTGCTGTGTTGTCAAACTTCTTTGCTGCTGCTGCATTTACACTAACAGGGGAGTTAAGAACCCCATGAATGTTTCCGTTTGACACAAACAGGAGGACTTGCTTCTAAATCGTGCACTAAAGATGATTGGAGGAAACATCTTTGTTGCAGTTGATATACTGGAGACCAGAACAAAAGCAACGTATAACATCAAAACCAACCATCTGAACTATTAGCATTGTTGCTTTACTCTTTTTTAGTGGTTGAGTCTCCTTCAAAAAATTTAGTTTGATTTTAGAAAATTTTGCTTCTGTGGTCCTGTCTTGCCACCAACGCGTTCAGTAGATGGATTGGCAGATTGCCTTTGGTTCTATTATCATTTGGCTGGTTGTACGGATGTGGTCATCTTATGTGATCTTGTTGCTATGTTTATGTTCCTGGATGGTGAGGGTGACTCGCTATGACACAACACCTAACAATGGCCAAGTGTAACCAATGAAAGGGACTGCAGTATAGTGGCTCAAGTAATAAATATCGAATCCACGGGTCTCTAGAGTTACTATTACTCAGCTTCAGTTTATTATTTAGCAAACCAGATTAATAAGGAAGAACTAAAACTACTCTAGCAAACTACAGTTAAAGTCAATCTAATTACAGGTTGGGAACTCACTTAGGTATGATTCCCCCTAGCCACTAGCCAGACTAATGATTGATGATTTCTAACTTGTTTCACTTTCATTCACAATGCGGAGAATCCTTGACTAGACCTTGAGTCTCGACTAAAGGAACAAGGCCCTCTTGAGTCAATTGCCTAGAGGGACGTATCCTTCTCTAGAACAACCGATCAAGGCGTTCTGAACTAGATTCCCTCTATCGAATGAGGTTCTCAATCAATACAAAGCAGTGAATCAACCCTCGACTAAAGCAATCGATCCAATACTATCAATCTATGGTGCTCTATTGACCTAATAAGGTATTCGCTCTCATAGGATCAAAGCAGAATCAATAATCTCGACTAAAGTAGAATTGAATCATGAAAACATGCATAGATTGAATATGAACTCAAGATTATCAAGTAAGAGTACTCATACAATCATCCAATCAAACAAACATAGCTAGGGTTCCTCAAAACCTAAGTGAAGGGAAGTTACTCCATAGAGAAGAGAGAGACTGCAGTAAGAATCTTCAGATGATCAGTCTTCAAGTCCGGGCTTGTTCCTCGAGCTTCCAAGGCAAAGAAATCCTCCAATTTCACTCCAAAAATGTCCTCAAATCGCCCTCTCTCTCTTTGGTTCGTCCCTTGGGTGTTTGGGATCCAAAACCCAGCTCCCTCTCTCCTTTGGCTCGAATTTGGGTTAAAAACCCGATTCTGGGAAAACACGGTCGAGGGCACGGCCGTGTTTTGCTTTTGCCCGCCCGTGTTTTGCCCCGTGTTAAAAACACGCCCGCGCGCATCGGCCAAAACAAGGTCGTGCCTAAATATGGACACGGCCGTGTTTTGATTTAGGCACGCCCGTGTTTTTACTGCCGAACCTGTTCCCCTATATTCAATGCTTCGTTTCTCCCTCGTCCGGACTCCGAATCAGTCGCCGTTTGATCCCAGACGCTCGTAGTCTCATCCTCTTTCTTTTCACGACAAGCTTGCATGATTATTTGTCCATAAAGTGAGGTAGAAATCCATTCTTCTTCAGGTCATGCCCGAGTTTCTTCTCCCTAATCGCCAATTGATCTCTAATTGACTTGAAACTTGCGCCTATGCTTCACTTTATGTGCTAGGACCTGAAATGTGACAAAGGAACACAACCTAGCGTAAAATAGGCCAAAGACACGATAATTAAATCTCAAACAGTCAAGAAACAAAGGGGAAAACATGTGCAAATATCGAGTCATCAAATCCCCCCACACTTAATTGTTTGCTTGTCCCCAAGCAAACCTAACTCAAACCAATGCAGCTCTCCAGACCTCTATAGCAACATACAACCCCGATCGTCGGTAGAGGATTTCCTAGATCATATAGCAGCTTACGAGGTCAACTGGTCTTCTAAGACGTTCTCTATCTCACTCAATACGAGTACTAGACTCAAGTCAGAACCATGAGAAGAAGTAGAAGTAAGACAGTCAGTTCATGGATAAAGGGACTCACACCATTCACAACCAAGGACTCGTTGTACCAGGGCAGGGTGCTCTTTCACTTCATTTCACCATTGGAACCCCTTTTTCACTTTCATTTTTCTTTTTTTTTTCTTTTTCATTCACTTGGCGGGGGTTCCAACTGCAGTCTTTTGCACGGTTGACCCTTATTAGTCGAGCAAGAGCAATTTCTGTACATCTGGCGCTCGCCAGAGTACTACTTTTAACTCCTTTTCCTCAACTCGTGTGGAGGGTTAATGAAATTAAGGGGGGTCGGAAGCTCTATCCGTGCCCTTAAAAACACATCCTCAAGTAGGCAAACCGTTCAACGGGTGGAAGTTTTACTTGTACTAGAGACAGCTTAGCTTCACCTTGTAGGAGTACCCCACTAAGGATCACTAAAATCTCATCCAAAACCCGATTTCGTGCAATGAACGGTGCCGCACACGTTGGGCTTACCCCATGCTTAAGATTTAATGATTTCGACATGGAGGACCAACTGCTTTTCATTTCCTACATGAGCACCCTGTTCGATACACGAGTCCATAACACAATCCAAATAGAGTCACCATTACCACATGAATTCAACGGTCCTAGCTCCACTAATTCACAAAATCAACTAGCACAGCAGAGAGCTAGATAGAAAAAATCGTATACTTCAACATCCTCCATAGTGCTACACTACCTCCCTAGGTTGCACATTACTATAGAGACTATCAATTCAAAGCATACTGAGCAGGCAGCTTGCAAGGAAACCAGTACTTGGAGCCCTCAAATTTAAAAATTTGGACAGTGGACTAAGCTCCAAGCACACAAATAGCCAAACATTCACCAGCATACATAATCAAACACCCCCCCCCCCCACTTAAGCACGACATTGTCCTCAATGGAGGAAAGATAAGGAGGGTAGAACGTTACCAGATCAAGGGTGAAATGGTGCACGAGGCAGGCGGTGCATTCCAAGAGGAGAGAGTAGTCAGAACACAAACACCACACAAAATCTCACAAAGGTTGAGTTATTGACTCTAAAATCAAATAACAAAGCTGACTCAACCGAGGAGAAAAAGAGAAAGAAATGCAAACCGACTGGTTGGGTTGCCTCCCAACAAGCGCTTCTTTCACGTCGTGAGCCGGACGATAGCTCCTAAGTTGAGGTTCTCGTCAATGAGGTGGAGTCTCAAGTCACGAGCATGTGGTGTGGCAGGTGATGAAGGCTCATGCACTTGATGCAGATGAAGTCTCCACCCTCGAGACCTCTTCTTCTCTTCTTTCATCTCATTGCCCCAAACCAGAGATGACAGCATCGATTGGCCACCATCGCGTCCACCAAGAGGAACCGATGTCGACGTGCCCTTGGTCTTGCTAAGAGACGCCGCAAATGGGTCCTTGCTAAGTAGTTCCTCGAAGTTTGGTGGAGATATCACAAGTAACTCACAGCCGGTGCAAGCCTCTTCCACCTCAACTTCGTCCTCAGCCTGGACGCCAATTGATTCTTCAACCTCCTTTTCTTCTTCATGTGGTATCACCCCTGGGAAATGATCAAGAACTCCTTCTGGCTCACTTTCGTCATCCTCCAAAACTTCTTTATGCACCCTTTCTTGCTCTTCTTCTTCTAGCACGGATTGGAGAGCAAGTTGCCAAGCAATTTCTTTCATGAGATCTTCTTGCATCTCCTCACTCATGCCCGCCTCTTCAAAGCTCAGTTTGGGATGTGGGAAGGTGTGGTCGGCTATGATAGGACATTCCTGATCATGATCATCACGGGAGCTCTCCGTGACAACTTCAGTGTGCTCCACAATGTCCTTGTAGCCTTCTTCTTCCTCCTCCTCTTCTTGTATGGTAGCAGAAGGGTGATCTGGAGCAGGTTGTGCGAAAGATCGCTCAAGATCATCGGCGCTCTTCTTAAGGCTCAGGAGGATCTCCTCTGTTTCACGATAGGCCTGGACACAATGATCCATCCTGGAGCATGATCTCTCACAGTCTCGAGCAAACTGATCCATGCAAAGCCTCAATTCATAGTGGATCTGGCTGTGGAGTGTAGCATGGCTCTGCAGAATGGCCTGTGAAGGCCGCCATGGGTAACTCCAGCTCCGATGGCCCTTCTGGTTGTGGGAGAAAGTCTTCTTGGTAATGAGGTTGATCTTGATATGCCCAGGGGTCAGATTTTTCTCCGTAGTAAGGGGGTTGGTACTGGAACCCTAATCCATAGTCTTCTCCTCCTTGATTGCTCCAGGGGGTCTCGGGGTAATACCACTCGGATGGTGGTGGATACCCACAATGATTGGAGAAGCCATGAGGATCCATGATTCAAATCTGCACCAACAGAAACAAAAACACCCAAGTGAAAAGCAAGGGTGGAAAAGAAAGAAAAGAAAAACGCTAAAGTAACAAACTTTTGCCTTTCCTAATACTCTAGAAAGTTCCCTGGCAACGGCGCCAAAAACTTGACTCGTTATGACACAACACCTAACAATGGCCAAGTGTAACCAATGAAAGGGACTGCAGTATAGTGGCTCAAGTAATAATATCGAATCCACGGGTTTCTAGAGTTACTATTACTCAGCTTCAGTTTATTATTTAGCAAACCAGATTAATAAGGAAGAACTAAAACTACTCTAGCAAACTACAGTTAAATTCAATCTAATTACATGTTGGGAACTCACTTAGGTATGATTCCCCCTAGCCACTAGCCAGACTAACGATTGATGATTTCTAACTTGTTTCACTTTCATTCACAATGCGGAGAATCCTTGACTAGACCTTGAGTCTCGACTAAAGGAACAAGGCCCTCTTGAGTCAATTGCCTAGAGGGACGTATCCTTCTCTAGAACAACCGATCAAGGCGTTCTGAACTAGATTCCCTCTATCGAATGAGGTTCTCAATCGATACAAAGCAGTGAATCAACCCTCGACTAAAGCAATCGATCCAATACTATCAATCTATGGTGCTCTATTGACCTAATAAGGTATTCGCTCTCATAGGATCAAAGCAGAATCAATAATCTCGACTAAAGCATAATTGAATCATGAAAACATGCATAGATTGAATATGAACTCAAGATTATCAAGTAAGAGTACTCATACAATCATCCAATCAAACAAACATAGCTAGGGTTCCTCAAAACCTAAGTGAAGGGAAGTTACTCCATAGAGAAGAGAGAGACTGCAGTAAGAATCTTCAGATGATCAGTCTTCAAGTCCGGGCTTGTTCCTCGAGCTTCCAAGGCAAAGAAATCCTCCAATTTCACTCCAAGAATGCCCTCAAATCACCCTCTCTCTCTTTGGTTCGTCCCTTGGGTGTTTGGGATCCAAAACCTAGCTCCCTCTCTCCTTTGGCTCGAATTTGGGTTAAAAAACCAGATTCTGGGCAAAACACGGTCGAGGGCACGGCCGTGTTTTGCATTTGGCCGCCCGTGTTTTGCCCCGTGCTAAAAACACGCCCGCGCGCGGGCCAAAACACGGTCTTGCCTAAATATGGACACGGCCGTGTTTTGATTTAGGCGCGCCCGTGTTTTTACTGCCGAACCTGTTCCCCTATATTCAATGCTTCGTTTCTCCCTCGTCCGGACTCCGAATTAGTCGCCGTTTGATCCCAAACGCTCGTAGTCTCATCCTCTTTCTTTTAATGACAAGCTTGCATGATTATTTGTCCATAAAGTGAGGTAGAAATCCATTCTTCTTCAGGTCATGCCCGAGTTTCTTCTCCCTAATCGCCAATTGATCTCTAATTGACTTGAAACTTGCGCCTATGCTTCACTTTATGTGCTAGGACCTGAAATGTGACAAAGGAACACAACCTAGCGTAAAATAGGCCAAAGAAGCGATAATTAAAGCTCAAACAGTCAAGAAACAAAGGGGAAAACATGTGCAAATATCGAGTCATCAGAGGGTTTTGGTGGTGTTGGCGACGCCGCTAGTGTATGAGTTTTAGATTCAACATATTTGGTTGGTGCTCGCTCTTGTTGCTATGCTGGCTCACTCCTTTCTTTTGGGTTTGTTTTCTTGCTCTTTGTTTTTGTTGACAGTGGAATTCTTGGTTTGCGCCGACTGTGTTTTAAAGTTGGCTTTTATCTTGCTTTGTCTTTGTGTCTTGGTTTTCCTGTGGTTGTGGCTATGATGTGTGTTTTTTCAGTCATTAATGATGTGATTGTGGGTGAGGGTAGCGGCGGGTGGTTGAAGGATACAGAAACATACAACAAGGGGAATTTGAATTTGATGACTAATGCTTGTTGTGGGCTAGAGTTAATGTTGGGCCAAATGTTGTTATGGTAGGTGTTCCTGGTTGGGCCTCTGTGTTATGATGCTTTGTTTAGATTTGAGCTTGTTTTGTTTTGTTTTTTTCCTTTCGTCCTGTTATCTTGTAAGGTAGGTTGTTATGTTTTGTGAGCTTTTCATTATCTTTTGGGTCTGACTTTCTATTCTTTCTAGATTTTAGTTCATAGTTCAGACTCTGTCACTTTTCTATTTTGTAATGAAATCATATTTAATAAAATTAAAATTTGTGGAATTAAAATTTATATTCATTAAGATACCAATTATAATTTATTATTCAACAAAAAAATTATAATTTATTGATATCCAAAGTAAAAAATGTACTCATTCAGTTACCCTATATCTTTCATTACATTTTTTTTATCTACTACGAGGAAGGAGGACAAAACATAGATACCCGAACACACGGAAACGAGAATCTGGGGGATGTGAAGAATAGATGGCATAGTAGGGGCTGACGTTATTGAGAATGAGAGTGATATGGTAATTGATTAAATGAACCGACGGGGCCACATCCTCGGGCCAGAACATAGATAGAACATGGGAGGCAAGGAGAAGGGCATGAGTGAGTTCAACGGTGTGCCTATTCTTACGTTCGACAATGCCATTTTGTTGGGAAACTACAGGGCAAGACTTTTGGCAAAGAATTCCATGAGAACGGTAATAGACAAGTTAAGGACCAGGACTAAACTCACCACCAGGATCGAATCTAAGGATGGGAACAGTCTTGCGAAACTGGGTTCTAATCATAGTCAGAAATTCAATGGCGATGTCATACAGCTCAGACTTAACTGCAAAAAATAAACCCAGGTAAAACGAGTTGCATGATCAACAAAAAGTGCAAGATACTTATAGTCGTGGCGAGAAAGGACTGGGGAGGGACCCCAAAGATCTGTATGTACTATATGAAAGGGATCAGATATAAAAATGAGACTGGTAGGAAAGGAAATGTTTTTGGCTTTAGCCTCTACACAACTCGAACATTGATGAACAGGAGAAGCAGTAACGATTTTATTTCCCAACAACTGTTGTTTAAACATAGACAATAACTGAGTAGAATTCGGGTGACCCAACAAACTATGCCACAGATTCTAGAGATCAGTGGACTCGCTCAAAAAAACACAAGGTAAGGAAGACAAACTGGACACCTGCGAAGAACTGGATGATTCAGAAACGGAGCGACCCGATCAACTCATTAGATCCTCCAATTTAAAGTTTCGTCCTTGCTTACTCCCTCTTCTAATCAGCCTCCCTGTCATCAGATCTTGCACAAAACAATCAGATGGTGCGAACAAGACAGAACAATTCTCGTCAGTAAGTTGACCAACAAAAACAAGGTTAGGGTGCAGTTGCGGAACATGTAACACTTCTTTTATCTGAACCCTAGGGTTTTGAACATTGCCGACCCCTGTAACTTGTAAATGCGCACCATTGGCTACTTACAAATGAATATTACGGACCGGAGTGACAATGTCAAATACTCGAGAATCACTAGACATATGATTAAAAAATGCAGAATCCATGAGCCATGGTTTTGATATACCTAAAGTCCGAAGAGTTGCAAAAGCAGAGTTGATAGATGCGGGAAGGGATTTCTGTAGAGCTTGAGCAACATGATGCTTGACAGTGGCAGCAGAAAGTGAGCTTCCAGCGACATCAATAGCCTACGTAGCATAGGCAGGCGGACCAGCAGGGACAGTAACATCACGAGGAGGGCAGTCCACACGTCCAAGGGTCTGCTCGGATCGAATTGGTGTAGCCCAGCAACTTGATTCTTCTTCAATGTCTGACAATCACTAATGATGTGCCCAACCAGTTTGCAATACACATAGAAGTTCCATTTGTGACATAGCTTCTGAACGTGGCCTTTTTCTTCACAGTAAAGACCCTTAAGCTCGAAGTTTAAGATCTGTCACTGAAATTGTGCACGATTGACGACATATGTTGAATCAGCCAGCTCCTAGTGAGACTTGACGCTAAACACTGCCTCCTCGACGTTGGGCTGCACATCAAGCTTTTCTTGAGTGGGAAGTCAGGTTTCCTCCTGTATGAGATGCCTGATGACCCCTTCGAACTTTAGATTATCACTGTTGAGAAGGCTCGCCCTAACCGACTCAAATTTGAGGCGCAGCTTCATAAGAAACTGCATTAAACGATAGTGAGTACGCTCCTCATGAGCTTCCGCAGAGAGAGCATCCGGACAAAGAGAAGCAAGAACCAAGTCTTGCTTAGTCCATAAATGCACAGAGGCATTGTAGTAGGAAGCCACATCAAGGTCGCCCTGCTTGAGGAGACCTAACTCATTTTCAATCTCAAAACGGCGAGCCAAATCCTTCATGGTGTTGGTTGACACAAGATGCGCCTACATCTCAGCAGCCGTGGAGAAAAGACGTATCCCTAGGACAATGTTGGTATCCACCGAACCCAAAATCCATGATTTGACTCGTGCATTGCTCACAGTCCATCGATCAAGCTCCTAAGCTGTGGCAGGCGGAATAGATGGCTTCTTCGCGGTTCCCTCGAGAATCGGAAGGAATCCATTACCTTCGATAAAAATTTGGAATTGAAATTCCCAAGTTGCATAGTTCCTCGAATCCAGACGAATACTAAGACGTTCAGAATCATCGATACCTTGCTCTGATACCATGTTAGACATAATGATAATGAACTTAAAATAGCGGAGACAATGAATTTACGTGGTATCTCTGATTATCTCAGGACTAATCCACGAGAGAGCTTTAATGCTCTCAAAGCTGATAATTGTATTAGGCTTCAATGTCTGCTTAGGTTACATGACCGAAATAACTTCCTTATATACACCCTAGGGTACGACAAAACCCTAGGTTCATGTTTACCACTAAAAAATCACTCAATACCACATTGATTATTTTCAAGGAGTGGTAGTGATTTATAAGGCCAACTTAACCATATTAATTAAATTGGTTTAAGCTGGGCCTAAATGATGGTAATTTGGGTTTCATACCAGGTACCTCAACACACACTATTTGACCCACCAAACACCCACCCGTCACGCAAGAGGGGTCAAGTGTCAAGCGTTGACACCCTTCAACATCAACCACCCAAGTGGGCACCCCATCATACTTAGCCAAAATTTCGCTCCACCAGTCGCCAACCTACCTCGCGGGTAATAACCCCTAGACATGATGAGGCGAAGAAAGCCAAAATTAGGCTAAGTGTTGAGACCCACAGCACAAGGGGGTCATGCATGACACCGTCCAAGGGGGTCATGCATGACATCGTCCAACTGGGGTCAAGCATGACATCATCCCAGGGGGGTCAAGCATGATGTCATGCAAAGGGGTCATCGCGCTAGACCGTGATGGGAAAGAAGGCGAAAATTGGCTAAGTGTTGAGACCCATGGCACAAGGGGGGTCAAGCATGACATCACGCAAGGGGGGTCATGCATGACACCGTCCAAGAGGGTCAAGCACAAGGGGGGTCATGCATGACATCATCCCAGGGGGGGTCAAGCATGATACCATCCAAGGTGAGTCGAGTATGACGAGACGCGAGCTAGCTGTGGTGGCAAAGAGAGCCAAAATTTGGCTAAGTGTTGAGACCCATAGCACAAGGAGGGTCAGACATGACATCATCCCAGGGGGTCAAGCACTATGCCATCTACCTACCTTGCACCAGGGGGGTCATGCATGACACCGTCCAAGGGGGTCAAGCACTAGGGTTTCAAGCATGATGTCGAGGTGAAAATTTGTTAAGTATGGAATCACATGGCCATAACAAGAGGGTACCAAGCCGGCAAGGCAGGCTTGGTACCAAGACATGAAAATCATGAATTTGACTAAGTATGAAGCCAACGGGGTCGGCAAGACCGGCTTGGCAGCCAAGCAAAGCGACAGGGTATCATACCCCTTGGTATCATGACCCCAAGGGGGTATCAAGCCGGTAAGACTGACTTGGTGGACAGGCAACAGGGGGCCAAGACGGACTTGATAGCCAGACATCAGGGTATCAAGCCAACAAGTCAAGAAATTCTACTAAGGCATGGTGGCTAGCTGAGGTGGCCACCCGACTAGGTACCAAAGAGCCATGTATGGCCTTATGGGGCCATATGGAGACAAAGTCCCAAGACGGGCTTGGTAGCTCCCTAACGGGGTACCAAGCCGACAGGGTGTAATTTACCAACTTGATGAGGCTACAAAAACTAAGTATGGATACCAAGCCACCAGAGCTGGCTTGGTAGCAAGGGGTGTCAAGTTGATTACATGGGCTTGGTGGCATTCCAGAAGGTATCAAGCCGATGAGACGGCTTGGTAACAACCAACAAGTTAATGAGAAGGATTTGATGTCATGAGGTGGTAGCCACCCGACTAGGTACCAAAGAGCCATGTATGGCCTTATGGGGCCATATGGAGACAAAGTCCCAAGACGGGCTTGGTAGCACCCTAACGGGGTACCAAGCCGACAGGGTGTAATTTACCAACTTGATGAGGCTACAAAAACTAAGTATGGATACCAAGCCACCAGAGCTGGCTTGGTAGCAAGGGGTGTCAAGTTGATTACATGGGCTTGGTGGCATTCCAGAAGGTATCAAGCCGATGAGACGGCTTGGTAACAACCAACAAGTTAATGAGAAGGATTTGATGTCATGAGGTGGTAGCGGACTCAGGAGCGGGGAGTTATCAAGCAGTCGAGGGTGAGATCAAGACCTCATCATGGTTCATGGAGGCTAAGGCAAGAGCCTCAACCCCATCCAGTCATGACAAGGCGACAAGGCGACAAGGATCAACAACAATCCGACCCGACATCGAGGCCATCAAGTACCCACCAGCCCAAGACGGGACAAGGGCCCCCAGGGTGACGGTTACCAACTAGTCACCAAGGCGGCAACAAGGACCCCGAGGAAGTTTGGAGCAGCAAGCCAGCTAGCGATTACAAAGGCAGTTACACTCGATGACTATAAATAAGAGAAACTAAAATTGTAAAAGGGTTCCACAACCAAACATTTGACAACACATGTCAAAATTTATCTTTTCTCTGCAACTTGCCTTTTAGTTTTTCGGAGCTCTCACTGAACCTCCATAGGAGTAGAGTAACGTAACGTAGATTGTTCACAAAAAATCATAAAAAAAACATCAAACACCCTCGTTCGAACATTGTTCGGAGAGGAGTGGACCGTGTAATTATCGTTGTTCAAGAAGTCGAAAGGTGCATTGATTGTGTTCACACACGTAGTCCATCCACGATAAAGGCTCGAAGACTACATTGGGCCAAAGCCAACATCACATATACGAGAACCATGCAGTATACGTGACCCATGCAGGAGTGGTTGCTTAACAAGAGAGACATACAGAGGGAAGGTTGAATGGCTTTTTGCAAGAAAGGATGTTTAATGGTGGATGAGTAGAATGGTAATGTTTGAGGGTTCATTTATAGAAAGACGAATTGATTCCTTCTGCAATAACTCATTATTATTAAAGTTGAATGAATAGTTGATATCGCAACTCATTATGATTAAAGTTGCTTGATCAGTTGATGGCACAATTAAATCTAACAATCGTTGGTTGAGCAGTTGATGGCACAACTTAATCTGACAAAAGTAGGATGAGTAGTTGATGACACAACTCAATATGACAAACATGTGATGAATCTATGACCATCTAAACCTATTATTGTGTTTTCTTCATTGATAACGTCATATTTGAAGTCAAAATCTTTTTAATATCCAAATTAAAAAAATTACATCAAAATGCTCATCTTAGTTAATTATAGCTACACATATAAAATTATGAATAAATAATCTAATTAAGGTGTTGAAACTTACACTAATGGAGATCAACACAAAAAAAAACCAACTATGAAACTTTTGATTTTTTAGGGCTTAATTCACTTGTATAGCCATAACTTTCGCATTTTTGACAATAATAGCCTCCAAAATTTGACTTTCTTAGCTCCCTATTGAAGATGGTCTGAGGAAGGTACAAGCAAGCCTCTAAAACCCAGAAAAAGCTCAATCACTAATCATCAGAAGCTGCAGGGTTGACAACCTTACGTGACCTCATTTCCCAGTAAGTAAAAATACTCTAAAATCGAGAATGGAAAGTGAAAACTTATCATGTGCATATAAAAATGTAATTTCATAGCCGAAAACCTTTGTAGAAAAAGGCATATTATCAACTTTGGCACAAATCTATACGATATGAGCAATCCGGATTTAGAATCTGATTGTACTACGATGAACTAGGAAGGATGCAATGCAATAGGGATGGGATTAGCAAAAAACGCTACTAAAAACAACGAAATCACTACGGATTATTATAAAATCAATACAACATCTAAGCTAAATCACTACTAATTCAAACTAGTAGTAATTTTTCCCTTGGTTAGGACGGTGCTAACTATTGTATAGCACCGTAACTCCTCCCAATGCAATAGCATCTATCTTTCAAAAAGAATACTTTAATCTCCAACGGGTCCCAGGTCTAGCGTAATGGATAAATCAAAGAAGTGCCTTCAGGCTTCAGCCTTGTTCCAAGGACTGACGAGGAAAGAGGGAAAGAATCCATCACCAACTCGCAAAAGCCTGCCCCATGGACCCAAACCCAGCCCATCAAAATATATCGTCCATTGACAGACACCAGACTTCTCAGATATAGATATTTATTGAATTGAATGAATCCCGACGAGCCCGCCAACTAGCAACTGGGTGGGTCCCACATGTTTCCCACCTTCCTTCTCCTTCGTTCTTATCTGATTCTTATCCCTTTCCCTTCGCTTTCCTCTCTCGCTCACTGGTTTCCGTTCCGTTTTAGCGGGCTCCATTTCGCGACCTCCCGACTTCTCCGTCCACGTGGCCACCATACGCCTATCCCGTTTCCCGCAATCCCGTCACAGTCAGCCATCTCTTTCCTCCCCTTCTATTTATTTTGCACTTGCGTCGCTCCCCGACTCACTCTCTTCTCTCAATTGAATCGAACATCTCCTTCGCCGATCACAACAGTCAGGAAATCAAATCATCGATTCTTTCGTCCCGTGGATCCACCATCGTAATCAGACAAGGTAATTATCTTTATCGACTGGAATTCCGGTGGCGTCCGTTGGTTTTTGCTTTGTTGTTTCTGCCATATTTATTTCCCGGTCGTCGGCGTTGGCCTCAATTCACATGATCGATTGCATTTATTGGTTTTATTATATTGTTATAAATGAAATGGGGGGGATATAGTCGTTTGATTTGAAGATGTGGGCTGATTGTATTTCTTTCTTGTACATCGTCCTTTCTCGTTTTCACAGAGTTTGTACGATCAAGTTATTGGAGCTGTGAAATGGGTGGGTCTTGTTCGAGGAAGAGAGGGGCGTTGGAAAGGGAAGATAACAAAAGTCCAGCCGGGAGGCTCTGTAGGAAATTTAGCAAGAATGGAAGCTCGAAATGGTTGGTAACTTCCGTTCCCAAACTGGGCGGAAATGATTCACAAGGCCAGAAGAATAGCAGCAGATGCCCTCCTCCCCTTTTGGACCTCTGCATCCAAAATATCTGTGAGGTATATATATTCTGCTTTCCGGCTGCGACTTGGGTTCCTTATTTTGCTACAGGATGATAATGGCTAACGATTTTTGAGTTCCGTGGTACTTTTTCAATAGGATATAGATAACCACGGCACATTTTACATGCTCCCAAGGGACATCAGCCAAGAGATCTTCAACGAATTGGTGTATTCCCTTCGTCTAACTGATGTTTCTCTTGAAGCATTTCGGGATTGCGCCCTCCAGGTATTGGCGATGTACTTAAACGAGTGTGGTGTATCAGATTGTTTAACAAATCCATTTGGCATTTCATTGTTTCCACTTGTTGATGGGTTTGTGCTGTGCGGCAGGATATTCACTTGGTAGACTATCCAGGAGTTAATGACTATTGGATGGATGTCATCTCGTCGCAGGGGATGTCGTTGCTTTCTCTCGATGTATCCGGTTCGAATGTGACTGATTCTGGGTTCAGTTATTTAAGAGTCTGTAAGAACCTGGAAAGTCTCGGTCTTGACTACTGTGAGAGACTTTCTGACCTTGGGCTTAAGGAGATTGGAGGTAACCTCTTTCTCTCTTTTTTCAAGCATGTTAATGTATGTTGGTTTGCTCCTTCCGAATGAATCAACATTAGCTGCCACTTATAGACAGTAAACAATAATCTTCGTAGGAACGTTCTTTAATATTTGATGGAGAGAGTTCATCACTCAGTTGCATTAGATTTTGTTAAAAAAGATTCTCTTTTCCCATTTTTTAGATCTTCGGCAATTATGTTTCTGCCAATACTCTTCCCCGTCTCTTCTTGTTTCTTCTAAGGTCCTTTTGTATTGGTATCCTTCTGCCTCTTCTCTCTTATACTTTTTTTCGTTTGCTTGTAGAAGGCTTCTCAAACTTGACAAGCTTGAGTTTCAGACGAAACAATGCAATTACCGCAGAGGGAATGAGGGCAGTTTCAGGCTTAAAAAACCTAGTTAAATTGGACATGGAGAGGTGTCCTGGCGTTGGGGGTGGTTTTGCTCACCTCAATGGTACACGTCGAACTTCTTCCAATCCTTGCTCCATCCTTTTATGTTTGTGATCGGTAGAAGAGTTGCTTGTTATACTTTTCTGAGTTGTACTCCGTAACTGAAAACAGATGTGGTTTTTGCTTCGTACAACAATGCTTTGTGTTAAACCAATCTTATAACTTATAAGCTACTAAAATGTTGCACAATTGTCTCTATGTTGTCTTGTAGGTTTGTCAAAATTAGAGTCTCTTAACATCAATTGGTGCAACTGCATCACAGATGATGATTTGAAGCACCTTTCTGGTAAGCGACCCATGGTCTTTCCTTCAGTGGTCTTTGCACTTCATTATCAAGAAAAAAAAAAACAACAACAAAAACTTCCCCTTTTTCAGATGTTACATCTTGCATAACCTCTTCAAACTTTGCCTGAGATGATCTGATTGGGTCCGTATATCTTTTGATGAGACTAAGATGTAGTATATGACCAAGGCTGTTGGAAAGTTGATGAACCTGAAAAGTGTATAAATTAGTGAATCCTGATTTATATTATGTAATCTTTCAGTGTAACAGCATTATAAATACTCTGCCGTTCTGTCATCCACCTGAAAGTACTCGATTGTTGTTGTTTCAGGGCTTACTAGCTTGAAGAGCTTGCAAATTTCTTGCAGCAGGGTTACGGATATGGGTATATCTAGCTTGAAAGGTAATTTACCTTATTTGCTTTTACAATTTCGGTACTCATTAGCAGTGATGGACATGTTTTCTGTATGGATCTTGGCAGCGGAAGAACAATAAGCTACAAGCTACCTTGTTTATGATTTTGTTACGTATTTTCAGGGCTCCATAACCTTACCCTTCTTAACTTGGAGGGTTGCCCAGTCACAGCAGCATGTTTGGAATTTCTCGCAGGCACGTCCTCAATTGCCCTACTCATCTTTTTTTTTTTTACATTCAGATATCTTTTTTGCATCACAACCAATGTTTGCTTTTGGAGTCTTCTTTAGCTGTTAATGAGTTTCCATCTGATGGAAGTGATTTGGTATATCTGGACCTTAAATAATTGGTTGCATGTCTTTGCAGAGCTAGCTTCTCTATCATATCTGAACCTAAACAGGTGTCATCTATCTGATGCTGGATGTCAGAAATTTTCAAGTAAGTTCACCTTAATATTGTTCACATTGATTTGGCTCTTCGTGAATGAATGACACTAGCTGGCGATTGGATTGTGATCCTATCTTATAAACTGTGTTGTTGAGCAGAATTCGCAAAATTGAAGATTCTAAATTTGGGCTTCAATGACATCACTGATGCGTGTTTAGTGCACCTCAAAGGTATTTCCTAGTTCTACTCAAGCCATATACTATTCTGAACGACCTCAATTCATATCTATATTAGCATGCCTGTGAATATAGCAGTTTAAAGATTCATATCAATGGTAGTAACAACTGTGCACGCACACACAGAGAGGCAATCGCATTTCAAAAGGAATTTAATACACTGACAGAGTATCAGTTGATTGAGGCTGACATTTCACATTTTGATGGGATCGTTGAGTGTACAATGATGGAAATGATTCTGGCCAGACTATAATTTCAGTTCTTGTTTTTTCTTTGTTCCACACTTCGCTGGTGGAAATGTTCATGCCCAGTATATGGGTGCATACTAATTATGATTATCTTTCTTTTTGTATTCTAATTGAAAGTTAAGAATTCACATCTCTTGTTCATGTGGGACCTTTGTGAAGCAGGTTTAACAGCTTTGGAGAGCTTGAACTTGGATTCTTGCCAGATCAACGATGATGGGATGGAGAACTTAAAAGGTTAATTGGATTGGCTTGTTTCCGTGTTTCTCTGTCGTTTTTCAATTAACTAAAATGTTTACTTGATAAGCATAGCGAGTCTAGATATATCCTGCATTTCAGTTAATTTCTGATGCCATTATCTTGATGGTTTTAGGTCTGAAGAACTTGAAATGCTTAGTGTTGTCAGATACTGAAGTTGGAAGCAAGGGGCTGCGCCACCTAACTGGTTAAAATTCTTGAAGCTCATTTATTTCCCTTGGATGCTGTACTAACAACTTGTATTACTAAATTGTTTACCCTAAAATTTTGTAGGCCTGCATAATTTGGAGAGCATAAATCTGTCTTTCACCATGGTTACTGATTGTGGTTTAAGAGAACTGTCCGGATTAACATCTATTAAATCTCTCAATCTGGATGCGCGCCAAATAACAGATACTGGACTTGCAGCCCTTACAAGTAAGTTCGATGTAGAGAGAGATATGGGTGACTTTAGTTTTTCATAGGAATAGTATCTCTGGTTATGGATGTCCTTCGACAGTCTCGTTGGTAGATAGATGCATTAACTGACTGTATGCTTCTTCTTCTGCTCTTAAAATTCAGGTTTGACTGGATTAACTCATCTGGATCTCTTTGGAGCTCGTATTACAGATTCTGGGACATCGTACTTAAAAAGTAAGTACTTTCTAATCCCTGCATCCTAAATGTACCCATGAGGGTGATATTAGAGAGTAGGATTGAATGTGACTTCTGCTGCTGGCTGTAAACTCGAAGCTTTATGACAGCCATCTTAGCTCTCTACCTTTTGACTTAAAATGTGTTCGCTTTGGGGTTGTTCTTCATTTGCACTTATATCTGAGTTCATCTTCTTACAGATTTCAAAAATCTTTGTTCCTTGGAGATATGCGGTGGAGGATTAACGGATGCTGGGGTTAAGAACATCAAAGAGCTGTCCTCTCTGTCACTCCTGAATCTATCACAGAACTGCAACCTAACAGATAGATCACTGGAATTAATTTCAGGTATTAAGATCCACACAGAAGTGTCATAGAAGTCAACTCCTTATTTCCCAGAAAACAGAATTGAATGCTCTGGTGGTGTTACAATGCATGCATGCAGGATTGACTGGACTTATATCGTTGAACGTCTCGAATTCAAGAATCACAGCTGCTGGTCTGCGGCATCTGAAGCCATTGAAGAGTTTAAAGTCATTGAGCATGGAATCGTGCAAGGTCACGGCCAGTGACATCGAGAAGCTTCGGTCTTTCGATCTCCCTAACCTCGTAAGCTTTCGCCCTGAAGAATGATGACGGTGATTGGAATTGTCAGTAATGTATGTAATTAGTGGCTCTCATGAAGATGAAAGAGCAAGTACATATGTCACTTTGAGTAGCTTGTAAATATTTGTTTGGGAACGAGCTTCGTCTGTTTCAGTGAGACACTATGTAGATATAAGTTTCTGTGTGTTCATGAATAACTCCCACCTTCGTTGATTTTACACGAAGACACCTCAATCGAGTAAAGCTGTTGGGGTTGGATCAAGGTTGTCAAACCGGTTTATGCCAGTGTGCCGGTTTAGCAAGTGGAATGGTTCAACCGGTGGCACATACCGGTTTGTGCCAGTTCATGCCGGTGAATATTACAAATAAAATTATAAATACTCATATTTAAACATGACATTTAACGTCAATACCAAACATTTATACTTGAAACCAACAAATAACATCAATATTTAACTTTTATACTCATAAAATAAAATATAAAATAATTTTTATCAATTAAATTCACTAAAATAATGTCATTTTATTTAGAGATTCGTACATCGATCATGCCGGTCATACCGGTGATATCATGCCGGTTTTATGACCGATACCGGTTGAACCAGGTACAACCGGTGGCACGCCGGCCGGCGTGACAACCATGGGTTGGATTTTCAATGTGTATTCCTGAACAATTTCATTTTTCAATTATTCAATCATTTCCTTTTACCAAGTTCAATGTTAATCCGATTAATAAATATTTGGGCAATGTCTATTTTTTACCCAAACCTTTTTCAGATTCTTTTATTTTAACCAAACCTATTGAATTCCTAAAAATTATCCAAACGTTAACTCTCCATCAACTTTTCTGTTAGTAATACTGACTAAGTATGACCATAATGAGTTGACTTCCTACGTGGCAGTCAGAATACCATCATTTACTATTTTTAATAAAAAGATTATCAAAAAACAAAACAAAATCCCACCTCTCACGTGGACGAAATAAGTAACGGTAACATAATGAATGCCCAGACTTTGATAAATTATAGTACGTTTGGATAATAAATAGAATTTCTATAGGTTTGGTTAAAATAAAAGAATCTGAAAAAGGTTTGGGTAAAAAATAGACATTGCCCTATAAAATATAAAATTAAAAGTAAAAGCAACTAAACTACATTGTATTTGTTGCAATATCTTTAATTAAACACTAGATGCATATTCGGTATATGATGTTTTATATTTTATTTGAAGTTAGTGATATCTTATAGAATGAAATTAATCCTGAAATCAAACTCAAGTAACACTGGTTTGGTTATTAAATATTTAATTGTACGTGTTGTTTAGTTTAGACAAAATATCAAGGATTGAAAAGGTGTACCGGAAAAGTCAACAGTAAAGTATTTTATGCTGAAACCATGGTTTAATCGTGTTTCAATCTTTTTAATACCACTAAATACCGCCTACTGATTTTGCTTTAGGTATGAGGTTTTTATGGTTGAACCGCCGGTATGGTATGGTTTTCAATACTTGAAAAATACACATGCATAACCAAAACGTCGACCTTTGTGACAAAAGTAGTCAGTTTTTATACTACAAATATGTCATTCCATACATGAAATATGTTAAACTTAACACCACCATCGTACCTATGTTGACTATATAAACTAGATACACTAACGTGATATTTTTTGTGTTAACTTGACAGCTTGGAATTTTTTTGCGTCTTATGCTAATTAACTTAAATAAAAAAGAAGGAAAATATTCACTATCAAAAAAGGAAAATTAAGAGGAACAAATGAATAGTCACATAACCTCTCCTTCCAACCTATTTTCTATCTTTCTTTTCCGCTTCTTCTCCATCTCTCACCATCAATAAAATTCAAACAAATGTTGGCTCCCATCTAGCAGCATATTTGAGCTCAATAGAACATATGACAAAGTTCTTTCAATTGGGTAACGGCAATGCATAATAAATTGCTTCAACATACAATGAAATCGACAGTAACTAAACTGAAAACATGAACCAAGTTGTACAAACACCCTTCAATACACATTAGCATCTCAGTAAATGACACAAGATCACCTTTAATCAAAATATTCTTAAATTTTCTTATACCTTCGCCATGATTCAATTTCTTATTTAGCTAATATAAGATTCAGTAGAACAAATACGTCTACGTCTAGAGGTTGAGATCCGGACCCCATGTTATTTTGGGCGAGATTAGATATAAGAATCTCATTAAAGCTTTAAGCTAATTGAAGGAAGGAAGGAAGGAAGGAAGGGAGAGAGAATAAGACGGTAATATATGAAAGTAGCAGCGAACCCATCCAATCTATATCTCAACTCCTGGACAATGTTTCTAAATCATTAGACAAATAAATTTGGCAAAAATATTTTACCCATTGATCCACATATTTAATATACATTTTTATGATCTCCAAATGTGTGAGTTAACAAATTTCATAGGTGTTGGTTTTATATACCAAATGCAACACTAAACTCATATTATATAATTGTACAATAATTGATTTTATGTTTGAGCCATGTGCTTTGTTTAATCAAAATTCTAAAACATATTTAGAAGATTTGAAATATGACGATTATAATACCCAAACTATCATCATATATTAATGTTAGCTCTTAACAACTCCCAACCTTCTTAAAGATATATATTAGTTATAAATTAATATCTAATAATTTATGTGTTCTTAACTGTTATCCTTTTAGATGATTGTTGACTATAAAGTTTGAACCCTTTAGATGATGAATTTTATGCTTTCATATTAGCAATAGGCTAATCGTTTAAAGTTTGTAATTACTATTTTAATGTATAACTGTCTTAGTTCTGTTTGGATTAATAAAGAAACAAGTTAAGAATAATGGTATTTTTTATAGTTAATAATGCATATATGCACCAATAAATCGTGCAAATTTTTTAATATGGAATATATAGAAATTAGTAGCTTAGGATAACCAATCAAGAAAATTACATATGAACTCATTATTATCAATGTAAATATTATCAAGTAGTACAAATATATTTTCCATTCTTTAGTAAATAATTGAGCGTACCCAAAATCATTTGAAAATATGAATGAATTGTGTTAGGGGAGATTAATACATGAGGCTAGGCACACTTAACATAGCATCAATGAAAGAGCGAGTCCAGGAAGAATAAAACCCACCATGTTTATTTTGGGTTGGGCAAGGATAAAACCCCTACTCGGAGGCGCATGACGACAAAGTAAGTGTCTGTCCAAATCAGTATTGATACTGGCAGTCTGGTGGCGAATGTGCCTTTGTGGCGTTGTGCGTGATCAAGAGCGTTGGTCGGGGCGCATGCCCGTTTGGGAAAATAAGACATTAAATACTCTGATAAGGTTGTCAGATCCACATCGGGTATAAATAGGGAGCAGGTAAGAGCATTTAAGCAAGTTGGATTCTCTCTCTAAAACTTGAAATACCACTTATCTCTCTAGAGCATATCTTGACTTGACCTCAAAAGGACTAACAGACCTTAAAAGGTCCGTTTGTGCGCATGTGCAGGTGAAACAAAGAAACAACCTGAAGTTCTATAATCAAAGCTCTAATAAAGTGATTATAAAAAAATAGTGACAAATAAAATAAATTATATCCGACCAACCAACAGGTCCGGCAAAAGCTAGTAACTATAAAGAGATTCTATTCCAAGCCTCAATTACATTTTTCCTGGCCTTGCGCATAGATCGGAAGGACTCTTTGGTCAAATTGTAATTTCTTAGCTGGCTTCGTGATGCAATTGATCTCGTGATGAACAATATTGATCTCGTGATGCAATTAACCTGCACAGCTAGCCGATATAATTAATTGATATCTTGCAATGTAACGTCCATCATGGTGTGAATTATAGTTTACTAATTGCATTTATATTAGAACCATAAACAAAGTTTAAGTAATTAATTAAGGTTTTCATGTTGATGTTAGTACCCGCAATCATAACGATTTTGCATATATTATTTAGACTCATATTTTTGGTGATTACATTTTAATTTGGATAAATACTAATTATTAGTCAAATATTTTTTATTAGACAAATCTATTGAATTACTAATAGTTAGCCAATTTTTTTGTAGTTTTATAACTCTTTTCTTGGTTAAATTGTTGACCTCTATGTGTCTGCTCCAAGTTAGTATCATGTCGCTAAGTCAATATTACTAACAAAATTATTAACTGGAAAAGAATGCGGAAAATATTTGGCTAATAATTAATATTTAATCTTTTTATTTTATAATTTTATAACTCAAAGAAATATTCCCCATAGAGAATTATCTAAACAATTACATAGTGGTTCAATTAGGTCACTAAAACTTGAATATAAGTACAAATATAGGTATTAGCATAATTATATACATATTACAATTTAATGTTTTCTCATGCCACATGCAATTAAGGGAAAAAGAGAACCATTTTTATGTCATTTAAAGATGTGGTGAGTTCTTATCAGTTTCTTTCTGAAACACAAAATAAGTCTTTTGATGCTATGAACCTCGATGTGTTATCAATTATTTATAATCTCTCTAACTATTGCACATTGCTGATATTACAAAACCATTGCTCTCCATTTTACATTTTCAGGAATAGATCCACTTACATCATAATTAAAGAGACTCGATCAATCATTAACTAAAATTAGCATTCGTAATAAAAACCTAAATTAGCAAGAAAAAATATTATCTTTATACAATGCAAAAGGTATATATGGATAAGTTTTCAACATTCCAACTAGTAATCCATTAATTTATTATTATTATTATAATATATTATCAAATTTCTATATAGAACTTGAAAATGAAATGAATAGCTTACAAGCTAAGAGAAATAAATTGTTAAAGTTCATCAAACTTGTTTGAAATCATTATAATCGTCTCGGATGATGCGCTCTAGAGACTTTTCAGATTTATTGATATTTATAGTATTTAATTTTTCTTCATTTTAATTTTTTATCAAATGTATTACTTATATTTGATTTTTTATTTTATCGCAGCGGATGAAGTGTTTGACATTGGAAATCCAAAGTATATGGATAAAATTTCATCAAAAGTATATAATAAAATTTCATCATGGATTTATGGACATTCCAAATCCCATATCAACATATGGGATTTATAAGTCCATGGGATCCACGTACTTGGATCCTCAAAATTCGTGAGTACCACGAATTTGGTCCCTAAAAAAGTGCAAGCAAACAATGAATTTTGCTCAAATCCATAATGAATTGGATTTGGATATCAAATCTATCATCCACGAAGCAAACGACCCTTAGAGATTACAAAATTTGCTACCTACAACAATGCCTATGAAATTAAAGCTAAATGTTGAGTGGTTAATTGAAAGATGACCCTATATCAGATTATGATTTAATAAACTTGTTGAAATTGAGGGGATGCATATCACCTTTAATATAATCTATTATAACGCAAGAGACCGTAAATTATTCTAAAAAAATGTATTACAACTTATAATGATATGAAACATATAGGTTTAATAAAAATGATATGAAAAATGTAGAGGATGTAAAATAACCGAAAAGTCATGGTTCTTTTTGTTACTATTCGTTAAGCAGTAAGGTTGTAAATTCATCAACTTTGAGAGTTTTGGTATTTGGGGGGTTTTACCCCACACGGCAATAAGGCCATTTTTTTTTTTTTGCTTTAGTCATTTTTTTCATTCAAGCTTTAGATTGTTCTGGGTCATATATGTAAACCTGTTAATGACTCATTTTTCCTTATTTTTCATTTAGTTTATCGCTTTTTTTTTTTTATTGAGTCGACCTTTTTGTTCGTATTCAATTTTCCGATCACTTTTTTTTAAAACAATTTTTGAATAATTTTTCATTAAACTTTAGATTGTTTTAGGTTACATATGAGTACAATTCTTTGTTCGTATTTGATTTTTCATATTCTGCTCTCTATTGCTCGAAGTTCAATAGAAAGACAACGAAATCTCACTTTTCATCAATGAGAACAAAAGTGGCCTCATTATCGACATAGCAAGAGGTTACATTCTTCCGTCTTTTCCCTATGCTTTTGTTGCATACTCGTTCTTTTATTAATTGCAGTCGAGATCCAAATTGAAACAAAAGCTTTTCTTACTCAATAGTATGTGCATCGCCCTCACCTCTGACCCATAGGTAGGTTTGCTAAAATATTATCCGATGGTTAATAGTTTTACTCTCGCATTGATCCCTTGGAAAATAAAGGTTGATTCTTTAACGAAAACGACTCGTCGTTGTATCTAATCGGCTTGAGAGAAGGTAGTTTGGACCTCGCGATCAAACTAGAGGGTACACGAGTGCCTGACTAGTGGGCTTAAGATAGGGTGCATAACCAAATCTGGACCCTTCATTTAAAAAATCAAGATCTAAGGATAGAGAATTAAAAATCATTTTTATTTTCCCTAGTTTTTTAATCAGCTCATATCTTTTTCGTTTTAACTTGGATTTTAATTTTTTTTTTTTGCACATATGGAACGAGTTCATCGTGCTCTACAAAATGAGATCAATTTTCAATATTTTTTGAGGAAAAAATTCTGACCTCTCGGTACCAACTAGGGGTGAACAAACACACCCGCAAACCTATCCACCCGTCCAACCCGACCCAACCCACCCGTATTTATCGCTAAAATGAAGGTTTTGGGTTGGGTAACGGTTTTCTTTTGTGCAACCCGCCTCTTTTGGGTTGGGTTTGGATTTTGGATTACACAACCCGTAGAACCCGACCCAACCCGTGTTCCAACTATTAGTATGAGTTCGTATCTAAAAAATATTTATGTCGTATATAGCCATACTTATGTGAAAATTAAGATATTTCGCCATGTTTTTCTATCATGGTCTCCCTAATCTAATGCATTCTTCGACTTAAATTTTAGACATAAATTGAATATAATTATGATTCACGTAATCATTTTTCTTGTATACAATTTTAATAGAATAACATATATGGATGCATTTGTTTAAAACCTTTTTAGCCTATTTCAACAAATATCGTGAAAAAAAACTAGACATATGTTGAAGTAAGTCACATTTTATTAAAACTCAAACAACATTTGTGAATTTTGATACCTTTCACCTCGGTTTATTTGTTTGAAATTTTAATTAGTTATAAAATATTTTTATGATGTAGATAATTATATATTTTATGTTGGGTTGGGTTTTTACTTAAAAATATTGACAACCCGACCCAACCCAATTAGAAACAAACCGTAGGGTTTAAATTTTTTTGGGTGGGTTTGGGTTTGATAATTCCCAAACCGTAGTGTATGGGTCGGGTGATTAAAATACTTAAACCCGAACCAACCGACCCATGTACACCCCTAGTACCAACTGCATACCATATGATATTTTATTTGTTTTTAATTCGTTTTTGAAACGTTTGCACAAAAGGGACAAGTTCATCATGATCTATTGGATCTACAAATTTCTGGGTGAACAAATTACAGGACCAAAAAATACCATACAATACCACCCTGGTACGGGGTGGTATTGTGTGGTACACAATGTTAAAAGTCGTAAATAACAGTTAATATACTTATACTATCATGTATTCAACCATCCTACAGTCTAGTTTGTTCATACCACCATGGTATGCTATTATTTCAATACCAGTCAATACCATATGGGACCGGTAAAAAATAGCTCAATTTTTTTGTTCGAAAAATATATCAAAGTGAATATCATTTTAAAGAGCACAATTAATCTGATCTAACTGTGCATTAAAATTAAATTTCAACTTAAACGAGTGAGAAATCGTCCGTCAAAAATTAAGGAGAGAAAAATTAAAGGTTTTTCATAGGGATGCTGATTTCATGCTGATGTAAATGGATTACTCATGTTTACTCACGTAAATGGATTACTCGTGTTTACTCACCATAACGTTACTGACCTGATCTGTTGACAAGAAACTAGAAAGCATTACCATGCTACGTAGAAGAGTGCCACGATACTATTTTAGTATTCAAAACAACATTTTTGGTGGGAAAACAAGAGAAAATAGCATATCTCATGCTATTCAATCAAACTAAACACAATATCAAGGGGGGAGAAATTCAACCTTACTCATAAATCCTTCTCAATCTGCCAAAAGAGTAACATTCTTCTAGCTACTACCACTACCAACCTACAGCATTTACCTTAACAACTGGTATTCTGACATAGCATAAGCTAAAAATCTACATCAACTTCCTTACGAGAGAGCTATCGTTGCTTCAGTAAAATTACAAAGTCAAGTACCCTCTCAGACTGCATGAAACAACCAAAAGAAAGAAAGTAAATAAGGCAGCACCAGCAGTGACAGAAGACAAAGTTGGAAAGGGAAGCCTGCCTAAACCTAATTGTTTTCCAAGTTACTTTCTTTGGGTTTATGTTATATGGTTGCAGTCCTGGGGTACCCCCTAAATATCGACCAACTGCTGCTCGGCATTTACTTACCTAAACTAAGAATAGGGCAGCAAGCCAAGCATGTAAAAGAACTTGTTGCTGTGGCGATCTATGCTCTCATCTCTGCTGGGCTTGTTCCGAACCTGAAGCACCCCCGACTGAGGGGGTACTAGCTGGAACGCTGCTTGCTGACCCATTCTCTGCTGGTGGAGGTACGCCCCATTTGCCTTCAGATTCCACAGGTTCAAAGACATGCACCCCACCATCCGATAGACCAATTGCAAACTGATTTGGCTCTTGTGGGTGGGCAGCGATTACAAGTGGGTGCACATTAGGAACACTGCATTGTTCAATACCCCCGAAGTGTCAATACTAGTCGATAGCAGCAAAAAATCAAAGTCGATATAATGTTCCTTCATCACTAATTTTTCACGGCATGATGAGGACAAATGTTAGAAACAGTAGAAGTTGTCAATCACGAAGCAATAGATCATCAAATGAGATGAAGATGAAGACGAAGGAATCTGATAATTGAATAGAGAGTGCAGCACTTGAAGCTAATGACATAAAATAGATGCAAGTCTGTTTACCGAGGATAAACAGCCAAACACACTCAGAGCATGAGTAATACCTGACATTTGCTGGAAGATAAGCCGAAGGATTGATTCGACAGCGTAGTCTGAGATTTGCAGCAGTAAACACACAAACAGTGGCATCCAAAAAGCTGGCATATACCAGCTGACTATCACATGAGAATGTTGCATGAGATATCGGTGCAGAAGGTTCACGTGGGAGCCACTGAGAAACAAAAGAAAAAACCCAGAATTGAGAAACATATGGTAGCAGCAGGTTTTACCAAATGTAAGCTAACAGATGTTAAATCTACCTGCTTTACACATTCAAGTTTTGTCGTTTCATATATTGCGAGCTGAGTTTCATGCACAACTAGGAAGTGTATCTGGTCCTGGTGAAATTGCACACGCGTGTCTGACTGTGCTGTCGCTGGCCTTCCAGCTGGCACTTGTAACAATCTAGTCTTTTGCTTTTCCCATCCATCAGAACTCCATACACAGATCTATAACAATGCAAAACAAGGTTAACTTATTTTATAATTGCTCTAAATGCAGTTGGTCAATCATGACATCTCAATATATACACCAGTCAATCTTTTCTAACACATAAATATATAAAATGGCAAAGCTCTATTCTGCAACTTTTAAGTTAAAGGGTTAGGACTACCATGAGACTGATAGAGTTCGGCTCAATTGATATCCCAGTCTACTTACTCTAGAACAGATTTTATTTTTATTTTTATTCTTACAGTGCTCTAAAACAGTCACTGCACATTCCTCGGAGATTTTGTAACCAATAACTAATTAGGCATTCTTCTTATTAAACCGTATAAGTCAATCACCCACAAAAGCACTAGATGCCCCATTACGACCATCCCACTTAGACATCAAATCAGTTTCAGCAGTACTGTACTTCACCTCATCTCTAGTGATTAAATCCTATTTTACCAAACAAGCTATCAACTACATACCTGCACCTACCCAAAAAGGAGACGCTATCATCTACAATTTCTTTAATACATAATGCAAATCCAAGTCCAGATAGCCATAAAAAGAAAAAATTCCAGTCCAGATTTGCTATGGAACACAATAATATTCTGCCATAAACAAACTCTGTGGAGTCAAAAAGCTAATGAAGGCATCAAACTAAAATAGTTCCATAGGACAAATCAAATCTGATTGTCACCTGGGCATCTGCTCCTGATGAGACTAGCACATTCAGCACATGGGAGAAAGCAAGACCAGTTATTCTCTTAGAGTGTCCTTTCAGCTTGCTCTTTACCTGTATTAATTAAAAGAACATCACTAAATAGCTGGTGGAGTTTGGGAATTAACAGTTGCTACCAAGCTTGAGGAAGGACTCTGAACCCACCTCATCAACACGAACATTATATATCTGAATCGTGGAATCATCCATTCCAATCGCAATGATATTATTATCTTGAGGATGGAAAGCAAGAAATGTTGCAGCCGGTGGTGGAGGCATAAAAGTTGTCATGGTCTACATTTTCAGTAATGAGCGATGAGATCAGATAATGAAACTTGAAAAGAGAATCCATGGCAATGATGGATGTTTTACCTTGAATGTCATCATATTAAAAAGAGAGATCTTTCCTCCAGATGCTGACATAACATAAGAATCATTTTTCGACAATGCAAAACAAGATACCGACTCTTCAGGATTAGTGTCAGTCACATCATTGGTCATCAAAATGCCACTAGATGGCTGCCACAACTGAGGTGCGACACCAGCAGTAGCCTGCAAGAAACAACTCAATTAGACACTAGAGGTCACCTATACATTCTTTAGCAGAGAAACTGGCCAAAATGGTATTTTTGATGTTTTCAATACCTTCCCAGTTGAGTTACGGTCACTTCGTTGCCATTTCCATAACAAATGAATTGCATTAGATGCTAATGCCAGAATAGCATTGCCTGAGTTTGTGTAAATTAACCTTGATATCTGCAACATCAAAAGGAACAAAGGGGATAATAAGCATTGGAAGCAGAAAGTTAGAAAAGCATTGTAGGACGATGCCACTCATCCTAAAGCTACCAGAATGTTGATAGAAGAACTATCAGCCCACACAGGGCGGGACAAGTTATTAGGAATGAATGTACTGCTGCAAAATTCCATTCCCAACAATCTTGGACCTTCAGAAAACATTTGAAAGAACCAACAACCAAAGAGCCATGCCAGAAGAGAGATCCCATTATTGTGAAAAAAGCAATATCTGCTACTTTTTTCTTGTCAAAAAGTAAGTTAATAAGGGAGTGCTTGAACACGGCTTTTCTCAAGTTACATCTTAATGGTGCTGCAACAGTATCACCAGGCTACAAGGTGCATTTATATTGTATCACTTTTTTTTTACAACAGATATATTGTATTACTAGAGGTACATAAAAATTACTTTTTTTTCTTCCTTTCAAAGGTAACTCATATGTTGGCCAATCAACAAATAAACTCATTTCCATAAGGATGCTACAGGTTTTCAAATGATCAAATGTTGTAGACATCAAATATTATGTTTGGGAAATTTTTTGGAAATTTAATCAGTTACAGATCGGCAAAAGGAAAATATGAACAATTGTTCTCGCAGGAGGAAAAAGTGACTTTGGTTATAAACTTATAAAAAAGACTTTGGTGATAAAGAAGGATACAAACAAAAAGTTCTGAAGAAATCTAGACTGCTTCGGCTAGAAATACCTGTTGTTATGAACCTTCATGGCTCTCAGATGATAAACAAGGACTAATAGCAAAGGCTAGTTATCCTAGTTTTTTTTATAATACTTATCCTAGTTATTTTGATGATTATCTTTTGCAAGCGCTTTTCTGCACTTACCAGATCTAACTTCAAATAATTTTAAACTCAAATCACTTTGCATAAGATAGTTGCTGCCGTTTAAGTTTAGAGAGTTTGATTTGCATGTCATGAAGCACAATTAATTACTTTATCCAGGAAAAAGTACTTCAACTTTTAAGATTGTGGGGAGTGTGGAGAACTGTTCATTAAAAGTCTTCACAATCCAACTGCTTTCAAAATCAAGATGCATAATCATCCATCAAACAAGAATTAAAATGCAGACTCTTATTCGATTCTCAATACCACAAACTTGAATTGCCCAGAATGATGTGTGATTTGAAGCATGCTACTAGTTTATTTTCCACACACATAAAAATAAGTTCCGTATTGGCACAGAATTTGGATCTTCCAGAGCAAGCCAATCCAGCCTTAAGAAGAAAATCCATGTAAGCAATCATTATGGAGAGAATTATCAGCAAGTATTTAATACCTTTGTTACTCTCAAATTTTCAGGAAGCCTCAAGGATCGGCATTGAGCTGGTTCATTTATTTCTGTAAGTTTCCAAATCTTTGACTTGTCATTCGATTCTTCAGTTATTCTAGGCTTTACATCTCCCAAGCTCCGTGCATCTCCATTCTGTTAACATTTAATACTTGTAAATAAAAAGAAACATAAAAGAACAACCAGCATAGTATGCGCACCCAAGTCAGTAAAATATAACACCAACAAAGAAAGATAAGGATAGGGCAGCCAAACCCACCATTCCAGAAATACCGCCTACAGAGGCACCACCCCTATCAGTAAGCCCAGCAGTACTACTTGTTGCTGCTGCAGCAGCAGCTGCTGCTGCCGCTGCTGAAATAGGATTTATTGCAGGCTGCATAACAAGATACGTAACAGATCAAATACTACTGACAGGTCATCTTTCTCTAAAATAGTCACACACTTATACCAAGGGGCAAAATGTTGTAACCAACATAAATACCTTTGTAGCTTCAGATGTCCTTGATGTGTCGTAGGAAAGATTTTCAAACGTGCGAAGCAGCCTAGTACCATCAGTATTTGCCAACACCTTTATTACGTTATCATTGGCAGAGACGGCTAAAAGAGTTCCGTCCTTATTGAAGCGAATACGTGGGCTTGCCTAAGAATTGCCAAGTAAAAACATAAGGATAAAAGTACAAGTCACTTAATCATATAGGAGATGCCTCCATATACCACAAAAAAAAAAAAAAACCCACCGGAAGCCCTCCATCAGCCTCAATCGATGTCAAAAGCTGAACATTATCCATATCCCAGAACTTGATGACAAACTCATCACCAGCAGCCAAGTATCTATTCTTCATTGTATCGAATTGTACAACACCCAGCGAACGCTTACGGAAACCCTGGTAGTGCTTTTTCACGGCACCTTCACTCTCATTCCACTCCACAATATATGACTCACCATCTTTGCTCGTCCCACATGAAAATAGCCTACAATAGTTGTCAAAAGTTGTTCAAAATCCAGGAAGAAAAGATCATTGGTGCGCAGCACAACACCCAACAGTTTACGCTACTACCTTGTACCATCAGCACTGTAAGCCATGGTTGTGCACCAACGACCTGGAGCTTCATAATCAACTCGAGATCCCAAATTATCATACAACCATGCTTTTATCTTTCCATCAAGGGCAGTAGAAAATATGAACTACCAGGAAAAGAGGAGTAGATATCAGCAACCCCTAGCAACAAGTAATCACAACAGGAAGAAGAAGAAAAAAAGGTTGAATAGCAGGATGAGAACATCGTAGGATGGTAAATCAACCTGAATGTTTTCCTTATAATGAGGGCAGACAGAATATACAGGAGCCTCATGACCTTCAAAGGTATATTGTTTTGCACCAGTGCCAGCATCCCACACCTAATATTACAAATTAGCAGAGAGATATAATCAACAGTGTTCTTCAAAGTAAAGGAAATAAATTTCTAACTCAGAAACCAACCTTAATGGTCTTGTCGTCGCCACAGGTGATCACACACAGTTGCTTATTAGGGGTAGAAAATGCAAGATCATTCACTCCGCCGACATGAGCATCAATCTACTCGCATTTAGATATCATTAAAGGACTGAAAATCTAAAATCAGAAATAAAAAAACTTGCTCTTCATAGCAGCTAAGTTCTCTTATACATACCTCCAAGTGTTGCCTTACATCCTCACCACCATGATAAGAATATATTTGCACAATGTGCCTCGAATATGCAACTCCTACAGTTTATAAAAGAGAGAATTCAATAAGCATCCATTTTAATCCCTAGAACCGAAGTCATGAAATTTACTGGAGGATTCAAGATTCAAGAATGGTTCCAATGAACCAAGGCCTACCAAACAAGTTGCCATCAGGACTCCAAATCACGCGATTGACAGAAACGGCCGGATCCTTGACAAGAGCTGCCTGGATAAGTTTAAAAATATTTTACACATAATGTTAGACAACTTCATAGTCGAAATATATAGCATCGATGGGGCCAATCCGAAGTGACCTTGAAGAGGAAGGTGGAATACCTGTAGAGGCATTGAACATGCACTTAAATCCCAGACCTTGAAGTTTCTCAAAACCAGTCGCTCCCTTGAACCAACTTCCCACAACCCGATGTCCCCCACGTTAGTGCCAACTACACAACCAGAGTAGAGCATAAAGTCAGAGGCTGTCCTGGGGAAATAAAGGAAGATACGCAAAAGCTGCAAGGTAGTATCCAGACAACAATAACTGCTGAAGACCTAAGAGAAGGGTCTGCTGAGCAGGATGGAAATCCATGCTCATAGGAGATGATCCCTGATTCAGACTTCGTGCCACGGTCTTGGGCAGATCATCTGGTGCATTAAATGCTGGACCATGACCATGTCCAGGAAATGATACCGGCATGACATTAACTGGCAAATTAACCTGCAAGTAAAAGAATGAGAACAAGAATACAGATACTTCACATTAAAGAGAAACTAACAATGCAGCACGATTTCACTTGTTAAATGACCGATGTCATGATAAGAGAAAATCAAAGTAGTCAGCTGGCTACCTCATCAGAAAGGCCCATAGGCCTTGTTCGTTTTGCAACATGGTCAGAATCTCCAGATGGATAATCCACAGATGGATTACTTGGCGGAGTCCTAGGATGCTTCAGAGCCGCTATACAAGGAGCAAAAAATATGTTTAGCCAAACAGGGATGTGGTGGGTCATTGAGACAGAAGGGTCAACTAATGAATACCATACCAGGAATAGATGAAGCACCAAGACCAATACCAGCTCCTCCAGAAACTGCTGGATGGCTTACTGCCGAAGCATTAGACATCCAACCTGCAAGCGGTGCCGGAACAGCTGCTGGTGTAGGCTGAAATGGCTGAATACATAACAACAAGCCCAGTAAGATATATGCATGTAAATTTCGAACAGAGGTGCTGTACAGTATCGGGCCACATAACCTACCCCATGGGCACCAAGAGGAGGAAACCCTCCAGCTTTTGGCAAGGCCCCAAGTAATGGGTTGTTTGCCGGAGACGGAGCCCGAGCACCATTTGGCTGCCCACACGAATGATCCACGAAAAGTGTTTTTATATCTGGATTTGGCCTAGGATTCTTGCAAAGTTGGTGCTGCCAATTCAAACTGAAATTCACATGGAAAATAAGGTTTTTGTCAACTTATAACAGAGAATATGGAAGTAATCACTGGCAATTTAAGTGCCGCGTAAAATGATGACTGCTACTGACAGTAACCACCAATGAGCCCGAGTGTTCACCTCCTACTATTCGTAACTAGGGTGCTTAAGACACTCAATAAGATTAAACAAGATGTAAATAAGTATTGGCTAAAATGTTTCAATATTCAAAGACACAACTTAAAGAAAGAACATAATATATAAGGACTACTGGGAGTTTTGAAAGTACACACCAGTCCTAAGTGCCGCAAAGTCAAATCCTTAACACGGGTAATACTACCACATTGGATTATACATCATTCCTTCTGGACTCACCTTTGATTTATCAATGTTCTCAGCCTTGAATTTTTTAGGTTAGGAAACTGCAATTTATCACGAAACAGAGGATTTGCTTCAATAAGCTTCTTGAGTTCCACCAACATTATTGCTCTTGCTGACTTTGTATCCCCATACTTGGATAGTTGTTCATTCTCCCTGCAATTTAAAAAACTCATCTCAGCTTGATACAACTTAGCCTCCATTCTAATGCTTGTTAATTCATGACCAGAGGCTCATACCTAAAATTCTCCAAAGTCAACAACTGAGTTATCTCCTTGAATAGTTCCTCGTTAAATGTGGCGAACACTTTCAAATCCTTGACAAGTATATCCACTGCCTTGGACCGGTCATGCCTACAAAAAATTTCAAACATTTTCATCAAGTTGCAGAGAAACCAGATATAACTAAATCCAGAACATTGGATTTGAAGCTTGAGAACTGGAAGCTTACTTATCCAACGCTTCGAGGTACTTCTGCTTCCTTATTTCAAAAAATATTTTCATTGAATAGCGATTATCATCAACCTTGGTGAAACCAGAGAGATACTTTTCCACCTCATCCCAGTTACCATTATGCACTTCATCCTCAAAATACTTCATGTTGAAGTAAAACCCAGATTCCTGCTCAAGCCTATACAGAGTTCGAAGCAACATTCACAATAAGTCTTCTCTAGTCCACCAAACTGACGACTAAGGAGCAACTAAATAGCTAATTAAGATTGTGAATGAAAGAAGGAAAATTACTTGTGCACAGTCTCCTTGAACTTTTCCTCGTCAAGGAACTGCAAGATCAGGAAGACCAGCTCTCTACTGAGAGACGACATCTTAAATGCGCCGTATTTGCTAGCAAATTTCCGCCTATATCCAAAATGGCACTAGATCTGCGAAAAATAAGAAGTAGGGATCCGAAAATTTACCAAAAGGGCAGCTATAAATGACAAAAATGGTAAAAGAAAACCCAATCTTTTTCCTTAAAATCCCCGAAAACTTTGCAGCTCTACCTAAAACCAGATCATGGAACCAAACCCAAGTCCCCACGTACTCCGAAAAATTACAAAAATGAAAAATCACAGCTTTCACACGGTAATTAAACTAACCAAGGTGAAATCAGAAATCGGCAGCAAACCCCCAAAGCTGAATATAAGAGTTTCGAAACCTAAAAAAAAAAATTAGGGTTTCGTGGTACTTTAGGGGAAGGGGTTTGCTTGCATCCGATTGGAAAATAGGAACCTCAGATACAACAAAGCCAGGAGATAAGGCAAATCAGGAAACAAAATGAAGGTGAAGTATGTGGAAAGCGATAAGATTCCATAACCAAAGAGCTCTCTCTAACTACAGAGTATTAAAACTCACCTTCTCCAGCAGCAAAAGGAACTAATTTCATCCAAGAGCTAAAAGAGAGGAGGAAGAAAGAGATCAGCGCCCAACACACAGCTCCCCCACCGAACTGAGAGAGAGCTCAAGAGAAGAAACTTCTTCTTCTTCTTCCTCCCCCTCTCTCTCTCCCTCCTTTTCTCCCTAAAAAGCTCCAACTTTCTCTCTCTAGAAATCAAAACCCAGAGCCAAAAAAGGCGAAATTTCTTATCTTTCCTTTTTTTTTTTTCCTGTGTCTGCACGAGACGAGACGACTCTCTTCCCTTTCGAAGAATTATTATGGATCACACAACATTTATATATTGTGTCGAAAAAACTTGCGGGGAATAGCGATTTTTTTATAGAAAAGAGGGAAAAGACAGTATTTAGGAGAGTGATAAGTTGATTGATATATCACTTGACCAAAATTGAATTGAGTGATAAGTGCAGTGATAAGTCCGCGAACTTTTTCTGCATTAACTACTGAGTCTTTGTTGCGGGCCCCATGGAGCCGGCTCTCAATTTGTCGAGTTTATCGGCGCGGAATCTCCCAGCTGACAACTGTCTTAACTCAGCCGTGGGAGAAATGCGGTGCTGATGAGGCACAGGATAAGCTATAGCGATCAGAGTGAGGTGGCATCCGACGGTTGTAAAGAGTCGGAGGACGTGAAGCTCGAGTGCTCGACCACAGAGCTAAATTATTGCATTTTTTCTTCCTTAATAAAATAAAAATAAAAAAGAAAACCAGTCTCAGATCACGTTCTCTCCCCTAGCGAGGAAAACGACAAGCGCTTTCACCTCGGATTTGACATGAGGGCAAGTTTGCCCTTCCAGTTGGTCAAATATGCCACCCTCCGCCACTATAGTTAGGTAATGGAACTAGTATGGTGTACATGGGTTGGGTGGTTCGGGTTTGGTCATTTAATCATGGCAAAATTCATCTGTGTAGCTAAAACTTTCACGTTTGTGACAATAATAGCCATTTTTGGCGAAATACCAAAAATAGCCAAAATTTTGAAAGTTCCATGACAAATATAGCCATTTCCGTTACATATTTTAACGACATCAGTGACGCCGTTAGTTAAATTAACAGAACGCTTACCTGGCTGCCAACTCACCGACACATCATTGACAACTCACCAACACTTGTCACATGAATGCCATGTCATATTTTATTTTAAAAATAAATAAAAAATTAATTTTTAGCAAAATATTTTTTTTTTAATTCTTATGTTCTCCCCCACACTTCATCTTCTCCAAGATGATATTACCAAAAAAAAAAAAAAAATCTCTAAGAGGAGATTGACAAATCCCCTGCTATGGTTTCCCCCAACTTCCCCCAACTCTAAAATCTCCCACAATTGGATCTCCTAGCTTTGGGTTCTACTCCCAGCCTCTTCACTTCCCCTTCGCCAGCAGCGAAAACCCTCCCCCACCTCACCACAGCCATCACCGCCATCACAATCCCCAACTCTGTGCCGCTCCGTCGCCGTTTCTCTGTTCACAACCGGAGAAGAAGACAAAGGAGGAGGAGGCGGCGGACGATGAGAGATCAGTTCCATCCTCATCCACGAGCTTTCTTTCATCCGGCTTGAACCATACCGACTCCGATTGTGGCGCCATCAATTGATTCTTGAAACTTCCCCTACTTCGGAGCCATCGGAGATCACTATTTGGTCTCCAGATCTGTTGCGCCACTACGGTGGAGAGAGATCCTGCCACTCAGAGTAGATCTACCTTCCTTTTACTCCACTTTCCCAAATCCATCGGAAAAGCAATCCCGCAGCCGCACTCGCTACCCTCTGGAAGATTCAGCCGACGCAAGAGTGGAACCAAGTTCTGACGGTGGGGTTCCCAGATGACGCCCGACCCGCTGTCGGTGTTGTCGATATCGGCGTTGATGCAACTCGACCCTAGCCCAACACTTGATGGCGGAGCCTAAGGAGACCATTGCCAAATCAATGGTTGTTAAACAGTCGGCGACCTTGTGAGCTTTGAGGATGAGTGCCTAGGTTACCCCTTGCTTGGCATTTTTGTTGTGGGATTCGTCTTAATTACACCATGGAAGACTCAACAGGGATGGCAGTGGTGGTGAGAGAGGGACAAACACTCATGGAAGGTTTCAAAATGGTGATGGTGGTGGTATGGACGACGGAAGATGGGTAGGGATTGATGTGGAGGGTTTCAGAACTTTGATTTTTTTTTTTGTTTGGGTTATGGAGGGTTTCAATTGTGGTGAATGGTGATTGCAGAAGAGGAAGCTCTTTGGAGCTTTAGGGAAGTATTGATGAAGGGGAGGTGAGCAGGCGGTGGAGAGAAGATATTTTTTTTTATTTAATTTGATTAAAATAAAAAGATAAAAGTTTGATTTTTTTTCACCTAACATTATTTTTGAATAAAATATGCCACGTCAACCGTTGTTGTTAGTCCAGTCAGCACGTTAACTAACACCGTCAAACAATTGGACGGAAGTGGCTATTTTTGGTATTTCGCCAAATGTGGCTATATTTGGCCAAACCGTCAAAGTTTTGGCTACACAAGTGTATTTTGCCTTTAATCATCCAACCTATATACTACGGTTTTGAAAAACTCAAACTCAAACCCACCCAAAAAATTTAGAACCCTACGGTTTGTTCATAGTTGGGTTGGGTCGGATTGGAGATACTTTTAATTAAAAACCCAACTCAACACGAAAGAGACAACTATTCTATACCAAAAATATTATATAATTAATTGAAATTTTAAACAAATAAATCAAAACGAAAATAGCTATAGTTTTTCTCACAAACCTAAAATAGTTATAAGTGAGCTTATTCATAATATATCATTCTTCTAAAATTGTACACACAAAAAATTAGGTGAATTATAGCCTATATGAAATATAGGTCTAAATTTTAAGTAGAATAATGTATTAGCCTAGGGAAACCACACGAGAAAAATATGATAAAATATCTTAATTTTCTTATAAATATACTTATATACTACACAAATATGTTTTGTATAGGAACATTTATGACAATAGTTGGAACACGGGTTGGGTCGGTTTCTACGGGTTGCGTAACCCAAAATTCACACACAACCCAATAGAGGCGGGTTGTACAAATTAAAACCCTCACCCAACCTTAAATCTTAATTTTAGCGCTAAATACAGATGGGTTGGATCGGATTGAACGGTGGGGCCGGTTTGCGGGTGGTTTTGTTCACCCCTAGGAACTAGGGCTGAAAACGAGTGGAGTTTCGTACGCTATATTGACAAATAAGCGGGTGCAAATTTGAGATGGTATAAATTGAGCTGCAAATTATAGAAAGTACAAATTTGAATGGGTGCAAATTGAAATGTAAATTGTTGTTTGGAAAAAAAAGTAAGAATGTAAGGTTGTCAACCCGCGGGTTGACCCGGATCCGGTTGAGCTAGTGGGTCAAGGGTTAATGGGTCACCCGTTTTAGCCCGAAAATATGGAAAGCGTTATTATATTGTACTTATCCTGATAAATTATATCAAATTTCATCTAACATATGAGTTATAATATATAATATTACACCAAAATAACATTTCGTACTTAGATTCAACATATAGTGAAAATTCACACACACTTGTATAACATTAATATTCAAATGTTCAACTTAGGATTCCAAAGATTGAGTTAGGCGAAAAGAAAAATCGGAAAATAGGCGCATTTCGCAAAACATAGAAAAAAATGACACAATTTGACCTCAAACCCGGTACCTTGTAGCGGTTGACCCGGCGGGTGCGTGCGGCTCGTTTTTCTCACCGGGTCAGGGTCAAAGTGGGTCAACCCGCGGGTCGACAACCTTCAATGTATAAATTGGGCGTAAAACAAAAATATTCAAAACAAAAAATAAATAAAATAGTAAATCATCTCACATTTCCACTACTTTGGCCCCACCTAACACTAATAAAAACTAAATCCGGACCCACCACTCACTCCCCTAGTTCGTAGTTCCCTTCTCCTCTCCTTGAGTTTGCATCCCAAATTGGGGGTAAGGCAAAATAGTGAAATTGCTCCCCCTTTGCACTCCCCTTCTCCTATTGCAACATATCCAAACAACTGCATTTGCCTATAAATTAGCATTTGCACCTTGTTTTTGCTCCCCTTTCTTTTGCACCCTATCCAAGCGGAGTAAAGGTAATGCTCGGTTTGTGTCACAAGTATTGTTTTTATATCTAAAAAAATTCTATCAATATCACTATTTAGAATAATTTATTCATTACATAACCGAAAGTATTATTAAAATGAAAAAAATTCATTGAACTAATTTTAGATTAAGAAATTAGAAATTAACAAACCAAAATATGAAAATATAATGAATAACTTAATTTGTTTATGAAAGTTGCAAATTTTTATCATCATCTACCTTCTCCTCGTAGTGAAGCTCTCCAAGGGTTGCCGCCGGTATCTTTTGTTGACCGACGGTAGCCCGTCATCCTTCTCTTCTTTCTGCTTCTGTTATCAGTTTCCTTGAATATTTTTTTTATGTTTTTTCACTCTACTTTTCCAGCCATTTTTGGCATTTCGCTCCCCTGTTCTAGGATTTTTCCTGGGATTTGCTCTCCTTGGGGGCTGGGTTATGCATCTTGGTCTTCTAAAGATGGTGAGTTTATCAGCTTGTGTGGTGAATCGATTCACTGGTTTTCCCCTTCGTTCTTCCCAAGTGGTGTGTTCTGCATCTTGGTGGGCGACGGAGGATGGATTGCGGTGTCTAGCCCTGCTGCTCATGGGTTCAGTTCTTTGATCTGGGGATTTGGGTTCTTCTTCTTCTCTTGACCAAGTCTTGGAGCCTCGTCTTCCCCTGCATCTTCAGATCAGAGCATTTCGATCCTCGTCCCTGTCCACTGCCATGTAATCTCTCACCCGCGATCATTGCGTTGAGCGTATTCGAGCGACTCCCAGGATGCGGCTAATGGCATTGTGTTCATTCATCATGGACTCGATCGAATCAGACAAGCTGATTGCGCTTGGTGCTACTTCATTTGATTTGATTGCAAGAGAACTTTCAGTGTTTACTGCTTTTGGTTCAAGTGTTTCAGATCCATTGTTGGATGGCTCCTTCTATGTTTTGTGCTCTTCTTGTTGCACCTCTGAAGTACAGATTGATCATCCATGTGCTTGATTTTGGTTTGCTTTGTTGGTTCTCTTGTAATCAATCATTCAAAGTGCAATGCAAGTAATCTATTTGTAAAAAAAAAAAACTGAAATAGATTATTTAATTTATGTAAGCTAAAATTAACAACTAAAATAAAGTACTTAACTATCTCGTGCCATAAAAGAGGAAGGGGAAGCGGTAATTAATTGATGTGCTTTCCATTAAAAATGGCAAGGAAAAAATCTATTGGATCAACATCGAACCACAAACCATTGGGAAAATGGAGTCCAACACTAACAGGTAGGATTAGAATTTAGGCAGGCCTAGATGGGTGGGTGGGGGATTGGTCCAGGTAGTTTAGTCTGAGCCTCTGAGGTGAGTGACTTGTGTGAGTTTGAGTGGTGGGCTTCAAGATTCGAGCTCACTCTTTTGATTGAGTTCGATTCAAACTTATGTATATCGACTTGGTTCACTCTAGAGATTAGTTTGAGAACAACCTATACCCCCCCCCCCCCCCCCCCCCGCGAATTTCGACTAAAGTCTTTCGATCCGTTGGTTGGGGGTGCAATTCAGTTCGAGTTTACCGAACTGCATGCAGATTCCGATCTTCGTCTCTAAAGACCTAACAACATGAATAAAATGTTATTTAATTTGTGACATGAACATTTCATTAGACTCAACAAACCCGATTTTCCCCATCCCCGATCGAGTGAAATCCCCTGATCGAGGGACGTTCAGACCATGTACATAAAGCACGGTTTAGACCTCACTCGATAGTTACCTCCAAAATAGGGATGGGAGAGGATACTACTATCTGGGGTCTTGAAAGGGATGCCAGATTTAGATTCAAATATGCTTACCTGCTTGCTGCCAACGAGATTGGGAAGGAACCTCAACCAGGCTGGAAAGAGATTTGCAAGTGGAAGGGACCAAACAGAGTTAAACATTTCTTCTGGCTTGTTATGCACAACAGATTGTCGGCTAACCACCAAAGAACAATTAGACAACTGACATCATATGGCAACTGCAAATCCTTCACTAGGGAGCTTGAAACAAGTGAAAGCATTCTTAGACACAGTAGGAAGACTGAGGGAGTGAGACTTTTCTTTAAGATTGGACATCAACCACATGACTTGAGAAGCTTCAAACAATGGATGATGGACAATCTCAAGGTCGAGGACAAGCGGATTGATTTTGGGATTGCTTGTTGCCTGATTAGGAAGCAGAGAAATGAAGAGGTGTTGGACGGGAAAAGATTCTCAGAAGTTGGTCTTATCAGCAGAATTTGCTCTTGGATTCGCGTCTTTCGGCAAGCTAGGAGTAATGACTAAAGAAGCATCATGATGCCGAAAAACCAGTACATCTCCACACCTATCACGTGGAAGCCACCTAGAGAGAACTTGATCCAAGTCCTAACGGATGGATTAGTGCTACAAAGCTCGGGAAATGCTGCTGCAAGATGATTAATCCGAGACCATCTCGGAAGCTACTTGGATGCTTTCGTCTGCAACTTGGGAAATGAATGATCACCATGTCAGAGCTGAAAAGGGCGGAAATTGGTCTTCAAAGAGCTTGGGAGCAAGGTTTCCGCAGGTTTGAACTGAAGCTGGACTCGCTTACTGCAATCAGCATTCTGCAAAACCACGTGGATGTTGACCATTGTCATTGTCTCATTGTTGCACGAATCGGAAAGCTGCTTAATTTTGAGTGCGAAGTGTCTATCTCCCATGTGTATAGAGAGGGAAATTATGTTGCCGATTACTTGGCTGGTGACACGCTAAAACACAACACCTAACAATGGCCAAGTGTAACCAATGAAAGGGACTGCAGTATAGGCAAGTTTAATTATCAACCCGGGGTCTAGATCTACTGCTTACTCCGTGATTCTCTATTATCTAGCAAACTAAGTCGAGTGATTGTTGTGAAAAGTAAAAGCAACAAGAAAGCAGTAATTTGTTCGGGTTTCTAAAGCAGGCAAGAGTCACTCGGGATTGAGTCCCCCTAGCCCCTTAGTTAGGTTCAGTTGCAATTCCCTGGGTTGATTTACTGTTGATTAGACTGCGGAAGATCCGACAGTAGCTTGGAATCTCTTAAGCTGACCAAGCCCTCTCAGTCTAACTACCCGGCAGACGACTAGTCTTTACCGGGATAGAAAGCTGAGGCTATGAACACAGAACTCCACTACTGGCGCCAAGAACACCAGTACAAAGCAGTAAACTGGCTAACTCTCGTATAGCCAATCTCCTACTATCGAATGAAGAGGCTCTAACAACCTAATCAGATTCTATCTATCTCAGGTTGCAGCAGAAATTGAGAAAAGCTGATCATACTCAAATCAATTCATTAAACATGCGTCATTAGATTAAAATCAAACAGTAATATCATCCCAAGTCATTACAATCAAATCCCTAACACAAGGAACTAGGGTTCTTCATACCCAAGTGAGAGAAGGGTTCTACTCCATAGAGAGAGAAGAGAAAACAAGAATCGGATTAGTCATACTCATAACGATGAGGATAATCTGCTCCGGGACGATGATTTCCACTTCTATGACGGTCTCCAAGCTCGATTCGATGAAATCCAGCTCTAAGACAGCTTCTAGGATGTGTTCTTCGCACTTTCTCTCTCTAGGGCTCTGTTTTTGCTCTGAAAACACGATTCTCCCACTTCTGGCTCGGAATAGGCTCTAAAACAGGGTTTCCCGACTTGCACGGCCAGGGTGCACGGCCGTGCACATCACCATTCTGGCCGTGCACTCCAAAACGCGCCGTTTCATTTAGTCGGCCTTCAACCATCTTGCACGGCCAGGTGCACGGCCATGCAGGGATCCCGGCCAGCCCGTGCTCGGCCTCGGCCAAAGGCGCATGGCCATATGGCTCAGGTGCACGGCCGTGCAGCCTCCCTGGTCTGCCCGTGCACTCCCCAAACAGCTCGCCATTCGTCCGTTCTTCGTCCAATCGACCCCAGACTCGCTCCTAAGCCTTCATTCACGTACTAGGACCTGAAACATCACAAACAAGCACAACCTAGCGTGAAATCGGCCTAAAACACGAGAATCAACACCTCAAACGGTGTAGGAACGGGGGTAAAAACATGTGTAAATGATGGTCTATCAAACTCCCCCACACTTAACCGTTTGCTTGTCCCCAAGCAAACCAAGTCAGACACTAGGTAAGCTTACATATTTCAATCAACCAACATTGGGGACAAGTCATAAAGGCACAGAACACGTGAATCACACTGGTTTTCAAACATCAATACATGCACACCCTCAATAACAACCTGGACAACCACCACAAAGGACATTCGAGTGCAGCAAATCGAGTAAAGGAAGAGTCTCCCTTCTGTTCACTGGCCAACCTAGACTTGATTCAACCACTTACTCAAAACAGTCAACTCATGCATCCAACTCAAGACATCAGAATAGAGACCGAGCAATCTAGGTCCTCACCGGGGTACAAGAGCATATAGAAAATGAAAATGAATCACTCACTCTCGCCCAGTGGGGTCAGGACAATTTGATGCGAAAGATGCGCATGCTATTTCTCTCAATACCTATCATCTCTTCACCATGATGGCAGCCTCTAAATGCTAGAGTTCACATATGGGGTGTCACCACTAACTAATCAGGAGGTCTTAGACACAGGTTCAAATGACTGGCTAGGGTCTTGGACATGGGGAAAAGGCCTTTTAGGTGGTGGAAGTATTCATAGCAAAAGGTTCCACATTTTCCAAACACACAATCACAGTCAAACAACCCGGTATTTTCTTTCTGCTATTCTGCATTCTCAATATCTTAAGATCACAAGAGCGAAGGAGGCATAAACATCAGCATTTCCAAGCCAGACTGCTAAGAAACACTGCTTACTAGGCATTATTCAGATTTTCGGTAGTGGCTCTCTTTTGCTTTCAATTTTTTCTTTGTTTCACTTTCATTTTTCTTTTCATTTCTTAAGAGAGCCACCACTTCTGCATAAATTTCAAACACCTGCCCAACTTTTAAGCACTACCTCCAACACTCACATAGACTTTAGCAGAAATAGCAGAATATATATAAAAACCACTCTGTGGAACCTTCTAAAAGATGCAACAACGGTGATTTTTTTCCATTATAGACCAAAAGAAAGGATAACACACGGCTCAAAGGGGCTGACTAGGGGATATGACACATCAGGACAGTCAGTTTTGGGCGTGGGCTAATCCTATGCCCCCATCATCTCAGCTAGTGACAACGTGAATGCTACACATCATGGAAGAGGGATCTATCGCACAAGAAAGAAACGAGCAGGCTCAAATCTCACATGGCTACCTATATGCTCTATCTCACATTCTGATACCCTGAACTAGATGCATAAACGACTGTCAAGAACAAGTAATCAGATCAAGTCAGATCAAGTCACAGTTGGCAAGCAAACAGTTGAAAAACAGAACCCCTAAATCGTTCTACTGCACATCTCAGTCCTCATCATAGGTTGTCCTAGTTATAAACAAGTTGTCATGCATTAATCCGAAAACCAATCAATTCATCCATCAAAACAGTGCCAATATGATCAAACAGCAGTACTTGGAGCCCTCAAATCGTAAGATTCGGACAGCGGACTAGGCTCCAAGCACCATCATAAATATTCCAACCGATACAAAGCATCCCCCCCCCCCCCACACTTAAGCACGACATTGCCCTCAATGGAGTAGAGGGAAAGATAAGGGGAACGATGTTACCGGGTAAGAACACTGCTGGGGGACTGGAAGTGGACCAATCAGCGAGAAATGAACGGGGGAGTGGACAATGCTGCACAAATCGAACACCAGAAACACACTAGCACACTGGCGTTAGGGATAAGTGTTAGCCCAGACGGCTACATCAAACCACAAATGAAAAACCAAAAACAAAAACAAATGACACTAAGTTCAAGCTCCGCACACATGGAGCAAACACACAAAAGTCTGAAAAGAAAAAACAAACACACTGAGACGGGCAACGAGTACAGCCTACTCGTCGCCAAGATCGTCGAAGTCGATGTCGTGCATGAACGCATCATCATCAGCAGCGCCAGCCGCACCGTCATGTGGAGGGGAGTCATCCCAGGGAGTCCTCCAGACAGGTGGATCGCCCGGAATCAGCTGAAGCAGGTGCTGCTGAACCTCCTGCATGCGCCGTGAATGGCGCTTCTCCCGCTCGATATGGGCGAGAGTCACGCCCTGCTGAGTCTGGATCGTGTCCAGCCTGTGCCGGTACTCGGCCTGATCTGCCGCGTACTGCTGCTGGAACTGCATCTGCTGGTCGAGGAGCAGCTGGTTCTGGATCCTCAGCTGCTCGAACTGCTGGGTGAAGTAGTCCTGGCCCTGGAAAGTGGAACTGCTACCCCCGAAATGGAAGTCAGTCTGTGGGGGACAGCAGCAGCATCCACCTCCTCGGGATCCACCTCATCGGCAGCCTCCTCCTCTGGTACGGGCTCCGCGGGGATAGGAGGCTCCGGAAATCCCTCGACCCACTGAACACCGTTCCTCTCCCGCAACAGCAGCATCTTCCCGATCGTCGCGCTGCCAAAGATGAGGGTGTCCCCCTCCTTGGTGCACCCCTGCAGTGAAAGGCCAAAGAAGGTGACCAGGCGGGTGATGAGGGGGGCGCAGTGGAGGCTCTTCAGCTCTGTGGCCGTCTTCTCGAATGTCTTGGCCACCACCGAACCCAGGTGGAGAGGATGGCGGCGCTGGCGGATCGAATCGAGGAAGTACAGGGGCCTCTTCGTGATGGCGCCGGCGCTGTCAGATGCAGGAGTGTAAGACTTCGCCAGCAGGTGGTGGAGAAGTCGATACTCGATCTGCAGGGTAGATGCCTTCGTCCTCCCAGACTTGAAAGGACGCGTCTGGCCAGGCTGAGCCAGGCTGGTGTACAGCCTCCTGAAGTCCACCTCCGGTGGCTCAGTTACCTCGGTGACGTAGTCCGCACTGTCATCGAGGTCGAGGTCGAGAGCCTCAGCCAGCTCGTGGTAGCTCAAGGACCGGGGGACACCGCCCAGCCTGAATTGGACGGCTGTACTGTCATGGCATCTGGTCGTGGAATTGTGCGTGAAAGTCGTGTAGAACTCCCACACCGGCTCGTAGTAGACCGTCTCGCAGATCTGGAGCAGACGGCGCCATGCGGTGTTGGCGACCACGGCGGAGAGCTGCTCGTAGCAGTGCAATCGTCGAAACTCCCGTTTGGACCAGCAATGGTGGGCGCCAAACGGGGTTTCCACGACCTTCCTGAAGCGCTCTGCGGTGGAGCCCCTCCTGAGATCCCGGATGAACGGGTGCTGGAAATTAGGTTGTGCCATTGCCCTGCAAAACAACAACCCAAAGTGGAACCAAAAGAGCCAAAGAAAAGGTCAAGCCCACCCCCACACTTAAGAACAGAAAGCAGCCGAACCATGATTTCATCCATAGTTCGGGGGTCAAAAACTCGATAAATCAAGTATAATCTGGGTGGGGGTGCACATTCACAAGAAAGTAGGCAACTCAAGGTTCACATCCATATCAAATACACCCTCAAACTACATCATTAAGGGCCCCAACCGGTGGCCACAACATGGCAAGGAAAACAGGCATTTCATCGAACACCTTGTGTGCACTATTAAGTTAAACATGAAATTGGCCAAATTCTTGCACACAAGGGCTCAAACAAGCAAATGGGACTTTGCCCAACATAATTCAATCATATCCCATGCATTCCCCTCAATCAATTTCACACAAATCGCATGATTCAATAAGGTTCTCTAACATACACCCTACACACTCAATTCTCCAAAATTAACATAGTTAGGGACAAAATCAAACCTGGAGACTCAAGTAGAGGTGTAGGGGATGATGAGGGGAAGACAATGGAATCGACGAAACGCCGAAAAACTGGCCGGAATTGCTCGTCGGAGCCTCGCCGGATTCTCGCCGGAAATCGCCTCCGGCGACAAAGACGTCGCCCAAACTCGCTCAAATTCGAGGGATAGGCTGCTTTGGGTGTAGAAAGAGTGGGTTTGTTGGTGGTTTGGTGAAAAAAATTACCCAAAGTGGCCGAAAAAATCGAAAAAGGGTGGGTTTTGCGCGGTTTTCCGGCGAGGGGAGAGGTTTCCGGCGAGAGTTTTTGGTTTTCTGACCACTATGGCCGTGCACGGCCATTTATATAGCCCGTGCCTCGGCTGCACGGGCAGAGGCGCACGGCCGTGCATGTCTGGTTTTTACCCGTGCAGCCGACACGGCCTGGCCGAGCCGAGGCGCACGGCCGTGCACCTGTCGCTTTTGGCCGTGCACTCCTGGCCGAGAGCTCGCACGGCCAGGCCAGGCATAGCGCACGGCCGTGCAAGACAATGCCATGCCCGTGCAAGGCGCACGGCCAAGCCAGGCTGAGCGCACGGCCGTGCATTGTGCACTTTTGGCCGTGCGCTTTTGGCCGAGAGCTCGCACGGCCAAGGGGGGTACCCGCACGGCCGTGCAAGTCTAGGTTCTGGCCGTGCGACTTGCTGGGGTCCCGAAATCAACCTGTTTTCGCTCAAAAACGACACGTAACTCTGGATCAACGTCTCAAGATTAAAAAACACACAAAATCAAAGGAAAAAGAGTAAGAAAATGCAAACCTCGGTGGGGTTGCCTCCCCACAAGCGCTTCTTTACCGTCTTTTAGCTGGACGCCAGTATGGATGCTCAGGGAAGTGTAGGATCAGGTGCCTTCAAGAGCGGATCCACATCGCTCTTGAGGTACAACTTCAAATGGTGGCCATGCACGCGACGAATGTGGCCACCTGCATTTGCCAGCTCGACTTGGCCATCCGGTAGGATGCAAGCGAGTGAATACGCGGATGGCCAAGGTGGGGGCGGGACCAGCTCATAGTGGTCTCCGGCTTTCTTGCGAGCAGGCTTAGCTGCCTGCAGTTTCGGCCGCCACTCCTCCTTGATCTGTTCTTTGGGTGACGGAGTGGTCCGGAGTGGCGGCGAAGGTGGGGGAGGCGGGTCCTGCAAAATAGGCAGCACAGAAGGAAACACGACAGACTCGTGCTCCTGGTGAGATACAACATGCAGAGGTAACGAAGCAGGTATAGTGTTAGCCACTGAAAACGTTATTCGCTCCTCGCCATCCCTCAAAACTAAGGTCCCATCATGCACATCTATGAGAGCCTTGGCGGTGGCCAGGAAAGGCCTTCCCAGTATAAGAGGCACTTCTGTGTCCTCACTGATGTCCAGGATAACAAAATCCACAGGATATGTGAACTTGCCAACCTTAACCAGAAGGTCTTCCACTATACCCCTAGGATGCACTATAGATCTGTCAGCTAATTGAAGGGTCATCCTAGTAGCACGGGGTTCACCTAGGCCTAGTTTCATGAACAATTTATATGGAATAACATTAAAACTAGCACCTAAATCCGCCAAGGACTTCTCTACATGCAATCTATCAATAGAGCACGGGATAGTGAAACTACCTGGGTCCTTTTTCTTCTGCGGGAGCTTGTTCTGCAGAATAGCCGAGCACTCCTCGCTGAGCTCCACAGTGGCCAGCTCACTCAGCTTCTGCTTCTTTGAGAGAAGCTCTTTCAGAAACTTCGCATACTTCGGCATTTGCGATAGTGCCTCCAGGAAGGGCACTTGGACATTCAGCTTCTTTAGCATGGCCATGAAGCTCTCGAACTCTGTCTCCAGCCTGTCTTTGTGCAACCGAGTAGGGAAAGGGAGTTTAGGGACATACTCCTTCACTACTGGTTGCGGTTTAGGTGCAGGCACCTCAACCTCCTTCTCTACTTCTTGTTCAACCGCTGGAGATGCTGCAACAGGGCTTTCTCTCTCCGGTTCCCGAGCAGGGGGATCAACAGTCAGCTTGCCACTCCTGGTCATGATGGCATTGCACCGCTCATCCGGGGTCTGCGGATGAGGGATGGTCTGCGCTGGTAGAGTACCAGGCGCCCTTTGAGCCACTGCTTGGGCCACGCTCCCCAGCTGGGTCTGGATATCCTGCAAAACAGCCTGTGTGTTCCTCTGACCAGCTTCAAGAGCCAGGAATTTACCCGAGGCCTTCTCCATGAACTGCTCAAAGGAGTTGAATTTCTGAGCACTAGTACTGGCGAGAGAACCCACCAAGTCCCACAGTTCAGCCATCTGATCATTCTGCACTGGGGCAGCAGGTGCTGCACCTGGCTGCTGGAAAGGCCACGGCTGTGTTTGAGCAGCATGCCCCTGCATGGGCTGATAAAGAGACTGTTGTTGCTGCTGGAATTGCCCCTGTCTGGGCTGATATGCTGGCCTCTGGAAGCCTGGTGGTCCCTGGGGAGCTGGTGGTTTGGGATTTGGCCCAGCCCAGGAGAAGTTAGGATGCTGGCGCCACCCCTCATTGTACGTGTTGCTGTAGGGGTCATTGCGCCTGGCATTGTTGATGAAGTTGACCTGCTCCTGGGGTGTGGTTGATTCCTTCATCGCCTGGCAGTCCTCCACCGTATGATGGGTGCTTTCGCACCATTGGCAGAGCATCGCCTGCTGCTGTCCGGTTCCTGGAATCATCCCGGAACGATCGATAGCTGAGACCAGCTTCGATACTACCTGCACCAAATCAGATGACTGGGTGCCCACAGCATGCACACCCCGTCCGGGTGCTCGTCTCGATCTCCTGGCAGTGCCCCAGTCATAACCGTTCTCCGCCATCTCCTCAAAGAGTTGATTCAGCTGTGGCGGGGTTTTGGTCAGCATGTTCCCGCCACAAACCGAATCGATCAGCTGCTTGTCCTCCGGGAAGAGGGCGTGATAGAAGGTGCCCACCTTGAACGCATCGTTGAAACCATGGTTGGGACACCTGAGAAAGAGGCTGGTGTACCTCTCCCAAGCATCCCTAATTGTCTCATCCTCATCCTGAGAAAAGTGTGTAATCTGCTTCTGGAGATCAGCTGTCTTGGATGGAGGATGGTAGCGGGTGAGGAACTTGTCCGCCAGGTTGGCGAACGTGGTGATGGAGCCCGGAGGTCGAGTGTCTAGCCACTCCTTGGCCTGCCCCTCCAGAGTGAATGGGAAGTACCTCAGCTGGATGGCATCTGCTGGTACCCCATTGATCTTGATTCCATCGATGAGCTCGTGGAATCGCCTGAGATGTGATCGAGGGCACTCTCCCTCCTTACCACGGAACACTACTGAACCGCGCAGCATGGTCATCACAGAGGTGCTCACCTCAAAGTTGTTGGCTGGGACTTGAGGGTGTTGAATGGGTGACCTCATGTCCGCAGCCCTAGCGGTCCAGTAGGATCCCATGGTCTGCTCCCCGGGGATCACATCGTTGTTCTGCGGATCACCCATCTCTCCTTCTTCTCCTTCTTCTCCTAACTGCAGCTGTGTTAGCGCCTCCTCCGCAGCCAGTCGCGCCTTTAGAGCCCGCTTGAAGTTCCTGCAAGTTCGTTCAAGCTCCTGGTCTAATGGTAGTAGATCTCCCGACTGGCTACGGGTCATGCACTACCTGCCCACAATCAGCAGAAGCAACCCGTGAAGGCACACAGGTGGAAGAGATAAAATGCAGTAAATAAAAGCTAGAGTAACAAATTCTCACGTTTCCCCAATAATCCAGAGGAGTCCCCGGCAACGGCGCCAAAAACTTGACACGCTAAAACACAACACCTAACAATGGCCAAGTGTAACCAATGAAAGGGACTGCAGTATAGGCAAGTTTAATTATCAACCCGGGGTCTAGATCTACTACTTACTCCGTGATTCTCTATTATCTAGCAAACTAAGTCGAGTGATTGTTGTGAAAAGTAAAAGCAACAAGAAAGCAGTAATTTGTTCGAGTTTCTAAAGCAGGCAAGAGTCACTCGGGATCGAGTCCCCCTAGCCCCTTAGTTAGGTTCAGTTGCAATTCACTGGTTGATTTACTGTTGATTAGACTGCGGAAGATCCGACAGTAGCTTGGAATCTCTTAAGCTGACCAAGCCCTCTCAGTCTAACTACCCGGCAGACGACTAGTCTTTACCGGGATAGAAAGCTGAGGCTATGAACACAGAACTCCACTACTGGCGCCAAGAACACCAGTACAAAGCAGTAAACTGGCTAACTCTCGTATAGCCAATCTCCTACTATCGAATGAAGAGGCTCTAACAACCTAATCAGATTCTATCTATCTCAGGTTGCAGCAGAAATTGAGAAAAGCTGATCAGACTCAAATCAATTCATTCAACATGCGTCATTCGATTAAAATCAAACAGTAATATCATCCCAAGTCATTACAATCAAATCCCTAACACAAGGAACTAGGGTTCTTCATACCCAAGTGAGAGAAGGGTTCTACTCCATAGAGAGAGAAGAGAACAAGAATCGGATTAGTCATACTCATAACGATGAGGATAATCTGCTCCGGGACGATGATTTCCACTTCTATGACGATCTCCAAGCTCGATTCGATGAAATCCAGCTCTAAGACAGCTTCTAGGATGTGTTCTTCGCACTTTCTCTCTCTAGGGCTCTGTTTTTGCTCTGAAAACACGATTCTCCCACTTCTGGCTCGGAATAGGCTCTAAAACAGGGTTTCCCGACTTGCACGGCCAGGGTGCACGGCCGTGCACATCACCATTCTGGCCGTGCACTCCAAAACGCGCCGTTTCATTTAGTCGGCCTTCAACCATCTTGCACGGCCAGGTGCACGGCCATGCAGGGATCCCGGCCAGCCCGTGCTCGGCCTCGGCCAAAGGCGCATGGCCATATGGCTCAGGTGCACGGCCGTGCAGCCTCCCTGGTCTGCCCGTGCACTCCCCAAACAGCTCGCCATTCGTCCGTTCTTCGTCCAATCGACCCCAGACTCGCTCCTAAGCCTTCATTCACGTACTAGGACCTGAAACATCACAAACAAGCACAACCTAGCGTGAAATCGGCCTAAAACACGAGAATCAACACCTCAAACGGTGTAGGAATGGGGGTAAAAACATGTGTAAATGATGGTCTATCAAACTCCCCCACACTTAACCGTTTGCTTGTCCCCAAGCAAACCAAGTCAGACACTAGGTAAGCTTACATATTTCAATCAACCAACATTGGGGACAAGTCATAAAGGCACAGAACACGTGAATCACACTGGTTTTCAAACATCAATACATGCACACCCTCAATAACAACCTGGACAACCACCACAAAGGACATTCGAGTGCAGCAAATCGAGTAAAGGAAGAGTCTCCCTTCTGTTCACTGGCCAACCTAGACTTGATTCAACCACTTACTCAAAACAGTCAACTCATGCATCCAACTCAAGACATCAGAATAGAGACCGAGCAATCTAGGTCCTCACCGGGGTACAAGAGCATATAGAAAATGAAAATGAATCACTCACTCTCGACCAGTGGGGTCAGGACAATTTGATGCGAAAGATGCGCATGCTATTTCTCTCAATACCTATCATCTCTTCACCATGATGGCAACCTCTAAATGCTAGAGTTCACATATGGGGTGTCACCACTAACTAATCAGGAGGTCTTAGACACAGGTTCAAATGACTGGCTAGGGTCTTGGACATGGGGAAAAGGCCTTTTAGGTGGTGGAAGTATTCATAGCAAAAGGTTCCACATTTTCCAAACACACAATCACAGTCAAACAACCCGGTATTTTCTTTCTGCTATTCTGCATTCTCAATATCTTAAGATCACACAAGAGCGAAGGAGGCATAAACATCAGCATTTCCAAGCCAGACTGCTAAGAAACACTGCTTACTAGGCATTATTCAGATTTTCGGTAGTGGCTCTCTTTTGCTTTCAATTTTTTCTTTGTTTCACTTTCATTTTTCTTTTCATTTCTTAAGAGAGCCACCACTTCTGCATAAATTTCAAACACCTGCCCAACTTTTAAGCACTACCTCCAACACTCACATAGACTTTAGCAGAAATAGCAGAATATATATAAAAACCACTCTGTGGAACCTTCTAAAAGATGCAACAACGGTGATTTTTTTCCATTATAGACCAAAAGAAAGGATAACACACGGCTCAAAGGGGCTGACTAGGGGATATGACACATCAGGACAGTCAGTTTTGGGCGTGGGCTAATCCTATGCCCCCATCATCTCAGCTAGTGACAACGTGAATGCTACACATCATGGAAGAGGGATCTATCGCACAAGAAAGAAACGAGCAGGCTCAAATCTCACATGGCTACCTATATACTCTATCTCACATTCTGATACCCTGAACTAGATGCATAAACGACTGTCAAGAACAAGTAATCAGATCAAGTCAGATCAAGTCACAGTTGGCAAGCAAACAGTTGAAAAACAGAACCCCTAAATCGTTCTACTGCACATCTCAGTCCTCATCATAGGTTGTCCTAGTCATAAACAAGTTGTCATGCATTAATCCGAAAACCAATCAATTCATCCATCAAAACAGTGCCAATATGATCAAACAACAGTACTTGGAGCCCTCAAATCGTAAGATTCGGACAGCGGACTAGGCTCCAAGCACCATCATAAATATTCCAACCGATACAAAGCATCCCCCCCACACTTAAGCACGACATTGCCCTCAATGGAGTAGAGGGAAAGATAAGGGGAACGATGTTACCGGGTAAGAACAGCCGTGCACGGCCTCCCTGGTCTGCCCGTGCACTCCCCAAACAGCTCGCCATTCGTCCGTTCTTCGTCCAATCGACCCCAGACTCGCTCCTAAGCCTTCATTCACGTACTAGGACCTGAAACATCACAAACAAGCACAACCTAGCGTGAAATCGGCCTAAAACACGAGAATCAACACCTCAAACGGTGTAGGAACGGGGGTAAAAACATGTGTAAATGATGGTCTATCAGCTGGCAAGGGTCATTTGGCTCATTTTGGTACACATCCCTTCAATGTGTATGATCCAATTCTTTGTAATTGGCTGTTGTACGACTTCATGGCTGTCTTCATGGATTGATGTATTATTAATATGAACTAGGACACTTTGACGTCCGTCTTTCTACAAAAAAAAATGGATATCAATGTGTAGATCATAATTAATGCGTTCTATTATGCAAAAAAAAAATTAACTTCAGAGTTAATAACGAGTTCTGCAGGATCCGATTAAGAAAAATAGGGGATTTGAAAAAGTACATTCTCTCTCATTTGGACCCGTGTCAGGCTGTCCGCAAAAAAATATAGGGATGGCAAAATTACTAGCCTGCCCCTCTTTTTCCGAATTAATGTGGACCATTGGATGAGAGAAGAGATGGAGGGTAAATGATAGGGTTTTGTACGGATGGATTTTGTATCTTATCTAGGGACAGACACACCTTTACGAATTAATGTCTGAAATTTTTGTGAGGAACCCACATTTTTTGTGTGAAAAATTCGAACACGGAACCTCCAACACACCTCCAATAACTGCAGCCAACATACCTTATTACATTACAAAAAGTTTATTGTGGGGTAAAAAATAATAAAATTGGTGAAGTTTATGAATAATTTTTTTAATTAATTAATTATTTTTTAATTTATTTTTTTTGGTCGGCACACCTATCCCAAATTATCTGGGTCCGCCACTGATCTTATCCCTTCCTTTTTTTACTTAGATTTAAATCTAAAACTAACATTTAAACAAAGAAAAGCCCGAACTATAATACTCAATATAATTCAACACTGCTGTTACATTCTCCATGCAAACCTTGTCCTTCGATATGGCAATTTGAACCCCCTGACTCGCGATGGGTCGAGTATTACCCGACATGCAGTAGTATGGACAGGGCATGGACATCCCCTTCTGACCTACTCTACCAGTCTCGTCCGTTCTTGGTCGATTCTATCTCGATTCCTTACAATATTTATTCATATTTTTTATATTTTTTACATTTTCCAACTAGTTATTTTTTTAGATAAGGGTGATATAGGTTTACTTTATGTGATAAGTACTACTGAAAGGATTTTAACTTGGAGGTCCCAGGTTCAAAGCTAGTTGTATTACCACTAACCAAGTCATTGTTAGTACCTTTTCCAACTAGTTAGACTTGATCCTTCTCAATTACCCATTCTATTATTACTATTTTTCATTCATAAAGTGCTTTCACTTTGTTTTGTCGTAAAAAGTAAAATTTTGTGTGTATTTTTTAAAAATAACAAATAAGAGTTAGTCAAATCGCTCCGCCTCATACATGCGGGTATTACCCGCACTTGTTGCAAAATGAATATGAGTACTAAAGTACTCGTCCCGCTCCGCCCATTGCCATCACTACTCGTCCTCTCCAGTTTTTGAAACTTCGTCGCGATTTAGGTCACCCAATTCGTGTCCCAACCATCGGCGCTCCCACTTTAGAGCGTGAAAACACGCTTTCTCTTTAGAGCTTTGATAATTCACGAATTATACTGATTGGGAACGCGAACTATATTTGGAAATTCGCAGTCTTTCTAATGAATTGGGTTTTACTAGAAAGCAAAGAGGAAAGATTAGTTGTTCTCGTTAGCCGGCGGTTCAATTGCCTTTCGGCTGTGAATTGACTGTAGCCGATCCATTCGTTTCTTGATCCCACAACAAAGTGTTGTCCACCAAGAGATCTAACAGACCCATAAAAGATTCATTTGGTGGTTGCATGGAGAAATTGATCATCAGAAGGGAAAAAAAACCAGAGAGGATTGGTCGCCAGGGTTAAAAAGGAGATGGGAGAAGAATAGAGTTCTTACTCTGCTTCGGATAAAAGATAGAAACTTGAGAAAGAGAGATGTCAGAATTGAAGCGTGGCAATAGATAATCCAAACCAACACGAACGAACACAAATTTAATGTGGTTCACTAACACAATGTGTGCTAGCTAATCCCCGGGCAGGGGAGAACAAATTTCATTGATTTGAGGAGAGTACAGGTTACAAACCAAATTCCGGAACGGACAAACCAAACAAACTAACCCGACTGACCTTACTACAGACTAGGGTGGTGAAGAGTATTTATAGAACTCTTCTCCTAATCCCAAACAGAAAACCCAATACCTTTTCCAAAACATACAAGGAAAAAAAGGCCAAACCCAAACCCAAATAGAATAGGCCTAAAACACAAAACAAACCCAATCAAATTCAAGTCATATTCTAACAATCTCCACCTTGACTTGAATTCTCTCTCAAATACCAGATATACTAGACGCAACCAAAGTTGCCAAATGTACCCAAATGCCTCCAAATCAACTGTACCAGAATCTCCCCTGCCTCCAAATGCCCTTAAGGGCGGTCAACAACTCAAACCATTCAGCAAGTCCAACCCATATTGAGACTTGCCATTCAGAACCAACTTGCTGCACTTATCACCAACAAAACATGTCAAAACAGAACCTTGTAGACTATACAAGGAACCCCGCTTGGCACCTTTCAAAATCACCTTAGAACCCTTGTAGACAGACAACACTCCACCTTCACCTTTGAAACTGAAACCCTTGTTGTCCAGTAGACTCAAAGATATCAGATTCTTAGTCATCTCAGGAATATGTCTAACATTGTTCAAGGTGCGAATAGAACCATCATGTGTCCTCATCCTGACGGAGCCTCTTCCAACAATCTTACAGATAGCACCATTAGCCATAGAAACATGTCCTCCATCTATCTGCTCATAAGTTGAAAAATACTCCCTGCTTGGACACATATGATAATCAGCTGCAGTATCCAAATACCACACATCCTGATGATGTACCTGCTCATTCACTGCTAAGGCTAAACCATCTTCAGAATCAGAGTTAGTTTCTTCCGCCACAGCAGCAGATGATTCCTTCTTCTCCTGATATTTCTTTAGTTTAGGACAATCAAATTTCCAATGTCCTTTCTCTTTGCAGTAATGACAGATATCATCCTTCAAACCAACAGAATTCGAATTTATATTCGCCTTCCTATTACAAGATTGTTGTCTCCTACTACTCGTAGCAGCCAACCCAGATGCCTGATTTTCCGAACCTGAACCAGACGCCTTATGTCGAACCTCTCTAGTATGTAGAGCAGATTTGACATCTTCCAAAGACAAACTATCTTTCCCAGCAATAAAAGAATCCACAAAATTCTCATACGACCGTGGCAAAGATACTAACAGAATTAAGGCAGCATCCTCATCATCTATTTTAACATCAATATTCCGCAGATCTAACAAGATAGTATTGAGCTAATCTAGATGATTCCTGAGAGATGTACCTTCCTCCATACGCAAACTGAACAAACGTTGCTTCATATGCAACTTGTTGGTTAAAGACTTTGTCATGTATAGACTTTCAAGCTTCAACCACAAGCCCGCAACAGTCTTCTCAGCAGAAACCTCAGTGATGATGTCATCAGCCAAACAAAGCAAGATTGTAGAGTGAGCTTTCTCCTCCAAAGTAATCCATTCTTCTTCATCTATACTTTCCTTCTTCGATTTTCCAGACAACGGAGCCCACAAACCCTGTTGTTTCAACAGTGCTTGCATCTTGATCTGCCACAAACTGAAACTGTTTCTTCCTGTAAACTTCTCAATCTTCATACTGATAGCAGCCATTCTTACTATCAAACAAACTTCAACCAAACTTCTCACCAAACAAGCGAGACCAAAACACAATTACCCAAAGTCAACTTCAAAGTGACTCCTCCACCGAACCAAGCTAAAGAATCAAAGGTTATACCTCCACAAAGCAAAACTCCAGTCCAACGCCAAATTCCCAAAACCGCAACCAGGCTCTGATACCACTTGTCAGAACAGAAGCGTGGCAATCGATAATCCAAACCAACACGAACGAACACAAATTTAACGTGGTTCACTAACACAATGTGTGCTAGCTAATCCCCGGGCAGGGGAGAGCAAATTTCACTGATTTGAGGAGAGTACAGGTTACAAACCAAATTCCAGAACGGACAAACCAAACAAACTAACCCGACTGACCTTACTACAGACTAGGGTGGTGAAGAGTATTTATAGAACTCTTCTCCTAATCCCAAATAGAAAACCCAATACCTTTTCCAAAACATACAAGGAAAAAAGGCCAAACCCAAACCCAAACAGAATAGGCCTAAAACACAATACAAACCCAATCAAATTCAAGTCATATTCTAACAAGAGAGACGGAGGAAAGTTCAGATTTTGTGGTTAGGATGAGCATATGGTGAATTAGTAGATCGATCGCCAGGAAAGAGAATGAGATGGAAAAAATGGAGCTCTTGCTTGCTTAGAGAAAAGAGAGCAATGGTGGTGCAGGGTGTATGCTCTTTGCCTATGTGCTGTGCATCCTGGTCAGCCACAGTGGCTGCTGCTTGTTCTTTTTGCAGAAGGAAAAATGGTGCTCTTGCAGGGATGGTTTGGTGCTTCCTGGTGGCCTCGATTTGGAAGGAGCGTTGCCGAAGAATACATGATGGGGTCTCACACTCCGCATCAGAGTTGCAGGCCCTAATCAAGCGAGATCTTTTGATTATTGGAGAAACAAGGTGTATCTTGGGGGATATGGAGTGTATTGGGGTTCTGTGATGTTTTGGCTTAGTAGTCGTTGCTGGTGTTTCTACTGTAGTAGTTAGTTGTGTGGTTTTACAGGCTTTTGGGGGGTGTCATCATGATAACCCCTTTCGTTGTATCTGGTTTCTTCTAGCTTCTTGCTAGCTTGATTAATAAAATGAGAGCACCTGATTCAACGAGAAAAAAAAGAAAAGAGAGCAATTGGGAAAGAGAGATGTTAATGAAAAAAATTAGAATCGGAAATAATGAAATGAAAAATAAAATAGTTATGGAATATATATTAGAATTATTATTAAAATTAAATTAAATTGCAAAAGAGTATTCATCCTTTATCATTACTTGTGTCTATATAAATTGTATTATATTAGATTTTTCTTCATTTTGTTCTCAGTATTTTGAATAATTTTATATTATTTACAATATAAACATATATTATATTAGTTGAATAATATAATAATAACATTTTATTTACGCTTTCAATATTGAATTCTTATCATTTAGACGCTTTCACGCTCTCGCTCCCACTCCAGGAACTGGTTACCTAAGTCACGACCATCCATTCTAACATACAAAGCCAACGCCCATGTTCCGTTATTAAAGAGCTAAAGAACATACCAAAATGATTTTGACAACCAAAAACAAACAACAGAGGGCAGGAAATGTAGAAAATCCCGTCGCAAGACGGATTTCTCCTCGTATAAAAAAGGTAGAAAATCCATTAGGGATGCCACTATGGAATCATAGAGACGGAGTTGGTCGAGAGCGGCGTTGATTTTGCCTTCCATCGTTAAAGGTTTGGCAGCAACGACCGAAGGGGATGGGCATATAGGTGTCAATCGGGCAGGTTCGGGCGGGTTCGGGCTGGGTTCAATTAGGTTGCGGATTAGTTGGGTTTCGGGTTCATCGGGTTGCGGGTTTATCGGGTTCGGGTTCATCGGGTTGCGGGTTTATCTGGTTCGGGTTCATCGGGTTCGGGTTCAAACGGTTTACGGGTTAGTCAGGTTGTGGGTTCATCGGGTTCGGGTTCAATCGGGTTGCGGGCAAATCGGGTTCTGGTCCATCGGGTTTCGGGTAGGTTGCGGGTGGATCGGGTTAAGGGTTGTTCGGGTCAGCACATCGAGTAACTTACTCCTTACTCGTTACCAACTTAGACATTTTACTAATTTAAAATATTTTTTACAAATTTTAACCAATTTCTTTCTACCTCGTATATACACTTAATTAAAAAAAAACTAGTCAAAATGTGGAATCAATTTGTATGACTTGCAAATTGTTATGTAATTAATCGTAATTGGTAAAGTACACTAGCTAATAGTAATGGTGATATCAACATTTGCAACCAAAAGACACCATTTATGGTTTATTTGATATTTTAGTATTATTTCAGTAATAATTGGATTAAAGTATCTCGTTTAGTATAACCATGCAAATCTGGTATCTAGCGTGTGGTTTTTGGCAAAAGCAGAGTTGTAGAAGGAGTTATTTCGAAATAACTCATTCCCCAAATAATTTCAGTAAATTGTTGCCAAACGAGTTATTTGTAAAATTATTCGAATTACCCTAAAAACTGAACCATTAAAGATTAACTATCAAATTTAGTAAAACTGTTGTGACTTCAATAATAACTTACTCAATAACATATATCCTATACACTCAGCATTACCCTCATTCGATAATATTAAGTTAGTATATGTTAATGATCGTATACTCTAAACCATCAATACATTATACATTAACCACATACCCTATGGCCTATACCCTAAGCATATATCTTTATGAGTTGTGATTTTGCTAGTATAGTTAATTTAAAGTGAAATTCATACTTTGATTTTCAAAAAATAGATAAAAAAGTGATATTTGCTATACCCTAACCATATATCCTATACTCTACACCATATACCCTGTACCCTAACCACGTACCATAAACATAAATTAAAAAGGGATCTCCTGCCGTTAAAGACTTCAAATGACTTCAGGTGAACATATGTTAATATAAACTTAGAACCGTCAAAACCATCAATACCTTATACCCTAACCATATACTCCCTAAACTATCTGTACCTTATACCCTAACCATATACTTCCCACCCAAACCTCCCTCTCATTTTCCATTCCAAACTGACCCGCAACCCGATTAACCAAAATTTTCAAAACCGCACCTTGACTGAGTTATTGCAATCGTATGAATTAACAGGCCAAGTTTAACCCCCATTTTGAAATAAAAGTTCAACTCAAAGACAACTTAAATGTGCCAAAAATTTTACTAAGTGTTGTAAAATAACAATAATGTAGTGTTGAAGTTGCAATGAATGTAGAAGCATAGAAAACAAGTAGACAAATTAAATGAATTTTTCTAAAACAAATTATTGTTGTAACTAATAGTTAATATAGTTATTAGATCATAAACAATTGCACATATATATTAGCCTTCAAAGCATATAAGAATAAATTTAATTAGTCATGCTCTCCATATAAATATTAAATATTCATATTTCAAAGGTTAAATTTTTTAAAAATAAAAAAATTGAAAACACCAAATTTGTTTCCTTCTTCCTTTTCACAAAACAAATACAAAAATTCTCCTCATTCATTCTCCTTCCATAAATTAGAAACACTCAATTTTCCCTCTTCTTTCTCTTCCATAAAATTGAAGAACAAAATTTCCCTCTTTCCTCCTTCCTTCCACAAAAGTTGAAAACTCAAAGTTTCCCTCCTTATTTCTCTTTCATAATCAAAAGAATCAAACTTTCCCACTTCTTTCTCTTTTCACAAATCAAAACCAGCAAAATCCCCCTTGTTTCTTTTCTAAAAAATCCATGAAACCAAATTTCCCTCTTCTTTCTTTTTCCAAAAAGTTGAATGCAAAAGGAAAACTTGTGAGACGTAATTAATTTTATTCCCTCCTTGCTCTCTCCTCTTTCCCTAGGGTTTTTGCGTAATATTTGCGATGGCGGCCTCGTCGTCGGAATTTGCTCTGACGACGAGCAAGGGCTCTGGGGTAAGTACTTGGGCTCAGCTGTTTGATATCCCTCAGGAGAATAGGATGAAGTTTCGTTCTCCACAGCGTGTGAATGATGGATTTCGAATTCCTCGGGAGGTGAAGAAAATGGGGGAAGAGCGCTGGCGAGATTGCCTCATAGGGCAGTTTGTTGGTGCTCAACCTAAGGTGGCTCAGCTTCAGACCTGGGCTACTGCAATTTGGGGGAGAGATGGTATTGTCCGTGTTTCGCGTTTTGGGTCTCGTATGTTGGTGTTTCAGTTTCCCTCTTCGTCTACAAGTAAGTGGATTTTTCGATCAGGTCCGTGGCATTACCAGGGTAATCAACTTTACCTCCGGAAATGGTCTCCAGGAATTCAACCAGTGACTCCGTTGGTAGAATCACTTTTGGGTGACAATCTGGGGTATTCCACTTGAATATCATTCGATTAATGGTTTGGAGTGGATTGCTAGTACTCTGGGTCCACCTCTCTGGATGGATAAAACTACCAGGGTGGGAGGATAGTTGGGGTTTGCTAAGGTGTGTGTGGATCTTTCGGCGGAGTGTGGATTCTCCTCTAAGGTTCGTCTCTATCCTGATGATGATCCATTTTTTGATGTGGCTATTGAGTATCTGAATCTGCCTAGGGTGTGCTCGCACTGTCAAGTGTATGGCCATGATTGTTCAATCTTGGCAAATAGTAATAAGAAGTGGGTCATTAAGGGGGCAAACAAGTCTTCTGATCCTATCTCTACAAATGCTGAACAGGGAATTGACAAAGTTGTTCAGGACGCTTCTGTTGAAGATGTGGTAGTGCAAACTGAAGTGGATAATGGGAATGTTGAGGTAAGTTTAATGTCTACTGATTTGATTTCCAAAGGGAAGGAGGTGGATTTTAGTGGACAGGAAGCTCCTACTCCTACGCCTATCGGGAGTACTGCTGCTAGTTTTGTTGATGTTGTCCTAGGATCATCAGTCCAGGCCGGGAGTTCTAGTCAACCGAAACAAAAGTTTGTTGGGACTATCTCACCAGATTCTGGGAGGGTAGTTTCTCAGACACATGCAGCTGAAAAGGAGAAGGAACCTAACCCATGGATTACTGTTGGAAGTTCTAAACAGAAGCCATCTACATCTCGAGTTGCACCAGTTCTTCCTCGTAAAGGGGGGAGGGCCGGAAAGAAAAGATGAAGATTCTCACTTGTAACATCCGGGGGTTTAATGACCCAGATAAGAATAAAGCTGTCAGGCAGCTAGTTAATAGATACAATATAGATATCTTAGTTATACTTGAGCCTAGAGTTAGAGAAAATAAGGCAGATGAATTGATAAGTAAGCGTTTTCCAGGTTGGGAGTCTAAAGTGTCCAATAATTCTAGTGGTTTGGGCAAGTTATGGTTATTTTGGAAGTCTGGTATTAAGCTCACTGTTCTCCATAAGACGGATCAGTTCATTCATATGATGGTTGCTTCAGGAGTCCCGTTTTTCCTCTCGGTGGTTTATGCATCAAATGAGGAACTGGGCAGGAGGGTTCTTTACAAAGATTTGGAAAATTTTGGAGTTGGCTCAGCTCCTTGGGCTGTGCTGGGGGATTTTAATGCAATTGGTGATGTAAGTGAGGCCTCTAATTCACCTTAGTTCTCTAGTAGCATGTCTGATTTCAGGCAGTGGCAATTTGACTGTGAGTTAGAGGAGCACATGGCATCAGGTCCGTGGTTCACGTGGATGAATAAGCAATTGGGTAACCCAATTGCCAGGAGACTGGACCGTGTGTTTGTCAATGTTAAGTGGTTCGAGGGTTTAACTTCTAGCACTGTTGATCTGTTGGATCCATCAGTGTCAGACCACTGTCCAATACTTCTAAATTCTGATAGTTCTGTTAAATCTTCGCCAAAGCTTTTTAAGTTCTTCAAATTCTGGATCAAGCATCCAGGTTTATGGATCTGGTTAAGGAGGCTTGGATGGTGCAAGTAGAAGGGTCGCCTTTAGTTCGTGTTTGTAAGAAGCTGAAGATCCTCAAAGGGTTACTCAAGCAGTTGAATAAAGATGTTTACTCTGATTTAAGTGAAAGAGTTCGTTTAAAGGCGGCAGAATTGTTGGAAGCTCAGGTTGAGGCCTTAAAGCACCCTTCTCCTATCACTTTTGAAGTTGAGCTTAGGCTTGCTAAAGAGGCAAAAGAGTTAAGAGAGGCTGAAGAGTCTTTCTTTCGATAGAAGTCTAGAGAAGTCTGACTCAAAGAGGGTGATTCGAACACTCCTTATTTTCATAATCCAGTTAAAAGCCGGCAGAAGAGGAACATTCCTTAACATTATGTACCACAAGATACCACCTCGTACCAGGGTGGTATTGTATGGTACTGTGTCGTATTTTTTGGTCTTGTAATTTGTTCTCCCAGAAATTTGTAGATCCAATAAATCATGATGAACTCGTTCCTTCTGTGCAAACATTTTCAAAAACGAATTAAAAATGAAGAAAATACCATATGGTATGCAGTTGGTACCGAGAGACAAAAATATTGAAAATGGATATCGTTTTGTAGAGCAAAACGAACTCGTTCCATCTGTGAAAAAAAAAAAAAAAAGAAATCCGAGTTAAAACGAAGAAAATATGAGCCGATTAAGAAAGTTAGGAAAAATAAAAATGACATTTAATTCTCCATCCTTAGATCTGAATTTTTTAAATGAAAGGTCCAAATTTATTTATTAATTGGTGCATATGGTTATGCACCCTATCTTGAGCCACACTAAAATTGGAATTAAGTGGTAACTGACCTGACCCCCTAAGCCTAAATTAACTTAAGTGGTATTCCTTCATCAATTAAAAAAAAGTAAGTAGGATATTTCTCGCCAGAAATGTAATTCTTGAATTTGAGTTCACCATACAAACTTATCACCTGAATCCACACATCGAAAGGAAGTCAATTCAATAAAAAAATCTTGCAATATAAATACATTAAGGGGTCGTTTGGAGAACAGGATTCAGGACATGGATTCACTGAATCCGTAGATTTTGTAGAAAGTTATGTTTTTTTGTTGCTTTCTGTATTATGGATTCTAGCTTTAGAGATTTAAAATCTATAAAATCTGTGGATATCAAATCTCTCATAATCAGAGAGATTCTATATCTTGATTCGTGAGATTTTTTCTCCTAATTTTTCTCTTACTTCTGTTTATTTATCACATGAAATATATCTATCAACAAAGTTTTTAACATTTCTTGAACCACTCTAATTTTTTTTATTAAGGATACAAATTTTATTTAATATAAAATTAAATTTTTTTTTATTTTAATTGAATGTTAACAATCTGTTTTCAACAATCTGGAAAGTTAAAATTTTTATATTGTTGACAATCTATAGATTTAAACTCATATTCTCCAAAAGACTTCCAAAAGACTTCTAAGTTTTTAGCTAATACCAGCAGAAAACTATACCCAAAACCTTGACCAAAGTATGCCAGTCAGTGACGGCCACGGCCACGGCCACGGCCTCTTCTTGTTGCTTTGCCAGCTCCACGTTTGCCCCCTCCACGACCACTTCTACCACCACTATCAAAATTTGCACTTAGCCTTTTATATTCTATCGGCAATGGAAGGATGTTGTCGATACAGGTCATGACGCAGAAAGGTTCCATAGAACCATTTTCCCAAACAATGAACAATGATCGATTGTCCCACAACGTTGGCCATTCTCGGATTTCAAATGAAGGGATCCCCCCCGAACCAGAACCAGGCTTCATCTTCTCCTCCCACTCTGGATCACCCTTCTTCAGCAAATCGAACACCATCTTGTAGTCAACCTATATACAGTCGAACCACAATTCATTAGTCCTAAAAGAATAAGGCAACCATCCAAAATCTTCGAGTGTGCATACCTCAGAGGTAAAAGGAGTATTAAGCGGCCAGTCTACGAAGAGTTTCTCGAAGTACGAAACCAGCTCAGCCGAGCTCCGAAATCTGCTCATACCCAAGGTGACTCCATCTTGGCCGTCTTCTTTATGATGACAGCTGCAAGGACCAGCAATTGTTTCTCTGAGTTCCTCTGGCAAGGGCAAGAAGTTGTCAACACACTTAATGTAGCAGAAATCCTCCATGGAACCATCTCCCCTAACGAGGTAGAAGCTTCGCAACTCGCTGCCGTACGCTGGATGGATTCGGACTTGAAACGATTCAATCCCAGAACCAATCTTTCTCTCCGACTCTGGATCGCCCTTCTTTAGCAACTCTAGTAACATAAGGTGCGCTTTCTACAGTCCCAAACAAACAACAGCAAAACCAACAGGTTGCAGACGGCAGGCACTCAAATCAACACAAAAAAAGAAAGGAACACCTCAGGCGTGATAACCTACCTCATTGATCGCCTGATTAAGCGGCGAAACAAGAAGCAGAGAGTAGTAATAATGAAACATATGAGAGGAATCCTGGAACTTGGATGGACCAAAGCTGAAATAGGTAGCCAATATCTCCTCCACACGCCGAGCTATTATTTCTCTGACTCCTTCTTCTCGTTCCTTAGCAGCCCTCACAGTATCCCAGCCTCCCAAATGGCATAAACAAACAGCATCAATGCCAATACCATGGCCTCTCAAATCTTTGGGCAAGGGAAGGATTTTGTTAACACAGCTTCTGAAGCAGAAATCCTCCCTGGAACCATCTTTCCTTACAAGAAAGAAGGTGCGGAAGCTGGTACACGTTGGGTGTTCTCGGACTTGAAATGATTCGACCCCACAACCAATCATTTTCTCCGGCTCCGGGTGACCCTTCTTCACCAAATCCAGCAATCCCCTAGTCTGTCTCTGCAAAAAGAACATTAGAGAGGAAGCAGCCGAATGAAATGGTATAAAGTCAGTACCGTCCAGCAGGGAGTAGGAGTAGAGCATAAACTAAAGCAACCCATCAAGTTCCTTTCCTTCCCCATCTAATTAAACAGGGCAGCTAGCATTCGACGGGGATCTCAAAGGAAAGACAAGTTAACCAAGGACATCATCACCATGTGTAACGTTCATAGCTGCTAAATCAGACACAAACTAAACAATGAACACAAGCTAACCAAGAAGCGGATGCCATGTCAGGTACTTGAAAGGAGGTAATCTTGGTTTCAAGAAAAGCAATTCGGTACAGAAACAAACGCAGTAGCAGCAAACTAAGTGGGAAGGAAACACACAATCAACAAGCAGATCGTAATCCAGAAGTCATATGCATTACAAAATTAATCAACAAACCTAGGTTGGGATTTCCGTGTAGACAGAGATACGAAATCAAATCCAGGACTATAAGAATCGATCGCACAACAACACGACTAGGAACAGAATACCTACATCGGGGATAGGGGTATTGTCTTGCATAAAGGTAACCAACCGGTGGAAATCCTGAACTAAATAACGGGCGGTCATGGGTTCCCACATTTCCGAAAAACAATTCATCCACAACACCTCCTCCTCCTTCTCCGCAGAATTTCCACCTCCTTCTCCGCCGGCTCCGACATCGGTTTCCCCCCGGTGCTTCTTCGAGGCATCATCGCTTCCGCCGTTTGGCCCTTCACCGGTCTCCTCCCTGTCCCGCTTCTCGACGGCAGTGGCCATTATCGCAAAGAATTTAGAAAAAGGAATTAGCACAAACCCTCGAAGGGAATTAGCCAATATATAGAATAACTAGTGTGGGCCCCGGCCAGTTGGCCGGGTAGAAGGTGAGGTATGAAATTTGATAATGGAATGGAATCTCTGATCTTAGCTTTGTTGCCTGCTCTCATGCTTATGTGGTTCATCAAATGCTTCAATGAGCAAACATGATACCGTTTTTATTTGTATTATGGACATTAAGAAGAAGAGAGGGGAAAGCTTCATTATGATAAGCTACTCTAGCAAACATGATACTCTTTTTATTACTAGGACTCATCATGTTAATTAGTGTAGATAGGCGCGCATTAGGCGAGTTAGACGGGTTTAATGTGGAAGGTCTATGATATAAGTCATCTACACATAACACTAAGCTATAATGATGTAAAATATTATGGAAAGTTCTCCCCTTTGAGAAAGTTTGGCAAGACTTCTTTTGGAATTTCTTAGGACATTACTGAGTTGTACGAATTTTAGGTGAAAATTCAGCCAACTACAACTAATTAGGTGAATTTAAACATGACCCGCACCCACCCGAATAAACAACATTGGATAGTTGGGTTCTTTTATTTGATATCATAATGATCAAATTATAGTGTATTTTATAGGGAATCGTTTGATATTTGTTAGTAAAAAACTAAACAGAAAGATCTATTTGGTTATTTTAAACATTAAAATGATTCTAAACATTTTCAGTTCCTTTTGAATTTCTATGGTTTTATTCCCGAATAAGTGATGTGCAAATGGCGAATTGCAGTCATCTCTTTTCTTTCACTATTTTTTATTTTCAAATAGAAAGTTTAAAAGTAAAGAATAATTAGAATTTGGCATGGCCGGACAAACAGGCTGAATTTCAAGTTCTGGCCCATTTTGATCAAGTCTAATTTATAATCACATGGTTCCCTGATACCCGATAAAAATCTCAATCCAAACCAGTTTGGTAGGTGAGTCCGTGTTTACCACCATTTTCTAGGGGTACGACAACGGCGGTTCCTATCCCAAATCGTGTTGTTCGTTCTTGATTTCCTTAGATTTTATCATGACGACAAGATGAAAGTTTTATAAAGCAAATTAATCGGCCAACGGGCCGAGTAAAAGCTAGCAACGATTGTAAGATGCTCATTTCCAGAAAATCAACGGGATAGGCGATTTTTATTCGATTTTCTGGAATTCGGTTTCTATAAAACTTACTCCACCTCATCATATTACCATAAACAATATTGTTTCACAAGGTAACAGGTACTTGATTTTGGTTCATAAGGACAATTTTTGATGCGTTGCATCGTTCATGTATCTTTTCTACTAAAATTCACTATTTTTATCACGTGTTTCCCAAAAATACTATACAACAATACAGCATATGAGCATAATCCATTTAGCAAGAAATGGGTTAATAGAAAAAAACAAACATACCACATGTAGAAAATACTACAAAAATCAGCTGAGAGCCTGAGACAAATACAGTTTCTATACATAAAACTGCTAGCGAGCATTATAAACTATACTTCTACCATAACCAAAGCATATAATCACTAATACAAAACTCAATCGCAGGTTTGGATAGAAAAGGTTGAAAGCTTTTTGTTGTTAACCCCTGACATAAAAAAAAACGAAGCAACATTAGTAAACATAAACCCCAATAGCAATCCTTAACTGAGAATCCCAATAATAAGAATACCAATTCCAACCTTCCCAATCCTATTCTACTGTGGAGCCAAGAACCACGACATACATGCTAAAAAGGCTTAGCAAGATACCACTTCTATCCTACCAGGACACCTCTTAAATACAAAGTGGCCAATTTGTATTCTGGGTAAAAATTAATTGCTTTCAATAACATACAAAAGTGGAGAAGTCAAAGGAAATCACTGATACATGACCTTTCCTTCACTGAGATAGGACTTCACTAGAGCGAGAGGAGACTTCTCATTCATTCTACGAATCCTCCAGCAATCAGAATTGCGATCAGAATCGATACACCAAAAGGGTACATAAACTAATTTTGAGCAAGCAAATATGACCAACTAATTGCAATTTCTTTTACAAAGCGGTTTCATTCATCAACTAAATGCACCCACCTCGTATATGAAAAGAGCAAGCATATATCAAAAGAGCAAGCAATCACAACACTCTGAATTTAATTGCTTTTGCATGCCGGTTTTCAACCCTGCGTAGTGCATGATGATTATGAGATCAGTATTATAGTCAAAGCAAGGGCGTACAGGTCTTGCTCCTAGCTCTCTTGAAATGCAGTTTTCCTAAATAGTTGGTTCATAACATCCAAAATTTTCCGCTAAGGGAGCAGAGAAACAACATGGTCATGAATCAAATTCAAGTAATTTTTTTTAAGGATTCTCTACAATAGCTATAGAAGTAAGATCAACTGCAACATTAACTCTGGTCAAAATTGATTTGATGTTTAGAATAACGTGAGCTTCAATTATCTCATAATCACCAACCACCAAACGCTAAACCAAAATATATGTTAATGAATGAGAAAAAGTATCACATTTGGTGTCAGGGAAGAGAAAAACTTACGCGATCTTCAATCAGTATCCAAACTACTCACCCAAGGTCAGGGCTCGGTGAATTAATTAGTGGCCAAATTCCTATAATATATAAACATTTTAGAGTTAGTCGAAGAAAATTAATCACTCTACATTTAAACATCATAATAGAAAAACAACAAAGTCCGCAACACATTATATCTGCTGTAGGTTCCAATTTCTGCACCATGTTTCAGGTTATATTTGGTTGGTATCAAACCTCATAAGGCTTTTGTCACTTCATTTGTCTCCCCACTCCTCTTTCTATCCTTTATCCTTTCCTATTAATTAGTTTGTAAGAGGTGATATTAACCTAGGATAGAGAAAAGACACAAGTTAAAGCAATGATTTCAAAAAAATTAGCTAATTGTATTGACGAAGAACCATAATATATCACACTGACTGAAGTGGAACCATAATAAATCAGCAAATTTATCCAAAAACAAAAAAAAAAGTAACAAAGCAGCAAATAATCGACAACATCCAGGGTAAGAACCAATAAAAAGATGTTGTTCTTGAAAAATATGCACACTCTGATGGCATCAACGATGATGCATGCAGAGCATCTATCTGAACTGGGGTTTCAAACTCTAAACACCCAAATTGGTTGAGCAATAAATAGGTATTCTCAATTCGGAGGGTGCATTCGAAAGAGTTGCTACCAAAACCAGAAAATGCAATCGAAAGAGCAAAAAAAAAAAGAAACTGCATTCAGCCTTTCAATTACCTCGGATGATGAAGCGAGCAAACTGTATCCATTTTCATGAATAGGGAGCAAAAGATCAAGCATCGTGCCTCTTTGGCTATGTTACGTCTGGACTAAACACAAAAGACATCAGCTTTTTTTTCTCTCCCACACTTTCCACCCAGATTTGATTGAATTAAAGGAATTACCCGATCTCTGTTTTTTGTGGAATTGGGATGATGACTTCAATTCGATTGCAGATATTGGTGTGATAACTGGGGCTTCACTTGTTCATCTTCCCTCCCTTCGCGGCAGGAGCTCGAAGCAGATACAAATGCGGGAATTAAAGCAATTAGCTTCGACGGCGTACCACAACGTGGTTGAAATTCCTTCGACAGACTCGTGGTAGAGATGATGGGAGTTAGGCGGCAGGCTATTGTATCGGAATTTGGTGGAGGAGAAGAAGGGGTTTCGTGAACCCTTTGGCTGCTCCGCCCGTAACTGAACCACCGGAGAATACCTAGTCTGGCGTTGCTCGCGGTTGGATCGACGATCAGTGAAAGTGAGCTGGGAGGGAGAAATGAAATGGGCAGGAATGAAGGCCAGTTGTTTGTTTTTACATTTTGCGCGCAGCCCAGGCAAGGTGCAGGCCGGGCAGACATGGAATGCGGAGAAATTTTTTTGCCGCTACTTCCAAAAATACCCCTCCGAGAAACGCTCTGGAAGCAGGGATTTTGAAATGGGGAAGCTTTTTTCTCCTTCAACGTATTATAAGTACTAGTGTGGGGCCGGCCAGTTGGCCGGAGGAAGGTGAGGTATGAAATTTGATAATATAATGGGGTGTATAGCTTATTGTTGTATAGTTTTTTTTGGGAAATTCGTGATAAAAATAGTGAATTTTAGCAGGAAAGAGACATGAATGATGCAATGAATAAAAAATCGGCCTTATGAACCAAAATCAAGTACATGTTACCTTGTGAAACAATATTGTTTCTGGTAATATGATGAGGTGGAGTAAGTTTTATAGAAACCGAATTCCAGAAAATCGAATAAAAAATCGCCTATCCCGTCGGTTTTCGGGAAATGAGCATCTCACAATCGTTGCTAGCTTTTACTCGGCCCGTTGGTCGATTAATTTGCTTTATAAAACTTTCATCTTGTCGTCATTGTGCTTTCTGGTTTTTGTTAGGCCATGATAAAATCTAAGGAAATCAAGAACGAATAACACAATTTGGGATAGGAACCGCCGTTGTCGTATCCTAGAAAATGGTGGTAAACACTAAACACAGACTCACCTGCCAAACTGGTTTGGATTGAGATTTTTATCGGGTATCAGGGAACCATGTGATTATAAATTAGACTTGATCAAAACGGGCCAAAACTTGAAATTCAGCATGTTTGACCGACCCATGCCAAATTCTAATTATTCTTTACTTTTAAACTTTCTATTGGAAAATAAAAAATAGTGAAAGAAAAGAGATGACTGCAATTCGCCATTTTCACATCACTTATTCGAGAATAAAACCATAAAAATTCAAAAGGAACTGAAAATTTTTTAGGATCGTTTTAATGTTTAAAATAACCAAATAGATCGTTCTGTTTAGTTTTTTACTAACAAATACCAAACGATTCCCTATAAAATACACTATAATTTGATCATTACGATATCAAATAATTATATAATATATATTTGAAATTAGGGATGGCAATTTCGACCTGACCCGATTTACCCGACCTGTTTGACCTGTTTTGGAGCAGGTCTAACCCGCCCCGTAGGCGGGGCGAGGCGGGCATGGGTACCTCTCATCGACCCGACCTGCCCTGACCCGCCCCATTCTCGACCCGTTCTTGCCTATATTACATATAATCTTAGTCAAATTACTTAGGATTTTCCTCTTATTACATTATATTTTAGCTATAATAAAGTTGTAAATAAGTGAAAACCTCAATTTCTTCAATAATTTAACTACATTTTATCATATTATGGTTTCTTTCTTGGTCTTTTAATGAAAATAACGAATGTTTCTAATGTTTTTCGCATAATTACATACCCAACGGGTCGACCTGTCCCTACCCGCGCCCCGTGATAAATTACCCGACCTGGACCCGACCTGCCATGGGGCGGGTATGGGTATCGAGATACCCGCCTCGGACCTGCCCCCTTGCCATTCCTATTTGAAATGATAAAAATTGGACTAATTGGGTTGGTCGAGGTTGAACCATTGAATAACTTTAAAATACATTATATTTTAGCCACTAAGATATAAAATAATAGCATAATATATATTATGCCAGAGAAAATAGCTTGTTTTAGAATGACAAACCAATGATGTTCATTTGTTTTACTTTATGGCCAAATCCCGTGTAGGTCAGACCCATTCAACTCTTTTATTTTATGGTTAGCGGTTAGCCCATTAGATACCATGCATTAGTTTATTGTTAAATTTTTTATTTTTAGCAATAAAAATGAGTATTGTTTTTGCCTTTTCATATATATTTTATCACCAGGGAGAAATAAAAGGGCTTAAAGAAAAAAATTGACACTCCCGGACCCGTTTAAATCCGCATGTGTACGGTAAGTTGGCCCGTTCCACAAAGGAAAGAGAAAAAAATTGACACTCCCTATTCTACCCTTCCTACAAACGCTCCTGGAGCAGAGAATTTGAAATGGGGGAAGGGTTTTGTCCTCCCTGCTATTATATGTTTTTAATTTAAAAAGATACAACAAATGTACTTAGTGTGATTGGTTATGATCCTTGCTTTTCTTTAAAATGGTCATGGTTCAAATCCCAGTACATGTCATTTTTAATGAATAAAAAAAAGTCATTGTGAAGACCAAAATGTCCTTCCTACTTTCACTCTCGTTGCAGGAAATTTGAAATGGGGCTCCCGTTTTTCCCTTCGGTGTATTATATTATGTGTAGATAGTAGATAGATAGATAGATAGATAGATAGCTCTAGGGTAAATGCAAGCTTGATCACTCAATTTATTAATTCCTTTTATGTTTCACTTGAAAAGTCTTTATTTATTTATTGGTCACTAATCTTTTTAGATTTAAATCAGAGTTGGTCACTTCACATCTACTTTCGTTAAATTTGTCATAAGTGGTAGTCAACCGTGATGTGTAACTACTAAGTGTTTGACGTGGCAATCCAAAAATTAAAGTAATTTTATTTAAATATTGGGTGATGAAACATCGGGGAAAGGATGAGGTGCACATGAATAAGGATCCTTGTTATGGGAAAGGAAAACTTGACCACCTGCTCTCAGAATGACCTGGGGATCTGAGGAGGTTGCATCTCCCTTCTGACTCGGTGGAGTAGGAAGAGAACATAAAATGGTTTCCTTTCATCAATCGTCATTGTCATTCGTCGGCGTATCTTCTCTTGACTTCGATTCGACTTCCAACATCCATTGAGGGCGTTCAAAGAGGGACTAAGATGGAGAAGTTGAATAGCTTTTTCGTGAAATTACTTACTCTTTTATTGGAATTGATGACGAAAAGGAACCAAGTAGAGGGGAGGATGCAGAGGAGAACGGGGAGGAAAGAGATTTTTACAATTGAGATTGAAGGGGATAAAGAAGCCAAGGAGATGGGTGGAAGCGGAGCAGAAAGGGGAGGGAATGAGGGTTTTTTCCATAGATCAATTGTTAGAAACAAGGTTTCTAACACATTTAATGTTTTGTACTTATTTGTCGTTTTATGATTATTCGGATATTTGATCATCGTTTTGGGGTAAATTTGTTAGGAGGGATTAATTTGGGTAGTTATAGAGAATTCATGAGTTTATATATCTCTATTGGTGGGGTTTTACTCATTAGACAATAACAGAACAATATTCCCTAAAACCTAAATCTCTCTCTACCCCCATCAATCTCGATCTCTCCCTCTTTTCCTCTAGCAGCCATCAGCCACTCCTCTTCCTTAGAGATCGATTTCTTTCTTCTTCCTCAATTCTCAATTCTCCCAATCAAATCCACGATCCATGAGCCCTAGACGTACACGCCTAGGTCCGTGTGTCTTGCAAATTGCAATTGGTATCAGAGTCTGGTTGGCGTGGGGTTCGTGATGATGGCTGAAAAACCGCAGAAGACACAGAAGGAGGCGACCTTAATCAAGGACGTGACCAAGCACAAAAATATGCACCAGTTCTTGACGTACATATGGCAAAACAGACAGCTTAGGCGTAGTTCCTGACGGACATGATGACGAAACAGACAGCTTCTGCCTCCCAAGCTCAGTAAGCCATGAGACAAAATGCGATTGGGCTATCGGACTTGAGCGCTCAGCTGAGCGGGATTGGGAACTAGTTCGAAGCCGCCATGGAGTGGTTGGGGTGAATGATGGTGGATGCAATCGCAATAATCGACCATGGAAAGCCGACCGCGTACCCGCTGGAGAAGCTTGTCGCGGCGGGCAACACAGTTGAGTTGTCGATTGAGGCAGCGACTGAACCCAGCCGGGCTGCGGTGGTAGTGGAGGAGCAAGGCCAAGGCGTCGGCAGCGCTAGTCCAGGCTGCGGCGGCAGCAGAGGAGGCGCGGGTATTGGCGACAGCGCTGACTCAAGCCGACGCATGCACCGCGGTTCACGGGAACCCTCGTCGTGTGGGCCACGGGCAAAGCAAATCGGATAGCTAGTCGGGCTTGCTACCTACTCCTCTTGGACAGGAGATGATGGAGACCCGAGGAAAGTGGAAGGCAGCGCCTTCGAAGGCGAGCCCATGTTCAAGGACCCACACGGCAGAGGAATGGGGTCGCTGTGCTTGAACCGCTCGAGGAAGGAAGATGAACTCAACTTCGTAGGCCAGGATGAGATGTGAGCCAACCCTGGTCCACCCGGAGCTGACCGTGGGTGGATATCGTATTCAGGCAAGGCCAAATGGCTCCAACCTAGGTTGATCGGTCTGACCAGAGCTGACCAAACAGAACTTTGACCGACCTTGATTAACCTGAACTGATCTAAACCCGACCCGATTGTGGCGGACAGCAACATGAGAGGCCGAAAGGATTCGTTAAGTTGGCCTCTGATACGTGTTGAATTCGTATGAGTGAATGGATCCCTTTTCTTGGCGGGATTGAACTAGTTTTCTCCTTTCTTGGCGAGAATGGCCAGGGTTTCTATTTTTCTGAAATTCGCTTACCCATTATCCATTACGTTCTCGACTTAAATACACAAAACTGGAATTGAAAAAGCCTATCTAAGTGGAGCTAATCCCACGTCTATCTACGCTAACCAACTAACCATAAGATGCTAAACCCACTAAACCCACTCCACCTATTATGCAAAACACTCCTAAATACTCTAACAAACACATGACTCTCTAACTACCTACCGACTTGCTCAACACTACTAACTAATTCAAATAATGGAAACTCTAATATATCTATACGTATCATTCCTTCCCCTTTCGAAAGAACCTTGTCCTCAAGGTTCGAGTTAATTACCGAACTAATTCAACCCATACTCAGGCTGCTGAACCTGTTTCTACCCTGCCTTGCTCGAGGTCTCAGCTTTCCTTTTGGAAGAGGATTCTCATCCCATGTCTTTACGGTCGTAGCTGCGTGGACTTGACTCTTCCACTTCATATTTCTGTTGTTTGTGAACAACCGTGTTGAGTCATAGGACCACATCTGCTTCACTTCCTTGAAAACTTTCACTCCTAGCTCCTTTGCAGTGCGAAGCCATGTATGATACCCATGTATTATGCTTTTGTAAACAACCAATAATGACAATAGACTGAGCTTCACAATGGTCGAATCATGGTCTTTGTAGGGTTGAATAATTTCTTTCAAATAACTTATATTAGCCTCGGGATCAGCCTGCAATTCAAACCCCGGCTCAATAAGTTTCAGCTTCTTACTTTTGAAGATTTGAGTCTCTGGTAGAACGACAACTTGTGGAGCTTTATCTCCTTTCTCCAGTCCAACTCCATTAGCGAGCTTCTTGGACTCTGTCTTACTATTCTTTGGTTGAGCCCTCCCATGAACCCTGCTCAACCTCCCCAAACCCATTTTCCTCTGATCATCGGCAGCGGCATCCTCGAGCTCGTTGCCGAAAGCCTTCTTCAATAGAGTTCCATAATAGAACTTTTTGTGCAAAAACTTGGCTGGAAGCGCTTCTACACATTCAACTTCTACCCTCTTGTCTTCCTCCCCAATATCCTTCTTCCTTTTCTTCTTCCTTTTCTTCCACCAATACAGAAAGTAGCCATCAACACCAAACATACATGCTTCCACCTCGTGTTTCATTGTAAATCCCCAAAACTTTAATTGGCCCAAGGTTAGTCCCTGTTTGAGTAGCGGATGACAGGTAACCCATAGAGATTGGGGTTTCCCCTCATGATGATCCTTTACAGCAAGGCTTGATGAAAAAGGAGCAGTTATGGCTGCTGATCCAAGTGGTGACTCCAGCTCAACGACAATCGATGACAGTTTTGCTGCGCTCCCAGGGGGTGCGATCGGTGAACTCAAAAAGCTCTCAATCTGCGGCGGCGGTGGACCAACGAAAACAGCAGCAGTCTGCATCGGCAGCATCAGCGCGATGCCCAGGGGTGCAATGGAACTTTGTTGCGGAGCAATCTTCGCATCTTCCATGGCGGTGAGGGTATCGAGCGACGGCGCCGGTGCACTGGCAGTCGACGACGTTGTTCTTGTTTGCGACATGGACGACATCCAACGCGCACGTGGTGGGACACCCTCTTCTTCCTCGTCCTTTATATACTCTGCCAGAGCTTCACCTTGCGACGGTGATTGTGCAGTTGATACAGGTGGAACGGTGATCTCCGACTCTTCCATGGCGGCCAGGGTCTCGACTTGCAGCCTCGGTGTTGTTGTTGTTGGCCTGTGTTTGTCATACGTCGCAATGAGCATGTTGCAGGTAGCCATGACACGTTCTATCTGCTCGAGTGCCCGATTGATGAGTTCCTTTCTTGATGGTCTCTCTGAGCTCATCGTGATCGAAACAAAGGATCAACCGCTCTGATACCAAATGATACGTGTTGAATTCGTATGAGTGAATGGATCCCTTTTCTTGGCGGATTGAACCAGTTTTCTCCTTTCTTGGCGAGAATGGCCAGGGTTTCTATTTTTCTGAAATTCACTTACCCATTATCCATTACGTTCTCGACTTAAATACACAAAACTGGAATTGAAAAAGCCTATCTAAGTGGAGCTAATCCCACGTCTATCAACGCTAACCAACTAACCATAAGATGCTAAACCCACTAAACCCACTCCACCTATTATGCAAAACACTCCTAAATACTCTAACAAACACATGACTCTCTAACTACCTACCGACTTGCTCAACGCTACTAACTAATTCAAATAATGGAAACTCTAATATATCTATACGTATCAGCCTCAACCGAGATGGAGCAAAAATGCATAGAAGAGCGTTGCTTCAACTGTGATGAGAGGTGATGACTCGATATTTGCACATGTTTTCCCCTTTGTTTCTTGATCGTTTAAGCTTTCATTATCGCTTCTTTGGCCTATTTTACGCTAGGTTGTGTTCCTTTGTAACATTTCAGGTCCTAGCACATAAAGTGAAGCGTAGGCGCAAGTTTCAAGTCAATCGGAGATCAATTGGCGACTCGGGGGAAGAAACTCGGGTATGACTTGAAGAAGATGGATTTCTACCTCAGTTTGTGACTATATAATCATGTAATCTTTTCATGATAAGAAAGAGAACGAGAATACAAGCGTCTGGGATCAAACGGCACCTGATTTGGAGTCCGAACGAGGGAGAAACGAAGAATCAAAGATAGGGGAAAATTGGTTTCGGGCTTCTCTGAGAAACAGAAGGGGGCCTTATCGTGAACCAAAAATCCCCTATCGTGAACCAAAATCCCCGGTCGTGAATAAAAAATCCCCGGTCGTGACCTAAAATACCCGACAGGGGATTTTGACCGGGGATCGCGAACGTAGGCTGTTAAAAGCCTGTTTTGTGCGTTTTTGCAAGAGAGAGCTGGGTTTTGGATTCCAAACACCCAAGGGACGAACCAAAGAGAGAGAGGGCGAGTTGAGGGCATTCTAAGAGTGTAATTGGGGGATTTCTTTGCCTTGGAAGCTCGAGGAACAAGCCCGGACTTGAAGACTGATCATCTGAAGATTCTTACTGCAGTCTCTCTCTTCTCTATGGAGTAACTTCCCTTCACTTAGGTTTTGAGGAACCCTAGCTATGTTAGTTTGATTGGATGATTGTATGAATACTCCTACTTGATAATCTTGAGTTCATATTCAATCTATGCATGTTTTCATGATTCAATTCTGCTTTAGTCGAGATTATTGATTCTGCTTTGATCGTATGAGAGCGAATACCTGATTAGGTCAATAGAGCACCATAGATTGATAGTATTGGATCGATTGCTTTAGTCGAGGGTTGATTCAATGCTTTGTATCGATTGAGAACCTCATTCGATAGAGGGAATCTAGTTCAGAACGCCTTGATCGGTTGTTCTAGAGAAGGATACGTCCCTCTAGGCAATTGACTCGAGAGGGCCTTTTTCCTTTAGTCGAGACTCAAGGTCTAGTTAAGGATTCTCCGCATTGTGAATGAAAGTGAAACAGGTTAGAGATCATCAATCATTAATCTGGCTAGTGGCTAGGGGGAATCATACCTAAGTGAGTTCCCAACCTGTAATTAGATTAACTTTAACTGTAGTTTGCTAGAGTAGTTTTAGTTCTTCCATCTTAATCTGGTTTGCTAGATAATGAACTGAAGCTGAGTAATAGTAAATCTAGAGACCCGTGGATTCGATATTTATTACTTGAGCCACTATACTGTAGTCCCTTTCATTGGTTACACTTGGCCATTGTTAGGAGTTGTGTCATAGCGAGTCAAGAGGTATACGGTGGGACACCAGTGTGTTTAGAGTCATCTGATGCTATTGATGTGCAATTGGGAGGATTAAGGCGAGGACGTGGCGGCAACGGAGGCGGAAGAGGTGAAGGAAGGAGAGCAACAGAAGTAAGGCCAACCTTGAGGTCAAGGTTGGTCTCAAGGAGGGTAGATTGATTGAAACTTGGTTTCTAACACGATTACTGTTTTGAAATTATTTGTCATTTTATGATTATTCGGATATTTGGTCGTCATTTTGGGGTTAATTTGTTAGAAGGGATTAATTTGGGTAGTTATAGGGAATTCATCGGTTTATATATTCTGTATTAATAGGATTTTTCTCATTAGCAGAATATAACAATTATTCCCCAAAACCGAAATCTCTCTCCCCCCCCCCCCCCCCCCACCCCCAATCAATGTCGATCTCTCCCTCTTTTCCTATAGCAGCCGTCAACCTTTCCTCTTCTGTGGAGACGGATTTCTTTCATCGTCCTCAAACTTCTTCTTCCAAATCCCTAATCTCTACTTAAATTCTCAATTCTCCCAATCAAATCCACGAGCCACAACCCTAGACGTACATGTCTAGATCCGTGTGTCTTACATCAATGGTCATGCTTGGCGAGCTCAAGGTGGTAAACACGTGGTTAAAAAAACTGGCCCGCAACAAAATAAATAGCCCTTTCTGAATAGTAATCTCGAATTTGTTAAGGATCCGTACCAAATTTCCTTATGCTTGTGGTTTTATAATTCTAATTCTAATAAATAAATTCGAGTAAAATGAAAAGCTCCATTTCAAACACAACAACTATAGTTTCCATTATTGTTTTCTGCAAAGGGTGCCAACTGCCAACAATAAGACGAAAAGAAAAAAAAAAGCAAAGAAAGAGAGGAAAAAGAAGTGGGGGAGGAGGTGGTGGTATAGGTGTCAATCGGGCGGGTTCGGGCTGGGTTCAATCGGGTTGCGGATTAGTCGCGTTTCGGGTTCATCGGGTTGCGGGTTTATCGGGTTCGGGTTCATCGGGTTCGGGTTCAAACGATTTGCGGGTTAGTTAGGTTGCTGTTCATCAAGTTCGGGTTCAATCGGGTTGCGGGCAAACCGGGTTCGGGTCCATCAGGTTTCGGGTCGGGCACGTTGCAGGTGGATCGGGTTACAGGTTGTTCGGGTCAGCGCATCGAGTAACTTAGTCCTTACTCGTTACCAACTTACACATTTTATTACACTAATTTACAATATTTTTCTCAATTTTTAACCAATTTCTTTCTTCCTCGTATATATAGTTAATTAAAAAAAACTAGTCAAAATGTTGAATCAATTTGTATGACTTGCAAATTGTTATGTAATTAATCGTAATTGGTAAAGTACACTAGCTAATAGTAATGGTGATATCAACATTTGCAACCAAAAGACACCATTAATGGTTTTTATTTGGCATTTTAGTATTATTTCAGTAGTAATTGGATGAAAGTATCTCGTTTAGTATAACCATGCAAATCTGGTATCTAGCGTGTGGTTTTTGGCAAAAGCAAAGTTGTAGAAGGAGTTATTTCAAAATAACTCATTGCCCAAATACTTCAGTAAACTGTTGTCAAACGAGTTATTTGTAAAATTATTCAAATTACCCTAAAAGTTGAACCATTAAAGATTAACTATCAAATTTAGTAAAACTGTTGTGACTTCAATAATAACTTACTCAATAACATATATCCTATACACTTAGCATTACCCTCAATCGACAATATTAAGTTAGTATATGTTAATGATCGTATACCCTAAACCATCAATACATTATACACTAACCACATACCCTATGGCATATACCCTAAACATATATCTTTATGAGTTGTGGTTTTGACGTACCATTAACATAAATTAAAAAGGGATCTCCTGCCTTTAAAGACTTCAAATGACTTCAGGTGAACATATGTTAATATAAACTTAGAACTGTCAAAACCATCAATACCTTATAACCTAACCATATGCTCCCTAAACCATCTGTACATTATACCCTATACCCTAACAATATACTTTATACCCTAAACAACGAACCGTCAAAGATTACTTATCAAGTTTAATATAATTGTTGGCTCATATTCACCCGTCAATAAATTTTCCATTCCAAAGTTCCCACCCAAACCTCCCTCTCATTTTCCATTCCAAACTGACCCGCAACCCCATTAACCTAAATTTTCAAACCTGCACCTTGACTGAGTTATTGCAATCGTATGAATTAACAAGCCAAGTTTAACCCCCATTTTTGAAATAAAATTTCAACTCAAACACAACTTAAATGTGCCAAAATTTTACTAAGTGTTGTAAAATAACAATAATGTAGTGTTGAAGTTGCAATGAATGTAGAAGCATAGAAAACAAGTAGACAAATTATATGAATTTTTCTAAAACAAATTATTGTTGTAACTAATAGTTGATATAGTTATTAGACCATAAACAATTACACATATATATTAGCCTTCAAAGCATATAAGAATAAATTTAATTGGTCGTGCTCTCCATATAAAAATTAAAGATTAATATTTCAAAGGCTAAAATTTTGAAAACCTAAAAAATTGAAAACACCAAATTTGTTTCCTTCTTCCTTTTCACAAAACAAATACCAAAATTCTCCTCATTCATTTTCCTTCCATAAATTAGAAACACTTAATTTTTCCTCTTCTTTCTCTTCCATAAAATTTCCCTCTTCCCTCCTTCCTTCCACAAAAAGTTGAAAACTCAAAGTTTATCTCCTTATTTCTCTTTCATAATCAAAAGAATCAAACTTTCCCACTTCTTTCTCTTCAAAAAAATTCAAGAAACCAAATTTTCCTCTTCTTTCTTTTTCCAAAAAGTTGGCTCAACTTCAAGCCTGGGCTACTGCAATTTGAGGGAGAGATGGTATTGTCCGTGTTTCGCGTTTTGGGTCTTGTATGTTTGTGTTTCAGTTTCCCTCTTCGTCTATAAGAAAGTGGGTTTTCCGATCAGGTCTGTGCCATTACCAGGGTAATCAACTGTACCTCCGGAAATGGTCTCCAGGAATTAAACCAGTGACTCCGTTGGTAGAATCACTTTTGGGTGACAATCTGGGGTATTACACTTCAATATCATTCGATTGATGGTTTGGAGTGGATTGCTAGCACTCTGGGTCCGCCTCTCTGGATGGATAAAACTACCAAGGTGGGAGGACAGTTGGGGTTTGCTAAGGTGTGTGTGGATCTTTCGGCGGAGTGTGGATTCCCCTCTAAGGTACGTCTCTATCCTGATGATGATCCATGATCTGAATCTACCTAGGGCGTGCTCGCACTGTCAAGTGTATGGCCATGATTGTTCAATCTTGGCAAATGGTAATAAGAAGTGGGTCATTAAGGGGGAAACCAATTCTTCTAATCCTATCTCTATAGATGCTGAACATGGAATTGACAAAGTTGTTCAGGACGCTTCTGTTGAAGATGTGGTAGTGCAGACTGAAGTGGATAATGGGACTGTTGAGGTAAGTTTGATGTCTACTGATTTGATTTCCAAAGGGAAGGAGGTGGATTTTAGTGGACAGGAAGATCCTACTACTACGCCTATCGGGAGTACTGCTGCTAGTTTTGTTGATGTTGTCCTAGGATCATCAGTCCAGGCAGGGAGTTCTAGTCAACCGAAACAAAAGTTTGTTGGGACTATTTCACCAGATTCTGGGAGGGTAGTTTCTCATACACCTACAGCTGAAAAGAAGAAGGAACCTAACCCATGGATTACCGTTGGAAGTTCTAAATAGAAGCCATCAACACATCGAGTTGCACCAGTTCTTCCTCATAAAGGGGGGAGGGCCGGAAAGAAAAGATGAAGATTCTCACCTGGAACATCTTGGGTTTAATGACCCGGATAAGAATAAAGTTGTTAGACAGCTAGTTAATAGATACAATATAGATATCTTAGTTATACTTGAGCCTAGAGTTAGAGAAAATAAGGCAGATGAATTTATAAGTAAGCATTTTCCAGGTTGGGAGTCTAAAGTGTCAAATAATTCTAGTGGTTTGGGCAAGTTATGGTTATTTTGGAAGTCTGATATTAAGCTCACTGTTCTCCATAAGACGGATCAATTCATTCATATGATGGTTGGTTCAGAAGTCCCATTTTTCCTCTCAGTGGTTTATGCATCAAATGAGGAACTGGGCAGGAGGGTTCTTGACAGAGATTTGGAAAATTTTCGAGCTGGCTCAGCTCCTTGGGCAGTGCTGGGGAATTTTAATGCAATTGGTGATGTAAGTGAGGCTTCTAATTCATCTCAGTTCTCTAGTAGCATGTCTGATTTCAGGTAGTGGCAATTTGATTGTGAGTTAGAGGAGCACATGGCATCAGGTCCGGGGTTAACGTGGATTAATAGTTTGTTGGTCAATGTCAAGTGGTTCGAGGGTTTAACTTCTAGCACAGTTGATCTGTTGGATCCATCAGTGTCAGACCACTGTCCAATACTTCTAAACTCTGATAAATCTTTGCCAATGCTTTTTAAGTTCTTCAAATTCTGGATCAAGCGTCCTAGGTTTATGGATCTGGTTAAGGAGGCTTGGATGGTGCAAGTAGAAGGGTCAACTTTAGTTCGTGTTTGTAAGAAGCTGAAGATCCTCAAAGGATTACTCGAGCAGTTGTATAAAGATGTTTACTCTGATCTGAGTGAAAGAGTTCATTTAAAGGCGGCAGAATTGTTGGAAGCTCAGGCTAAGGCCTTAAAGCACCCTTCTCCTATCACTTTTGAAGTTGAGCTTAGGCTTGTTAAAGAGGCAAAAGAGTTAAGAGAGGATGAAGAGTCTTTCTTTCGACAGATGTCTAGAGAAGTCTGGCTCAAAGAGGGTGATTCGAACACTCCTTATTTTCACAATTCAGTTAAAAGCCGGCAGAAGAGGAACATGATCAGGTCTTTCGTTGATGAGTCTGGTCAGAGGGTAACAGATACAGATGGGATGTCTAGGATTGCAGAGCGCTTCTATATGAAGCTGTTGGGGGAATAGGACAAAGAAGTAGTTCTTCCAGAAGTTGATCAGATCAAGAAAATACTGATGAAAAACTATTACCTGGACAGGGGTGGAGCTTTGATGTCCTATCACTGCTGAGGAAGTACGTTCTACCTTGTTTGGATTCCATAGAGAGAAGGCCCCTGGGCCAGATGGCTTCCCGGCTTGTTTCTTTCAGGCAACTTGGAGTATTATTGGAGAGGAGGTAACTAATGCCATTCTCTATTGCTTTCATGTATCTACTATACCTGTGAGTATTAATTCTACTCTCCTAGCCATTATTCCTAAAATCCAGAACGCTGAGGAAATGAAATTTTTTAGGCGAATATCCTGTTGCAAAATACTATATAAATGTATGGCCAAAATCTTAGCTAGTAGACTAAGTTCTGTCATGCCTAGCATTATAAGTGAATCTCAGACTACTTTTGTCAAAGGTAGAGTCATTGGGAAAATATTATACTTGCACATGAACTGGTCCAGAAATATGGTTCGGGTCAATCGGGTTCGGATTAATCGGGTTGCGGGTCAATCGGGTTGCGGGTCAGTCAGGATGCGGGTCAATCGGGTTGAGGGTCGGGCAGGTTACGGGTTGTTGACTTTTAGTCAATTCGGGGTTGCGGTCGGATTGCGGGTCGGGTTGATCGGGTGGGTTATTCGGATCGGGTTCTTTTTTTACACCTATAGATGGGCATGAGGCAACCCCAAGGGCAGTTGTACGGAAGGGAGAGGAAGGGAGAGAGTGTTTACTTTTAGGGTTGAGTTTGGTTGAATACAGGTTCATGAGTTAGGAATGGATAATTATTGAGTGGGTCAATTGGCATGCTGACCTGGCCGAAACATAATATATGAATCTTGTCCTTTGTCATCCAAACAGAAATTGGGACGGATGACAAACCTTATGATGAGTAAGCATGAGTAACCTGTCCACATCAGCATGACATCAGCATCCCTCTCTCTCCTGGAAAGCCTTTAATTTTCTCCTCCTTAATCTTTGACGGACGATTTCTCACTCGTTTTAAGTTGAATTTAATTTTTTTTTTCACAGTAAGATCATATTAATTGTGCTCTTCAAAATGATATCCAGTTTGATATATTTATCGAACAAAAAAAATTGAGTCATTCTTTACCAGTTTATACCATATGGTATTGACTAGTATTGAAATAAGAGCATACCTATGGTTTGAAAAGCGTACCATGGTGGTATGAACAAACCAAGATTGTAGGATGGTTGAATACATGATAGTAGAAGTATATTAACTGTCATTTACGCCTTTTAACATTTTGTACCATATGGATCATGATCAGTGGCGGAGCCAGAAAATTGGCCAAGTGGGTGTCTTTATCATATCATAAAAAATCACCTATACAATAGAAAAGTCAACTTTAAATTAAACAAAAAGTCAACAACGCAATACTCTAAATTCATACAATTACATTAAAATAGTTTCACGTACACCGGTTACAACGTCAAACAAATAAGTTCAGTACATACAAATCAAGACTTCCATTCATCAAATATTACAAATTAGAACTCAGAAGTACCTTGAAATTGATTTTGTGAAACAAACAAGTGAACTTCAATTGGTACTTCTTCACTTTCAACTTTGTTTAAACAAAAGACAAGAAATTTCTCTGTTGTAGAGCTACAAAAAAAATGAGCGAGTTTAAACAAAAGACAACAATTTATTACTATAAATAAAGACGAAAGTGCATTGCATAACAAAACTCACTCGACCGAAATGGTAAGAAATTCTTCCTGCAACTGAATGGTCATTGGTTCGAATTTGTATATACCCCTACTCGGAATTTTTTTCTCCAAACCCAAGGGGGGTGCTTCCTCCTCTCCAAGTGGCTCCGCCACTGATCATGATGAACTCGTTCCTTCTATGCAAACGTTTTCAAAAACGAATTAAAAACGAAGATGATACCCCATGGTATGCAGTTGGTACTGAGAGGCAATAAATTTTTTTCTCAAAAAAATTTTGAACATGAATATCATTTTGTAGAGCACAACGAACTCGTTCCATCTGTGAAAAAGAAAATTAAAATCCGAGTTAAAACGAAGAAGATATGAGTCGATTAAGAAAGTTAGGGAAATTAAAAGTGACATTTAATTCTCTATCCTTAGATCTGAATTTTCTAAACGAATGGTCGAGATTTAGTTATTGATGGGTGCATAACCCATGATCCATATCTTGAGCCAACGGATAGGTAGCAGATCCGGTGAGTAACCTTATGATGAGTAACCATGAGTAACCCGTCCACATTAGCATGACATCAACATCTCTCTCTCTTCTCGAAAGCCTTTTATCTTTTCCCCTTTAATCTTTATCGGATTATTTCTCTTTCGTTTTAAATCAAAATTTAAATTTTATTGCAAAGATAAATTAGATTAATTGTGCTCTTCAAAATGATATCCACTTTAATATTTTTTTGGAACAAAAAAATTTGAGCCATTTTTTACAAGTCTATACCATATGGTATTGACTGGTATTAAAATAAGAGCATACATATGGTTTGAAAAGCGTACCATGGTGGTATGAGCAAACCCAGACGGTAAGATGACTAAATACATGATAGTAGAAGTATATTAACTGTCATTTACGACTTTTTAACATTATGTACCACAAGATACCACCTCGTACCAGGGTGGTATTGAATGGTACTGTGTGGTAGTTTTTGGTCTTGTAATTTGTTCACTCAGAAATTTGAAGATCCAATAGATCATGATAAACTGGTTCCTTCTGTGCAAACATTTTTAAAAACGAATTAAAAATGAAGAAAATATAATATTTTATGCATTTGGTATCGAGAGACACGAAATTTTTTCCTCAAAAAATATTGAAAATGGATCTCGTGTTGTAGAGCAAAACAAACTCGTTCCATCTGTGCAAAAAAAATTGAAATCCGAGTTTAAACAAAGAAGATTTGAGCCGATTAAAAAAGCTAGAGAAACTAAAAATGTCATTTAATTCTTCGTTTTTAGATCTGAATTTTTTAAACGAAAGATCCAGATTTAGTTATTAATGGATGCATAGCTACACTAAAATTGGAATTAAGTGGTAACTGACCTGACCCCTAAGCCTAAATTAACTTAAGTGGTATTACTTCACCAATTAAAATAAGTAAGTAGGATATTTCTCGCCAGAAATGTAATTCTTGAATTTGATAGTTCACCATACAAACTTATCACCTGAATCCACGCAACGAAAGGAAGTCAATCCAATAAAATAGATCTTAGCAATATAAATACATAAAGTTTTTGGCTAATACCAGCACAAAACTATACCCCAAAACCTTGACCAAAGTATGCCAGTCAGTGACGGCCACGGCCTCTTCTTGTTGCTTTGCCAGCTCCACGTTTGCCGCCTCCACCCCCACTTCTACCACCACTATCAAAATTTGCACTTAGCCTTTTATATTCTATCGGCAATGGAAGGATGTTGTCGATACAGGTCACGACGCAGAAAGGTTCCATAGAACCATTTTCCCAAACAATGAATAATGATCGATTGTCCCACAACGTTGGCCATTCTCGGATTTCAAATGAAGGGATCCCCCCCGAACCAGAACCAGGCTTCATCTTCTCCTCCCACTCTGGATCGCCCTTCTTCAGCAAATCGAACACTATCTTGTACTCAACCTATATACAGTTGAACCACAATTCATTAGTCCTAAAAGAATAAGGCAACCATCCAAAATCTTCGAGTGTGCATACCTCAGAGGTAAAAGGAGTATTAAGTGGCCAGACTACGAAGAGTTTCTCGAAGTACGAAACCAGCTCAGCCGAGCTCCGAAATCTGCTCATACCCAAGGTGACTCCATCTTGGCCGTCTTCTTTATGATGACAGCTGCAAGGACCAGCAATTGTTTCTCTGAGTTCCTCTGGCAAGGGCAAGAAGTTGTCAACACACTTAATGTAGCAGAAATCCTCCATGGAACCATCTCCCCTAACGAGGTAGAAGCTTCGCAACTCGCTGCCGTACGCTGGATGGATTCGAACTTGAAACGATTCAATCCCAGAACCAATCTTTCTCTCCGACTCTGGATCGCCCTTCTTTAGCAACTCTAGTAACATAAGGTGCGCTTTCTACAGTCCCAAACAAACAACAGCAAAACCAACAGGTTGCAGGCGGCAGGCACTCAAATCAACACAAAAAAAGAAAGGAACACCTCAGGCGTGATAACCTACCTCATTGATCGCCTGATTAAGCGGCGAAACAAGAAGCAGAGAGTAGTAATAATGAAACATATGAGAGGAATCCTGGAACTTGGATGGACCAAAGCTGAAATAGGTAGCCAATATCTCCTCCACACGCCGAGCTATTATTTCTCTGACTCCTTCTTCTCGTTCCTTAGCAGCCCTCACAGTATCCCAGCCTCCCAAATGGCATAAACAAACAGCATCAATGCCAATACCATGGCCTCTCAAATCTTTGGGCAAGGGAAGGATTTTGTTAACACAGCTTCTGAAGCAGAAATCCTCCCTGGAACCATCTTTCCTTACAAGAAAGAAGGTGCGGAAGCTGGTACACGTTGGGTGTTCTCGGACTTGAAATGATTCGACCCCACAACCAATCATTTTCTCCGGCTCCGGGTGACCCTTCTTCACCAAATCCAGCAACCCTCTAGTCTGTCTCTGCAAAAGAACATTAGAGAGGAAGCAGCCGAATGAAATGGTATAAAGTCAGTACCGTCCCAGCAGAGCACAAACTAAAGCAGAGGCCATCAAGTTCCTTTCCTTCCCCATCTAATTAAACAGGGCAGCTAGCATTCGACGGGGATCTCAAAGGAAAGACAATCTAACCAAGGACATCATCACCATGTGTAACGTTCATAGCTGCTAAATCAGACACAAACTAAACAATGAACACAAGCTAACCAAGAAGCGGATGCCATGTCAGGTACTTGAAAGGAGGTGATCTTGGTTTCAACAAAAGCAATTCGGTCACAGAAACAAACGCAGTAGCAGCAAACTAAGTGGGAAGGAAACACACAATCAACAGGCAGATCGTTATCCAGAAGTCATATGCATTACAAAATTAATCAACAAACCTAGGTTGGGATTTCCGTGTAGACAGAGATACGAAATCAAATCCAGGACTATAAGAATCGATCGCACAACAACACGACTAGGAACAGAATACCTACATCGGGGATAGGGGTATTGTCTTGCATAAAGGTAACCAACCGGTGGAAATCCTGAACTAAATGACGGGCGGTCATGGGTTCCCACATTTCCGAAAAACAATTCATCCACAACACCGCCTCCTCCTTCTCCGCAGAATTCCCACCTCCGGCTCCGACATCGGTTTCCCCATGGTGCTTCTTCGAGGCATTATCGCTTCCGCCGTTTGGCCCTTCACCGGTCTCCTCCCTGTCCCGCTTCTCGACGGCAGTGGCCATCATCGCAAAGAATTTAGAAAAAAGGAATTAGCACAAACCCTCAAAGGGAATTAGCCAATATATATAACTAGCTTGTGTGCCCGGCCTTTAGCCGGGTTTGAGCTTTGTTGTTTATGTGTTATTTGTGCATGTATGTGTGTGCTGCTTGTTTACGTTGAAGGGTTCTTTTGGTTTAATGATTAACACGTATTCAATAGCTTGCTGGTCTGTACAAATTCTGCCCATAAGGATTTTGTGGTATGGCATATGCATAAGTAAGAATTCCATTTATTGTACTAAGCTGAAGCCTAATAAAAGGTTTTTGTTGTCCAAACGACCCCATAATAGTTAGAGAAGCCTTTACATCTTATTTATGCACACAACTAAAGGCTTTTGTCCGCGTAGATAAATATATATATATATATATATATATATATATATATATATATATATATAGTATGTAATTTACCTACGTTTTAATCAGTCAAAGAAGAATAAATCAGTATTTCAATTTATTTTAGTTTTAGTTCGTACGATTACGCGATGGACGAACCGATCGTCCATCAATTGGCATCAGAGCCTGGTTCGACGGAACCGAGCTCTTACCAGCTCCCAGGGCAGACATCGTCAACGTTCGACCACCCAACGTTGGGAAGAGGTCCCGCGAGCAACCCCGACACCGCCAATACTGCTAAAAGTCGCTATGCCTGATCGATATCAGTTTATACGCGATATGCAAGAAGAGCAAGAGCTTCTTGATCTTCTGGAGGAAGAAGAACGGTCTGAAAATTTCTTTCACCATCGATCTTCGTCCAACCGCCAGTCACGATTCCCTCCACAGTCATCACGGATGCAGCAGTATCCACCAGTTGTCTACAATCCGTGGAGCTGGCGAGATCCTATCCTCAACCACGGCCTGGAAGCTCGCATCGCTAGAAAGAATTCTCAACATGGGACGGATGCGCAACCACCTTACGACGATGAAACCCTACCAACCGACGCCGAGGATTTCCATGATCCGAGGATTCGGAGCCTAATGCAGAGGTTGGAGAATGCCCTGATGGCCTCCATAGATAGGGTGTTTGCTGCTGGTTCCATAACCGCTGCTGCTACCGAGCCACCACTCAACGACGAGCCAAGCATCAACAGTCCATCCCCAACTTTGGGTGCCGCAGCCGCTTCCGTTGTCATCCACCGCGCCGACGTTAACTCTACCAAGTTGGAGCCTCCAACCGTCGACAAGAAGGAGTTACCTGCAGCGCCTTCGCCAACAATTGCTGCCAACGAGGAGCACACTATCGCTCCATCACCATTGCCGCACGTATGCTCTATGGTAACCGACTAGGTCATTAAACTAATTTTGGTCGCTATTATTATTATTATTGTTTATTTGGATATTCTTTTGGTTATTATTTCTTGTTAAGGAAGTTATTGTTTAGGAGTTGGTCTAGGATTAGTTTACCTTGTTCGGGAGGGAAAGGGTTTGTAGGATTATTCCTATAAATATGTATTTTGTCTCTACGTTTTAATCAGTTAAAGAAGAATAAATCAGTATTTCAATTTATTTTAATTTTAGTTCGTACGATTACGCGATGGACGAACCGGTCGTCCATCAATACCACTTCACGAAAAGCCCTTTTTTTATACAAAACTTCCAATAAACTTAGATCGGTGTAATTGAAGGTATAGGGTAGGGGAAAAGTACCTTTTCATCAATTAGGATGATGTCCAAACGCATGAGTACTTTAGTTTTGATGTTAATATCTTGCCACATCCTAGAGACTCTCGTACGAATTGTACCGGTAAACAACCCTTCTTGAAGGGTGTCTAACACTGTAATCTCCATTGCGGCTGCACTGGAATTGGGATTGGAGTCGTCTCTTCGTATCCTCCTCAAGCAGGTGTGTGAATGTGATCCATTGGAATGTTGCAGGTTGGGCGATTCAGCTTCAGATCGTGAGGAGTCTTTCGTTTGTATTTCTTTCGATTGAATCGCCGGCCACAATCATTGACTTCCACAGAGCGGATTGTGTTCTTTAAATAGACCATCATTGCTGGCGTGGGAATGAACTGGTTGGCAGTTAATAGGAATCTATTTGAAAAGGCCGAAAGGAAGTGTTGCATCAAGGATTCGAAACTTGATAGATTCCAAGTTTGCTTGTGGCGTTTTGTGGGAGAAGGGTGGATAAGGATTTGGTTTTGGAGAGTCGCTTGGCTTCGTATAGGAACGATGAGGTTTCTTCTGGGTTGTTAAATTAAGTTGTTGGTAAGTTTATATTTGTGGGAGAGAATTAATTGGGCCGAACTAAATTGTCAAAATTTTAGGTTTAATTAAAATTTTCGGCCATTAAAATCAAATTTAAATTGTAATAGGTTTTTTTTTGTATGATTGTTAGCGTAATGGGCTTCATTCCACCATTAAATTTAATTTTGTAGCCAAATCATTTACAATTTTGGTAAATAATACATACTTGAACATTTTCAAAAAATTAGCATTGGCACACCTAATAGGCATTAAAAATTTGGGACGGGATACGGTGACAACCCCTTTTAGAGGTTGTCGGATTCACAACCCACTTCATAGCCCTTGGATACGTTCTCTTTCCTGTTTCTTTTTTCTTTTTTTAAATTAACGATTAAGATTAAAGGAAGGGTATTTTTGGAAGGGTAAAAATTTACCACACCCAATCATTCACCCTACCATATAAAAAGAAAAAAAACCCTAACTCCTCCATCCTCCCTCTCTCTCCTCTCTCTCTCCTCCCTCTCTCCTCCCTCTCTCCCGTAGCCATCACTGTCTCTCCTCCCTCTCTCGCAGAGCCCTCCGCCGCCACAGCCCTCCACCGCCGGCGTCGGCGCCCCTCCGCCTTCAGCCGGCTGTCGAGCCTTCAACCGCCATCTCCGCGGCACAATCATCCTCTTCGCCCTTCGTCCCCCACCACTGCCGCCGTTGCGAGGTCACCCTCTTCCCCTACCTCTCTCTCCCGTCACCGACTCCCCTTTTCTAGATCTGGTTTTTTAGTGGTACCATTTTTTTTCTGGTAGCGTACCAGTGATAGTGGTAGCGTACTAGTGATAGTGGTAGCGTACCACTATCATCTGTTTTTTTGTATTATTCTCTACTGGTATCGCTACCAGTGCTAGTGGTACATTTATTTTCTACTGGTACCGCTACCAATGCTAGTGGTAGCGCTACCAGTGCTAGTGGTGCATTTATTCTCTATTGGTACCGCTACCAATGGTAGTGGTAGCGTTGTACTGGTAGCGTACCACTAGTACTGGTACATTTTTTAACCCATTGGTAGCGTACCACTAGCACTGGTATATTAATTACCAGTAGACTAATGGATTGGTACACTTTTTAACGCACTGGTACATTTTTCCAGGTTGCCGGAGGGAGTCTGTCCGAGATAATTCGCCGGAGAAAAAGTCTGTCCGTCGATGCGGAGTGGCCGCTGGAGAAAGGAAGAGAGAGATAGATAGAGATATTAATGTATATGATTTAAATTTCAAAAAATATTGTATTTAATATGGGTTTTTAATTCCCAATATAATTAATACACAAAAAGGTAATTAATATATTACTTTTTTCCATACCCAAAATACCCTTGGTTGTGAATCTGACAACCCCCTTAGGGATTGTCACCGTATCCCGTCCCTAAAAATTTATATAAATTTTCGCGGCAATTGGTGTGAAGGTTTGGTCATATTAAGACATGCATTTAAAAATTTTCCTTTTTTTTTTTGAGGTTTTGGGATGCAAGTACCAAGTTGGCGTGTGGGTGGTTTCCTTTAATTGGAAAAAATGTATAAAACTCGTATAACACGTTTACCACGCATATACATTCCATATTTGATATTTCATGTTGTATAATATCTTAATTCAGATTTGAATTATTGAACTCCTAAAGCTATAAAACATACTGAAACTATATTTGTAACCATCTATAAACAATAGAGCTGTTTTTTTTTTAAATAAAGCATTCCAAATTATGATCATATGACTTGTATCATCGATAAGCATCCAACAACAAACATAGTGTTCAACATCAAATATAAGTGTATCCTACATAAACAAAGCAATGACGAAAGTCTGGCTATAATTTGTATGAATTAAATGACAACAGATTACATAAAACTATAGTCCAAAATGTTCACAATTTTTGCATTTTGCTAAAGTTGAATGGTCAAAATATTGATGTTCCCGCCAGCTTGATCAAAAGCATATATATAGCAATCTGGTAAGAAGAAGATTGATCTGAAGTGAATTGCTTCTTGACTTGTGACCTTCGATGATACCTGCTTGCTCACCTACAAATTACATGGATGCATTGTTCTCTATTAATGTTAGTTTCATTATAGGTTAAAAATTAGACCACCTAGAAACGAGAATGAAACTAACCTGGAAAATTAAGAAGCATGCTAAACATCTCTGTATGCAAAGTGTAGGGAACAATTAAACCATGGGCAGAATGTCATGTCTTGCTATGATTCATCCATGATTCAAAACCTCTCTGTAAACTATGTTCTTCATTGTAAACAATTCTTCCCCATCTTCATCGCTGCTAAGTATCTTTAAGCCTTGTCTACTTGTGACCCTCGAGATTGCAACATAGAGTTGACCATGACAAAACACTTGATGTTGAAGACATAACCCTACATGCTCTAGGGACTGCCCTTGACTCTTGTTGATGGTCATGGCGAAACACAATGCTATAGGATATTGCCTCCTTTTCAAAGTGAAGTTTAAATATGGTAGTTCTGCTGTTAAGACCACTCGGGGCAAGAAAACTTGGTCTCCAACACTTGTCCCAGTAAGAATTTCTGCTTGAATATTCCATTGTCCCAATCTTCTAATAACCAATCTTGTACCATTGCACAATCCTGCTGTTTGGTCAATGTTCCTTAGCAAAAGAATTGGAACTCCCACTTTAAGTATCAATCCATGATTTGGAAGGCCCCCGGGTTTTATGGTGTTGAGAAACTCTATTGGATATTCAGGATTTGTTTTGCTCCCACTGCCATCCGCATTAGCTATTGAATCAGAGCTAGGATACAATGCTTCTTGTCCAGGAATTAAGTTAAGCATGCAGTTATTTATTCTGTCAACCATCTCGTGGTGAGGCGCCAAGATAGCTCTGCCTTGTAAATATTTTATATCCTTATAGCTCTGCTCCAAATTAGGATATGTTGCATTGACAATGTCTTCTATCGGTGAGCTATGTCGTTGAGCTAAGATGTCTTGTGGGATTGGGATTTGTGCATCTCCCAAAACAGAGCAGTGTTGCCCATCTCCTATCCCAAGAACCCAATCAGAAAAGGTTGATATCTCTTCTGCCACTTGGTCGGTGCAACCTGGTTGATCTATTCGCATATTTTGAGTCAACTTAAGCACAATCATATTATCCCAGAGATAGGATTTCTTCAATGACGCCGTAACAGTTTCTGTTCTTGTTCCTTTATGAATAACAGGTAGGACTTGACGGAAATCACCACCAAAAACAATTGTAATCCCACCAAATGGTTTATGTTGACTATCGGGGAACTTTGTGCGAAGAATATCTCTCAATGTTTTGTCCAATGCCTCCATACAATGCTTATGAGCCAGTGGTGCTTCATCCCAAATAATTAGATCCGTGTGTTGGATCAAATATGCTAAATCAGTCCCTTGTGCTATGTTGCAAGTTGCTGTTGGGGAGAGATTTAGTGGAATGCGAAAACGGGAATGTGATGTTCGGCCGCCCTGTAATAGTAATGCAACAATTCCTGATGATGCTACTGGCAGTACAATTCTACCATTGGACCTTAATTTTGCTATGAGGACTTTCCATAAGTATGTCTTCCCAGTACCTCCATAGCCATTAATGAAAAAATTCTACCCTAAATCTCCATTGACTGATTCCATAATTGCTTCAAAGGCTACTCTTTGTTCAGCGCTCAACATGGAGCTGTGATTGTTGTAGTAAGTACATAGTTCTGCAGTGTTGTAGCATAACTCCTCGCCAATTAAACGGTTAGGGTGGTCGATCATGGAATCTTCACCATGAACTGGAATTCCATGAAAATCTGCTAATGTTTTCCCTTTTCTCTGTAATAATCTTTCAATCTCAGTTAAGCCAAGCTGCTGAATTTGAGTTGCCGACAGCTATAAATTGGGTAAATCAAGGGCACGTCGACGCTTGAATAGAATATCTTCACATAGTAGCTCCCAATTATTCTCCCACAGATTTCTTGGATTGGAAACTTGTGAGCATGTAAGGAGAGTTACAAATAGCTTCCTTAATTCATATCCACTTGCCCATTTGAGATGCTTCGATGATGCAATCATGCCATTCTTTGTCGTCGTCTAAGAATCCCATGGCATAACATGCTTCCTGGAAGCTTTCATAGACTACACTGTTGAATGTTTTTATGTCTTCAAAGCTTTGGCAACCTTTGACTACATTTAGCAGCATACGTAGATAAAATCGTTCTTCAGAAGTCAGATGTGCTGAATACAATTTGCCAATTGTAAGTTTTGACTTGCATGGCCTCCAAGTCCTTGTCTCTACATCCCAAGCATAATAAACTGGAAAATCCACAAAAGTATGTTGTCTCGCTTGTGGGTCATGGATGTTTCTTTTCATCCATGCCAAAAGTATAATATCTTGTTCTCCGTCTGCAAAAACTTCTTCCATGGTTTTTTGTTCATTATATACAACCAAATTTTCTCTGGGAAGATGGAAATTCATTCGCAAAACTGAAGGTCTATGTCAACTTCAGCAGCAGATATATAGCGACAGTCCAAGAATGCTTTTATCTCATCAGTTTCATGAATAGTAGTTTTTGAGCTTGAAGCAGCATTTGAGATATGCATTTCTGTGTCAACTAAAGCATCCATTGTTCGATCAGGACTCTTAGTGATATATTTGAATAAGTATTATATGGACATGCATTCAATGACCAAGCCGAAACAACTTGCATGAGATTATATATATATATACTATGAGAATGTAACTAAACAAAATTATAGGAATTGAATGCGCCAGCTCAAAGTAAAGACAAAGGTTGTGATGTATGCTTTAAGGACTTTGAAATTATTTAATGTCTAGAACTACAATTTTGAATTAATATAAAAGAAGTAGCTTAATAGGTCAGTGGAGATGTATACCTTGATTTGTTGCACCACTCAACATTAATATGAACTTGAAATCGTAGAAGGAGATATCGGTTGTATGGTACGACAAACGATTATCTAATGGGAAGCTTTTTTTGTGACTATGCGACCATCTTGACGCCTTCGATAAATGGGGAAGCCATCTTCATCGACTGTAGTTTCCGGCTGGAATTTTTTGGGGAAATGCTTACAACATTTTCCTGCAACGGTGCAAGGAGCCGCCGGGAACATAGAACCGCAAGGGCCAGGAAGCATATACTTTTTGATAGCATGAAAACATTGGGGGTCGGTTTCTTTTTCTGGAATTTCAGCCGAGATAATGGAATCAATTTTGCCTGGACCTAAAAACTTGTCCTCAGGGATCAAGAAAATGAGTATATGTGCATGAGGCAGTCCTCGTTTCTGGAATTCAATGGTGTATATTTCTCCATAAATGGAATATGAAATCTATCTGTAAGAAATTCTGAGTTGCAGTTATTTTGAATCAAAATAAATACTTAAATACCAAATTATAAGGAAAATAGTACCTGCACATGTCCGCCCAAATATATGTTTGGATTTGATCTCATCAAGCAATTGATGAAGTTTCATTTTGAAAACTCTAGCAATAATATCAGCACGATTGGGATCTGGTCTACCAGTTGTATTGATGAGATATGTCATAAACTGTATTTCGGGCCAAGTTGCATTACAGGTGAATGTCATAAATAAATATGGATACCCAAACCATCTGCAAATGGCCATAGCATCTTGGAAGTTCTCATACATATACCTCGGGCTTCCAGTATGAGATGATGATAATATGATGTGTTTCCCTGTCAACTCAACATCGGTATCTCCGCTAAGGAATGCATCAAAAATACCAGCATATAGGTTAGTACGAAGCTTACGTTGATTATTGCGAATCCAGTCTAGCCTCTCAGCTTCTATAAGTGTGTAGGCATTCACAACATATTGCTGGAATAGTTTTCCTGCCACGAACAAAGTTGACGGCTCGCTTGGTCTTGTTTGAAGTCTATATGCATAATATTGCCTTTGGGAGAGAAATCCTTTACTAATTTCGATATCAGGCCGCCATCCATCTTCTCCGTATGGGAATAATAATGGATATTGAAGTGCCATTAAGCTAGGGTGCCTCATGCTGACTCTAGATAGTTGTGAAGACTAAAGTTGGAATAATATATCCTGGTTGTATGTTTCAACTCCTGTATCATTGACCACTAATGCAGCTAACTCATTAATGTCAGTTGGCATATCATATTCACGACCATCTCTGGTTCGTGCAGCTAGTAGTCGCACCTCCATTTGTTGTACATCTTGATCTTGCAGTCTGTCACGCGCATATCTGAACAGTTGTACCAATTGATTGTGCTGATCAAACATGTCTTTCAATGACTCGATGAGTGTATCTTGCAACTGGTTACTTCTGTCATTGTTGTAAGCTTGCATTTTGTTGCTAATCTCATAACAAGTATCATGAATATATAGCTGGGCATATTTTGGGGAATTCCCATTTTGCGGAAGTAATGAGCCAATATTGTGATATACCTGACCACAAATGGAGAACACATATACTCCTTGTCCCTGGTTAATTGTATGGTCCACTTTTCCGCCCATCGAAGTGAATGAGAAACAACATTGTAAGCTCTGATAAATTCCCGAAAATGTTTGGGCAATGCGTCATTGGATTGTAGAAGCCATTTAAGGAAATCAGGCAGCTCTCTAGGCACCTGTCGATGTCTAGTAGGCTTTGTACTTTCTTCTCTCCACAAGAGAGCGCCACAAAATTGACAAATGCAATTAGGTGGGTCTAAGTTAAAGGGCTGGACAGTTGGGAGTCCTACATTTGTAATTGAAGGATTAAGAAAATACCGAGCTGTGTTTGAAAGGTGGATTAAAGGAATGAAGAATGCATTCTATATTAGAATAGAAGAACATACCTTGACGCATATGCCGACTTTTTAGTAGTTTGATCTTTCTTTCTAATCGATGAATCTTTGCTGCCAGCTTTCTTGTATAACATTCATAATCTGCATTATGCAGAAAGTTGTTGAATGCATGCCAGGATACATTTGCAATATTTAGGATGGAAGCTAATTAATTTAAGGAAACTAAATTTTAGCTTACTGGCTTTTATTGTAGAGTTGAACCGTGAATTTTTTTCCATCAATAAGTGTACCCTGCGCTGCGCCCTCATTGCCTTTGAGAGGGATGCTTTTAAATTCTTGAGTAAGTCGGTGTAATGTTGAACTCCTATCATGTAAAATAGGTAAGCAAAATCAGCAGGCTGTTGTGGCCGGTGTGAAAATATGGGGACTAATTGTTACCTGATGTATGATGTTCATGGGGATGATCAGATGGGATCGTTGAAGAAGTAGCCTCGCCTGGATTTGCACTTGCACATTGAGGAAAAGAGATGGTTTCACGCGTACGCAGACGTTTTCACCGTGGTGCATCTGGAAACATCATCGATCTTTTGCCATTTCGGTCCATCTGAAATAATTAGGTGATATGGTTCACATGAGATAAAAGTTTAAATACATAAATGGTTGATCCTAACTATATTGGTTCGGGTATGGAGTTATAAAACAACAAAGTGTTTGAAAGGGTATGAATGAAGATACTAAATAGAAGGGAAGTGATGACCGACTCTTCCAATATATGAGGATCAATAAATTGTGAACTAAATCTGGGTACACACTTGAATAATCTCGGTGTGTGTAATGAGTTGAAGATTGCATCTCAATACAGGGACTGACAGTAACATGGAAGATTAATTAACTGAAACAAATTAAAAATTCAATGAGAAATCACAGACCTATCAATTGAAGTACGGTGGTCGGCAACAACACGTTCCCTTGTTGCCACCACACGCAGAGAGGTAGGCCATGGGGATTGTGGTACTGGCGGCGGTATAAAATGAGAGGAGGAACAGCAGTTCGGCGGGAAAATGTTGGTGAATAAATGGGACAAATATTGGAATCGAAAAAAGGAAATTGGCGGCCGATTGATTTGCCACCGGAGACGAATGGGGTGGTAAAACTATCGAAGGATGGCTGGGCAGTAAGGGTATTCAGGGGGGATGATGGCGTTAGGATCGTTGACCGGAGAGTGCGGGAGACAAACCGGAAACCGGCGGGTAAATGGGTTCAGGGGAGGCTAGGTATAATTGGGGAGGAATGAGAAAGGGCTTTTGACTGATTTGGGAACAAACGGAAGCAGGAAGGATTTGGGATGATGTTGATGGGGTGGAGGAAATTGAAGGTGATGACGTGGAAGCATGTACGGGTGCCAATTTTGAATCCATGGACTCAATAATGGGAATCTGCTTATATTATCTTTTAGATTCTTTACAGCATAATGAGAATCTAGGCACCTGTCGATGTCTAGTAGGCTTTGTACTTTCTTCTCTCCGCATGAGAGCGCCACAAAATTGAGAAATGCAATTAGGCGGGTCTAAGTTAAAGGGCTGGACAGTTCGGAGTCCTACATTCGTAATTGAAGGATTAAGAAAATACCGAGCTATGTTTGAAAGGTGGGTTAAAAGAATGAAGAATGCATTCTATATTAGAATACAAGAACATACCTTGACGCATATGCCGACTTTTTAGTAGTTTGATCTTTCTTTCTAATCGATGAATCTTTGCTGCCAGCTTTCTTGTACAACATTCATAATCTGCAGTATGCAGAAAGTTGTTGAATGCATGCCAGGATACATTTGCAATATTTAGGATGGAAGCTAATTAATTTAAGGAAACTAAATTTTAGCTTACTGGCTTTTATTGTAGAGTTGAACCGTGAATTTTTTTTCATCAATAAGTGTACCCTACGCTGCGCCCTCATTTCCTTTGAGAGGGATGCTTTTAAATTCTTCAGTAAGTCGGTGTAATGTTGAACTTCTGTCATGTAAAAAAGGTAAGCAAAATCAGTAGGTTGTTGTGGCTGGTGTGAAAATATGGGGACTAAATGTTACCTGATGTATGATGTTCATGGGGATGATCAGATGGGATCGTTGAAGAAGTAGCCTCGCCTGGATTTGCATTTTCACATTGAGGAAAAGAGATGGCTGCACGCGTACGCAGACGTTTTCGCCGTGGTGCATTTGGAAAAATCATCGATCTTTTGCCATTTCGTTCCATCTGCAATAATTAGTTGATATGGTTCACATGAGATAAAATTTAAAATACATAAATGGTTGATCCTAACTACATTGGTTCGGGTATGGAGTTATAAAACAACAAAGTGTTTGAAAGGGTATGAATGAAGATACTAAATAGAAGGGAAGTGATGACTGACTCTTCCAATATATGAGGATCAATAAATTGTGAACTAAATCTGGGTACACACTTGAATAATCTCGTTGTGTGTAATGATTTGAAGATTGCATGTCAATACAGGGACTGACGGTAAAATGGAAGATTAATTAACTGAAACAAATTAAAAATTCAATGAGAAATCACAAACCTATCAATCGAAGTACGGTGGTCGCCAACCACAGGTTCCCCTGTTGCCACTACACGCAGAGAGGTAGGCCGTGGGGATTGTGGTACTGGCGGCGGTATAAAATGAGAAGAGGAACAGTAGTTCGGCGGGCAAATGTTGGTGAATAAATGGGGCAAATATTGGAATCGAAAAAAGGATGATGGCTGGGCAGTAAGGGTATTCGGGGGGGGGGATGATGGCGTTAGGATCGTTGACCGGAGAGTGCGGGAGACAAACTGGAAAGCGGCGGGTAAATGGGTTCAGGGAAGGCTAGGTATAATTGGGGAGGAATGAGAAAGGGCTTTTGTCTGATTTGGGAACAAACGGAAGCGGGAAGGATTTGGGAGGATGTCGATGGGGTGGAGGAAATTGAAGGTGATGACGTGGAAGCATGTACGGGTGCCAATTTTGAATCCATAAACTCAATAATGGGAATCTGCTTATATTATTTTTTAGATTTTAGATAGATAATAGCTCTAGGGTAAATGCAAGCTTGATCACTCAATTTATTAATTTCTTTCATGTTTGTCACTTGAAAAGTCTTTATTTATTTATTGGTCGCTAATCTTTTTAAATTTAAACCAGAGTTGGTCACTTCACATCTACTTTTGTTAAATTTGTCATAAGAGGTAGTCAACAGTGATGTGTAACTACTAAGTGTCTGACATGGCAATCCAAAAATTAATAAAAATTAAAGTAATTTTATTTAAATATTGGGTGATGAAACATCGGGGGAAGAAGGAGGTGCAGATGAATAAGGATCCTTGCTATGGGAAAGGAGAACTTGACCAACTGCTATCAGAATGACCTGGGGATCTGAGGAGGTTGCATCTCCCTTCCGACTCGATGGAGTAGGAATAGAACATAAAATGGTTTCCTTTCATCAATCGTCATTGTCATCCGTCGGCGTATCTTCTTTTGACTTCGATTCGACTTCCAACATCCATTGAGGGCGTTCAAAGAGGGACTAAGATGGAGAAGTTGAATAGCTTTTTCGTGAAATTACTTATTCTTTTATTGGAATTGATGGAGAAAAGGAACCAAGTAGAGGGGATGGTAATTATCATAAATGGTCACAAACCTATTCATTTTGTACAAAACGGTCTCAATTCTTTAATTTTGCACATTTTAGTAAAATAAGTTTAATTGAATAACGAATTGGTCAATTCGTCCATTTCCATACAACTCTCCGTTACCTTTTGAATAGTCAGCATGACACGTCATTAATATTAATAAAAAATCAGTTAATCATCCCAATTAACCTGCCCAGCACAGCGGAGCCGGTCGTAACCTATTACCCAACCCTTCCCGAATTGGAGAAAGTCATGGACATATTCTCTCTCGGCCACATCTTCCCCACCTCCTCCTTCGCCGAGCTTCTCCCTCGATTTTCCTCCGATTCGCCAGAAACGACATATTTTCTAGGGTTTCGAGATGCTTTGATCATTCGTACCGACGACCATTACTGCGCCATGCTCTAATTGGGAAAGTTCAGCGGCAGACGATGTATTGTTAGGGTTTGCAGTAGAGGAGAACGATGAAGTTGAACTCCGATTACTATTGTCGTCCCTGTCTCCACGCGGTCGCAATTTTGATCTGGTAATCAATTATCTCCATCGATAGTGGAGTAGAATTAGTCACAACATTAGTGGGGGTGGTGGTGAAATTCTCGAGGAACATGATTATGGAGGCTTGGCGGTAGTTGGCCATGGCTTGTTGGTCGGCCTAGATCTGGAGTTCATGGTTGATTCCATGATTCCATCCATCTCACGCTTCTCCCACTCCTCTTCCCGGGCAAGTTTCTCTTGGTTCCTTTTCACCATGTCCTCAATATACTCCACCCCTGCAGCAATCCACATAAACACCAAGGGCCTCGATTCTCTCCTTCTCTTTTGGGCGAGAAGCTTGATGATCGGAAGTGAACGCCTCCGCGACTCCTCCCCTGCTCATCACGGCGCGATAGTCACCGACGTTCAACACCGTGAGTTTGCCGCCATCCTTTATCAATGAGGACGATCCGACCATAAGTGAAAGTTTTGGGAGAGGTTGACAGATGATTTGGTGGGACTGGTTGCCAGCGATGAAGAGGATGGAAGACGAATCACCCCTAAGTCACTCTGTGGCCGACTTCCTCCAGTTCGGTAAAGGGTGGGTATTAGGGTACGCCCGGTTGGATTGTACGGGTTAATTGGGATGATTAATAATTTTTTATTAATATTTTTAATGACGTGGCATGCTGATTGGGCAAAAGGTAACAGAGTTTTGGACGGAAGTGGACGGATTGACCAATTCGTTATTCACTCAAACTTGTTTTACCAAAACGTGCAAAATTAACGATTTGTGACCGTTTTGTACAAAGTGAATAGGTTTGTGACCATTTACGATAACTACCCATAGAGGGGAGGATGCAGAGGAGAACAGGGAGGAAATAGATTTTTACAATTGAGATTGAAGGGGATAAAGGAGCCAAGGAGATGGGAGGAAGCGGAGCAGAAAGGGGAGGGAATGAGGGTTTTTTCCAGAGATCAATTGTTAGAAACAAGGTTTCTAACATATTTAATGTATTGTACTTATTTTTCGTTTTATGATTATTCGGATATTTGATCATCGTTTTGGGGTTAATTTGTTAGGAGGGATTAATTTGGGTAGTTATAGAGAATTCATGATTTTATATATCTCTATTGGTGGCATTTTACTCATTAAACAATAACAGAACAATTATTCCCTTAAACCTAATTCTCTCTCTCTACCCCCGTCAATCTCGATCTCTCCCTCTTTTCCTCTAGCAGCCATCAGCCTCTCCTCTTCCTTAGAGATCGATTTCTTTCTTCTTCCTCAATTCTCCAAATCAAATCCACGAGCCCTAGACGTACACGCCTAGGTCCGTGTGTCTTGCAAATTGCAATTGGTATCAGAGCCCGGTTGCCGTGGGGTTCGTGATGATGGCTGAAAAACCGCAGAAGACACAGAAGGAGGCGACCTTAATCAAGGACGCGACCAAGCACGAAAATATGCACCAGTTCCTGACGAACATATGGCAAAACAGACAGCCTAAGCATAGTTTCTGACGGACATGATGACGAAACAGACAGCTTCTGCCGCCCAAGCTCAGTAAGCCATGAGGCAAAATGCGATTGGGCTATCGGACTTGAGCGCTCAGCTGAGCGGGGGTTAGGAACTGATTCGAAGCCGCCATGGAGTGGTTGGGGTGAATGATGGTGGAAACGATCGCAATAATCGGCCAAGGAAAGCCGATCGCGAACCCGCTGGAGAAGCTTGCCGCGGCGGGCAACACAGTTGAGTTGTCGGCCGAGGCAGCGACCGAACCCAGCCGGGTTGCGGTGGTAGTGGAGGAGCAACGCCAGGGCGTCGGCAGCGCTAGTCCAGGCTGCGGCGGCAGCAGAGCAGGCGCGGGTATTGGCGACGGCGCCGACTCAAGCCGACGTAAGCACCGCAGTTCACGGGAACCCTCGTCGTGCAGGCCACGGGCCAAGCAAATGGGATAGCTGGTCGGGATTGCTACCTACTCCTCTTGGACAGGAGATGATGGAGACCCGAGGAAAGTGGAAGGCAACGCCTTCGAAGGCGAGCCCATGTTCGATGACCCATGAGGCGGAGGAATGGGGCCGCTCTGCTTGAACCGCTCGAGGAAGGGAGAGGAACTCAACTTCGTAGGCCAGGATGAGATTTGAGCCAACCCTGGTCCACCCCGGAGCTGACCGTGGGTGGATATCGTATCCAGGCAGGGCCAAATGGTTCCGACCTAGGCTGATCGGTCGGACCAGAGCTGACCAAATCGAACCTTGACCGACCTTAATTAACCTGAACTGATCTGAACCCGACCCGATTGTGGCGGACAGCAACATGAGAGGCCGAAGGGATTCGTGAAGTTGGCCCCATCCGAGATGGAGCAAAAATGCAGAGAAGAGCGCTGCTTCAACTGTGATGAGAGGTATACGATGGGACACCAGTGTGTTTAGAGTCATCTGATGCTATTGATGTGCAATTGGGAGGATGAAGGCGAGGACGTGGTGGCAACGGAGGCGGAAGAGGTGAAGGAAGGAGAGCAACAGAAGTAAGGCCAACCTTGAGGTCAAGGTTAGTCTCAAGGAGGGTAGATTTTTTGAAACTTGGTTTCTAACACGATTACTATTTTGAAATTATTTGTCATTTTATGAATATTCGGATATTTGGTCGTCATTTTGGGGGTAATTTGTTAGGAGGGATTAATTTGGGTAGTTATAGGGAATTCATCGGTTTATATATTCTGTATTAATGGGATTTTTCTCATTAGCATAACATAACAATTATTCCCAAAACTAAATTCCCCCCCCCCCCCCCCCCCCCGCCTAAGTTCTGGTCCTTAAGGCCTCTTTTTTAAGGAAGAACTTAAAGCCTTGTGATTGGCTGTTTCAAGATAAGGTAGTTAGTAGGAGTTATTAGTTAAAAAGTTGTTAGGGGTATTAAGGAGAATACAATTAAATTAAAACAAGCCTACCTTTTTTTAAAAACCCTAAACCGACGGTATGTAGGTCTTGGTCGGGTCTTCTCTTATTCCTCCGTCGTTCCACCTTCTCCGTCGTCCCAACTTCTCTGCCGTCCCAACTTCCCGTTGTCCCTAAAGCACGAGTCGTCGTCCCTTCTCCCTCCCACTTCGTTCGTTGTCACTGTAATCGTCCAGACGCAATCATCTTGAAGCGAAGACGCTCGTCCGGCGCTCCAGTCGAGTTCTCCGTCGTCGCTGTTCGAGTTCCCCGGCGCTTCAGTCGAGTTCCCCGGCGCTCCAGTCGAGTTCTCCGTCGTCGCTGTTCGAGTTCCCCCTCTTTCTCGTCCGGTCGAGTTCGCCCTCTCTCTCGTCCTGCGGTCGTGACTTGAGAGTTGAAGACGCTCGTCCGGTCGAGTTCTCCGACCGACTGTTCGAGTTCTTCCTCTCTCTCGTTTCAACTTTCAGCCTATCTTCGGCGGCCGCGTGATAAGATATTTTTTTGGCTCCGATTTTTTTGGCCGCTTGTTTGAGGGTTTTTGGCGTTGCATGTTGCATGGGATTAGGGTTTTGGCAATGCATGAGATTAGGGTTTTGTCGTTGCATGGGAGGAGTCTGGGTTGTACAATGGTAGATCCATTTTTTTATTTATTTGGTTTCTGTTATTAATAATTTTGTGGACGTTTACAGATTTTTTTCTGTCCATTGTCATTCGTTATCAACCTTTTGGCATCTATTATTAATCATTCCGTGGGCATTTGGAAACCGTGTTGTGTCTCTATTATTATTTAATACGTGCTCGTTTTCAACTTTTTTGTTTTCATTTATTAATCAATTTGTCATGCAAGTTAATTATTTGTGTCCATTGTTAATCAATCTGTGCACGTCAATTTTTCCGTCTCCAATATTCATTCGAATTTGGGAAATATTTTTCGTCGCGTTGATGCATAGGATTAGTCGGTGCACAATAGTATTTATTTTTAATTTTTTTGTGTCCATTGTTAATCAATTTTTGCTCGTTATGAACCTTTTTGCTATCTATTATTAATCATTCGGTGGGCGTTTTCAATGTTTTAGTCAACATTGTTAATCAATATGTTATCGCTCTCAACCTTTTGCTCTTTATTATTAATGAATCTGTCGTGTTATGTAAATTATTTAATTGCATTGGTAAATTTTTTTTTAGTCTCGTCATAATTAACGTGATAATTTTGTGAACACCATAATCAATTGTTCTCGCTCTCAATTTTTGTGTCCATTGTTAATCAATTTCTGCTCGTTATGAACCTCTTTGCTATCTATTATTAATCATTCGTTGGCCGTTTACAATGTTTTAGACAACATTGTTAATCAATATGTTCTCGCTCTCAACCTTTAGCTCTTTATTATTAATGAATCTGTCGTGTTATGTAAATTATTTAATTGCATTGGTAATTTTTTTTTTTAGTCTCGTCATAATTAACGTGATAATTTTGTGAACACCATAATCAATTCTTCTCGTGTTATGGTTTTTGAGTATTGATAGTTATCAATACTACAAAGTCATGTTATTTTATTAACATTTTATTTGTGTATTGATCGTTATTGGATAATGGATTATTAATGATTTCGTGGACGTTCTTTATAATATTTTACAGTGATCCACGATATGGCACGTACGAAGAATACAACGCGTAAGCCTGCACCGTTTAGTAAGCCTATGAAGAAAAAGGCAGATGCACCCATAGCTGATGACAATCGCTTACCAATCAGGTGCAGTGTGTCTCAAGTCCGCAAGATCGTTAAGAATATTAGCCCAAGTCGTGCGGCTATACTTCGAAGTTATGGGTTCGGCTTTGTTCTTAACTTGCAGATGCGTAGTATTGACCAGGATTATTTGCGTTTGGTAAATGTTAATTTTGATGGTGAGTCAACGAACAACTAGCATTTTTAATTGGATTTATTTTCCTGTTGTGTTTTCAACTTTATCCTTAGTCACTATCCATAAAAATTGTTTCAGTATTAATTGTGAGCATCTGTCCTTGTAACATTTTGTAGGTGAGTCTATGTCGTTCCAGATGCCTGGCGGGGTACGCTTGTACCTTACTGAGGATGACGTCGAACGCGTGTATGGCTTGCCTAAGGGTACCAATATTGTTGATCTTGACATCTTCGACCAGCGCAATACAAAGGAATGGGCGTTGGCTCTTGGCATATCCACAGTCGGCCCAAATATGATTGACCTAATGCAGTTGAAGACTGACATGAGGAACACAACCGATGATGAATCTTGGGTGCAGATGTGCATTCTATTGAGCATTGAATATGTTTTGGACCCAAATGGCAGTATGACTGTGATGCATAAGTACCTTGGATTCATGAGGGGGAGAGCTGCTGAAGAGATTAGAAACTACAATTGGTGTGGTCACATGATGAGCCGGGTGAGACGAGCTATTCTTGGCAATTCAGAAAGAAAATATGTGGAGGGCGATGTGCACTTTCTTATATGTGCATTCCTGGACCGGACCGGTGTGCCAAACACACCTGGAACAGTTTCTACCATTATACCAAGTTGTACGTTATGGAATGAGAAACGAGTATCAGGTCGCAAGGAAGCAGTCCTTAGTACTTCCAATGATCTGAGGCTTGTCCCTATATTGGATTTTCCAGGGTCTAAGACCAATAAGAACAAACTGGTGGAGGAGATTGGAAAAACTGGGGCTAAGCATGTTGATTCTATGGGCATTGCTAGAGAGGTTTGTTCGAAAGGGGTGCAACCAGAGAATTCTGATGGGGGAGAATCTGAACAAAACATGAAGCCCAAGTCACTCTTCGAACTTATGTCCTTGGGACCGACCACATGGACACGAATGAGGTTAGCCCCTTAATTTTTACAATTATCAATGTTATTGTTTATATTATCAATATTTTCACCCTTATTATCAACTATTTTTCGGTTGACTATGTCTTCGAAATGCAGCTTTTGTATATGCGGAAGGAGGCTTCAAACTTCCTTGCAACGCTTCGCGGTCAGGTGACCTTCTTCGAAAGACTTGTTGGTGTCTGCGATTCAGAGTTAACCAGTCGTGACGTCACCTCATTTGATGATGAAGATGAAGCTGTCAACGGCTCCGCCTCTCGGGGGGAGATTGTTCCTGAGTTTTCGGTGGAGGGATCTGCTTCGAAAATTGCAACCCCACCTGCTAAAGGTATTGAAGAGATTTGCACATCGGTTGATAGTCCCGGTTAGTTTCCTACTAATTTCATGTCAATTATTAACTAGGATTCCCAATACATTAATTTTATAGAACTTTTTATCAATATTTTCACACGATAATTAAATTTGCCATCCTTGTTTTATATCAATGTCGATCTCTCCCTCTTTTCCTGTAGCAGCCGTCGACCTTTCCTCTTCCTTGGAGACTGATTTCTTTCTTCGTCCTCAAACTTCTTCTTCCAAATCCCTAATCTCTACCTCAATTCTCAATTCTCCCAATCAAATCCACGAGCCACAACCCTAAACGTACATGTCTAGATCCGTGTGTCTTACATTAATGGTCATGCTTGGCGAGCTCAAGATGGTAAACACGTGGTTAAAAAAACTGGCCCGCAACAAAATAAAAAGCCCTTTCTGAATAGTAATCCCGAATTTGTTAAGGATCCGTACCAAATTTTCTTATGCTTGTGGTTTTATAATTCTAATTCTAATAAATAAATGCGAGTAAAATGAAAAGCTCCATTTCGAACACACAACAACTATAGTTTCCATTATTGTTTACGGCAAAGGGTGCCAACTGCCAACAATAAGACGAAAAGAAAGAAAAGCAAAGAAAGAGAGGAAAAAGAAGAGGGGGTGGGGGAACGATATTCCAAGGTAAAACTTTAATAGAATGACTGCCTTTGTGAATAGTGATCCCGAATTTCTTAAGAAACAGTGCCGAATTTTTTATATGCTTGCGGTTTTATAATTCTAATAATAACTAACTAATGACTAATAATAATAAATAAATGCGAGTACAATAAAAAGGTCCATTCCGAACACACAACAACTGTAATTTCCCATTATTGTTTACAGCAAAGGGTGCCAGACGAAAAGAAAAGAAAGGAAGAAGAAAGGAAGAAGAAAAAAAAACGATAGATTGAATGCCCTTTCTTTTGGTATTTTACTTCGCAGAGTCTCATTCATGCACATATGGACTGCTGTTGGTTGTCGTATAACCCACTCGCCCCACCTGCGAACCGCTGCCTGTTTCTTCTTCGCCTCTTTGTCACAACTGTAAATCCTTCACTATCGCCTTTCTTCTTGTTTTCTGCAACGCTCTTTGTAACCTGTTCCCGGGGACGACTACGATCCCCCGCCGCAACATGACCTCCCACCCTTGCTCCCCTATCCATGGCTTCTACCCGCGCCGCCACGTTCCTGTCAGTCTTCGATGAATTTCCAGCATCCTGCAGCATCTTCTCACTGTTCTGCGCAGATTTCACGACGAAGCTAAGCAGTATTTGCCTCGCGAGTTCGGCCTTCTCGGACTCCGATCTGGTGGCCTTTCCTGAAACTCCATCTCTGCCTTCGTTACTGGATTTCTCATCTCCGGTTTCATCTGCCTCGGGAAATGAATCGGATTCAGCCGTGCTCGAGTCTCCATTCCGGTGCCTTGTCACCCACGCTTTCCTTGGTATGAATTCCGCAGCGTGTGGGTTCATGGTTCTAGCAGATATTATCGGCATAGGAGCTTGGTATTTCAGGAAGCCACGCTGCAAGCTGAACGACCGGCTTGATCTGAAGTAGAAGCGCGATCGTGGTCCACGAGCAACTCTCGCAGAGACCGGCGGAGCAACTGGATGTTCAACCGGATCATGACTAGCTCCAATGTCACAAATGGCAGTGATGGGAGCTGGATTATATGGCTCAGCTGCAGCTGAAAGTTTACTCGCATTTTCTGTGCATTTATTCTGGTCAAAGGAAGCACTCTCCTCTGCAACTTTACCAACTGATTCATCTGTCTGAGTCATGCTCTCATCTACTCTGTCTGCCTTGCTATTGTCAGTTGCATCCTGTAATGGTGACTGCTCGTAGCATGTCTGTTTCTTCTCAGGTGTTTCATCATTTTGTTCGTCCACAGTGTTGTCCACAAACGGTTTCAGAACAGTTCCCGGCAGAGCAATGGCTACTTCCTTGTAAGACAGTGACCTATTCACCACAGCAGCGAAATTTAATTGAGCAGATGAAGATTTCGATTCAGGAGACTTTGCCTGGTGTTTGATTGACTGTTCCCTGAAACTATGTTGAATATTGGGTTTCTTGAGCGAAGTAGCGTCCTTTGTATATGCTGTTCGGTTTATGAAACTTGAACGATGAGAATCCTTTCTGTTTAGCTTTGCGGGAGCTGGTCTTCTGCGACCAGACTTGATGCTAGCAGCACGAACCAACCTCCCTTTTGGATGGGCTTCTTGCCACCCCTCATCAGAAGAAGTTTCTTCAACCTCTTCTCTAGCAAGTATAGGTTCAGATGCAAAAGCTAGATCACTTTCTCTTGTACCCATATGATTACCAGATCTTCGGCCAGTTTCCCCTGAAACCCTGTTTTGGGTTTCTCCTACTGATCCTTCATCTGAAGCTTCTTGACGAGCTGTAGTTGGAATCATCCTAAGCCTGTTTATCAAGGTATTTTCTCCATTCCCCTTCTGCTTAATCATGTCCTCGTTAGCTACATCGCAGTAAGGTATTGTATTGGTGGAAACGTCATGGAATGTGGCACCTTCAACTACTAGATCTTGATGAGCTTGTTGGACTACCTGACAAATCAAAGACAAAAGAAGGCTTGTGTTGGATTACCGATCAAAAAATAAGCAGATAGTAGTTGTTCTTATTCCTTAAAGAACCAGAAACTCTGCCATTGCTATTAAGTTAATAAAACGCCATGGATCAAAATCTTCCTGTACAGAAGTATTGAGACTGGCATCTGCAATAATCTAAGTTGGTGTAAGTACAGACAAGGTCAAGGCAAGACCAAGTTTGAGCAAATTGAAACCTATGGCAAGGTCAAGCTGAGACAGCATATTTCCAAAAGGAATTTACTCGAACAATGACAGTTGTTAGTAAATAGAATGATATGGAAAGTAGAAGCTCAAACAAACAACACTGGCGAGCAGTAAAGTATTTTAGTACTACCTTTGCCCGACGGTGTTTCCTCTGTGTGTCACTTCCCCTAGAATCCTGGTCAGGATTAATGTAATCCAAGAGATCTGACACACTGCACCAAATAGCACAGGCATTTGGTACCCAAAGCTACAGTAGTGAATGAAACAAAAACAGGGAAGGTGGTGAATACCATGTCAATACCTAAGGTGACCTTTGCTTGCTATGGATGCATCTGGCTTTGGAGTTCCATTTCGCGCTGCTTCTTGCTGTTCTAGAGCTCTTGATTCAAAATAGTCGAGCCATGCAGCAGCATCCTGAATTAGAAAATGTACTAACTCGATCAGTTTGTATCATATGAAGGATGAACATAGCAGAGAGAAGTACATATACCTGTGTGCAATCTAGATTCAGAATTGGTGCAAAATCCATTTAAGAGAGAAGTGTATGTACCTGTGTCCGAAGATCATCTGGTCCAAGTTTCTCTTGTAGTATCTTAAGTGTGGTTTGCTCGTGTTGAACACTCAAGGAATATGCTTCCATCAATGACAGAGCTATGGCTATGGCATGGTAGCTTGCAGCTGTCTGCCAGCAGTAAAACAAATAGAAAGTAAGGAAAAGAAATACACACACACACACACACACACACACACACACACAGAGGAGAGAGAGAGAGAGAGAGAGAGAGAGAGAGAGAGAGAGAGAGAGAGAGAGAGAGAGAGAGAGAGAGAGAGAGAGAGAGAGAGAGAGAGAGAGAGAGAGAGAGAGAGAGGGACCTGTATATGATCCGCGCCTAATAATCTTTGGTTGCACTTTAAGGCTTCATGCAAATATCTGAGAGCAACATGAACATTTCCCATGCCCTCTTCCATCATGGCCACATTGATGTATGTTGCGGCAGTATTAGGGTGAGACAGCCCACAGGTAAAATGAAGAAGGAATAGAGCACGGTTGACATATCTATCAAAGATTAATTGCTTTGTTCAGATTTATTGAAAGAGTGAAATAGTACCATACAAAGATTTACTATGGAATATTACACATATACCAAATGTAGAGACGCAGAATGAATATGTAAACATAGATGCTCAGCAATGATGATATCATATGAATCCATGACCGAGTTAAGTAAGAGATAACTATGGTAGGAGATCGATAACTAGCTCAGTAGATCAATTTGCACTTACTTCATAGCCAACTCAATGTGCTGTTGACGATAATAAAACACAGAGAGATCCCCGTAACTTTTCATTGTATCTGGATGGTCTAGCCCAAGCTCTCTCTCATTTATATCCAGAGCCTTCTGTTGATATATAGTTGCCTAACAAGCAAAGGGCAAAGAGATAAAAGCTATTAACACTTATGAGAGTGATAACATGAGGTAATTTTTAATTAGCTACCTCTTTAAATTATACCACAAATTTTTATTCTTTATGGGGCAAATCTCAGAAGTTTGTTTCCGTTGCTTTTATAAGCTGATACACACACATCTCAGGTCTTGCTTAAAAGGGGAATACCAACATCAAAAAGTATCAAACTATTAAACTGAAGGAAGTGATTGATACCTGATTAAAGTCACCCGTGTGGTACAGAACAACAGCTAGCAGACTGTAAGCACTTGCAGTTATTCGATGATATGGACCACAAACTGCTATCATCTTTACCAGTGCCTATATTCATGTGATTGAAATTTGGAATTTGATCAGGCTAAAATCAGATAGTCTGTAAAAATGTTACATGTAGGCTCAATCAATTACCTTTGTACCACAGTCAACAGCATCCTCTAGCTTTCCTTTGTCAAGAGCAACTTTAGATGATTCCAGCAAATTCCTCCCATCAGCTGAAGAGCATCCTACATGCTGTTAAACACATAATTGAAAGGGGTTATAACAAAGCTCCTATTTAACTTCTGAGAAATTGATTGAGGAGAAGATGTCACCTTACAAACAGGGATCATGCTTATAATATCAGAACTCCTGAAGGGACAGGGGGAGTTCATGTCATAGTCCCTTGGAACCATCTCCAGCCCAACCTGTTAGAAAACTAATTAGCATGACTATAATGCCTAAATCTACTCAGAAAACAAGACCAAGCAATTAGTAAATAATAATACCTTGTGGCACAGGCCACGGAGAATAGATAATTTTCTCAAGTGCTGGTGCTCATCTTCTAGAGTCCACCCGAACCGTTTATTGATATATGTCCTCAACCATCGCAATTTCAGAGCATGATCATCTTTGAGGGTATCATTTTTATCTCCTTGACAAATTCCGAATAGGAAATTCAAAGATGATGCTATTGCTGATGGTAAGTCTGATACATCATTAACCGATGCAATAACTGCTCTAAGTACATGCTTGAAAGCTCGAGTGACCATCTCATGAATACAAAGAGATTGTATGTGTGGAAGCTTCTCTGCAAGTTTCACCTGACAACAACACAAACCAAAGCAGAACCGGAGCATGAGAATTGGAATGGGTAGAGGGGGAAGGAAATAAGTGGACCAAAGTCAACTGGTTTTTGTATATTTGTACATTTGTACATTGTTTCTAGCAAAAGTTGTACGTCCAGCTCAACAGTTATCTGAGATAGATAATTGACAAAACCATACTGAACAGAGTGCAATCATATGATTCCTTACCACCCGACCCAAAAAGCGTATCTGTAGTCCTCTCAAATGCATAAAGTCGGTGAGTGTGCGGCCATCGACAGGAGAAAGCTCTAATAAGCCAAAGTCTGCGACCTAACGAATGGTGGGATAAAAATAATAAGCCAAGCGACACATTTGGGAGTTCAAATTAACTACTGGTAGAAATCTCACCAACTTGGGCAAAGCAATTTCATCATGGTAGTTGTATGCCATTTGAACAAGCTCATCCAGAGACTGTTGCAGAAGTTGACTCAAGGTAGTTAGTCGAGCAAGAAAAAGTGATACATTCAACATATTTTAGAACTAAAAAATGGCATTGGCTCAAAGATTATGCACCCACCAACCTACTTCAAGATATATGCATTTAGATAGAGGGGCTGGGCAGTTACAGGAACCACCATGAACCCTACCTAAGTAAAATAAAATAGAAAAGCTTCACTGAAAGGAACCTTTAAATGAAGCCCAGTTTTGGTTTCTTCCAGACGCACGAAGGAATCAACAGATAGCACTTTCTTCAATTCATCACCAGTGTTCTCGCGATTACTTTGGCTGCATAGGTCAGTTCCTTCACTTTTGCTGTACAGGTCACTTTCAGCCTCTTTCGTCTCATCCGTGACACTTTCAGCAGGTTTCTCATCTCTCTTCTTCAAAAATTTGAACTCTTTTCCTAGACCTTTCACTGCATGCTCAATCTGATCACTTTCCTCGGAACTACTAGAATTGGGCTCGGTCGCTGCTTCTCGCTTTTGCAGATGCTGCAACCAACATGATCCTAGTTCCCATCTGACTGACCTCTCAGATACAACTGGTTCTTCCTCTATCTTAGTTAAATTCTCATTTAAAATTTTCTGGGTAAGGCACGTCAATTCTTCTGCATTGTCAGGACTAGACTTAGGTGTCGGCAATCCTTGTGATCCAGAACTGACACACCGGTGAAGCAGAATCCTCAAGCTGCACGAATTTCTAATCTCATAAGCAAGATAATGAAGACCATGAAACAGGATTCATCTTTAAAGAGAACATATCATAATTATGAGGAACCTTGCCTCTCACTGGAAAGAAAAACAAAACTATTTCATACATATTAAAGTATAGTTTTTCATTTCGTTCATTCACTGTGTATTCAGAATTTTCAGATCCATCATCTATAGAAGTTATTAGATTCTTGAATCGAGTTCCTAACAGAGAACAAGCAAGTTGAAAGGAACATGAGCATGCACTTCGAAGATGAAACTTCATTTCTGGTTATAAATGAAGAATCAAACTAAATCCGTCAAAGGAAAATGGGCCACATGCATCAAAAGCTAGCAACATTTTCTTTTAACATCGTCTGCAAAAGAGATGATTCACAACAAAATTAACCATCTGAACAGAGAGGAAACCTAACTAATGACTCATTGCCTACATAACTTGATACAAGGGATTTCTACTAGCAAACCACTGTGAACTATCAAATCGTTGTACTAGTGAGGGAGTCATTGGTAAAGCAAACCTGTTAGTGTTTAGAGCATTGGCTCCACCATCCAGTTGATCATCAATTTCAATGTCTTGGACAGATGTAGTCTTGTCCACATCACCAACAACTCTAACTGTTGCAGTGTATCCACACTGTCTTACAGTCACAACCCCTAATGACGAAGTATCCTACACAAACATAAACAAAAGTTCCAGTATTCATTATTCCAAATATTAGAGACACAATTTTATCAAACACAATTGTCTTTGAACATTGTGACTCTTCAAAATGCAGCTTTCAAAATGAATGTTATTATCTATGAGCGTGAGGATAAACAATGCTTCTAAGAATGGAAAGTGCAGGGAAGGGCAATGACTCACATTAATGATAACACTCTCATCTGCAGTAAGGCCTTTCAGCAAGTTCTTCTGGTCGACTTCTTTGGCAGAGGTATTAGACAGCCGATCAACATTGACTTTCAGACTGGACTTCAAGCTCTCATCTGTCTCATCATTAATAACAACAACCAACAAGTCTCCAACACGTTCCTCAAAGAGGACTCTGTCTTTTGCACGTATATTAGAATCAATTATCTGATGTATTGCTCTAGTCGCCTTATGAATTGAGACATCAACAAACAGGTTGTGAAGCAAAAAGGCCTTCCTGTCCCGTACTAATCTCTCTTCTTCAGTCTTGCAAGGAAGTCTAGCAAGTATTGCAAACTCTGTGGCCCATGGTCGAAGGTCGTGCATGCCATTTTGTCCTAAACCTCCACCACTGCCACCCCAAGAATCATCCTCTGCAGGCAGGGGTGCGAACTTTGAAGGAGACTCGACAACAGAAGGAGGAACCAGCCAGGTATTTGAACGAAACCCATATGGGAGGTTTCCAAACTGGAAAGTAGAAGCAAATGTTTCAGCAAAACTTCACCACAGAAACACATAAAACTCCTAGTGGAATTCAGATATATACAAAATTTTGTCACCTTATTGTGATCCACAAAAGCTTCCATGAGGGAATCATACGCCTGCCTTGACAACATCCAACAATTAAAAGCATTCAAGTGGAACCAGTCAGTTTCTGAAGAAACCCAGCAAGGCAGCAACAGTAGAGAATGACAAAACACAGCGGCGCTAGAAATCCAACCAGAACATAAAAAACTGAGCAACATGAATTTACTGACATTTGCAAAAGCTTGGCTGAGATTTTGCAGAAGATCCACCAAGGAGTGACTTTGGGAGAACTGCTTCCCAGCCACATAAAACCCTTTTACTGATGCAACCACATGCAGCTGCTTTCCATTGGATATCTTAATCTGCATAATTCAGTAGGAGTTCATTCAACAGAGTTGCCAAAGGGAATTAACATTGATGCAGTACAAAATTCGACTTCTGGTCATTGTCTAACCATACCATCCGCTCATCACCTCATTTTGGCATCATTAGGTTCTCTCAGGCGTCAAAGAGATTATTTGTTCAAACACACAAGAGAAAGCAGAAAAAGGAGCGGAGAGAGGATAGAACACCTGCATCTCAAAATGATCGCCTTCGCGTCTTGATTCTTTTCCACTGCTACATCTCTTCAAATCTGCAACCAGAAATTACTCAACTATCGAACTCGAACAGGAGCGAAAACCAAATTGGGGAAAAAGCGAGGCAAGGAGGAGGCCCAGGAGATTGTATAGAGAAGAGAATTACTGAGAATTGGAGAAGCCAGGTGGGAGAAGGAGAAGAAGTCGTAAAATTCCGACAGCTTTGGCGTCGGGTGGATTGCCACCATGTCCAAGCCCTCCAAGTTGGCCGACGACCGCGCCTCTGGCGTTGTGGATGCTGTTTGTCCTCCATTGCTGCTGCCTGCGTTGCTCCTTGTGGATTTGGATTCCGGCGGTGAGGACCGTCGGGGCTTGGCGAACGCGGTGGTGCAGGCCAGAATATCAAGGAGCCTCCGGACGTGTGCGACGGACTGCGATTCCGACGCATAGTCCTCTGCATTATCAAGCAAGACGACGGGTAATTAGCATAAATGGTCACAAACCTTTGCACTTAGTACAAAACAGTCACAAACCTTTAATTTGTAACCATTTGATAACAAAACTTTTTACTTAGAACAAAACGGTCACAAATTAAACAGTGTGACCATTTCATACCAGTTCAAACTTTTGTTACCGTGTCGTTGCAAATTAGACTTTTGGTGACCGTTTTGTACAAATTAAGTTCAAAAGTTTGAACGCTCAATCACCGTTACAATTCGCTCTAGTTGTATGGTGGTTTTGTTAATGTATGTGAATGATATGATCGTCATAAAGGATGACAATGAGAGAATTCAATGGCCCACAAACGGGTTCCAGACTGCTTTATAGTTGAAAAAACTATGTCTACTTTCTTGGTATCGAAATTTGTTTTTGATAGATTGGTATCGAAATTGAAAGGTCAACTGAGGACATTCTTATTTGGCAAAGCAAATATGTCGATGAACACATGAGCTGACATCTTATATGTTGTTCAAGTGGTTAGTGTCATATACTTAACGAACAAACTACCCAACCTCAAAACATGACAAACATTTAATTTGTAACGATTCGGTAACAAACCTTTTCATTTAAAACAAAACGGTCACAAATTAAATAGCGGTGACCATTTTATACAATTTCAAAGTTTTGTTACCATATTGTTACAAATTAAAGATTTGTGACCGTTTTGCACTAAGTGCAAAGGTTTGTTACCATTAATGCTAATTACCCGCAAGACGACGCACGAAATGTGAATCACGCTGGACGACCAATGAACTTTTCTTACAGCTTCTAATTTCACTCTTACGAGTTACAAAGTTCCAGTTGGATATTTGAAAAGTTACCAGTGGTAACACGAGCCCCTTAAACTTTAAAGTGTTTACTATTAGAGTCCATAAATTATTATTTTCTTCTTAAACTGATCGTGTTCATTTTGGTCATGTAATTAGAATAATTTTCAATTTTGGTCATGTAATTAGAATGACTACCTTAATCAAGGACACCATATGTTCATAAGACTTCGATAACCGATACCCTAATAATCGAAAAAGTTTTAATCTGGAAAATAAGGGTGATTTGCCAAATTGTACAACAGTGATGACGACGAGCTAGTGTTGATGTGGTATTGTCGCAAATCAAATGCCGCACGATCTAGTTATGCGGACAAAAGTTTATGCCTAACTTCTAACCAATCAATGATGTATTACCATTGCCGACGGCCAGCCAAGAATCCGTTAAAAACCCTTAAATTTAGCCGCCTAAGACCGACGAAGATGACAAAAGAATCACGCAGTCTTAATCAAATCGCCAACAATGAGCCTAACCTGTAGTCCTAAGATCCAACGCCGGCGGCGGCGTTTGTTATGCTGTTGTATTGTACATGCTGTTTTGTAATGACACCTTTTGTTTTCCAATAGGGAAGGGAGCCGTAAGAGTTTGAGTTTGACCACACAAACAACTAATTAAGAGGAAATTGTTTATTAATTTAGCCCCCATTAATAATAGAGATTGACAATCATGTCCCTCTCGTCTCCTACCACGTTTTCCCAACTTCTCCACTAAATTTTCGAGGAATGGTGACTGGTAGCTAGCATTAAATTACGAGACTCACACAAAGTGCTCTGTTTATTTTTTGCCCCCCTGCCTGGGATAACATTTTCTTATGGTCGTTAGCGTATATTGAAACGAGATCCGCATGCAAAGTTAATTAAATGAGAAATTGATTAATTAATGTCCATGGTAGTGGCATGAAATGAAAGACTTGAATTAAAGCGCAGAGAGTAAGTAGTTAATTATTAATTGGTGAATTTAATTAGGAGACTCCTACCTTCAACGATCTTCAAAACGCAGGGCTTCAGCGCAGTAATCTCCACTTTGTCACTTAGCCTCCCTCCCTTCACCTGCGTTTCATTTATGCAACCAAATAAATAAATAAAAAAAATTGGTCAGTAATTAAGTATAGTAAATAATTCTAGTTATAGTACAATAAAAAAACAACGGGGGACCAGAAGAGTAATGAAAATTAAATTTCAGTACGGTAGTAGGCGAAAGCGAAGAGAGCAGAGCAGAGGGAAGGCGGGGACCTGATGTGAGAGAGAATAGTTGGTGAGGTGGCAGGTTTCCACATTCTGAGCCAATAGCCGCTTCACGTCCAGTATCCTATCCGTGGAGATGCCCTGCTCAGTGAACCCCTCAAAAAGACAACAAAATTAAATATCACACAACACAATACCCAAGTGAAGTTGTCATCATAAATGAAAATTTGACTATCATCATGCTTTAAACCAAAAAAATACAATGTACCCAATCGATCGATCTAACGATATCAGCACGTGTTATTAGAAACACCGCGTATCGTCCTCGGTATCGTAGCGAGGATTGAACTACGTACGACACGGTATATACTTTTTTTTCGCTTTTTGTTGTCGTTTTGTAATTAGGATGGAGATACCAATGTAAATATTGGTCACTGCTAGATATTCTGATTAAGGTGCCTAGGGAATGTGTTCCCATATAAGGGACCTGGAAAATAAACCTATTAATCAAACGAACTAGATATAATTAATTATCACCGAGTGACACATGCAGTGATAACACATATAAAATCCCTCGATTAATCAAACCAGATTGTGTGGAAAATGATGATAACATCAATGCTAATGACAATATTAATGCACTTCCGCAGTATATTAATTAAAATAGTAGCGAGCCTAGCAGGTACCTTGAGAACAAGGCGGGAATCATAGGGAGTGATGACGGTAATATCAACAAGACTAGGCACCACCACTGAAACACACAAAAAAAACAAACATCAATTATTATTATTTATTAATGCTGAAATTTGCTCAGCTATACAGCAATTAATTAAGTCCGAAATTCAAATTAATGCAGAGATATAGAGAGAGAGAGAGAGAGGGGGAGACCTTTACGATGGTGATCCTTCTTTTTCTTGTCAGCAGCCGCCGCAGCAGAAGCTGCAGCTGCAGCTTTGGACTTGTGATGGTGGGACTTGTGGCTGCCCCTTCCGGACTTGGGCGCCATGCTAGCTAGCTGGCTTCTCTTGCGATCAGCCGCCCGCTCTAACAATTACAGAGATGCGCAACTAATGGACCGGCTGCCGCGCCGATGAGAGAGGCCGGAATTAATTAGACTCTTATCTCGCCGGGAAAACAGCACCGATTTTGAGATGCACGAAAGAAAGAAGGAAGAAAGGGAAGAAAGAACGAACTAAGCAGAGAAAGAGATGGAAGGGAAATCGAGAGGAAAAGGGAGTGAGGAAGAGGATAGGGGTGGGATAAGGCAGAGGGGGGGATTGCTCTATTAATACTGTGGCCCAAACGTAACGCTGATTCTCTCTCTCTGGGGGATTTGGGAGCAATGCTGGCCGTTACTTGGCTTCTCTAGCCTGACTTCTTACCCCCACTTTTCTTTTTATCTCTCTCTTGACACGCGGAGGACAGTAGTGTTCCTATACACTCTGGCGTAACGCATTCGTTGGCCTTTTCCGCCTGTGGACCATTTAATTTTATTTACACCATTGGATTTTGGGGGGTTGGGGGACAGAGAAGAGGCAAACATGCACCCGCCCGCGCGTGTGTGATTGGGTTCGTTCGTGCGAGCGAGGCCACGAGAAGAACACCACCTCCCCTCTCACTCTCATTTCGTCATGTTTTCAAATTAGGTCCCTTAACTTTCTCATGTTAGCTTTTTCCACCACATGTAGTTTTGGCACTAGCTAGCTTCTTCTTTTCCCAATCCTTCTTCGTACTAATGCCATTCATGTTTTCAGTCTTTATAATACCTTGCACAAAATGGTAGTGAATACGGGTTTTTTTTAACACAAAAAAGGGGGCCACAATTCGAACTGTGAATGAACAGAGAGTAAGATCTCAAACAAGTAGCAAGATAATAAGAGGATGTTTAGAAAATGTGTCAGCTGATTAACCAAGTAAGTGGAGTCACATACCCACAAAAAAATGCTACTTCCCCTCCCCCTTCTTTATGAAACGAAACAATGAAGAGACAAAGAACCCACAACTTAGTCATACAAAAGCGCAGTGTCTGATTTGAATGTCGGTGTGAGTAATAAAACGAGTATCTAGAGAATGAGTATGACCCTCATTTACCAACACAGTCGGGTAAATATGCTTGCCTCTGTATAATGAGTTGTGTCAATCTCCCAGTCAAGTTAAAGAAGTAAGTTGCAATGTTTCGGGATTCGTACCCTACCGTCTTGCCGGATTGGTAATACTGGGTATTGACAATAATAGGCAGTTTTAGCGGTATAAAATGACTAAACAACGATTAAATTATGATTTTAGTACAAAATACCATATTATTGAAATTTTTTACAATAATCTCTCAACGGTTATACAATCCTTGAGCGGAAGGCAAGAATGTAACTGACAAAAAATAAAGGAGCAAAACTGAGATGTCTGAAAGTAGAGAGAGATAAATGGAATTTCTGTTCACGTTGAGGTTGTAGAAGGAAGTTTGGACCCAGAGTTTTTTTTTTTTTTTTTTTTTTTTGAAGGAGAAGGTTGGTGGGAAGTTTATTAAATTAAATTATTAATGAGCTAATTAATGCAGTTTGAAAATTGAAAGTAGGCGGACTGGTTTTTGTTTTATCACGTGTTAGAGACTGTTTGGGCTTTTTATCAGTGCAGCTGTGCAGGCCCCAATTTCTAGATTCTTCGAATGCTACTAATTTGTCCATCTTCAAATTGGATCTTTCACAACAGATCCAGTTGGAACCTTTGTAATTTGTTTTATTTAAATTTGGGCTAAATTGCAAGTTTGGTCACTCGAATTGCTACAAAATTTCATGTTTGGTCACTCGAATTCGTTTATTCCATTCGTAGTCACTTAAATTAGTTGAACAGTCCAAGTTTGGTCACTCTCCGTTAACCTCCGTCAGACTCCGTTAGTGCCGTTAGTTAACTGCTGACGTGGCTAACAGAGATGTCTAGTCACCCAATTTTAACCCAAGAAAAAACAAAAATTGATCCGCCACATCAGAAAAACATGCCACCTCATATTAACACAACCCAACCCACCTAACCTAAAAAAAACCATTAACCCACCCAGAAATCAAACCCGTGACCCATCCACCCTTCTTCTTCCTCTATACCCTACATCCGCCGCCGCCGGGGGATTTCCATGCTGGACAAGAGTCGAGTTGCGGTAGCTGAAAATGGTGGTGCCGCATGCGACTTCTTATCACGCGGCTGCGGCAACAATGCCTCCTCCGGATAAGTTCCCGGAATCAGCGAAGGCCGACAATAACAACATTTTGTCGGATTCGAAGCCACCGTTGACTGGCGGATCAGATGCTAGAGATATGGTGGAGTCGGAAGAGGAGCCCAGATCGCCGATTAAAGAATCTGCATCCTCTGCTCATTGATTGTTTCTTCACCATTATCCCGCCCATGTCGACACAAACTAGGAACTGTTTGGATCTGTAGATTTCGATGGCTATGGCTTGGGCGAGCTTTGTTTTCCCGACGCCGGAAGCACCGTCGAAGAGGAAGCTTGCGAGGGGTCAGTTTGCGTTTCTGGCACCGGCTTGGGCACGACGAATTGCTTGCCCGACTTGGTTGACCGCTTCGTCTTGTCCAATCACGTGAGCCTTGGAGTTCTCCGGAGCCATTCATCGGAAACAGAGTCCCAATTAAAGTCCCTTTAATTTTTGCCGGCCAATAGTTACAGGAAGTCAAAAACTAATTTAATTGCAGATTTCCCCAAGTGTGTCTGCTTATTTTCTCTTTTTGGGTCCATAATTTTGTATCATTTTCAGAGACCCCCAGTCGACTCTTGTCCGGCGGCGGCAGATGTAGGGTATAGAGGAAGAATAGAGGAAGAAGAAGGGTGGATGGGTCACGGGTTCGATTTCTGGGTGGGTTAATGGTGTTTTTTAGGTTGGGTGGGTTGGGTGGGTTGGGTTGTGTTTATATGAGGTGGCATGTTTTTCTGACGTGGCAGATTAATTTTTGTTTTTTCTTGGGTTAAAATTGGGTGACTAGACATCTCTGTTAGCCACGTCAGCAGTTAACTGACGGCACTAACGGAGTCTGACGGAGGTTAACGGAGAGTGACCAAACTTGGACTGTTCAACTAATTTAAGTGACTACGAATGGAATAAACGAATTCGAGTGACCAAACATGAAATTTTGTAGCAATTCGAGTGACCAAACTTGCAATTTAGCCTTTAAATTTGATTTTGCATCAGTTAATGACATTTTTTCTACTGGAATGGGCTGTTCACTTATTGCTAATTCTCACGCCCATTTTTCAAGACAAGGGTTACTAACTCACTATGATCCGTTATGATATATAAGTTTGCTTATATGATTTTGTCGGTATTCCCTTCAACCGTTATGATATATAAGTTTGCTTATATGATTTTGTCGGTATTCGCTTCAACCGTTATGATATATAAATTTGCTTATATGATTTTGTCGGTATTCGCTCAAACGTTATGATATATAAATTGACTTATATGATTTTGTCGGTATTCACTTCAACCGTTATGAATATAAATTTGCTTATATGATTTTGTCGGTATTCGTTGTAAGTAGTTAGTATGCGATTGGTTTTAATTAAATTTGATTTTATATTAGTTATTGACATATTTTCCATTGTAATGGGCTATTGACTTATCACTATTATTCACACTACGATCACCACTTCAACCGTTATGATATATAAGTTTACATATATGCTTTTGGCGGTATCGTTGTAGGTAGTTAGTATATGATTGGTCTTAATTAATTTTGATTTTGTACCGATTATTGATATATTTTTCACGGTATTTGTTGTAGGTAGTTAGTATATGATTGCTCTTAATTAAATTTGATTTTATATTAGTTATTGACATATTTTCCGAAGTCATGGGCTGTTGACTTATCACTATTATTCACACCCATATTTCAAGACAAGGGTCACTATGATCACCGTATCAACCGTTATGATATATAAGTTTTACATATATGTTTTTGTCGGTATTCATTGTCGGTAGTTAGTATATGATTGGTCTGAATTATATTTTCTTTTGCGTCAATTATTAACATATTTTTCACTGTAATGGGATGTTGACTTGTCAGTGTTCGTTGTAGGTAGTTAGTATATTATTGGTCTTTTTTATGATGTATAAGTTAACACGTTTGATTTTGTCGTTATTCCCTGTAGGTAGTTAGTATGTGTTTGATCAATTTTTGTCATGATGTATAATTTAACATATATGATTTTGTCGGTATTCCTTCTAGGTAGTTAGTATGTATTTTGTTGGTATTCCTTGAAGGTAGTTAACATGTGTTCGATCAACTTTTTGTTATGATGTATAAGTTAACGCACAAGATTTTGTCGGTTTCTTGTAGGTAGTTAGTATGTGTTTGGTCGACATTCCTTGTAGGTAGTTAATATACGTTTGGTCAAAAAATTTCTTATGACGGATGTATAAGGTAACACATACGATTATGTTTGTATTCTTTGTAGGTAGTTAGTATGTGTTTGGTCCGCATTCCTTGTAGGTATTCATTGTCGGTAGTTAGTATATGATTGGTATGAATTATATTTTCTTTTGCGTCAATTATTAACATATTTTTCACTGTATTGGGATGTTGACTTGTCAGTGTTCGTTGTAGGTAGTTATTATATTATTGGTCTTTTTTATGATGTATAAGTTAACATGTTTGATTTTGTCGTTATTCCTTGTAGGTAGTTAGTATGTGTTTGATCAATTTTTGTCATGATGTATAATTTAACATATATGATTTTGTCGGTATTCCTTGTAGGTAGTTAGTATGTATTTTGTTGGTATTCCTTGAAGGTAGTTAACATGTGTTCTATCAACTTTTTGTTATGATGTATAAGTTAATGCACAAGATTTTGTCGGTTTCTTGTAGGTAGTTAGTATGTGTTTGGTCGACATTCCTTGTAGGTAGTTAATATACGTTTGGTCAAAAAATTTTTATGACGGATGTATAAGGTAACACATACGATTATGTTTGTATTCTTTGTAGGTAGTTAGTATGTGTTTGGTCCGCATTCCTTGTAGGTATAATATGTGTTTGGTCAATTTTTTGTTATTATGTATAAGTTAACGCATATAATTTTGTCAATAAATCTTTTAGGTAGTTAGTATATATGTGTTTGGTCAAAAAAAAAATTATGATGTATAGGTTCACTACATAACCATATGATTTTGTCGGTATTCCTTTTAGGTAGTTAGTGTGTGTTGGGTCGTTATTCCTTGTAGGTAGTTAATACTTAATATGTGCATCGTCAATTTTATAATATGATGGATGAATAAGTTAGCGCATATGATTTGTCTGTATTTCTTGTAGGTAGTTAGCATGTGTTTGGACGTTATTCCTTGTAGGTAGTAGTTAATATGTGTTTGATCAATTTTTTGCTATGATGTATAAGTTAATGCATATGATTTTGTTAATACTCTGTGTAGGTAGTTAGTATGTATTTGAGCAATTTTTTTAGGATGCATAAGTTAACGACTTAACGCATATGATTTTGTTGGTGTTCTTGTAGGTAGTTAGTATGTGATTGGTCGTATTCCTTGTAGGTAGTTAATATGTGTTTGATCAATTTTTTGTTATATATGATGGATGTATAAGTTAGCGCATAGGATTTTGTATATGTTCTTTGTAAGTAGTTAGTATGTGTTTGGCAGCAACTTGAGGGTGATGAATGGCAGATCTCAGATCCTCGACCAAGGGGTCAGGTAGTACCACATCCTCGACCTGGAGGTGGTAGAGCCCCATTCAGATCCTCCACTTGATTAATAGGATACCCTATCTCTTCTTTGTCACTCTCTGATCCTTCTGCGATGATAACCTGTAAATATTTTGCGGTGAGAATAAATGGCGGTGGTGGGGAGGGGGAGGGGAAGAAGAGCATAAATGGGTTTTAGGGTAATTAGTGACTTAGGGTTAAAATTGGTCAAGATGGGTCTGAATGGGTTTTAAGGGTAAAACCCAAAAATACCCTACCTCTCTAGGGTCAGAATGTGACCCGACCCTATTTTGACCTTAAAGATATAATTGACCCTACTCGACCCACAGGGTTGGGCCGGGCCGGGCTAATGGGTAGTAAGGGCCACAGTTACAGCCCTAGTCCGGACCATATTATGATTGTTGCGGAGGTCAACTTTGACGGTTGCATAGCTTTGAAGTAGGGTTTAATTCGATGGCAGATCGACGATGAAGTGGATCGAGGATGGCTGCAGAGATTTTGAAGAAAATACAATCGCAGTCCCGCGCTCCAGGGCTGAATTGGCGATGAAGGTTCGGGGATCCATTGCCAGATCTGGGTAAGAAGAAAAGCCAGCGTAGCGGGACCAAGGAGATCTAGGGCCTAGATTCTAGGATGCGAGAGTGTTCCGATTGGCTTGTATTGTTATCACCATTTTACCCTTTGGCCTTGTTATCACCCAAATGTTTTCGGAAAAAATTCAAAACTACCACTATTTAAAAGAAAAAATAAAAAATACAACCCATTCCCATTTCCCAACAATTTCCAAAAATACCACCATTTATTAAAAACCGCGCCTCTAATGGGCGGTTAATATATAAACCGCGCCACTAGGCAGCGGTTTACATCATAAACGCCTGGTCAACAGGCGATTTTTAATTTCAGGTAAAACCGCTCCTCGAAGGCGCGGTTTATATATTAACCCTACCACAAAATGCTTCATGAGGAAGCGTTTAAATGTTGGCTTGATAAACCGCACCACCAAGCGGCGGTTTATCATGTGCAGACATAAACCGCGCCCCCCAATGGCGGTTTGTGCAAAGTAAACCGCTACCCCAAGGCGCGGTTTGTGCCTGGTCACCCGACATCCAACATGTCGGCATGCAGGGGGTGGGGCTGCATGGCAGACCTAAAACCGCTCCCCCCCCCCCCCCGCGGTTTGTACTGCAAAATTTCGCCTATAAAAGACTGTTTCAGAGAACTCAAACTCTTCACTCCTCAAAATCTTCACACTCCTCCTCCTCCTTCTTCAAATTTCAGTTGTGCACCTTTAAATTATTTAGTTTTTGCGATTAACGTTAATTCGTAAGTTTGTTTTGTATTACTTTTCATTGTCCTTTGTGATTTTATGTTAGTAACTTAATTACAGTTTTATTGCAAATGGCATTCCAAAGCTTCACGCTTGGGTTGCGGTGGAATGGTTACACGGAAGAGATTGAAAAAGGTGTAAGTTATGTCGGTGGCAATTTTTATAAAATGAAGGTCCATACGAGACCGATGCTTGAAGAGCTCCATCAAATGTGCACTCAGATTACCTCAATGGATGGCACTAGAAGAGTTGATCAAATAGTGTATCGATATCCAAACAGACATGACGGGTCGCTGTGGAATGAGGAATTCCTCCTTACCACTCAGGAGGACGTTGATGCCATGGTCCAATTTTTGACCACCAATAAAATTAAGCAAGCGGAGATGTTTGTTTACACCGAGGTCGTCGAAGGCGGTGTAGGTTATTCTGGAGATGGCCAAACATCTGGTATCCAGGGTGGAAGTGTATTATACGAAGATCATCCCCACCTGGAGTACCAAGACTCGAGCTGGAGGCAGGAGTATCATGATGGAACTGGAGGTCATCATCAATCCTTCCCTTCATATGAAGAAGAAGCTCAACAGGCGGATCATTACCAACAAGCAGGCTACTAGTACCCACTAGAGTACAACTTCTACCAAAGCGGTGTTAGTTACCACAACTACCATTACGGAGCTGGTGAAGGTGCCTTTCAAGATGATAATCATATGGAAGAAGAGGTCAATCCAAGTCCAGTTAGTGACCCTGAGGTTGAAGAAGATGAAGGCGATGTTAGTGCAGACAGCTTCGATCCTCTGGAAGGTGCTGATGATTCCGGTCCAGATTCAGATGCAGACGGTGATGAGGTACCTCGCGACCGTGTACCTATCCCGTACTACAATCACATTCAAAATGAAGATTGGTATGTTGATGCCGACATGGACCCGCTAGAGGTGCCAATATGGGGTCCACTCACTGGCTTTACGAAGTTTGGTGTGGAGAAAATGGGAGGGGGTAAGGGGTTTATATAGGGACGAAACTGCGTGCTGGAGGGGCGGTTTTGTCTTTTTACCCACCTAAAATCGCGCCTCCAGCGCACGGTTTACGTTCCCCAACGCGCAAACCGCGCCTCGGGGGAACGGTTTGACTGAGCGACGCGCGGTTTGGCCGTCAGATCACGTCCCCATCGCGCGGTCGCATGGGCCGCCACGTGGCAACGCGGTTTGACAGATAGGAAGGGTCAAACCGCCTATGGAACGCGCGGTTTGACTGTGAACCGCGCCTTCGAGGCGCGTTTTGATTTATAACCGCGCCTTTGAGGCGCGTTTTGTGTGGAAGGGTGGTATTTTTAGAAATTGTTGAGTATGGGTGGTATTTTTGTAATTTTTTTTATAGTGGTAGTTTTTGATTTTTTCCAATGTTTTCACCCTAATTCCTATAATATAATTAGGGATGGCAATGGGTCGGGTTTTGCCAAACCCAAACCCAAACCCATGGGTTTATCCGTGAAAAAAATCCGAAGTAAAACCCACTAGATTTGAAAAACTCAAACCCAACCCAACCCGCTGGGTATCCGCGGGTTCATGGGTACCCACGGGTTTTTGTCGTAAAAAATTTACAATAACAAGTTTCTATCAAAATTAAAGTCAAATATCAATCTCTCAATACAAATTATCCATATTTAAAACACCATTCTAGAAAATTCAACCAAATCACAAATTAACTATACCCAAATTGTTCAACGCCAATCTAAAAAACTCAAGAAAATTGAAGCAAATCACAAATTATCCATAAATAACATGATTAATTGAAAGCTTCTTCCTTTCAATTAAGTTTCTTCACTCTCCACTCGATAACATCAACTTCATTCTACACAATTAAAAAGAAAAAATTAGACATGTATCCACAAACATAAATAAGATTAGTTGTTTAGAATATTAAATATACCGAAAAAATTATTTATATGGGTGTGGGCGGGTACCCATGGGTCGGGTTTACCTAAACCCAAACCCAACCCAACCCGATGAATAGTGAACGAGTTTAAACCCAAACCCGACCTAAAATCCGTCAACACGGATTTTACCCGCGTTGACTGGGTTGAATTGGGTGGATACCCGTGGGTTCGGGTTTTGTTGTCATCCCTAAATATAATAAGGTGTGTTGGTAGAGTTCTGGTAATGGTAAGGGATGTTTGGATGGATCACTTCATGACAACAATATTTCGGGGAGTACGAGAGCGTTGTCAAATGTTATCAAATTTTAATTTTGAAATTCTTCCTACACATATAAAGATAATTTAGGAATTACAAAACCATTTTACAACAATAGCAACTTTGAGTTATAGTCTGGGTGACAGAGACAGAACAAATTAAGTCGTAAACTAATTGGTAGAGTATACAGATGTATAGTTCAGGCTAACATATGCTTGGAAGTACGGTAATCTTCACGTATATGTCTGTCGAGTTTTCCTATTTAGATAATGAATTAACCGGAGTTAATTTGAGGCATGTACTATACCCTGATCTCTAATAGAGTTGAACCCCAGTCGCAATTCTCTAACCCTGATTTCTAACCTAAATCTTAAAATAATAATCGACGGTTCTGATTCGTCGAAATTATCAAAGTACAAATAATAGGTGGCGTATAGGGGTACGTTAGCCTTGTGCATTTATTTAAATATATTACAAATTATGACAATTGAGGATGCATTTTTTCAAATAATCAAACCATTACATATTTACATGTATATTATTCAAAGTAGGAGAGAACGAATTGGAGTTAGTTAGCAAGGGGACCCCTTCACTTGGACGAATAAAAGAATGGGGGCGGCCTGCATTCCTGAAAGACTTGATAGAGCCCTGTGCTCCCAGTCTTGGCAGGATCGCTTCCCGGAGACACTGGTTAAGCACTTTACGGATCAAGGGTCGGACCATAGGGCGCTTTTGTTATCAGACAAACCCTATGTCCGCCAGAGTCGCCCTCTGTTCCGTTTTGATGCGCGGTGGGCGGATAATCCGGAGCTGCGAGCCATGGTTGCCTTTGTCTGGCAAGAAAGCGTTGAAGGGACCCCGATGTTCCGCCTCTGGGAGCGGCTCAAAAAACTCCGTCATCTTCTATATGATTGGAGTAGAGCTGGGACCACGAACTCTCTGCGGAATATCCGTACACTGCAAGGCGAAATTGAGCGAATAAAAAAGATCCAACCGATTAACTGGGATGAGATTCGTGAGTTGGAAGTAGAATTAAGCCGGCAGTGGGAAGCGGAGGAGATTTATTGGCAGCAAAAATCTAGGGTCCACTGGCTCAAAAAGGGGGACAAAAACACTTCGTACTTCCACACAGTAACTAAAACCCGTCGGAAAAGGAACTTTGTAGCTGGGCTCCGAACGGACAATGGGGAATGGGTCACTGATGAGAAGGAGAAAGCAGAGGTTGCGACGGATTTCTACCGTCACCTCTTCACTTCTGAGAATCAGGTCCCGAACATGAAAGATCATGTCTTTTCGCTACCCATTGACCAAGTGGTTACTCCCGCTATGAATGATGCCTTGACTGCGACTGTTCTGCCAGAGGAAGTGCGTAGGACTGTTTTTGCTATGGGATCAAAACAGGCGCCAGGATCGGATGGGTTTACGGGAAAATTCTTCAAATCCTTTTGGGATATTGTGGGGCCGTCGGTGATTGAAGCTGTCTGTTCTTTCTTCTCGACGGGAAAGATGCTTCGTAGTTTCAATCATACCTGGCTCACACTCATCCCAAAAGTGGATAATGTTGAATCAATGAGGCAATTGCGTCCTATCAGTCTATGCCAATTTGTGTACAAAATTATAACCAAAATTCTGGCTGAGAGACTGGCCTGTATCTTACCGACGATTATCTCGGCTGGTCAAAATGCTTTTATTCGTGAGAGACAGATTGTCGAAAATATCCTCCTCGGACATGAAATTATGCATTACCTGAAAATAAAAAAACGTGGGAAGAAAGGTTACATGGCTCTGAAGGTTGACATGGAAAAGGCCTATGATAGAGTCGAATGGACCTTTCTCCTTACGGTTTTGGAAAAGATGGGGTTTAATTCTGTCTGGCGGGGTTGGATTCATGAGTGTCTTCGATCTACCTCCTTTTTGGTAATGATGAATGGAACTCCGTCTGGGTACTTCACTCCTTCCAGGGGACTGCGACAGGGAGATCCCCTATCGCCCCTTCTATTTGTGCTATGCACGGAAGGGTTTGCGGCTCTCCTGAAGAAGGCTATCTCAGAGAAGAAGTTGGCAGGGATCAAGGTGGCTCCCAGAGCCCCGAGGATTTCGCATTTATTCTTTGCTGATGACTCATATTTATTCTTGCGTGGAACGATCCAAGAATGTGAGAATCTAATCGAAGTTTTGAATGAATATGAGGAACTGAGTGGTCAGAGAGTGAACCTGGCTAAATCGGCGGTATGCTTCAGTCAGAATATCACGAGTCCGGACCAGGAATTCCTAGCAGCTTGTATGGGGGTAGGGGCAGTCGGTGTGCATGATAAATATCTTGGGCTCCCCTCCCTCATAGCCAGATCGAAGATGGAAACCTTCCGTTACTTAGAAGAGAAACTGCTGGAGCGCCTTCAGGGGTGGAAACGGAGAACCTTGTCCTGGGCGGCTAAAGAGACTTTGATAAAATCGGTGGCCATGGCTTTGCCCCTGCATGTGATGTCCTGCTTCAAGCTGCCGCTGGGCCTATGCCGCCTGCTGGACAGGCATGTGGCCCGGTTCTGGTGGGGGGATGAGGACAATCATTCGAAGGTCCGTTGGGTGTCTTGGCGGGACATGTGCCGGAGTAAACACGATGGGGGGATGGGTTTCCGACGGTTTGAACATTTTAACCAAGCCCTCTTGGCTAAGATTGGATGGCAAATCCTCCAGGAACCCCAGTCTTTGCTTGCCCAGGTGTACAAAGGGAAATACTTTCTGAATGGCCATTTTCTCAATGCGAAGGCTCGGTCTCGCCCCTCGTGGGGTTGGCAGAGTATTCTTCATGGGCGGGAACTCTTGGGAATGGGCCTGCGGTGGCAAATTGGGAATGGTTGTGCGGCGTCCATGTTGCACTCTACTTGGATCCCCTAGAATCAATTTGAGCCGATTCGTTATAACCCTCTGATCCTGCCACCAGGAGGGGATCCCCCAGTTTCGGAGCTTATTTGTCAAGAGGGTGGTCGTTGGTGTGACTCCAAACTTAGCCAATGGTTTGATCCTGGCACCTGTCGTAATATTAAGTCCATTCCTCTCCCATGTGTGAATGTGGAGGATAAGTTAATCTGGCATGACACGGCGGATGGTGATTTTTCGGTGAAGTCGGCTTACCATCTGGCGGTTGCTTTGGACAGGCGCAGGGGTCGTTGGAGGGCTGGGGTGGATTGGATGGATCGTACAAGCTGGATTTGCCTTTGGGAGGCTAACATACCGCCAAAGTTAAAGGTGTTTCTCTGGCAAATCTTTCGTCGGATCCTTCCTACTACGGAAGCTTTGAGGGATAGAAAGATTGTGGTTCATCCGCGTTGCCCGGTTTGTTGGGCTGACGTTGAGACTTTGGAACACCTCTTTTTGGATTGCCAGGTAGCCAAGGCTCTTTGGGGGGCTGCGGGCCTTGAGCATATCGGGGAAGGACTGCCGCGTCATTCTTTTCCCTTGTTTCTTAAGAAGGTCATGAGTCTAATCCAGTGCCCTGCTTTGTTCATGGCGATGGTGGCCGTCCTCTGGCGAATTTGGCGATCTCGTAACTGGGTGGTCTTCGAGGGTAAGCAGTATAAAGTGGAAGCACTGGTGCGTCAGTTCACGCAACAGTATGAGGAGTGGCTGAGCCTCCCGGGTGATAAAACGGGTCCGCGCCCTACTGCTACGGAGGCCCATCATGAGCACCAGGAGGAGGTGTCGGGGGTTATCTGTGGTTGGGATGGGGCGGTTCGGAGGGGATTGCACTCTGCAGGTGGGATGGTGCTAATGGATCTGAATCGGGATATCATTATGGCCACTGGCTTCCAAATCCCCGTCATTGATGATCCTCTGGTGGTGGAATTGCTGGTTTTGAGGAGCGCGATTCTTTGGTGCAGTGGGCATGGATTCTCTAATGTGCGGTTTGAGGGAGATGCCAAGGTCGTCATTGAGAAACTCCAGCGGAAGGAGGTTAGGGATGGCAGGATAGGAGCTATTCTGGAAGAGGTGCTGCATTATTTGTCCTGTTATCCTGGGTTTTCTGTACGGTTTGTAGGTCGGCGTGCCAATAGGGTAGCCCATTTGGTGGCTCGTAAGGCCTTTTCTCTGTACCCGGCTATGAACCGTCATTTTGATTTTCAGACCTGGCTGATCTCCAGGATGTAACTATCTTTTTGATCTAATATATGATTATCTTTTGTAAAAAAAAAAAAAAAAGAATTGGAGTTAGTTAGAAAGATTCTGCCATCTTGGTTCCCGGCCGTTATGAAGCCTTGATCGGCCAGTGCTGATGTCCATACATGTTGTACGTGATCGATCATGATGAGCTAATTGATTAAGAATAGTCCCCGAGCATTGCATACAAATCAGGAATTACATAATGAGGATCTGCGTCAGGATCTTCGGGCACATTCAATTTCACTATCTCTTGGATTTCAGGCCTGCAGGCAGCCATGCATGCGTAATCAATTTAAGTATCAATATATAACAATTCACATGCAGTTTAATTTCCTACGTACTTACTTGCATTCAACAGCAGACACGTATTTCAATGACTTGGGAAGCTGATCCGAGCGCAAATCGGAGAGCTGATGGCAGCTAGTTATGTCGAGAGCTACGAGTGCGGGCAGTTTTGAGAAGGTGTCGGGTAGGCTCACCAGGCTCTCACATTCGTAGAGCGATAATACCGACAGGCGGTTCAGATCTCCGATGGAAGCAGGCAGCTGTCTGACTCCGGTGCGAGATAAATGGAGCCTCTCCAAACCTACGAGGTTGCAGATGCTGTCCGGAAGTCTGGAAATGTTGGTGCAGCCGGCTAGATAAAGCTGGGACAGCGACTCCACTGGTTCCAGGATTTCCGGGAACTCTCTAAGCTCGCGGCAACTAAACAATTCAGCAAAATCCATAGTCAGAGTTAGTGATGACAATGAGCTGAGGCGGGAAGGATATCTCAATATATATTTCTATTTGGTACTAAATATGGGTATTGGTGGATAATATTCGTGTGGGTACAAGACATGACAGGCCGAACTAGTTGAAAGATCAATCTAACTAGTTGAGCAAAAAGTTCAAATAGAAAAAAATATTAAGAGAAATTGTAAGAAATTGAGATAAAATGGGGGAAGAACGGGGTGAGGAAGGGCAGGACGAGTCAGAAGTAGATATCCATAACCCACCTCATGTTATTACTTTGGAGTAATACACATCCTACCGGGGCTCAAGTCGGGTAATATCCAACGAAAAAGGTTCAAATTGTCATCCCTAATCAGAGTAAGTAGCCAAATAAATGGGTCAAACTAAGCCAAACTCAGACATGACTCTAGACTACCCAAAGATACGTATTCTATAGGTGTAGAGCTAAAAGTTATTGGACCCTAAGTTGGGCCGACCCTATACAACCCTTACAGGGCCAAAGATAACTTAGCTCTACAAACTCACCCTATATACAATTTGATACATGCCGACTCTCAGTGGTGGTTCTATCTGACTAAGGTGGCTATATGATTGGGTCCAGTTAAATTGGACCAAATTGATCCGGTCTCAGTTCGGTATTTTCGGAAATATAAGGACTAAAGATTGGATTGGATACAATCCGGTCTTGACCCGGTTCGGTCCCAATTTGATCTTGATTTTAGGTGTTGGGGGTCTCTTATCCGGTCTTTATCCGGGTTTTTTTTTACCTCAAATCTAAGCCCAAATATGAGATTGAGTTGTTTGCTATCCGGTCCCAGTCCAATTCCGGTCCAGGTTATACGGTCCGGTTTCGAGTAAAACCAAACAATTCGGACCAAATAGCCAGCCCTAATATGGACCGGGCCAACGAGCATCTAATGCCAAACTTACACCCTAGAGAAATTAAAGCGAAATTAGTGAAGAGAGATTGAGATGGCTCACTCGTGGAGGTCGAGTATTTTAAGGGACTTCCACTTGGTGAAGCTGTCAGAGAGGTGGGAGAAGTAAGGGTTGTATCGAAAGACTAGAACCTCCAACTGGATAATAACCTCGCTGGACTCGGTTGGTAGCCGCTCGATATACGTAACATTGAGAGTCAGCTGTTTGACCCCTGCGACGACCGGGAATTCAGAGAGCGGGCAGGCCGTGCAATTGAGAGCAGACAGAAGTGGAGCGCCGCCGCGGCGGATGAACTCAGGGACTTGTTTGATTGGCGTCCTCTCCAAGTTCAGCTCTTCCAGGCTCGGTAACGTGGCCACCGTGTTCTTACTTCTGCTTCTACTAATTCTTCTTCTTCTTCCGCCACTCGCTTGAATGTTCGTGTTATAGTAATAGTCCAGATTCCCAAACCTCACTTTTCTACAGTTCCGGAGGTCGAGGGATTTGAGCTTTGGAAGGAGCAGGATCGAGGGATGCAGCTCCACTAGCCTGACACAATTGGAAAGGTCGACCGACTCCAGCTTTTTCGCCGTCGAGAGGTCCGGCAGCGTTTTCAGGTACTTGGAGTCGTAGAGATCCAGTTCTTTCAAATTACCCACATCCTGCACGTACGCATGCATGCATGCATGCAACATCATTCTCGTCAGATAAAAAAAATGAAGGGATGATTCGACAAACGTTGGGGAACATGATACGTACCACGTTGACCCCTTGCCACAATTGTTGGATGTTGCTGTGTTTGAGCCTAAGTATGACCAGATGTCGAGCGGAGAATTTCCGGGGCAGAGATGTGGCCGGAAACAAATCCCAGTCGAGATACTTGAGCTTGTTAGGAAGGGAATTCAGCCCCCACCACCAATGGAGTCCCACTTTCCGATCAGGATTATGGAAGAGATAAAATCGGTAAGGATCAACACATGGTTCCTCAGCTTCCTCCTCTCGGATACGAAGCAATCTCAGATTCCTCATCCTCTCAAATGCATCCGCCGCCATGGATACCTCCTCCTTCGTCTCACCCAAATCCAAGAAGATGCCTTCAGTTGCACATGTTCCCTACGTGTGTACGCGTATATATATATGTGTATACTCATGTTAGAATGGCTCAGAAAATTGACATTGGAGAAAGTAAAGAAGTGAAAAATATACATGATTCGGTGTGTTAACTACGTGCAAAAAAGGGAGAGCAGTTTCAATATACTTGAAGAGATACAAATTACAGAAATTGAGAAGTTATATGTAGTACGTTCTCCAAAAGGTCTAACCTAGGGGTGACAGTTCAGTTCCCGGTTACTGGTTAACCGGCCGGTTAAACCGATAACCGGCCGGTTATCTACTAACCGGTAAGCGAACTTCGGTCGGTTATCGGAGGCTAGACGAAATGGTTTTTTATCTTAAAAGTGGGTCGGTTAACCGGTAACCGAGAAACCAAAGTCTATTCTGGGCGGTTTTCGGTAGGGGGAGTGGTTATTTCGGTTAACCGATAACCGATCGATCGGTTATCGGTTATAACCGAAATAACCGAAATGCCACCCCTAGTCTAACCTAAACAAACTTGGAAAAGAACAAGTTACAGACCAGTCCCAAAACAAACAAAATCGTGTATAAACAAACCTTTACACCGTAACTTCCAAACGAAGATGGATGATTATTCTTCAAATCATAGCAACAACATATGCATGCATGGAGACAATTAACACATAACCTTTAGTTATCAACAAAAACAAAACAAAACGTACCATGTTTTCGTTGAAAAGAGTTGCTGCCTCGTCGGCATCCCACAACCTAGAGCGTTCGTTGAGCTTTCCTTCTTGTTTTCTGACAATGCTCTTACCCAGATCTTCCAGCAACCCAGGCATTTCTATGAGCCCACTACTGGAGTCGTCACTGATCCTTAAAAGGGACTTATCAACCAAGTTGGTAACAATATCTTCATCCAAAACCTTCTTCCACAATGATTTCCAGCTTTCATGGTTACACAAACAGGCAATGTCAAGGAACACGCGCTGCTCTTCCTTCTCCAATCCATCGTAGCTAATCTTGAGTATATCCAGAATTTCTTTGTTACCTGAACCGGCACCTAGCCTCCCCAAAACACCGTCCCAGTACTCCATCGGCCTGTTAATCAAACATGAAAGCCAAGGTTAAGCTTTACAACTAGATAATTGGTGCGTGCTCTCTGTGTGAATGGTACGTGTTGGTGAATATATCGAATTGAGTTGCACTGAAAAGAAGTAGACTAAATCAATTCTTCATATTGCAATTTAATTTCCATGGTCAAAAGTAGCGCAATTTTTCATTTTGACTTAAAAAATTTTCTTATCAATCAAATAATGATTTGTTTTTCTGGATGGCTTTGAGACTCTTGTAAAGAATTTGTCATTTATATACTCTATTTGATGTATTAGCGGTAATTGAATAATTAAGTCATGATGAATTATTGGGATCTCTTACCGTAACTTGGTATAATTTCAAGTTAGATAACTTGCATAGATCTAAACCGTTAAAATTGATCAAATTTATTTTAAATTATTGATTAAAGAAATAAAAAATAAAAAAATAACTAAAAAAATAAATTACAACATGGGTTGCCCGTCGGTCGTCACCACATTCCCAAGTTACCTTTTTTATTTTTTTCTTTCCTTTTTCACATTTAGCTGTCTTTCCATATTTTAACCTTTTTTTTTTAATTCTTATTGAATTAGAAGCGTTACGTAACGCTTCCGTAATGACTTAACTCTTTACGTAACACGACGTTAATACTCATTACGTAAAGAGACATTCTATTACGTAAGGCTTCTGTAATGATATTTTACAACTGTTACATTAAATACACATTCACTACGTAAAGGTTACAGAATGATAGTTATTTTTTACGTAACAGTTAGATCGGAAGCGTTACGTAAGGCTTCTGTAATGACTTAGCACTTTACGTAATGCAAGGTTAATACTCATTACGTAAAAGACCTTCCATTACGTAAAGGTTACGGAACGACAATTATTTCTTACGTAATAGTTAAATCTGTAGCGTTACGTAGGCTTCCGTAATGACTTTGCATTTTACGTAACGCGAGGTTAATACTCATTATGTAAAGACACATTCTATTACATAAGGCTTCCGTAATGATCTTTTACAACATTTACGTAAGATTATCATATACGTAACCATTACATAATACCTATTGTATTTTACGTAATACGACCTATGAAACCTGCTATAACAGGTAAAAAAATTCAAGTTAACTTACTTCAAGTTACCGTAAGAAATCCCTGAATTATTTTTTTTATGCAGAATAGGAAATCAACAAAATACTCATAACAAAGATAGTAATGAAAATGTTCTTACTGTGTCTTCTAATAATCTCGGTGTATCATAAATATCCAGGTTCTTAATTCTAAAGCACTTAATCATCTCAAATATATGTGTAATGTTCTATGGGGCACCACTATTAGATCATGAACACTGAAAATTAACAATTATCATATCCAAAGAGGGCTCGAGGATGACTATTCAAGAAGATTAGAGTGGATGAAAAATAAAGCGCAAAGCACTTGGTTTGCATGAATATAAAGATAAGATCTTCACATGGAACAAAAACAAAAATGTATTTTCTTTTTGGAAAAGAAAACAATCAATCCATTAAGGTGATTGCACGACTCTATAAGTAATCGTATTTCATTGTGTAACCTGTCATGTGATCTATCTCTGTTTTATGTATGGTGATTTGTTTGTCAAGCGAGACAGTTTTACTCTCGGATACTTGACAAAGTACTTGGAGGAGGATTTTTTTGTCTAATTGACTAATTAAAACATGTATGATTCTTTAAGTGGGTGTAGTCGTAAGGTGATCTTGAAGTGTATATGCTTCTCTAGTATTCTTCATCCTTACATGGCCAAGAAAGTAATAATAACCTAGTAATTGGTGAAGCATACAACAATTAAAAAGAGATTTGATTTGGTTTGGTTGGCTTTCAATTTCCAGATGATATGTTAGAGTTGCAATAGAAGAGAAGGTAAAACCACGTATGTGAGTGAGGGAGAGAAGGCATGCCCAAGAGAGGAAACTCATATAACAATTAATTAATTACACTCACTTGTTCAAAAAGATTGGGCCCAAAACTTTGAGCGCCAGAGGGTTGCCATTAGCGTAGGACACAACTCTCATACACCTATCCAAATACTCATCAGGTGGACGATCCTCTTTGAACGCACACAAGCTGAAAAGCCGAAGACTCTTCTCCTCACCCAAGGCTTCCACTTCGTACACCTTGTCCGACACCGTATTAAGCACCTGCTGGTCCTCGCTCGTCAGCAAAACCCTACTCCCTTCTCCAAACAGCTCGCAGTAGCTCCCTTCCAGTAGCTCCTCCAACGCTCTCATGCTGCTTCTCGCCACGTCATCGACCACCACCAAAACCCTCAAACGACGCAGCCGCCTCAGTTTCAGTTCGGACGGTATTGCGCCCGAGTTCGTGTCGCCAAGTAGGGTTGAGAAGAGCTTGTCCTGTATCTCGGCCAGTTGGGATGGCGACTTCTTCAGCTGGCCGGTGAACTCCTGGAGGAAGTAGAAGGCCTCGAATTGGGAAGAGTGGAGGTCGAAGATGGCTCTGGCGAGAGTGGTTTTCCCGATCCCGCCCATTCCCCACAGGCCGATTGTGAGGTTGTGCTGTAGGTCGTCGAAGCGGGAGAGGTGCTCGAGTTTGGAGAGCTGGTGGTCTATTCCGACGAGTCCCTTTTGAGGCGGAGAAAGTGGGTGTAGAGTCGGGATGATTGCCGCCATTACGCTTTCTGCGATCTTCTTCACCAGCAGATCCTCATTCCTATATGCATGTGGGCAATTAATTAATTTTATATTATCATGAGCTAAAATATTAATTTTTAATATTTTGTGTGGTTAAAATGTTATTTTTTTTACGGACGTCACATTCTCGCCAGAAATGATCAAAGGGTATTTTTGGAAATGAAATTCGATCCCGTATGCACGGTTTTGTTTACGAGTCACTGTCAGTGAAAAAAAGAAAGTAAAATGGTATTTTGGGAAGAAATTTATTTGTTTCTGATGACATTTCTTTATAAATAAAAGAAATTTGTCCCTCAGAAATAAACTTTGTCAATTTTCAGTGCAAGTATAAGTTTTTTTACAACGATATTTTGTTTAGCGAAGAACAAATTTTTGTTACAAATAGCTTTTGCAGAAGCCGTTCCATGCTGGACCTTTAGAAAAGTATTGGGGAAAAAAAAAACAATTGAGTGTTTGGGTGGAAAACTTTAGAAGTGTTTCTAATATAAGAGGTTAGGTATAATTACAATAAAATATAAAGAATTTTAGACAATAAAAAGTAGTCAAATTTGATTTTTTTAGATTTCTTTTATATTAAATAAGATGATTTTATAATTATTTTATTTTTAAAATGAGGTAAATGAAATAAAATTAAAATACAATAAAGATAATCTTGTATATTCAAACAGTTTTCCGCAGAAACTCCAAATTAAAACTTCTACTTTTATGTTATACAAAAATACTTTCCGACTTTTAAAAAATCGAGATTTTAGAGGTGCTTGGCCCTACTTCAGCTTTTGAAATCGACAAACACTTCTAAAAGTCGGGCCAAACGTAAGCATAAATAGCTATAAAAAATCTTATCTGAAATAAATATAGATAGATATAAAAGAGTCTTATCTGAAAATCGAAGGAATAAAATATGACTTATTAATGATTAAGGTGCTTATCAACCAAAACTAGTAGGGACAAAAAGCAAGCCATCATCATAACTTACTTAATGACTCTGGAGTCGAATCCAGAGAGATTAGCCACTTCCCTCAACGCCGCCTTCCACCTCTCCACCCTTCCCATCATCTCCTTTGGAAGAACCTTCTCTTGCTGAGAAAACGCCACACCAAAGCTCCCACCCTGATTCCTCACACTAGAAGGATCCACTCCGCCGTAGAACACCGGAATCACCTTCCGTCCGTATTGCCTCCTGCACTCCGTGATCTTCACAAGCTCTTCTAAACACCATTTCGACGTGGCGTAGTTGGGAGACAGCACCACCACGTACACCGCCGACCCTTCGATTGCTCGCGACAGCGTAGGCGAGATCTCGTCCCCTCCTTTGATCTTTGTGTCGTCTTTAAACGTCTCGAGCTTCTTGACCTCGTTGAGATGGCGGAAGAGGTGGCTGAGGAATTGGTCGCGAATGTCCTCTCCCCGGAAACTGATGAAGGCGTCGTATTTCGTAGGTGGCGAGGGCACATTAATATTATTTGTAGTGATAAGTTCACGGGGAGGCTTTGACGGTGGGGAAGGTGGCGGAGGATGGCCGTCGCCGACCGCCGGCCGGGCGTTGTTGGATAATGACGGTGACGATGAGTTGTAGACATAGGTAAGGTAAGATATGTTTTTTCTTGTTTTGTCTGGGGTGTCGAGGTATGTCCAGGCCATGGTTTTGGTCTTTTTGGGGAGGTTGATGGGTAAATGTGGATTATGAAGATTAATTGCGTACATATATGTAGTAGTAAGTGTGCGTGTCTCACGAGGGTATATAACTCATCGATGGACTTCTCAAAAGTGAAGGAATTAATTCTATACTTTGCTTGTGAATAGTGGCATAGTAAAAGAATGATGTGGGATGGAAGATATTCCCGTCTATGATTCTATATTTCTATCCCACTTGAATACCAACTTCCTCATGAAAAAAAGAACCAATATACTCAATTATCCAACATATTATTGTTTTCTTTGAATCTATGTAATTGGTTGATTGAATATATGACATTATGTGAAAATTTTGATCAATTGATAAGAGTACGTGAAAATATAGCGTGTTTACATATGTGGGTGGGTTTCGGAAACCATATTGGATTTGAAAGTACCTGTGAAGTTTACATGTAACTGTAAGTATGAAATAGGTAGGGTGAGATTTAATTTTTGTATTCAGCAATAACTAAATCACACTAACTACGGTTGAATTACACATCCATATAATAACCACCCCAATTCATAACTAATCATACCGGAGGTGTTTTAGTATGCTATATAGTATGGGTGCTTTATTATGTTTATAGCCCTTAGATCTTGTTATAAAATATCAGCCATTGGATTAAACTTATTAATTTTTTTTTCACCCGTTGGAATGGTGACCTGTTGCACCGGTTCGTTGCATAATAATTAAAAAAAAATTGAAATTCCAATCGGGTAAAGCGATTGAGCTCGTCGAGAGCCTCTCTTCCGAGGTGGGATTTCAGAGCGTCTCTTCCGCGGCGGGGTTGATTGGCGGCGGCGACGATGGCGAAACTGCATCTGAATTAGGGCGACGGCGACAGCGAACCTGCATCAAGGGGCAATTGCGACGGCGACGCTGTGAGAAGAAAGAGAATGGGTGGTTTCAAGTTTGCTCTTCCGCGGTGGGTCTCTTTGACGATATTGAAGTGGTTGAGCATCGGCGACGGGAGCGGTGAGATTGGGTTTCGCGGCTGGTCTCTTCTGATTGTGCTCTTTCGCGGTGGGTCTCTTCGTCAATAGTGAAGGGGTTAATTGGCGGGTCACCGGAGGAAAGAATTGGAACAAGATTCAGAGCTGCTTGATTGAGGGCAAAGTCTGCTCCAAGTTCTCTTCGACGACGGTGAAGGCGGTGAGCAGAGGGTGACGGCAAGCGAGTGCGATGAGCAGGGTTTTGTGGCGTCTCCAGTCGATAGAGAAGGGGGTGGGCAGGTCGATGGTGAACCAGATTCTGAATTAGGGTTTTCGCGGTGTCTCCTCTCCCGCGATTGTGCTTCGTCGCCTCTTTATGTGCCGTCGGCGCGGACACAGTGGTGGCTCTGAATTAGGTTGACGACGACACTGTAACTAGGGACTGAGCAGGGGATTCATCGGGTTCAATTGGTCGCAGCTTTGCTGTGTTTCTTCGTTCAAGCTTTCAGGTAATAAAGATGATTCTCAGATTCTGAATGTTTCTCCATTTCTCACTTCAAATTCGTCTTCCTTCGCCTGCTACATTTCTCTCATCGTCTGACTAAAAGAACCCCAAACTCGGCCCTCATTTGTAGAGACACCTATTCCTTCTTTTTCATCATTTTAGCTCACTATAAGTTTCAATTATGATTGTTCTTGTATAATGCTTCTAGGTTTCATGGAAAGTGTATGAAATATGATGAATTGGAGATCATCATTAGGGAATTGAAGATTTTATGTGAGTGTATCGTCAATTGGGTTTGTTTGTGTTTTGCTGCATTGATAATTACCATGGACATTCATAACCTTAAACGATGTTGTTACTTCTGTCTAGTTGATAATCCAATCGACTTGTAGTCTTGTATTAGGATTGCAAGTGTCGCAAAAAGACTAGAAATGCAGGTTGTGTTCAATCATGTACTATCTGGTTTTGTGTTCAATCATGTACTATCTGGTTATCACTCTCAATGAAATTAAATCATCTTCTGTTGTAGATAATGATTCGTAGATTGCATGTCAATAGTCTTGGATTAGTGTAGCTGATACTCTCTGCAAAAACTGTTGGTCTATGGTGTTCATGCCATCTTGTATGCCCTCTGGTTTGTGGGGTGATGAAAATTGCTTACCAAGACAAAAGTGAAAGAAAGAAAACAAAAAACTCAAACAGAGCATAATAGAGAGATAGTAGAGGTAAAGCAAAGACATGTTAATCTCAGAAACTAAAACAGTCCACGGTTGATTACAGTTGCAAAAGACATAGTGACATATATGACAGATTTTGATATTAGAGCATTCATAGACAGGATTTATATCCTACAAGGATCATACAAATTGACTATTTGCCTGGAGGAGTATAATAGCTGACCTGATTAGTAGGGTTAGAGCACCCTCTATCCTACTTTCCTTTAGTTGTATCGTTCGTCGATTTATCATAAGAATTGTTCTGCATCCAAGTGTTTGCTGAAATACACCATGATTGCTTCTGCCTTCCATGTGTTTGACGTTAGGTCCGTGTGGAATACTGAACTAGGAAAACAACGAGCCTGAATTACTTACTGCCCCATCCGTAGTACGTAATAGTTAATATAGTAGGAATCCTTTCTTTCTTCTAGGATGCTTTTGTACTGCCACAAGGATTTCCAGTATTAGCATCACCTTAATCGTAACCTGTCTATGATTTTGTTGTTTACGTGAGTTGACTTTTATTTTTTGTATTATGTGTAGGCACTTTGATCTAGTAACTCTTTCAGCTGCTACACGTTGGATTTAGAATTCAATTTCTCTTGTGATAGAGCTGCAATCTCAGTCTTCCATTCCAGGCAAGTTACTGAAATCTCGCCCTTTTAACTTCAGCCGTGGATTGTTATTGAAGATCGTTTGTCTGTGCCTCTTTGATTTCTACTCGTGACACTTACCCTGATGTTGATAATGCTTTTGGTCATCACAATTATGACCTGCATATTTGGAAGTAGTTGTACTTTGCTGTATGGAAGAGCTACTGTGTGATTGATGGTGTGAATTTTTTTGGTACTTTTATGCAATGGATATGCTTGTGCTTTTTGATTGAATGCGTGCATGGTTAGAGCCCGGCTTATGCTCTCTTCTATCTATAGTGATGGCAATGTTAGTATAGTGCATTATTGGTGTGGTTAAACAAGTCTATGTCTATCAACTTGCTACATCAAAACCTCAATCGCATATATTATGATTAGAACTATTAACCTAGCCTACAACCATTTGGAATGGATTTGTGCTTCCTAGCCTGTTGAAGTAGAGGTTTTGTTTGCACAAATTTGTAATCAAGACTTATGTTCATCCTTTCATTATGAATTATATGTTGTGATGTGCAAGTTGAAGCAATGTATAAAGTAGCACTCAATAATCCTTTCCTTTCATCCTTTCTTATCATTAGTTTACTACCAATCTCAATATTGTTTATCTTAACTAACTATGTATAGAACCTACTGCTGAAAGAACAACACAGAAACCAATCTCAGCATTCCCCCTTATCTGGATTTTGTTCTACTATGATGACTTGCAAGCCAAAGCTAAGAATAGATTCTAGGAAACAATAATTATTTTTCAAAACTTTACTAGATATCAATTTTCCCGTCACTATCTTAACCAGTGGCGGAGCCAGAAAAGTGACCAAGGGGGTGCTTCCATGAAAAGATGTCACGACTGTGAAATTTACAGAATTAGCCGTGAGAATGTTTAGTGGAATCTGGGTGTTTTTAGTTTCACGACTTAGTTTAACGGCCGTGATTTATGAAGCCAAAGCCGTGAGATTGCCTGGGGATATGAAAACTGCTCTTTACTTCTCACGGGGCATGTCACGACCGTGAGAATTGAGAATGAACCGTGTGAACTGTTTAATGAAAGCTGGGTTATTTGGGTGAAATTTATATATGCCAATGGCGGATTTCATGGTTAATTAGTGTACTCAGGTATTGAGGTAGGGGTTTTCAGTTCTTCTGGTAGTTGGAACTTGATACCGAGGCAAGTGTGCTTGTGAGCTCTGTTATAGTCTTGCATTTTTTCAATATTGATAAAAGCCATATATTGAAAACCAGGATTGAACTCATTACCTGGAGAATGTGTTTACCAAATGATCCTTTTCTAGAATTAAACTTTGTCATAACCACGTTTTCTAGAATGTGTTTAACTATGAAAGTTGCTTCTTTATTTCAGTGGAGGATGACTCTGGCTTTGTGTATTTTGTTTGTAGTCTTCGGCATGCTTATAATTCGTGTTTCAAGGCATGCTTATAATTTTGTTGTTGTTTTAATTTTGCAGTTTGTTAAAATTGTTCTATAATGAAGACGAAGAGGCATGACCTTTTTAGCACGCGATGTTCTCCGAGGAAAGTATTCTCCCTAGTCTCAAATTTAGAGGCTTGTCAATCAGAGGCCATTAAGAGATGTGGCTTTGGTCGGATTCTTGAAGTGAAAGGAAGAATGTTACAACGTGTGTTGTTGGATAAACTTTTAAAGAGCTTTAATCTGGAAGAAAGCACAATTAAGGCGTATGGGCTGAAAGTGCATATTTCGGCCAAAGATTTCCAGCGAATTATGGGTGTCCCCGAGGGAGGGACGAATATCGTCTTGGATGGTTAAGAAGTGGTGGGAAGATCCGAGGAACTGAAAGAATTTAGAGTGTATTCGAATCATGACTGTGATCGACAGGCGATTTCCACAAGCTTAATGCGAAAGACATTGTTGAAGATAAAAGAGAGCAACGACCTATTTGTTAAAACTTTTATATTGTACGCAATGGGGGGTGCTATTAGTACCTACTAGAAGAGATGACATTTCGTTATCTTCGGTATACACTGTCACCGATGTTGCGGACATTCCGAAGAAGAATTGGGCATCCTATTGCTTCAATGAATTGGTGAAATGCATCTGCAACCATAATGCTGATGGGAAAAAGTATATACCTGGTTGCTTGCTGTTTTTGGAGGTAAATAATTGATAATCCCTACTTTCTACATATTCGTAATGATTAATCATCATGTTGATTATAGCTTTTTTTGTAGTTAATATTCTTGGAGCATGCAAATGGTATTTTCCCCACCATTGATGGAAGTTGGATTTGATGAGTTGGGGGAGCGGAGATGTAGAGTTATTGTTAACGGAAGTGGTAAGACTGATAGTGCAAAATGGTATATTTGTTTCTTTTGACGAGTTGGAGCATGCTAATGGTACATTTGGTTCCCTTTTTAATTAATTTATAGGTTTCCAGGAGTTCGGGGAAAAGATCATCTGAGGATGCAGGTTTGAAATCACCTCCAAGGAAACGGGAAAAAAGATACGAGAAAAGGCACAAAATCGACGGGGATGAGATGCTTCTCTGTGAGCGTATTGATGCTCGGTTTAGTACCATGGAGGCTAGATTTGACAACTTCAGTCAAGAATTTAAAGTCGCAATGGGTGATGCTGCTTCTAGAGGTGAGGAGCTAATGGGTCGGGTTATGAAAATGGAGAATGAATTTCGGGCATTTAGAGACGAAATTGGTACTGCAGTGAAGTCAATTATAGAGGCAGTGAAACCAACTATAGGTGACCCGTTGTCAAGGGAGCAGCCTACTAAATTGAAAAAGAATGATCAGAAGGATGCGGCTGATAATGTGAAAGCTTCTGCAGCTGTTTTGTTGTCAACGGAGCAGCTTATCAGAGGGGCAAAGGGCAATTAGAAGGGTGAGGTTGAAAAACCAAGTGAACCCATTTCTCCTACCTCTGAATGTGTCAAGACTCAAGGGTTAGGTGTTAAGAATTGGGGAGAGGCTGAGAGGAAAATTGGAGATGATAGTTGTTCTGAATCTCCTTCTGTCAAAGTTGTGAAAAAGTCTCCTTGCAAGCAGGTGAAAGCGTCTAAAGTTGAGAAATTCATACTTTTGAGTGATGAAAGTGTTGCTGCTATGATGGTTGTGCCAAGACTATGAAGGTATTACACTTGATTAAGTTTTCTAATTATTTGTTCTTATGGTGTGGTTACTAATGAACTGGTTTTGTTTTTATGTTTTTGAACAATAAAGGGGCAAAAGGGAGGTGGACTACGTAGTGTATCTAAATTGAAGCCTAGTTTGTATGTGGTCTCTCCATTCGAATGGGCAAATCCCAGAGCTAAGAAAGCACAACCTTTGTACCTTGCTCCTCACTTTGTTGTTAAGACACCATTGACTCTGGAGGCAGTAAAGATGATTCAATTTGCTTTTAGTAGTAAGCTTCCCGGAAGGTACCTCCCGAAATCATTACAAGTAAGATTGGATCATATTTGTAGGATGTTTTTGGTATTTGCCTTATTCTAATGTTGTGGTGTTTGAACTTGGTCTTGTATAACAGTGACATATTGGTTAGTCTTGATGGCGGGATTCTTCCCTTGCTCCGTGAAGATTTGGTCCAGCTTTTGCCCAAGACCAAACTTTCAACAAGGGTGAGTTCCTTTATGTGTGTAATTTAGTAGATTGAACTTGTATTGCTGACTTTGGTATATGTGATGATGATGCATTAGATTATAGAAATGGTGTGTCTGTGCAAGACACTAGAAGAACGAAGTTGTGGTCGCAGTGGTGGCTTGTGCTGGTTCTTTCCACCTTCAGTTTCGGTATAGTTGTCTGCTTTGTCTATTCTTGTCATGAAATTAATCTATTTGTTTGTTACATGTAGCTTGTGTGGGTAACTGCGTTTTATTTTTCTATGATCGTGCGTATAAGATATGTTGATATAAGATATGATCGTGGTAACGAGGAGCAATTTATGGCTACCATGGGTTCATATAAGATACTTGAGCGATACCGTATAAATGAGCTACTTTACCGCAGTAAGGTATGTTGTAATGTTGTTTTCTAAAAGGAAATGGCTTAACCCTGCTATTTTAAATTGTTAATTATTGTTTGTTTGTGCATTATTTCAGATTCATGTCCCAATTTTCAACTTCACGGTGAGCCACTTGTATCTGCGGACTTTAACTTGGATACCAAAGAAATTGAAATATGGGACTCATTACCAGGAACTCATAACCAAGAATATGATGCAAGGATGCAGAAACTGGTTTGTAGCTTGTCTTGTTCTTCAAGTTTTCAAACTTGACTTATTGCTTAGTTGTTAATTGTTTTTCATTTGCCGACTTTGTCGTTAAATATCGATGAGGGGGATGTTTTCATATGCAGAAATTGGGTCTAGACTGGTTGCTTAAGGATGATATCTGCGGGGCGTTTTCATTTGTGGACTTTGTGGTTAGATATCGCCAGGATGTTGCTTGCCAACCAAATGGGTACCCTTTGTTGATGTTCAATTGTGCACTGTTCTAATTATGTTCGGTAATTATTTGTTCGCATCATGACCATGGTAATTATTTTTTATATTACAGATTTGATTGTGGAAGATTTGTCGCCAATCACTTGCTGGATCCATATCGATATTCCAAGAATCTTGACCAGTTCGACAGTGACTATGAACGGGCACAACTTACAATGTACTTGCTCACTACGCGTTTGAATGAGGTACAAGCTACAGTTAAGGCACAATCAGATGAATATTTTGAGAGTCATGCGAGACCTGCCCAGACTGAGAAGGTGAATTTGAAGACGAACTTACTGAATCGAGAAAGAAAGCCGTTGCACGCGCATGGGGAGAAAAAGGGTAGAAAGTCTAAGAAGCATTGAGAGTTGTGTTGTTAATGTAGAGTTTAGTTAATGTGGATGTTGAATGAAGTTTAGGAAAATGTAGATGTTGAATGAATTTTAGTGAATGTAGATGCTGAATGAAGTTTAGGAAACTGTTGAAATTACAATGAAGTTATCAATGAAGCATTATTCAGTGATGTTCTCTTTTCTCTATATTATGTTTAATGTGTCAACAAGGAAGAAGTTATGAATGATCATATACAGAAAAATGGTTGAAAATGGACCTTATCCACCCTGCCAGCAGGCTGTTTCACGGCCTCAATAATCCATTCTCACGGCCGTGAGATGGTGATTTCCCTGACGCCTTAAGGATGGACCTTTCACGCCCGTGAGACTGGGCCGTGAGATGGGGTTTTCCTAACGCCTTAATGATGGAATTTCACGCCCGTGAGATTGGGCCGTGAGAATGAAAAAAACATTCCCTTTCGTTCAGGGAACCTCACGGTCTTGAAAGGTGTATCTCACACCCGTGAGATTGTGGGCGTGAGTTAGTGAATAAAAAATGTCATTTAGAAGGATCAAACCCGCGCATTTGGAATAATCATTCAACGCATTAACCAGTCAGACTACCTAACATGTTTTGTAAAATTCATTGTCCGTTTTCCTTTTACTACATATGGTTGAATGAGCGTGTGATTATTGGTTTTGGGTTCAACCCATGTAATTGTAAACCGATGTGAGGTTGAGGTTAGGTATATGGTTGATTGAGTGTTTGATTATGGTTTTGGGTTTAACCCATCTACTTGTGAGATTGGTTGATGATATATGGTTTAGTGATTATGGTTTTGGGTTTAACCCATCTACTTGTGAGATTGGTTGATGATATATGGTTTAGTGAGTGTTTGATTACAATTTTTGGTTGAACCCATGTAATTGTGAACCGATGCGAGATTGGTTGATGATATATGGTTTAGTGAGTGTTTGATTACGGTTTTTGGGTTGAACCCATGTAATTGTGAACCGATGTGAGATTGGTTGATGATATATGGTTTAGTGAGTGTTTGATTACGGTTTTTGGGTTGAACCCATGTAATTGTGAACTGATGTGAGATTGGTTGATGATATATGGTTTAGTGAGTGTTTATTACGGTTTTTGGGTTAAACCCGTGGAATCGTGAACCGATGTGAGATTGGTTAATGATATATGGTTTAGTGAGTGTTTGATTACGGTTTTTGGGTTGAACCCATGTAATCGTGAACCGATGTGAGATTGGTTGATGATATATGGTTTAGTGAGTGTTTGATTATGGTTTTGGGTTGAACCCATGTAATTGTGAACCAACGTGGGATTGGGTTTACGGTATATGGTTGATTGACGTTTGATTATGATTTTGGGTTTAACCCATGTACTTGTGAGCCGGCGTGGAATTGGGTTTACGATATATGGTTGATTATCGTTTGATTATGGTTTTGGGTTGAACCCATGAACTTTATATGGTTGACTGAGCGTGTGACTATGGTTTTGGGTTTAACCCATCTAATTATAAACCGATGTGAGATTGATTTACGATATATGGTTTAGTGAGTGTTTGATTATGGTTTTGGGTTGAATCCATGTACTTGTGAACCGACGTGAGATTGGTTGAGAGTATATGGTTGATTGAGTGTTTGATTATGGTTTTGGGTTCAACCCATCTACTTGTGAACCGATGTGAGATTGGTTGAGAGTATATGGTTTAGTGAGTGTTTGATTATTGTTTTGGGTTGAACCCATGTACTTGTGAACCGACATGGGATTGGGTTTACGATATATGGTTGATTGACGTTTGATTATGGTTTTGGGTTGAACCCATGTACTTTATATGGTTGACTGAGCGTTTAACTATGGTTTTGGGTTTAACCCATCTAATTATAAACCGATGTGAGATTGATTTACGATATATGGTTTAGTGAGTGTTTGATTATGGTTTTGGGTTGAACCCATGTACTTGTGAACCGACGTGAGATTGGTTGAGAGTATATGGTTTAATGAGTGTTTGATTATGGTTTTGGGTTGAACCCATGTACTTTTGAACCGACGTGAGATTGGGTTTATGGTATATGGTTGATTTTCGTTTGATTATGGTTTTTGGTTTAACCCATCTAATTATAAATCGATGATTTTTTGGGTCGGTCATAATGAAGAAATTCCTAGATCCTAAACCCTCACCGTTTCTTCCTTCTCGTCCTTCGTCGGCTCCAGAGGACTGATCCTTGGGTCCTCCCTGTCAGCTTCTTCCTTCCTGCTTCCCTCCCTCCATCCCAGTCTCAGTTCTTAACTGTCGTCCTTCGTCGGCTCCTTCTCCACCAATATTACGAAACCAGATTCTTCCTATCTCCCTTTCTTCTTCTTCCCTTCTCTACGCAACCATCGATTTTCCATTCTCCCTTATTCGCCCATTCTTCGCCACCCATCCTTCGCGACGGAGACAGATCGTTTCTAGCCGAGACGGCGACGAGGCAGAGAGAGCAAGTGGGTTTTAATAGGTAAGGGCATGCGTGATTTTTCATGGGGGGTTTGAGTTGTTAAGGGTTCTGATTTGGGTTTTCTGTTTTAATATCTGGGTTCAATGGTTCGTTTGAGGGGAAGAGACGGAATTAGTGTCAATAGGAGGGTAAGGAAAGGCTACCGCCGGCAGCTCTGAGCTTCATCGGCGGCAACGCTAATGACCATGGGGAACTTTCCTTGTGGGTTTTTGGAATTTGAAGTTTAGTACTAGTTGTGTGTTGAGATTATGCCTATTGTGTTTGCGAATTTTGAGAAATCGTGTATGTATAGTTGGGTTTTGAGACTGAAATTATGATGGTTTTGGGGCTGGAAATTGTGTTTTAGTTTAGCTGTGGTTATTGTGCATAGTTTGGTATGTGGAAGTTTGTGGTATGTTATGGTGGGTTCGAAGATTGGGGATTGTGGTGGCTTCAAAACTGTAAATTGTTGGCAGTAATGGTGTTCATGTTGATTGAAAAGAGGATCGGTTCTGGTTGTCTTCTTTGTTCAATTTGGTGGGTGTTGTGAATTGTGATCTTGCTTGGCTTCATTTCATTTGTGAATGGTTAGTTTGTCGCGGAAGTGAAGGGGAAACTATTGAACTGAGTTTGCTTAACTCGGACTTGGCTCGTGTTCGTTTCGTTTCATGGCGATTGAGTGTGTTTGTTCTGCTTTCTGAACTGGGTATTGAGCACCCTGGCCGAATTTTTCTGGAGATATGAAGTGTCTTCGCTTTCACATTGTGGAAGAACGTGAATCACTATCATTCGAATTTTGAAGCGTGTGTTTTCTGGTTAGTATTCCTGCTCCTGCATATAGACAGGGAGGCAGAAAAAGCAACTTTGACTTCATGTCCTCGATTTTGGTTCACATTCTTTATCAATCATTTTATTTGAACCATTTTGATGTGTGATTTTAGGATCTGCAGAATCATAAGTAATGAGGGGGTGAAAGGGCTGCCTTTTGAGGTTAACATGGGGCTTGGAGGATTCTTAAAGATGGAAAGAAATTATGTGGCTTATATGCATATGCCTCTAATATTTACTCGTTGCTTGTTAATTGATTAGTGAAGTGTTTGATTCGGTCGGTTGTGGGTGGTGAATATGTGGATTTCAATTGTCTCTAAACTTCATTTTGTTGGTTGTTTTCAGTTGATCAACTATGGAAGGGTTGATTGATGATATGAGCACAGGCAAGGACACGGGAATTGACTTGAATGTTGGTTTAGATTGGGGAATGTATTATGGAGATGATACCGGTGGTGTTAGAAATAGTGACGATATGGAGGACAATGTTGACACCAGCGATAGTGATTCTGAGGATGATAATAACACTAACATTGGTGATGATGATAAGGAGAACATCTCAAATGAGCATTTACACAGTTTCGAAACACAGCCACACAGCTCAGATGCACCTCTACACAAAGATGCTGCAAATCCAGCCATGGCTCCACCGTACTCAAGTATGTATGACTGGACCTACTTGATAAAGTCGGGAATGGGAAGCCATATTCTAAATGGGAGTCGGATGATGTTGTGGGTTTTGAGTTTGAAACCCTTGTGGAGGTTGGCAAGTTCTATTCAACTTATGGTTGTGCCATGGGATTCAGCGTACGAAAGAACACTCATACATATTCAAAATATGGAGTTAGAAATATGAAGCGATGGGTTTGCTCACGCGAGGGGGAGCGTCAGCCAGTGCACAATGTCAAGGAGAACAGAAAGCATGAACCTAGGCCTGTAACAAGGCTCCATTGTCCGGCTGCTTTCAAAGTCAGTTTTGTTGAGGCAACTAACCGATTCAAGGTGAAGCAGTTTGTACCAACACATTTTCATCACTTAGATGGAGCACATGAAGTGCAGTTTTTGAGTTCTCATCGCAAGTAGATGACACAAGTAAGGCTCAGATTCGATCACTTAGGGCTGCTGGTGTTCGCACCAATCAAATCATGGATTATCTAGTGAATTGTGCGGGAAGCTTTCAGAACTTGGGTTTCACTAAGACCGATGTCTACAATTTTGTTAGTACGGATTGGAGGTCGGAGATCTTGGATAGTGATAGTGAAGCTGCACTTGCCTACTTACAAGCACGGGCAACTACCGATCCTCGTTTTTATTGTAGATATACAGTAAGTGATGGTGGTGAACTAGGCAATATGTTATGGGCTGACTCTACTTCACAATTGGATTATAGGGTCTTTGGAGATGTTCTTGGTTTTTACTCGACGTACAAGACTAATGCATATAATCTTCCATTTATTCTATTCATTGGTGTGAATAATCACAATGCAAGCACTATTTTTGCATGTGCTTTACTTGCGGATGAAACCGCGGAGAACTACGTATGGATTCTAAATGCTTTTTTACATTGCATGGGTGGTAAGAAGCCAACCGCAGTTATAACAGATGGTTGCTCTTCAATGAGGAAAGATATCAAGTCGGTTCTCCCTGGATCCCGACATCGGTTATGTTCTTGGCACTTGGGCAATAACGCAGAAGCGCGTGGCCATGCAGAAGGGTTCTGGGAGGATTTCAAACAATGCATGCTAAACTGCAGTTCTATTCCACAATTTGAAGCTACGTGGAAGGAAGTTTTAGTTTGACCTGGAGCACAATGCGTGGATGAAGAAGATGTATAGGCGACGAGCTCTATGGGCCACAACTTACTTGAAAGGTACTTTCTTTGCTGGGATGACTACGTCACAACGTTGTGAGAGCATGTACTCTTATCTAGACAAATTCTTGCAAAGTAAGATGAAGTTGTTTGAGTTTGTCAAGCAGTTTGACATGGCACTTTCGTATAGGAGACAAACTGAGTTACATGACCAGTTTAAGACAATACATACTGATGTTGTTTTGATGACACATTTACATGAAATTGAAAGACATGCCTCTATAGTATATACAAGAAATGTGTTCAGGAGCGTTCGATTGGAAATAGCGAGAGAAGTTCATTACTATATTACAGACAAGTGTGTGTTGACCAATAAAACAAATTACACATTGTCACGATTCAAATACCCTGACTCAAAGTGCATCGTGGTCTTTTACACGAGTGGACATGATTTGCATTGTTCTTGTGGCATTTTTGAGTTCTGCGGAATTCCATGTCGGCTTATATTCTGTATATTGAAAGCAGAAAATCAAACACAAATTCCAAAGTCACTCATTTTGAAGCGTTGGACTAAAGGTGCAAAAGAGTTCGATCCCTTGAGTATGGGAAGCTGTCCTACCCAGCAAAATATTAGCAGGTATTATAAATTTAAGCTGCTGATTTAGTTCTTTGTTTACTTCTATTGTGCTTGGAACCAACTACAAAAGTGCTTATTTTTTTGGACAGGTTTGGATTCTTGGTTGGTCAATGTAATAGAATGTGCCATTATGTTGTGAGTTCGGATGAAGCATTTCATACTGCCAAAGGGTTGATTGAAGACTTGACCTTGCGAGTGAAGACAATAAGTGAAGAAACAACCAGCAAAACAAATAATGCTACTACGGATGTTAGAGTGAACTCCTCTCAGTTTATTAAGGACCCCCATCCAGTTCGAAGTAAAGGGAATGTGAAGCAACCTCAAGTGAAAACACGGTTGTGCAAGTATTGTAGGCGTCCTAAACATACAATCAGAAATTGTCCGCTGAAAAGAATGGTTGAAGCAGGTGACTAACTCCTACTGTCACTCTAGAAAATGGCCAAGTGTAACCACTTCCTAAAGCGTAGTATAGCGGGTTTGGGTTTTAATGTCAACCCGGGTCCTAGATTTGATGACTACTCGGTGAATTCTTGTTATCTAGCAGTGAAACTTTAGTGCAAGTCCAAATTAACAAACAAACAAAGCAAGTAAACGGTTGTTTTCAGGTCAAGAGAGGTCACCCGCATATGGTTCCCCCTAGACTGCAGTTAAGCCGGATTGCAATTTACCAAGTCCAGTTTCTATGATAATTATACTGCGAAAGGTTCTTAAACAGTCTGAAGTCTCGACTAAAGGTCTCCAGACCCTCTCAATCTGAGTCTCCAGCGGGCGACTAACCTCCACCGGAGTAAACAGATTGAGGCCCTAACGAACCAAACCTCCACTACCGAAGTGAATTTGGTACAGAATAGTGAGTTGGCTCCTCGACTAAAGTCACCAACTCCCTACCTTCAATCAAGGATACTCTATCAACCTAGGCAGATATTCTCATTCTAGGTCAAAGCAGAAACAACAGGAATTTGATCAGGATTTAAGTCATTCAATCATTCAAGCCTCAATCCAATATAATCAATTCATAAACTCTGTACTCGGGTTCATACAATCAGACCTAACATACAAATCTAGGGTTCCCCATACCCAGATGAATGGGGAAACTACTCCATGGAGAGAGAAGCAAAAGCAGATTCAGACGCGGAAACCATACTGTGAAGGATGGATTTCAGCTCCTAGTCGTTGATCAGCACTCCTCCAAGCTCATGCCAAGCTCCAATGGTGATGAAGATCAAGCTAGGGCACTTGGGAACTCTTGTTCGTCGCTTTCTCTCTCTAGGAATCGCTCTGTCTCTCCAAAACTCGGAACCTCTGATTTTCAGCCCTCTTTTCCCTTAAAACTGCTGCCTGTCGCGATACCCGGTCGAAATACCCGGTCGGGTATTTTGGGTCTCGACCAGGTATTATTTAAAACGCGCGTTTTGGTCAGGGAAAAATCCCCGGTCATGTCCAATAATCCCCGACCGGGCCCCTCTCTGTTTCTCAGACGCCCAAAACAACAAATCCCCGGTCTCCTCAAAATAATACCCGGCCTGGTATTCTTGGTCATGGCCGGGTATTTTCTTCCTCCAGCAGACTTCAAGCCTCACTTGCTCCTTTCGACCCGAATCTCGTTCCTTCGTCTCGATTCAACGCCGGGTCCTGAAATATGACATAAACGCACAACCTAGCGTGAAATCTTCTTAAAATACGAGAATCAATATCTCAAACGGCTGAAGAATAGGGGTGAAAACATGTGTAATTATCGGTCTATCAGCAGGTGCAGGTGATAGTCATTTCACGCAACAAGAATACAACTTCGAGTCCATAGGAGCAGGTGAAAGCAGCTTTCATGTGGAGACTCAAGAATTTGTTCAACTTCCCAAACGATCCAAGAACAACCTGTAATGCTGGTGTTCGGCTTCAAACAACATTATGTTCCATCTTGTAATGTTTGTTTTGTGCAAGTTAGTATCTAGTGACATTGAATGGATCTATGTAATGCTCGTGTCTAGCTTCAAAGAACATTATGACTCATCTTTTCATAAGCTTGTAGTTTTCAAAAACAGTATATTATTTTTCTTACACCATTATAATAAGTACAGGGGTTAGTTCTACAGGTGAATGTTTGTTCAGACTATTTCTGGAAATCTCACGGCCGTGAAAGCAAACGTGTTTTTGGATTTGAAATTCTGGAAATATCACGGCCGTGAGAGAGGCCGTGGATGTAAAAATGCACTTCTCAGTTTCCCAGGGGTTTTCACGGGTTGGCTTTGACAATATCACGGCCGTGAGATGAGCCGTGGTTTTGGATTCGAAATGATGGACTTCTCACGGCTCATCTGTAAATCCTCACGGGCGTGAGATTAACTCGTGAGATGTTCGCAGCTGAAATCCAAAAACATGCCTCATAACTGAAATCTCATGGCCGGCAGATGTATCGTTAGATTTATAAAAAAGGGGGGAAGTTCCAGGGGTTTTCACGGGTTAGAGTTGGCGATATCCCGCCCAGGATAAAAGCCGTGAGATGGAACTCTAAAATTTGAAACTCCCTATTTGAACCCGACCCACAACCCTCTGTTCTACTTCGACCCCCAACCCTCTTCTCCCTCTGTCCTACTTCGACCCCCAACCCTCGCCCTCGCCCTCGCTCGCTCGCCCTTGCTCGCTCGCCCTTGACTCCTCCTTGTAACTACTCCAAGATTCTTCTGCCGCCGACCACTTCCCCACGACTCCTCCTCCTGGTAACTGCTCCAAGGTGACGACGACCATTTCCCCACGAGTCCCTGCCCTCTATTCCACTTCGATCCCCACAGCGCCTCTAGTGAGTTCTTCTTAACCACAACGACACTCTTCTCTGATTTCTTGCATTTTTTAGGTTTTAGTTGCCCAAGGTTGGTCTGAATTAAGGTTTTGAATTCCTAATTGTGATTACATTCCTATTTGTTCTGATCCTGCATTGTATGTTACACTAGAACTTGCCGTCTCCCAAGTTAAAGGCATACATTGTATTCAACACTAGAACTTGTTGGTTCTGCAGCTTCTCAATGCTCTTTGGATTGGGGGGATGACTCCTCCAGAAGGCTTCATGGTTTGTTCTTCTTCTATCTTCAACCCGCAACAGCCTCTTGAATGTCATTCTAATGTTCTTGAAATGCTCTCTCTTTGTTTTTTGGTATTTTCTTAGTGTTGACTTAACTGTTCTTCATAATGGCAGGAGTGAAAATTGCAGGGTATAGCAACTAGCCAACTACAATCATAAGGCCAAACAGAAGACTTCACTGAGTATTATTCACATTCATAATCTCCACTCTTTATTTGTACTTTCATCTGAAAAAACATAAATCTTTACAAACTAAAACATATATGTACAAATCCATTGTGGCTACTTGATCAAGGAATTGATGGTGTAGACGTGATTAGAATGCTCCTGGGATCTTCTCCTTTGACGTCACATTGAGTATTCCATCTCTTCGATCTCCAAGGAAGGAAGGAAGGAGAACATATATTCCACGCTCGATACTATCCTTGGACAAGGAAGGAAGCAAAGAGATGGAGATCGAAATACAGAGAGAGATTGAAATACAGAGAGATCGAAATACATAGAGAGAAGTTTTGAGTGGGAGGGATGCAATGGGTGAAAGACCCCTGACCAAGGATTGTAGGGAGCTTGGAAAATATGTTCTGTCCGGTATCACCCAAAATCCAAGGGGAGTTACAATAATAGAGGATACCTTGGAGATCGATGAGGATGGAATACTCAATGAGACATCAAGGGAGAAGTCTGTAAGTCTATATCTTCCAGTATCTTTGTTGAAAACTGGAATGCATACCAGATTCCTTGATTTGTGAATTGCTATGTGGTTAAGAAGAAACTAGAGAATGCTCCTGGGATTAGAATGCTCCTGAGTTTGATTGGTGAATATATTTTCTTCCAGTATCTTAACCACATTTTTTGGTGTAGACGTGATTAGAATGCTCCTAGGATCTTCTCCCTTGACGTCACTTTGAGTACTCCACCTCGTCGATCTCTAAGTAAGGAAGCAAGGAGAACAAATTTTCCAAGCTGGAAACTATCCTTGGACAAGGAAGGAAGCAAAGAGATGGAGATCGAAATACAGAGAGAGATTGAAATACAGAGAGATCGAAATACATAGACAGAAGTTTTGAGTGGGAGGGATGCAATGGGTGAAAGACCCCAGGCCAAGGATTGCATCTAGCTTGGAAAATTTGTTATGTCCGGTATCACCCCAGCTCCAAGGCGAGTTACAATAGTAGAGGATACCTTGGAGATCGACGAGGATGGAATACTCAAAGAAACGTCAAGGGAGAAGTCTGTAAGTCTATATCTTCCAATATCTTTGTTGAAAACTGGAATGCATACAAGATTCCTTGATTTGTGAATTGTTATGTGGTGAAGAAGAAACCAGAGAATGCTCCTGGGATTAGAATGCTCCTAGGTTTGATTGGTGAATACATTTTCTTCCAGAATCTTAACCACATTTTTTGGTGTAGACGTGATTAGAATGCTCCTGGGATCTTCTCCCTCGACGTCACATTGAGTATTCCACCTCGTCGATCTCTAAGGAAGGAAGCAAGGAGAACCAATTTTCCAAGCTGGATACTATCCTTGGACAAGGAAGGAAGCAAAGAGATGGAGATCGGAATAAAGAGAGAGATTGAAATACAGAGAGATCGAAATACATAGAGAGAAGTTTTGAGTGGGAGGGATGCAATGGGTGAAAGACCCCCGACCAAGGATTGCACCTAGCTCGAAAATTTTGTTCTGTCCGGTATCACCCAGCTCTAAGGGGAGTTACAATAGTAGAGGATACCTTGGAGATTTACGAGGATGGAATACTCAAAGAGACATCAAGGGAGAAGTCTGTAAGTCTATATCTTCCAGTATCTTTGTTGAAAACTGGAATGCATACCAGATTCCTTGATTTGTGAATTGCTTATGCTTATGCATAATTCTTTTCCCTCTCATCCACTAAAGACTAAATGTGCTTAGTTGGTTTTTGTAAGCTAAACAAAAAACCACGCAACCATCAACCTCACCTGCCAAAGTGAAGGCTCATTTGACGTTCGCACATGCCTCCGTCTCCTGGCATGGTGTGAGGTTCTCTCCATCAATGAGGTCATCTACCGAGAGCTTACCATTGAGTTCCTCAGCACTCTCTCCGTCAAGTATATGTCTGAGTTTAACCTTGACAAGCCCGAAGACAACATGACTTTTCGCCTTGGAGGACAGGCGAGACAGATGAGCATCACTGAGTTCACAGAGGCACTCCAGATATACCCACCAGGATTTCTCACTATAGATGAACATGATTCAGAGAAAATATATTCACCAAGAGCACCATTGGTCAATGCTATGTGGAGAACGGTAAAACAAAACCATGTGGCAAAGTCTGACACTACCCACTATAAAGAGAATGATTTTCTTCCCCCATGGCGTGTCATCCACAACATTATCGCTCATTCTGTGGCAGCTAGGGAGGGGATCCCGGTGAGTGTGACCAAGCGGGATTTGAACTTTTTCCTCTCTATGGTAAAAGATCCCCCAATTCATCTTGGTTTAGTCATACTGAAAACCCTACAGAAGATGACCTCCAACAAACAAATCAAGACCATCCATGAAGGTGCCTACATCACAAGGCTAGCTCGGCATTTTGGCATTGATCCGGTGGGTTCTCATTGCACCATTGCCCAGTCCACTCAACCAATCTCCCAAAAAAACCTTGCGGATCTATATTTGTTGTCAAAGGTAAATGTTCCAACCAACACTTTCCTTTTCACAGTTAATGCTAAAACAGAACTAGTCGGGATTCAAACAATCTAGGATTGATTTTGTGCAAGTTTTGGATTGCCTACTAATCTAGTTCCTTTTGAACATTGAGCAAATGTAACTAATGCTTCTGATATTGATCATGTCTGTGTTTGGTGGTTAAGGAGAATGGTGTGCTAGGCATTGTTGGCCTCCCTCATCCTGCTCCACCTCTTGCAACATATGAGGCAAACGCATCGGAGCATGTTGTTCAGCAAATGGTCGAGGAGACTCCGGAACAACCTGCACAACATCACCAAACTACGACTCAAGCTGGACCATCCACCGACAGATACATATCCCATTTTGAGGCATTGGGTCGGCATAATGCCCAATTATGGAGCAAAAGGCACTCATTCTCTCCCGCCTCGATCGAGAGAAGGAAGCTCGACGCTAAATCACCAAATGTAACCATCACATCATGAGGTCCTTGAGGATTGACTACAAAAAATTCTCAAGACCTTGGGAACTATCTCCTAAGCCAACCGAGGAAAGAAATGAAGAGGGAAGTGAAGAGGATGACGAGGGTAATGACGATGAGCAAAACAAGGAAAGCAGTGAAGAGGACAATGATACCAATGAGGAAGAGGGTAGTGAAGAGGATGACGAGGGCAATGATGATGACCAAACAAGGAAATAAATCAAGAGGACAAAGGGACCAATGAGGAAGAGGGCAGTGAAGAGGATGACGAGGGCAACGGCGATGAACAAAACAAGGAAAGAAATCAAGAGGACAAAGGGACCAATAAGGAAGAGGGCAGTGAAGAGGACGACGAGGGCAATGGCGATGACCAAAGCAAGGAAAGAAATCAAGAGGACAAAGGGACCAATGAGGAAGAGGGCAGTGACTCTAGCAAGGACAATGAAGATGAGCATATCCAGGAAAACGAGGACGAGGACGAGAACACTGACGAGGAAGATGGGCAGTGAAGATGAGCCAACCAAAGTCCTTAGTACTTAGCTATGTGTGTTTGCGTTTGTGCTTGTATGTTTTCCAATTAGAATATGATGATGCACCTGTGTGGGCTACATGCAGCTAAACTTAAGCATTAATTAGACAAATTTAATCGTGTTATGGATGCTTGTTTTATTAGACAAATGTAATGCTTTGACTGCTTTTTACTTTTTGTTAACAGGGTATCTCATCTGATATGATGTACGGTTACTAGAGAACATTGTGAATGGATCTATGTAATGCTCGTGTCAAGCTTTAGAGAACATTATGAATCATCTTTTCATAAGTTTGAAGTTCTGTAAAAAAAGTCCATTCTGTTTGAAACACCATTATAATAAGTACAGGGGATAGTTCAACAGTTGAAAGTCTTCTACTGGAAATCTGACACCTTATACTGGTAATCTCACGACCATAAAATACTCAAGTGAGATGTAAAAAGCAGTGCTTCATTCCTCAGGCAAATATCACGGCCGTGAGATGTCCTGTGAGAAGTCCATTCTGTTTGAAACACCATTATAATAAGTACAGCGGATAGTTCAACAGGTGAAAGTCTCCTATTGGAAATCTGACACCTTATACTGGTAATCTCACAACCGTAAAATACTCAAGTGAGATGTAAAAAGCAGTGCTTCATTCCTCAGACAAATATCATGGCCGTGAGATGTCCTCTGAGATGCAAAGAGCAGCTCTCACTATCCCAAGAAATTTCACGGCCACTACTTGACATTCTCACGCCTGTCAAAATCTCACGTGAAATTGAAACACACAGCTGTCACTCAAACGTTCTCGCAGCTCATTCTGGCAAAATAACAGCCGTGGGATTATGATGTACCTACACTTTTTAGAGTTGTACCTTTACACTAAACTTAAAGTTGTACCTACACTTTCCTAAAAATCTTCTATGGTACAATTCACAATTGTACCTATACACTATGGTACAACTTAATGTTGTACCTACACTTTCTAACAAATCCATCTATGGTACAACTCAAAATTGTACCTATACTAATGGTACAACCTTAAGTTGTACCTGCACTTTCTCAAAATTCTTCTATGGTACAACCCAAACTTGTACCTATACCATGGTACAACTTTAAGTTGTACCTACACTTTCTAAAAATCTTTCTATGGTACAACCCAACTTGTACCTATACCATGGTACAACTTTAAGTTGTACCTACACTTTCTAACAAATCCATCTATGGTACAACGCAAAATTGTACCTATACTAATGGTACAACCTTAAGTTGTACCTACACTTTCTCAATATTCTTCTACCGTACAACACAAACTTGTACCTATACTATGGTACAACTTTATGTTGTACCTACACTTTCTAACAAATCCCTCTATGGTACAACTCAAAATTGTACCTATTCTTGGGGTACAACCTTATGTTGTACCTACACTTTCTAAAAATCCTTCTATGGTACAACTCAAACTTGTACCTATACAATGGTACAACTTTAAGTTGTACTTACACTTTCTAACAAATCCCTCTATGGTACAACTCAAAATTGTACATATACTAATGGTACAACCTTAAATTGTACCTACACTTTCTCAAAATTCTTCTATGGTACAACCCAAACTTGTACCTATACCATGGTACAACTTTAAGTTGTACCTACACTTTCTAAAAATCCTTCTATGATACAACCCAAACTTGTACCTATACCATGGTACAACTTTAAGTTGTACCTACACTTTCTAACAAATCCCTTTATTGTACAACTCAAAATTGTACCTATACTCATGGTACAACCTTAAATTGTACCTACATTTTCTCAAAATTCTTCTATGGTACAACCCAAACTTGTACCTATACCATGGTACAACTTTAAGTTGTACCTACACTTTCTAAAAATCCTTCTATGGTACAACCCAAACTTGTACCTATACCATGGTACAACTTTAAGTTGTACCTACACTTTCTAACAAATCCCTCTATGGTACAACGCAAAATTGTACCTATACTAATGGTACAACGTTAAGTTGTACCTACACTTTCTCAAAATCCTTCTGCGGTACAACCCAAACCTGTACCTATACCATGGTACAACTTTATGTTGTACCTACACTTTTACAAAAAAACTCTATGGTACAACCTAAAATTATACCTACATGCTAGGTTCAATTTTGAGTTATACCTACACTTTGTGAAACAAATTCTTCAATGGTACAGCTGAAACTTGTACCTATAGGATATGGTACAACTCTAATTTGTACCTACACTTACATACATTGATTCACTATTTACAAGATTGCCATTAATGATGTGGGACCAGTCATTTAGTGGGTTTACCTCCTCAACATGTCACTTTTTTTTATAGCATGGGTGCTATAGAGCACACTAGAAGGGCTCATCATACAGATGCATCCAATACCGAGGGAACGCTCTCCTAAGACAGTACAGGGCTTCAGGTAGGCGAGTGGGAACAAGCTTCTGCCCCGCTGACCTTGCTGCGAGCTCCCAATGAAGCGACATCCTCTTCCCCCCTTCGCCAATCACGCTCCGTTCCGGCTGCTCAAGATGGTGTATGTCCAGCTGGTGGTGTGTTGGTACGTTTTGATGGCTCTTGGAAGAAGGGAGCTGGTGGAGGGATCGGCTTTGCTAGTTTTTCTCATTCTACGGCTCTTATTTGTAATCGGCAAGCACTATGCAGGTATAGCCAACCAATTTATTATGGAGGTGTTAGCTTTGAGGGATGCTATTGATTGATGTCTAACACATGGTTTCTTGTTTGTGAAATTTTGTGGCGACTCCCAACTATTGACTCGGCGAGTTCGGGAGAAGGATATAGCTCATGGAGCCAAAGGGGCCTTACTCGAAGAAACTTGCCCTGCAATCTCTTCCTTTTCGTGTTTCTCCTGTAATTTTACTCATAGGACAATAGGGCTGTCCAACTTGTGGCTACTAATGCCCTTTCATCGACAGTTCGGCTAGCGACTGACTGCCGCATCTGGCTTTTAAGTATCTTGTAATATCTACTTATTTCCCTATTTTTGACAAAAAAAAAATTGAATCATACAGAAGTAGCAATGTTGATGTACTTGTAAACGGAACCCGTGATGAGCCATTTGTTGTATGAAAAAAAAAAAAAGAAGTTTGAGAAACAAAATATAGGGAAAACAAATAAGTGTAGGAATAAAAGGCATGCCAGATATATATATACTTGCTTATAACTCAGATCGTTAGCCGGAATATTCATATTTGATTAATTATATTGTTATCTTACGTTGAAGTCTATCAACCCGTTTAATTTTATTGAAAATCCTTCCATCGAGAGGATACATAAAGAAAAATATATATGTCAAACTTTCAGAGAAATATCATCATCATTTAAAAATATAAAACATACAATATGCCACTAATCAAAATGAAATGGAGAATTGTTGATTCAAGTCAACTATATACTAACAATTCAGCTAAGAATGGACCATCAAAACTTAAGAGCAAACAATAAAGTTAAGGTTGCATCTAATATACTAATAGACTCGATCAAAGTAATAAGGCACAAAATTAGACACTCATTATCTACCAGTTTTTTATGTAACTCTAATGAATACTAAATGTCACATCAAATCTTTCTTTTTTATTTTTCATTTATTTTTTAGTTTTTAATTAATTATTATCTTATTTACAAGGATGTGGACATTAAATTATTACATGTCATTATGAAAAAAATTACAAATTAGTCATTATAATGTACATTTTATATTTTGATACTCAAATTTAATTAAATTACACCTTAGTCACTAAATGTACATTTTTACATTTTGATAACCAAATTTAATTTTAATGTAAAATCATTGAACAATTATATTTTGGTATCTAAATTTTATGAGATTTTCGTACCTACAATATTTTTTAAGTTTACAAATTGGTATAATGTTTAGATTTCACTTAAATCCATGAATCCAATCCACCAATTTGAACCATAATGTACATTTTCATACCCAAATAAAATAAAATTACAACTTAGTCACTATAATGTACATATTACATTTTGATATCCCAAATTTAATTTTAATGTAAAATCATTGAACAATTATGTTTTGATATCTAAATTTTTAAGAGATTTTCGTACCTACAATTTTTTACGTTTACATAGTGGTCCAATATTTAGATTTCACTTGAATTCAATCCACCAATCCTTCTGAACCATCATGTACATTTTGATACCCAAATTTAATAAAATTACAACTTAGTCACTATAAATTTTACATTTTGATACCCCAAATTTAATTTTAATGTAAAATCATTGAACAATTATATTTTGGTATATTAATTTTATGAGATTTTCGTACCTACAATTTTTTATGCTAAACTTCATGCCTAAACTCAGAATGTTAGACTGCTAATTGACGAAAAGATAGGGGGAGAAGCATATGGAAAGAAACAATGTTTACGAGTATTTTCTTAAAGGATTGAATGTATCGAAAGTATGAATATTGTTTGACTTTTTGCCTCATTTTTAGTTGGACCTTGATTCTAAATTCACTTATATTAACTTTTGAATATCGTTTTACTTATATTGTCCGAATGAATGTTGTATCAGTTGTTAAACAAAAGTGAGAGGAACGTGGTGTAGTAGTACTACTGAAAAAACTTCGTGTACAAGAAATAATATAAATACAACCATATAGTTTTGATAAAAAATTCAATTTCCTCCTAACACGATAACTTTATAAGTATAAGTAGAGCTTTTCATTCACCGCGAAGCGCAAGCGAGCGGGTCCTTGCTAGTAAATACTTAAATGTACCAACCTTGTCTTCGGAGAGAAAAAAAAGTCCAAGCCTTAAAAGAACCCATAAATAGAGATAGACCAAGTTGCTACTCAAATGTCTGCACAACATTAAACTACTGATAGTCTGATACTATTGCGTCTGGTTCTTGCTACCATAGCATAGAGACCATACTACCCCCACTTCTCAGTTCAACACCGTAGTAGTCACCCTACCTTCAAGAGAAGGGAATATCACATCAGCTCTTTTAATCTGGCATTCTCTCTTTCCCTTTGTTCTGCACAGATCCGTTTGAAGTCTTCATAAAAGGGGTCAGATGGTAACACATGACCGTCTAAGGTGCACATTAGCTCTTTTTTGACCCTTGTATATTCTTGGAAGGAAGAATCTGTTGGGGTCAACAAATCCTCATATTCACCTATAAAAAGGAAAACATCCTTGGTTCGTTAACAGTACAAATAATCTCTACATATATAGTAGTGCAATCAATCCACAAGCAGACCAACATGGATACAAACATGTCAAAGAACCATCCATCCAATAAAAGCAACAAGATCATCCACACAGACAGCTGAAAATCTTTCAGCAACATAAAAGAATGACAAATGAACAAGCACCGCTGTTGAAATATCATGAAGTTAATTCAAAATATAAAAACAAATTAATTAAATGCATGGTGACAAAATATGTGATATGAAAATCAAGAGAAAGATTTGGATTAGATACGATGGGATATGGAAATAAATGTATGCTAATCTTGATGAAAAGAAAAAACGAAAAATTATGCACCACAATTCAAAGGAGGTTCATATCTGGACTAATTAATAAGGCCTTGATATTTTGTTAATTATAGGCTTATATAAAGCCTTGTATATGTATATAGGTGTCAAAACAAAATCCTGATTCGACTAATCCGCCCGATCAATCCGATCCGCAATTCGAACGCAACTCGAATTAATTAAAAATCAACAACTCGTAATCCACCCGACCCGCAACTCAAATTAACGAAAAGTCAACAACTCATTCCTTTACCATTTCTGAAGATTATAACTTCATGATCGCCAGTGTAATACTTTGAACAGGTGACCACAGTCTGGTAAGTCTGGACACCAAACTTCTCACTGAAGCCTTTAAAAGTTACATAGAATATCATACAACCATAAGTCTCCAGATTTGTGTGCAGAATTTCAGTTAAAGTCAAGTTGTCCCTCTGGAAACGTTCACAACCATAAGAAGAAAAAGGTCAATCATGATATCTCAAGATTATGTCCTCCCAGATCAACAAGACAGAGATCAGTGCATGGTTGCTAAATGAATTACCTTCTCTCTGTTATATTTGCCGATGGCGAACTCAAGAGATTTGTAAAGCTTCTGCTTCTTATCAGGAGTTTCGGGGAAATGTTCGTAGTAGAAGATTCCCTCGAAACTAGGGTAATTAGGTGGACAATCAGCATAAAAACACTGCATGTAATTAAGAACGATTGCTGAGAAAATGAAATCATCAAGCAAACAAACATACAGGCAGAAAATATTGCTACACGAAAAACTGTGGAAAACCTAATTAATTAAAATCGCAAATCAAATGTGTCTAACTTACACCGCTGATCCGCTTCTTCCTCCGGTAATGGATGACACGGAGCTTCAATTCTTCATCGCCCTTGAAATCGTCGCTCTTGAGCACATAATTGGAATCGTCGTCCTTGGGTACGAGTTTCAGCTCACCAACGGCTAGGCAGCGCACGCAGGTTCCCATCTTCGTCGTTGATTCAGTAGGAGACTCGGACGACATGAGCTTTGGTGCCTTGGATGGTTTAGCTGACTCCGGCGCTTTGGGGGACTCCTTCCCTCTAGCCTTCAGGTCGGAAGTCTTGCCCGGAATCAACGAGCGGTGGATGATAGCACGATTCGAAGAACCCTCTTGGATTTTCAATTCTAGGGTTTCAACTTGGGGAGTTAATGGAAGGAACAGTTTGGGGGAAATATATATATTTATCCAATTTGAGCATGAAATTCTTTTGTGACTATAAGGTTGTCAACCTGCCGGTCGACCCCATTTTGACCCTGATCCGATAAGAAAAACGGGCCGCACGTACCCGTTGGGTCGACTGCTACAAGGTATCGGGTTGTTCGTCGTTATGTCCTTCACGATCACGATCTCCTTGCCCTGCTTCTGCTGCTGCGGCTTGTCCATGTTCGACATCCTCAACTTCTGCAGGGTTCAATAAATCAGCACGCCAGCCAGGCTCTGATACCACTGTGAGAACTACGGATCTAGGCGTGCGATTTAGGGATTGAACGGATTAGGGATTGGGAATTTAGGTGAGAAAGAATTGGGAATTGGATGAGATAGAAGACAAAGTCGGGTTCCCGGGAGGGAGCCGCCGACGGTGGAGAGAGGGAAGGGAGGCTCGACTAGGTGAGAAAGAGAGAGGGAGAGTTTGGGAACAATTCTGTGTTATTGCTTGCCCTTCTCCTAACATAACATGACATATATATGAATCGACTAATTCCTGTTTGGTACCCAAATAATTAACCTAACCGAATAAACCCCCATAATTCCCGCCCTAGCATAATATCCGAATAATACGCAAATAACAAAGAAACCTCAATAGTTATGCTTCTCACAGATTAGTTTGTAGGTCTTATAGATACCCGGCTGGGGAAATAGGAGAATTATGATGGATGATTGAATTTTCACAAGTCGCCATTCATTCCTCCAACACCATGATCCCTAGGATTGGGGGTTTAATTTCGCTGCTGATTTCTGGTCCTCTTTGTTTTCAGCAGAGGAACATGGAGGGAGCTACTTTACTTTGTGGGAGACTGCGGATCGACCCGTAGCAGGTAGGAACTAAATGGGTTGGTGTCGTCGGTGACTCCGTGGGAAATTCAACATACGAAGGGTACGACGAGAAGCAGAAATCTGGAAATCGATTTTCTCCGACCTTTCTTCATCGTCTTTGACAGCAAGCTCGGTGGAATCGACCGCCAGTATCCGATGGGGGAAAGCTGCCAAGGAGGCCAGGGTTGTCGATGGAGAAATGTTTACACCTAAAATATTTTTGGTCTAAATTCAATGCCGTAATAATGAGTCTCGGCATTTAATTCGATATCGCATGGCCAAAACGATGTCGTTTGGAGTTGAGCAATACCGCAGTGAATTTAAGCGAGACCGCGAAGAGGCTCAGCGGTACCGCGGTACTTGAAAGGACATTGGTTGCAGACCATGTGTGAGTCATGCGCAGGACATGTGTTGCTGTTGGACAAGGAATGTTTTTTATTTTATTTTTTTCCTTGTCGGAGGAGGAGAGTAACAGCACCGTTTGGAGGCAAGCAATGCCGCGAAGAGATATAACGGTGTCGCGAACCTCAAAGGTCGACGGCATCGCGAGACTGGAAAATAGTGTCGTTTGGCTAAAAACGGCACCGCGAATAAATCCAACGACACCGCGGATCAGAAAAACGGTACCGCAAGGAAGCTCACCGGTACCGCGACACTGGAAACGACACTGTTTACCCAGAAACAGGATGGGGGTAGTATTGGTGTTGGAAAAGGAGTTATTATTATTATTTTTATTCCTTGTCGGAAGGGGAGAAGCGATACCGCATGGAGACAAGCGGCATCGCGGAGAATTAAAATGGTACCGCGGAGAATTAAAACGCTATCACGGATTTAAAAATGATGCCGCGAGAGGCCTTGATATGCGGTGCTGATTAATTAGAAACCATATCGGGTAAGTGACTTGCCCAAAAATCCGCCCAGCCCAAACGTGCAAGATCGCGACAATTTAATACGTTGGTATTTCTTTTTAGTTTGTTAGGCGGTGTGGTTTAATTCAAAACGGCACCGCGAGTAAGCCCAACGGTGCCGTTGTACTAGCAAACGACAATAAACGGTATCGCGGAGGAAAAAACAAACGGAGCTGATTGGGGAAGAAAACGATACCGCGAGGCTGGAAGCGGAGTCGTTTAATAATAAAACGATGTCGCGGGTATAATCAAGCGGTGCTGTTTAGCTAAAAACGACACCGTTTAAGGGATCAACAGCGCCAAGATATTACTAAGTGATACCGTTTAGTTAGAAATCATACCACAACGGGTTGGATTTTGGCGAGGCCCGACAAGCCCAACGGCACCGAAAACGAGAAAAACGGTACCGTTTGGTAGAGAACAATGTTGCGGAATGAAAAACGACACTATTCGATGGGATCGGGACGAAGCAATTCAAGGTCGGCATCGATTAGTGAAAAGCGATGCCGCGGAAAGATTAAAAGGCGCAGAGGGATGAGAATTTGACCGCGTGACAATAATGAGCCAGTTTAATTAATTAATCTGTTTAATAATTATTTTAGACGGTGTTGTTTGGCTAAAAACGACGCCGCGAGAGAAAACAACACTGCGGATTAGAAAACAACAGTGTTTAATATAAAATAATGTCGTGGAGTGAAAAAGCAAACAGAGCTGTTTGGGGAAGAAAACCACACCGCAAGTAAGCCCGACAATGCTGCGGTACGTGAAATATTAAATTGATGCGGTGTAGCGAGGCTAAAAATGCCGCTAGTTAAAAAACAACGCAATGGAATTGATGTCGCGGTCACAAAGTCATCGGTGTCGCAGGCTCATGAAAATAACATAGTTATTTTCTTGCACGGGAGAGTCGGGAGTGAAGAGAAGATCAAAGTGGTTGAAGACTACGACTCTGTGGAGAAGAGTGAAGACACGTGGGAGTTCACGACGGAGCGGTTGAGGAAGCAGTTCCACGGGGCGTGAAGACTACGCAAGTGATTTCAGATAAAATCACTGGAGCAAGGAGAGAGAGGAGAACCAAAATCAACACAGGAACACATCTGTCAAACTTTACCTTTCTTCTTTGTAACTCCCTTGCGGAGCTCTCCTTCCAGGAAGGATCTCCATAGTCGTAGCAGTAGTCGTAGTCGCGGAGCTCTCCACAGGAATCTCCATAGGAGTAGTTTTAACGTAGATTCCCCAAAAACTCAAACACCCTCGTTCGAACATTGTTTGGAGAGGTGTGAACCGAGTAACAATCGTTCTTGGTTAGAAGTCAAAGGTGCATCGATCAGATCAACATCGCTATGCGGTGGATATTTAACGTTCACGTTGATTTCAGCATTCAGAGGTGCATCGATCAAATCAACATCGCCCGACACCCGGTGGTGGATATTTGACGGTCACGTTGATTTCAAAAGTCGGTGGTGCGTCCGATCAAACGACACCGCAAAAGTTTCTGTCGTGAAACATCAAATCAACATCGCCAGAAACAAATTTGGCACCAGCGGTGGTATTTGGGTTTTCCCGAGGAAACAAGAAAGGTGGTGGAGAGGAATTGTGTGAAGGCCAACGTCGGAGCTCGGGGAGAGCTATAAGAAAAGAGCAGGCGGAGCTAGTCTGAAGAGGGAGATGAACCGTCCGGTGACTTTTTTTTTGTTTCACTTAATAATAATAATAATAATAATAAAGATATTTTGCCACGTCCCAAAGAACCGTTTGTCTAGTCATCAATCATGACAGTACCGTTAATTTTATAAATGGAATTGCTATATCTGTATTACTAGTCACAGGCCCGGCCGATTGGCCGGTTTCATTTCAGAATCGTGTTAATACCAAATAAGTAGCAATGTCAGATTCATTTACGAATAATGTAAATACAAAATAGGATTATCATGAGTTTCACGTGTTTTGTTTGTTTACAAAATATAGATCCCTGAAATTATCGAAATGTAAATTTCTTGGTAATGTAAAGAATCCAAATTATTAAAGTACTTAAACCATTTAAAATATAAACATCATAGTATCGTGGGACATCATAACCGACTCATCGAACATAATTAATTTACAAAAAATCAACGACAAACCCTTTTACCAGCGAACTAAATTCTATTTTTTTAACCCTTATTTTTACTCATCGTCAGTGTCGTGCTTGTCCTCATCCTTCCTTTTAGGTGCTTCCATGTTTTTCACCGGTGGATTTGGTCCATCGCTGTCACTGTTATCACCAAAAAGGAATGATAATTACTCCCGTTTTGGTTTGTTCAACATCAAACTCATAACACGCAGACAAATATGGAGAGTAATGTTTAAGAACTACACCTTGGCCCAAAATTGTCGCTCCTGAAGAGGTGAAATTAATTTTAACTGCAGATTCAACATTCGTTTAATTAAATGTCAGTTAGCTAGTGCCAATGACATATGTGTAACAAATAATATATGAAAGTAAGTTTTTGGTTGTCCACGCAGCAAAATATTTTTTATTTGAGAATAATGCTTAATACATGAAAGAAATTTCCTTTGGTTGGGCTTCCTCTCAATCTCATCTTCTTTGATGAAGTAAAATTTGTAAATTGGTATCTCTTGAATATCATCGCATGCTTCGGCCTCGATATTTGACTGCGGCTTCATGACCAATTTGTTTGGGATTGGGCTGTCATCTCTCATTGTCATATTGATCATAAAGTGCTTGATAGTGTAAACTCTTTGATCTCGAAACAGGGGCTGGAAATTATTGTTGCCTATGGGAATTTGCACCAATATATCATTACCTTGGGTTAAAAAATAGGCGTATTAATAATGTTAACGATTGAATAACAGAGATAATTTTTTATATTGATTGTTTACCTTTGATTCGATGACTACTATATCGAGACGAAGAATAACATATATTTTGGGATTGAGTGTCAGCCACTTCCTCGAAAAATGATATTGAAGAATCCAGTTCCTCTTTTCAGTGGTGAAATCGGAAATCAAATGGGATTGCATATTTATCCTCCAAAAAAAATATCTATAATGTTTCACAATGTAACTCTCTAAATATGTACTAAGCACAATGTTAATGTAGGAAGTGTGTAATTAAATAAGGTACGTAGATTAAGTCTTTCTAAAATATGTAATTCAACACATATTGCTTACATAGTAAAACTTCGATAGTTAATTTAGAAGTAAGATTGAGGACATGCGTAAAAAAACCAAGATCATCACCAAAACATGTGCGAAGTTTCAATAGGGACGTGCGGGTTAATGTAAGAGAGCAGCGGAAACGATATTAGACATGAAAGAATAAAGAATGCATGCAATAATTCGTTAGATAACCAACAATTGCGCCATGTCAAATAACTACGCCGGCTGGAGAAAGTAATCATCGGTGAGGGTATACTTACCATGATGATGGAAAAAGCTGCAGAGAAAGAGAGGTCGCTTGGGAACTTGTGAAGGACTGGACGGTTTGGGTGGGAGTAGTGAATAGGCAGCTCCATCCCTTTATATAATAATCGGGACTCGGGTGTGAGTTAGTTGTTGTGTATGATTATGTGTAGGGATTTTCTCTGCCCATAATGTCCGCAAAAATTATGGCTACTTTATTGCTAAATAGACGGTGGGTGTAACAGTGTAGGAATGTTATTGCAATTCAATAATAATTTTTAGTATTCCTTTCAATTTTTAAATGAAGTAATTTCACTGTTGCGGTGTCGTGTTTAGTTTGGAATAAACTAATAGTGTAATTTGTTAATCTTAATGACTTAACTTAAGTGTGTAAGGATTATAATTTTTGTGTAAGATTAATAATGTAAGAGATGAATTTGGAGGAAAGAGGTTTGACAATCATATAACACATGACATTTTAATTTATATTAGAATGAATGTTCAGTAATTAATTTTGATATAAAATAATATTAAATAGTGTACCATACTCTGTATATATGTAGAGAAAACACGGTACCGGAAAAGTGCACTGTGAGAATTGAAATGCAGTTGAAATAAAGTTCACGATGTTCCATATTCGAATGTGCTAATTTGTGGTGTTTTAACCCACCTAATAGCAACATAATTATTTGTAGAAGAAGAAGTATAATTCTAAGTGATATGAAAATGTAATTGTTATAATAACAGAACCAGATCATTGTCCGGACTAATAGAACCACTAAATCAATTATATTAGTAGAACCACTAAATCAATTATATTAGTAGTTCGATTAATTTTTTGGACAGTTTGGTATGGGAAAAACGATTTTTATGGTTGGACATGAGACCAAATAAATACCTCTGGTTGTACTGGTTCACTGACTTAGCTTTTTAACCACAACAATAAAAATAAAAAAATTTAAATAAACTAAGACCATCCTTACTGAACTACTAATTTTAGTAGAACCACCAAAGCAGTTACAATAGAAGTTCAATTGTTTGTTTCAATGGTTTGGGATTGGGCCAGATTAACCTCTTCGATTTGACGAGTCCACTGACTCACTATTTGAAACACAAAAATTAAAGGAAATAAGTTTCACATAAAGTAAGACCATCCGAAAAACAAAAATTAGAAACACAAAACTTTGACATAAAGTAAGAGCATCCTAACTCAACTACCAAGATTGTTTCAAATATATATAATGTTTGGGGTAATTCATATCGGTTTGCCTTTAAAAAAATTGTTTCAAATATTGAAAACGTAACCAAAAAAATTATATACATATATGATATAAGAAAACAAACATTTCATCTATTTACATATATATTTTCATTCAAAATGCCCATATAAATTGTTGAGTTATTGCAACAATTAATTAGGAAATGAGACACCTAAACAAACAGACACCACAGCTGGAGCAGCAACCATCTGCAGAGGCAAAAGGGACAAACCCCTGCAGAGACATCACATACACGCAAAAAAACCAAAGTCCATAGCAAAAGGCGATCTAAAGAAAAACAACGATTCGAAACTAACAACATAGGATCTCCTGACCGACTTATATAAATATCTCTTCCCTCGAGTGACCAGCTGCTCTGCGAAATGGTTGTTGCCTCCTGCACGGAAATTGATTACCGCACATGCAATCAATTGAAAGCGGAGCGGTTGAGATGGCCGAAGAGAACGCCACACATGCGGAGAAATCGATTGAAAGCCTCCATCTCTTTTGCATCTCCTTTTGAATAGTCTCTATCTATGGTCCCAACTGCTTAATCGACCGAAATGGCAGATCTGATCAACCAGAACCCTTCACGGAAAGTGTACCTTCCTCAAGGATGATAAAAGACGACATGCAATTAAGGAGCTGCAAAGATCGAAAAAACAAAAAAGTGAAAAACAGAGGCAAGTCGGGAGCTACAATTGAGGAGCAGGGGAAAGGACGACATGCAGGGGGAATTGAGATCCAAATCGGCGGCGGGATAGCAAAACCGTGGGGTTGGGGGAGAGAAGTCAGGCGATGAGGACTGAAGAGTTTTTTAGAGAGGTGATTGTTAATCGTTGTTATTGGCTTGGCTGGTGGAAGAAAGACTGGTGGAGCAGAATCGGAGTTAGAGCGGCCTCACACACAGCTTCTACTTCGTGGCTTCGTGCCGCTCGAGTGCTGCTATTATCGTCCAAAAGAACTCTCCAAGTAAATCCAATAGTGTCTCAATTATTGTTTCCGTGTCGCAAGTTTGCAAGGAAAAGAAGAATGGGCCTGGCCCAGATCATTGAATTAATGCACGCATAAATTTACCAAAATCTCCCTCCGTAGATTGCGCAGAGAGCAGCAAAACGGGGATTAAGGGGGGTTCTGGTCAAGAACCTCCATATAGTGTTGTTAGGATTAGGATGATTTGGATTTTTCTAAATAATTTATTGATGATTTTTTATCAAAAGTTTAAACAGGTATATTAATCAGACGTTGCTGTTACATCGTCCGGCCGCAGCTGATTAATCAAAAACACTTGTGGTCTATCCAACCAAAGCTCTCTACTCTCCCAAATAGTCTTACAGGAGGGGAGGCGACTTAGTTAACCAATTCATGGAGCGTGAGAGCGTCTATTTTAAAACAATTTAATATAGAGAGTGTGGACAAATCGTTATTATTATATTACAATGAATTATTTATTTAGTATAATTAAAAGATATTTGCAATAAAATTTTTAAAATAACATTTATTTAGCTATATAAATGATTGCCTCCTAATGAAAAAAAGTTGTTATATAGCTGATATTGTTTTGACAATGATATATAACTGATACATGGAAGTTTAGTAAAATGAAATGCATACGTTACTGTTTCATACAAGCGTGTTCGGATACTCTTATTTTTTGGTGGAAAAATATCAAGACATTTTCATTTTTTTATCTATAAATTTATTTAGTTGATAAGTTTATAAGACTATTTGAACCTTTAAATATAAATAATTAAAAAAAATGTAATCAGTTGGCTTTGGGCTTCCATTTCTCAGTATAATTTTGAAATCCTATTATTTCTTTTTATAAGGGATTTTTCTTTACCAAACCCATTCACGTTCTAAAGCCATCTATGTTTTTTTGTTCTTCTTCTTTGGAGAGCTTGCTGATTATTGAGAGGCCATATGTTTCAACCAGCAGAAAAGAGAAGCACCTGGTCATGGCTTCTGAAATTCTCATCCAAAAAAACTCTACTCTACTCTCCGCCAGCTCTATGTTGTATATCCCTCTTTCATGCCCAGAGAATCGAAAAATAAAATTCTCCTCTCCAATCTCTCACCGCATCACCCATGCATTTAGCATCTCTACCAAGAACCCTGGTGTCAGAGTTGAGCTTCTAAACGCCATCTGGAGGGCGGTGTCATGATAGGGGTGTGAGATTGGATGCTGCATGTCCAGATCATCCTTTGATAGAGCTGACAATTTTCTTTTTCAGTTACACCATCGTTCCACCAATTTGTCCTCTCCTTCTTTTATCAAAACTTGCAGCCACAATATTCTGTCAAAATGTTCTCTTCTGCTGCACTCTCAATTAATAGTTCAGACTTTCAAGTTTCAAAAATCCGATTGAGTCGCGTACTTCCCCAACAAAATTGCATTTCGGAAGAAACGATATGCGAATTATGTGTGCTCTTTCTCTAATTCGCATTTTGGAGATCCAAAGCGGGAGCATTGGGCATAAGCCTGCAAATTGGGGTGGGTGGTCCCTGGAATTGGATTTGAGGAATGAAAATTGAAATTGTGGCTTCCCAAATTATCCCTCCGCAAAAGCCTCTGAAGGTTGAAATGAAATTTCACTTTTCTCATTGCACAATCAGTAATTAATGGTAAAGAAAGTTCTCTAAGTATGTGTACCTATGAATAAACCAGTTTTCGGAACTGGAATGGGTGAAAATATTGATCATATCAATGGTATCACAAATGAAAAAAATGCAGCGAGAACATGAATCAGGTTCTTTAGACATTCAACAACCCAATATTCCTAACTGACTAAACCGTACCCACCAAAGCAGCAAAACAAAACAAACCTAAAGACGGCCCTGTTCACTTCCATTTTCGTTTCCTGTTTTCTGTTTTCATGTTATAAATTTGGCAAACGAAATGAGAAAACATGTTTACTTTTCATTCTGTTTTCTATTCGTTTCCAACTCTGAAAACAGAAAGTGGCAACTTCCTACTGTTTACGAAAACGAAAAAATATCGTTTTCACCTGTTTTCAACATCTGTTTTCTCAAAAACAGGAAACGGAAATGAAAGTAAACAGGGCCGTAGTTTTATGGTCAAATGCATGACATGGGAATCAAATTAGGATAAATGTGGTCCATGCATACCAGTTACAAATCATAAAACTCCTCTCTTTAAGCTAACAGTGTTTCCCACATCATAACATATATCTACTAAGCAACAATTTCTCTACCGATAATACTCCCAGCTAAAGAAATAAATTATAGAAATATATGCAGAGTGTGTCAAAGACTTTCATATGTTTTTCAACATGCTTACAACAAATACCGTTCAACATCAAGAGATTTTCAACTCTGAAGTATGAAACATGCTAAAAAGGTGGTCTTTTATCCACCAACTTTAAATATCACAACAGTTGTACTACAAAGAAAACAAGACCATGCCCTCTCTTGATATATCTTTGCTCTTGCTTACCTGTGTATTAACAAAAAGAGTGTCCTTGGACCCCTTTTTTCATAGAATTTCAGCAAGATGGACTCTTCCCCAGTTGTTTAGTCTTCCATATGATCTCCGTTTTTTTTAATTGAAACTAATAAGCGAAAAAGCATCAAACCAGGACAATAAGCAAGTATACTGACACCGAAGTTCTTGGATTTGAGACACCTCATTTATCAAATGAATTTCGAATCATTATATTATTGGTTCAAGATTAATAAAGTTTATTTAGTGGCCTGTGAAATACCATGTAGACATAACACCCTAATCCCCACCTAAGGTTGAGAAAAAACATTTTGAACACCATGGTCGCATTAAGCAGGTAACCGGAGAAAGCTTTTTATTAGAATCGGATTTAAGAAAGGTTTGGCTGAATTTCTAATAGAAATAAGAATTTAGTGATGAACATAGACATAATTGAAATTATTATGAGTAATATTCTCATTAGTCTTAATTGGTGGCTAAGTTTGAGTGAGGAAGTTGTTATATACCAGAAAGGCTTCCTTTCAACAATGTGATAGAGGCGATCAGATGCATAAACCCTCCTTAGATCATCTGGACTTCTGAGATACAGGTTTCCCTCATGCACCTTAGGCATAGCAGGAACGGCAAACTGCAATATCAAAACATCAAAACGCAATAGCAAACCCATTTCAGTCCAACCTTGTAAACATCATACTCACGCCAAAACATTATACATTCCAGTTTTTCCTTCTTTTCTTCCAGAAAGCAATTACCTTGATGGGAAAGGCAAACATAATGTGCCAGAAAAGTTAAGTGAAGATGTCTTACAACAGCATCACAGTCCGCTGCAAGAATCATCCTGTGGACATTCAAACGTCTGGAAATGTGATTCGTCAAGCAAATCGGAATGCAATTCAGTTTCTTGCCCATGTATTGTTTAGCAACTTAATTTGATAACATCTGAAGTGTAAGTTGATCATCACTTGCCTGAAACACAACAGAGTTAATTATATAAGCGTATCTAACAGTCAAGTTCAACGACATACATCTAGCCGACGTAATAGCAAAGCACCTGACCCTCTTCCTCTTAATATTCCCCAACTTCCCAAAATTCAAAACCACCACCAACGCCAGCATCACAGTGACACCCGACCCAAGCGAATGCCTTGCGGAAGTGAGACTACAACTCAGATACCTCTCCTCCTACTCGTTCAAAACTCCACACTCTGATCAAGAATCAAACCCGTAGCTTTCAACAACTCATTGTGCACATACCCACCATCAGTCTTCCTCTTTCCCAATTTATCATCCAACATCAACTTGTAATCACACTCCACCAGATTCAACCCGCTAGCACAATATCGGAGTGGTCATGATCTAGGTAGAGTAAGTAAGGAGGCACCTTGCCTTGAGTTTGAGGGTCCTATTCAGCTTGACCCAGTCAGGGTTTATCCTGTACCCACCTGGAGGCTACCATTGAGGGTTTTAGCGGCTACCATCATAAGTTAAGAAGAAGAAGCAGAATGAGGAATGCTTACCGGAGGATCTTTAATACACCAAGCACTCGCATTCTGATAGTTTATGTTCCAAGCCGCGTTCCAGATATGCTTTATTGCAGTGTTACGACGGAAGTAGCATGTCTCTGCGGTGTGCATGGGTTCTTCCCCATTCAGTGACGCTTCTGGAAAGCAATGAATACGCCAAAATCCTAAGGATAACTCCAATTAACAGAAAGCAAACCCAGAATGAGACATGATTATTCAACGGCAACTGTCAATTAAATGGGTTATTTAAAAATATTACCTGCCAATTTTACACTTGCCTTGACGATTTTGCAGACAACGGATTTTCACCAGGTAAGAAACTGGGTGGGGGTGGTGGGAAGGGGGTTGTCTCCAGCGCGGCAAGTTTCTTACTACCTTGAATTAGGGAGAAATCATGGATCAATTAGATTGTAGAGAGGAAAGTTATCAAAATACAGCGAGGAAATTTGTGAGCACAGGAATATTTGAATTAACCTTTCTCTTTTTAATTTTAGCTTCCGTATATGTATTGAGACTTGAGAGCAAAGTTGTAGGATCAAAGATGCCCTATTGTACTAATTAACAACAAAAGGTTTGTAATGGCATATTCCTCTAACTATGTCTTTAAAATCATCATGCAGACAGTGAACAAAGGTGAAAGAACCAATATCAACACTGGTGCAGGGAGGAACACATACCGGGAATTAGTGCATATTAATCGTGGAAGCTTCTGAAATATCTCTTCTTCTTTATCGTGTTGGTATTTCTTCGTCGGGTTTTCGTGAGACCTTACTCACTCTCCCTTCCTTTTTTTCTTTCTCGCTCATTATCCATCATTTTTCAATCCTTCTGATTGATTGATGAGCAGTGGGTATGTCGCTGTCCTAGAGCTCGCATATATTCGAATCCCTCGTTCGTTCTCGGTTGACTCTTTCCCGTGGGCAGGATGGTTCGACGCCTTTTTGGTTGAGATGAGAAGGATGGTACTCGGGAAATTGGTTTGGGAGGAGAGGCACTCCAATTCTCTGTGCTCCTGTGTCATCAATGTATTCTCGGACCTGCAAGAACACCAAAAAATACTCACCAATTTGACAGCGATAGTAAATAAACAATGAAACCAAAATACCCAACATAGAATATCTTGATCATACTGAATTGTTTCAGTTAGCCGGATAGCTCACAACAACTACATTTTGCTGGCAATCAAACACAGGCCCAATGGTTCCAAAGTGACCAAATAATGCAGAAAAACATCATGGAAATAGAAAGAACTCAGTTTTTTAAACTGAACAAAGGCCGGAAAGCCTGAAACTGAACTTGGTTTTAAAGCACATGTCTGACATTTTTTGGATTCATTAGCTAGAATAAGTAGTTGAAGCACATGACTCACATTTCAATTCCTCTACAATAAGCGTATACCCTCACTTCATCGGTACAAACCAGAAACAAAGGCAAAAGAGGAAAAACAGAGAATTAAGGGCGGAAATCGCCGGGTACCGGAATTTGGCGGTGGTGGTCGCTTCTAGAATGAGGCCAAGGTGAATAATCAATGGCGGTTTCCTGTTGAGAAGTGGTGGCTTTAGCTGCTTGCGACAGGCGGAGCACATATCTGAACACTAAAGATGAACATGATTATATTTTGTTTATCATTTAACATAACCCCTATTTAGTTTGCCCAACAATATATGCATTCGCATTACCTCTTCTCTTCAAGTTCTGAGGCAAGTTCGTTCCTAAATTTCCCCCATCTCCACTCAATTGTGACTTCAACTACTGCTGACCTTTGTTGACCCAAATTAGAAAGGAAAAGAGGAAGCATATATCAGTAGGGGTCTCGTATATGAAAAGAGCAAGCAAACATAAGCAAGCATGCAATTCAATGTAAACAAATAATTATAGGCTACTCTTGCTTTTGCCTACCCGTTTACACCCCCTCAGGCCTCAGCTGAAATGCCTTTGACAACACGTAAATCACCAAATATATGTGGTTTTAATTGCCCAAGTCAGAAGCTTTCTAATAACAACTCATAGAACTTTTTAATAACAATTCAGTGACTTGTCTGCGATTCTAGACATTTGACAACATACATTTCCCAACATTAACTAAAATTGAGGTGGGTGTGCACGATGAATTAATGAATTATGGTTTCTTCACTAAATTAGGAGGCAATAAGGTATACAAACGCTCCCATCCAAGCACCTTAGATATAATTTGAGATCAAGTATACAGAGCATAGTAACTGAAACACAAAAAAACAGACATGGAAGACTGTGAAGAATGAATTGACCGAATAAAACCACCAAAATGATCGTCAGGATTCAGAAATTCTGGACTTGATCCACACAATGGAAAAGAAGAAGACTGGCATTCATTGAATCCCACAAAAGAATGGAACATGTAAGCTGAAGGGAGCTTAGCGTAGATCATGAGAAACCATAAAAAACAGTTAACATATGATCACTGAATTTGTAAGCTGAAGGAACTATTAAATGTCTTGATGCTGCCATGAAGTTGTAACAGTAACTATTCAGGACAGAAATTCTAGAATTGATCTAGCTCCACAGTTTACATGTTTATTCAGCAACAACATATTGAAGCAACAATTCACTTCTCCCACCTGTCCCAATTTGTTGTGACACCGGAGGACGTAAAAGCATATTCTCCTACTAACCATAGATACAATGAGTAACAAATGAGCACCATAGCAACAGAGTGACCAATCCTTATAATTTTAGTACAAAATTTCTGCCTATATCGAATTATATACCGATGGGTCTACAAGACATGTGTGTATCAGTTATTCAAACCACGCGTATATAACCTCTAACAGGAACTTGACATGGATTCTAATGAGGTAGATTAATGAAACCAAGTTAGATGGCGAAAATGTACCTATACGACTGTGGAAAGTGGCCCAGAAGATATCGTGATCAAACGGAGGGCGTGAACTACGATTAATGGATTGACCTGTGGGTATCAGCCACTATTGGTTACTTGATCCGGCAATTAGAGGGGAATCACGGGCGGTGGCTGTCTGATCGGAGGACCCAATTAGGGGTGGAAGGCGACCAGAATACCGGATTCCTACCACCCTAACACTTTATTTCGTTGCAGCAATGCAAGAATGTCGGCTCTGATTGGGTAAGGAGAAGCAACGCGCAATGATTGCAAGTCCGATCTGGCAAGAGAAGAAACACGAACGAAAGCTCTCCGTCAGCAGGTTTCTAATTGCAGTTCTGTGGATTGCAGGTCGCTGTTCAAGAAAATCACCAAATTGGGGATGGAAGGGCGTAGTATACCAGCTTCGAATCTCTACCACTCGCTTCTGTTGCAGAAATCGAGGAATCAAGCCTCCGATCGGGCAAGGGGATGAAGCACGAAAAATAAAGCCTCCGCTGACTGGTTGCCAATTCTAGTTCTGCGAAATGCTAGAGAGATTTCTCTTGGCGGCTATTCTGTACGGCGGACGGGGGTTGGTCTCCGATTCGTGGGTTGTAGCTTCGACCGGGAAAGAAAGGGTGATTGGGGGAGCTTTTCCTCTGGTGAGAAAATGGGCGGTTGAGTGTAGCAGGAGATTTGCTGCGATGAGAACAGGAAAGAGGAAGGAGATTTTCAGCAAAAAAAAGTAGTGGGCGGTTTTTTACCTCTCCCATGCACTATGGTTTGGGAAATATTAAACCCAAATCCACCTAAAAAAATTTAAACCCTACGGTTTGTTTCTAATTGGGTTGGGTTGGCGATATTTTTAAGTAAAAACCTAACCCAACACAAAATATGTAATTATTTTACATTGTAAGAAAATATTTTATAACTAATTAAAATTTCAAATGAATAAACCGAGGTGAAAGGTATCAAAATTCACAAATGTTGTTTGAATTTTAATAAAATGGGATTTACTTCAGCATATGGGTAGTTTTTTTCACGACATTTGTTGAAATAGGCTAAATAGGTTATAAACTAACACATCCATAATATGTTATTCTATTAAAATTGTGCACAAGAAAAAGGATTACGTGAATCATATATATATATTAAATTTATGTAAACTTTAAGGCAAAAAATGCTTTATATTAGGGAGACCATGAGAGAAAAATATGGCGAAATATCTTAATTTTCTCATAAGTATGGCTATATGCGACATAAATATTTTTTGGATACGAACTCAAACGAATAGCTGGAGCACGGGTTGGGTCGGGTTCTACGGGTTGTGTAATCCAAAAGCAAAACCCAACCCAAAGAGGCGGGTTGTACAAAAGAAAACTCTCACCCAACCCAATACCTTCGTTTTAGCAATAAATACGAGTGAGTTGGATCGGATTGGACGAATAGGTCGGTTTGAAGGTGTGTTCGTTCACCCCCTACTTGCAACTAAACCAATTCGATGAAGTTTCTTTTATTTCTGTGAAGCCCTCACCCACACAATTTACCATATTCAAAAGCACTCTGCCCACGAAAATATCCAAGAACAGAGTGATAAGGCAAGTTGTGCAAGATGTGGCCGACGGTAGCTCACAAGTCCATCCCACGATCCTCAAATCACCTCTCTTCTTCTCCGAATAGCTGCTAATTCATCTGCACTTCCCTCTATGGAATAGTATGATAGAAACCTACGGTTTCTATTTTGGTATTATTATTATAGTTATTATTAGGATTTTATTAGATACGTTAGTGGTTTTCGAGTCATATTAGGATAGTCGATTAGGGTTTTCCAGTCTTTAGCTATAAATATGTACTTTGCGATTTATTCGGAATCAATCAAGAAGAATATTAAGAAATCTCCCCTAAACCCTAATCTCCCAATCCTCTCAGTTCTAGATCTCAATCCCTCTAAAGGCTTAGGCCGATTCTCTATCTTTCTCTTCTCAAATTCATAATTCTATTCTTAAATCCCTAATTCCCAATCTCACAACCAGATCCGATAGAACCCTAATACCAGGTTCTATCATTTGGTATCAGAGCCTGGTTGCGAAATCGAGTTAATCACAACTCTCAATCGGGACCATGGAAACCAAATGCGTCTATGAAGATTTCATCCCCAAGGTCACTAAACTAGTGAAGGGTTCATACATCGAGCTGTTCTTCTGCTTGCCGCAGTGGTTCAAGAAGGCAAACGTGAAATCTTTATCCAATATAATAACAGTACACGGGGAACAACCATTGGATGAAGATTGTAGGTGGGGTCGCTTCGAAGCAAAGGTTAGGCTCAGGTCAGATTTTGACACCAACAAATTCTCGACTTTTTGGTTTGACAAATACAGGCAGATTGTTCATATGCCAAAGATCCAAACTGTGACGGGGGAGAACGCCAAAGTCGGGCCGCTCGAAGAACTGACCGCCGTTCCACCTGCTACTCAAATTTGGTTGACGATGGATGACAAAGAAGAAAGGTTGGCGGCGGCAACATCAGAGGCCAACCGGAAGCCCCTCCCTTACCTGCCGCAGCTCAGGAAAAGGAGACTTCCGTCACATCCCTTGCGAATACCGCCGATGAGAAAGAGGCAACCACCGAAAAAGGACCACATGCTGTCGTGGAACCATCGCCGATGGTCATCAACGTCACTACACCGCCATCCCCTGCCTTTGACGTCCCTGAACCAGGGATGCCCATCGTGGGGGCACTGACGAGCAAGAACCCTAAAAGCGCCGTCAGTGATGGTGGGAAGAGAATCCCAGTCTGCATCGCAAGCAGGAGATTCAAGAAGAAAAGAAGACCAAAGCAGAAGGATCTGAAGACGTTGGAGATGTTGGGTTGGCCTCCGGATCGTTGGACAAGGGGTTTCCCGCCACAGAAGGACGATTCCGAGGAGAAGGTGAAGAAGTCGTCGTCAGGGGTGGAAGAGAAAGTGAGGGACTGGAATAAGAAGAGACTTGCCGCCATGGTGACGAACTCGGGGGCGGAGCCCGGAGCCGGAATCGACAGCGCACGCAGCGTAGAGGGGTCAGAGCGTCGAATCGACAGTGAAATGCCGCGATTGGCGGCAGCTTCGGTCGTGCCGCGGAGTGAAGGTGAGGCGAAGTCGGGGGTAGATCTGGTGGAGGACTCGCCGATGGAGTTGGAGTCCAAGAAGGAATTGGGCTCGCCACTTGAGGACGAGAAGAAGAAGAAGGGAGGCGACGGTACGATTCGTCGTTTGGCGCCGGAAATGGAGATGAAGGAGGAGATTCGGCAGGAGGAAGAACCGAGGGAGACTGGCGGCGTGATCCATCATTTCGGCAACCCTAATCAGGGGGCCACCTTGTCGAGGCCTACTCCCCACCACCTAGCGAACTACTCGCCGTGAAACGCGACAGCATGCGCTCCGTCGGAGAAACAAGTGAAGATGGAGAAGGAGGTGAGGTTGGAATCGTACTTGGCTCCTCGCGGCCGGGTGGAGGAATTGTCGCTAGAGGCGAACGCAGAGGAGGAGAACGGCGCTGGTTTCCACCCTCTCGCAGACCAAAGGTCGTCAGGTTTGGTTCGGCCAATAAAGCAACCCGCAGGGTTGGGTCGAGCGATCTGGGTCGCGGCTCTGGAGTGGGAAGGGAAGAAGTGGGCCGAGTCCGGTTCAATCTGGTTGGCCGACTGAACCAGTGGAGCGGGCCGGGACTTGACGTGAGCGGGCCATGAATTTGGGTTATAGGAAGCATTCCGGGCCGAGCTGAGGGACTCGTTTCAGGCCAAATGGATTGGCAGATCGGCCTAAGTTTGAGAAGGGGGTGGGCCAAACTAAGGCTTTATCCTGGGCTGCATCAGAAGCGGGCCAGCGACTTCACAAAAGAAGATGAGCCGAATTCCTGGGACAATTTTAGGCTCCACGTGGGCCTTCCTTTACAAAGAGTGAAATTGAAGAAAATAGAAGGTGAGCCCTCTGGGTTGGAGGGTGGTCTTTTAAAAGACACAAGCCCAATCAAATTTAATGAGGAGTGGAGCAAAATAGGGCTTGACATTGGCTTGAATTTAGACCATGGCTCTTTCCTCCAAGCGATTGGGAGCCGAGCCAAGGACGCAGAAATCGAATTTTGGGAAGAGCCATGGCAGGGCTCCATCACTATTCATACAGGGAAGTGCCCACTTAAAGATCCAAAAGACGGTAATGGTGGAGGAAATAAGGAAGAGCATTTTTCCGGTTCTTACTTTGTAGAGTTTGAAAAGGAGGACGAAAGACCATTTGGCCATGGTTGCGACCCGAGCCACGTGGGTAGGGAAGAAGCAATGGGCGCCGGAGTTGCTGGTATGAGATTCGATCGGGCCATGGAGCACGATTAGAGAAAATGGAAGCGCAAGAAATGGAGGAGTCAAGGCGTGGATTGCACGGACAGAGTGAAAAAGTGGGTCGAGTCGTTCAACCTTGAGGGCAAGGTTGATCTCAAGGTGGAGGGGATGATAGAAACCTACAGTTTTTATTATGGTATTATTATTATAGTTATTATTAGGATTTTATTAGATGGTTAGTGGTTTTCGAGTCATATTAGGATAGTCGATTAGGTTTTTCCAGTCTTTAGCTATAAATATGTACTTTGCAATTTATTCGAAATTAGTTAAGAAGAATATTAAGAAATCTCCCATAAACCTAATCTCCCAATCCTCTCAATTCTAGATCTCAATCCCTCTAAAGACTTAGGCCGATTCTGTATCTTTCTCTTCTTAAATCCCTAATTCTATTCTAAAATTCCTAATTCCCAATCTCACAACCAGATCCGATAAAACCCTAATACTAGGTTCTATCATAGTATTACAATATAATATTGATTGATTTTCTTCATCTTGGAAGCACCAACTTTGTACGCCATAACTGATGATGACTGAAAATTTCTTCACATCGGAATGAAGGAACATCATTTGGCTCAATCTGTCTAAGATAGAAACCAAATATTTGTTTCACTCGTTCCAAAAATCTTGAACCCGATGGAAAGCTTTTCACTGAGTGTTACTGAAATTCTTATGCAAATTCATGGCGCTTGCCTGAAACAGTGAAACCTGGACACGATTTATGGAAAGAAATGAATTGTTGCGTAGAGAGAAAGAACCCTTTTTTTTTTTTGGCAAAGTCAGTGTTGAAAAGATAGTCACAAGGAGGAAGAAAGAAAAACGCGGGAGTCGACCAATAGTCGAACTCCCGATGAGAGGGACTTTTGTGCCACATGATGGGCAGCCCTATTTAGTCGACGAGAAACAAAGCAGTAAGAAATCCGACTGAAGTGAGAAGCTAAGCTCCGAGTATCCTCGAATAGAGCTCCACCCCGATCATGCGCCAAGTCGCCTCCCACCATCCCGCCGTATCAATTTGTTGTGAATCCCCATGAAATTTGACAGAGACAAAGAAATGTGTCAGGCACCACTGTATTGCCTCCAGTATAACAAAAGGATCTTGTAATCCTTCATAACTCTTTCCGAAAGCAAATAAGATATTACCTGACGATTGGAAACCCACAAAGCCAATACTACCTTCGTGACTATGCTTGACCGCACCATCAAACTAAATATTAATAGTGTTCAAGGGTTTCCTTCAACATCAAGGGCGTCATTTCCAAGTGCTCCATCAAATCTCATCAAAAGACCACCTAGTGGACAAGACAGCCGCCACCGATCGACTATTGTGCAATTGAATCTTCACCTGCAAAATGAGCAAACAAAGGTCCCTACTAGAACAATCCAGGCCAAAGAGCCAACAAGTCAACATAGACACAAGGCATCAACTCGCCCTTGAAATAGAGTACCAGGTGATCGGGAAACCCTAGATAACTGGCACCACCCGATAAACACCTACACTTTTTTTTCTATTTAATAAAAGGTACAACCTAGATGCGGGGACCTAACAATTTGCAAGTATAAAAATTTAAAAAGAAGGCAACAGATACATACGAGAAAAATGAAATTTTTTGGAAAGAATAATTAAAAATAAATAAATAAATAATGAAGGATAATTATTAAGGGAAATAAATAATAATAATAATAATAATAATAATAATAAAGGAATACTTATCTGAACCGTCGGCGAAGAAGTGTAACCGTCACACCGTTTGTGATTGTAACCGACAAGATTCAGGCCTGTGGGGAGATGATCCGCCGGCAGCTTGAGAGTCCGGAGATCGCACTTGAGAGGAGCGCGACGGGCGGTCTCGGCAGCAAGATGTTGACGAAGAGCCGCGGCTTCGAGCTCCGGCGAGAGGAAGAACTCCCTGGCCGCCCGGAACTTTTTGGTCGCCTTGAGGATAGCGGAGCGGGAGAGCTTGCGCTTCGCAGGAGCTCTGAGCGGCGCGGGAGGACAGGTCTCCGGCTTCGGCAACCGGTGCTCCTTCTCCTCCGGAGTGGAGAAAGCAGGATCAGCAGCGGCAGGGATCGGCGAGAGACTCGGTCGTTCCGGCTCGTCGATGACGGCGAGCTTGGCAGTGGAGACGTAGATCATCGTTCCGGCACCACATGTCTTCATCTCTCTTCCCAAGTTTAGAAAATGTTATTCAGTAACAAAAGTTAAGCCTTCTTTTCTCACTGTCCGCCCCAATCTCGCGATACAACCCTTGACGATCCAACCAAAAATAAAGAACCCATTTTATTGATTGAACATAGAAAGTACAAAGGGACCCATTTATCGAACTAGCTAGTGTTAAGAACCAGTTGATCCCAATAACTCGGAAAAAAATCTCAAAATACACATGTTTTTTAAAAAAAATTCTCAAAATACACACGTTATAAAAAATATTCTCAAAATACACATGTTTGGGCATCACCGCTGTTGTCAACCGCAGTGAATGCATTCACCCCGGCAGACCAAACCGGTGAATGCATCACCGCGGTTGACGGCCACGGTTAGGGCTGGAAGTTTGGTACCGGTATTTGGGATATACCGAATACCGTACCGAATTTGTCTATATTTGGTATTACCGTAACAAACTTTGGAAGATCATAACTTTGTGCTCCACAATCCGAATGTCATGAAACTTTTTTTGATTTTGCATAAATTTTGAAGTACTAAAACTTTGATTATAACCATAATTTTGGAAAGTATGTGGATTTGTGAAAAGTAAAGACAAAGTTATTCCCAAAATCCCGTATACCCAAAAATACTTCATTTTTAAAAAATTATTTCCTAGTCAAAGTTGTAGTTCTTAAAAAGTTATGCGCAATAAAAAAACTTTACGACGTTCGATTGAGGAGCTAAAAGTTATGTCCTTCCAAAGTTTGGCAAAATCGAAAAATTGCTCGTTCAGGGTAACAAACGACATTTTTTTGAGATTAAGTTTTGTTGCAGATTGAAAGATCTTAAAAAGTTATATGGAATCAAAAAAAAAAAATTCACTACAATCGGATAACTGAGCGCAAAGTTAAGTTTGTTTGAAGTTTCAGAGTTAAGTCGGGTCTTCACCGTGGCCGTCAACCGCGATGATGCATTCACCGCTTTGGTCTGTCGCGGTGAATGCATTCACTGCGGTTGACAACAGCGGTGATGCCCAAACATGTGTATTTTGGAAAAAAAATTATAACGTGTGTATTTTGGGGAATTTTTGTAAAAACATGTATATTTTTGGAATTCATCCAATAACTCGAGTGCGAGTTGTTGGGAGATGTTCAATTGTGGATCATATACCACAACACTAACACGCCCCCCTCAAACGAAAGCCACTCACAAGGGCTTGAAGTTTGCACAGGTCTGAAGACAAGAATACCATATGCTTACCCAGTGGCGGACCCAGAAATTTTTCATAGGGGTGTCCTCTTTTTAAAGGTAAATTTAAAAAATAAAATAATTAATAAAAATAAAATTGTAAATTAGAAAATACCTTACTCGTACAGGTTAAAAAATCCATTATGTATTTTCATATTCTGAAATAATTGTAGAATACACTTGGTGTCTGTGCTAAAAAAAATTGTCTCTATATACTCTTTTAGACAATCACTCACGAACTTATCGCATATTCGATTTGTAAACTTGTTCTTGATGTAACCCAAAGCTGAAAGAATCTTTCAACACTTGTCGTACAACCATAAAATCAATACAAATTAAGGGTAGGTTGAAATTAGTTGAATTGCTATGTTTTGAAAATAATTAGAAAAAGGGAATGACATTTTACTATGATACAGTGTTCAAAATCAAACAATAAATGAGTTGTAGTTTAATGGAAATTAAGTTTGTTAATAATAATAGTGCTATAGGTTTGAATTACCCAACCTATCATTTATATTCCCATACACAAATTTAAAAAATGACATTAGAATAATCATTTTTTTCAAATTTCAGGGGTGTCCCTCACTACCAATTATAAATTTTTTACCTATACATAAATTACTACAGTGGGTTGAATAATCGTTTCCCCAAAATTTAGAGGTGTCCCGGGACACCCCTAAACCTCCGTTCGTCCGCCCCTGTGCTTACCAAATAGGAGTCACCGGCAATCGAACACAAGACCTCTCTCGATCACAAAATGCTCTAATACCATGTCAAGAACCAGCTACAGACTCTGCAGAGTCTGACTCGAGTTTTATTTTTCTCAAATTGGATTCCTGAAGAATGGATTGGTCCAAACTTCTCAAAGACCTGGTGAGACAATTGAATGCATTCAAAAATGAATATGTACGTTTGGGGAGTTTAATCCCCAATTGCATGAAGTCAAATCACATAGCACCTCGGTACTGAAGTACAAAAATGATGGCAAGAACTCAATTCATCGAGCACATTGGCGGGTCAATCAATCTTTATCTAGAACCTGACCTAAAATCAAGTTCATACAATATGATGGTCTTCACATTCTGCAAAATAAATAATTGGCAAAAAAAGGGAAACGAGGATGATATAGATAATAATTATATAGACAGATAGGGTTAATTGCAAAGATGGTCACTGGGTTTACTAAAACCGTTCATGTTTGGTCACTGCAAATATTTAATTCTATTCATGGTCACTAAGATTAGTTCAATAGTTCAAGTTTGGTCACTCTCCGTTAGTCTCCGTTAGTTTTTGCTGATGTGGCAGTCAACTATTATAGTTGACCGTTAAATGAGTGACGTGGCCATTAAAAAAAATGTAAATATTTACAATTCCACCTCATTTTACAACTATTAAAAATTAAAAATAAAACTTCAACGGCGCTCAGGCAGTAATGGCAATTCGAAGCACATGCGCAAGTGGAGAATGAAAATTTTCGGAGTTTTGCTGGTCGGAGAGCTTCTGGAGGAACGACATCACGGCGGCATCTTTGGCGGCGGCGATGGACTGCTCCTGAGCAAGGATCTCGCGCTCCCGATTTATCCGGGACATTTCTTGCATTCGCCACGACTCCTCACGCGCCATTCGTTCGTGCTCGCGCTTCTCGATGGCTTCTAGAAACTTCCGCTGCATCTCTTCCTGCTTGTGGACCACTTTCGTCATCGGCCGCTCGAAGAAGTCCTTCCGCTTCCGCTTGTGCCGGCCGCCGGGGTGGAGCTCCACTTCGGACGATGTTGAAGACGAAGAGGAGGGCGAATTCGACATCAGATCTGTTGAAAAGGTGGAGAAAGAAGGAGGATAGAGAGGCTGGATCGTCGATTGTGGAGCCGGCGGATAGGAAGGAGCGGTGATAGTAATTGGTGGTGCAACCACCGGCGGAGGAACAGTTGTCGATGGAACAGTTGTAATGTGATGAGCCATGGTGACGAAGGCGGCGGGCTGAGCCTGCGGTGGAGGAGGTGGATTGAAGGCTGGCATTGTCGTTGCGCCGGATGCGGCGGTGGAGGAGTGGGAGTGGCTCCGGCGGGAGGCTGGGATTCGAAGGCGGCTAATTACTCGAAGAAGCGATAGTTTTTGCCTTCCTGTTTGCTCGTACGGACATCCTTGGTGCGCTTGTGGTACTTGTACACATTCTCAAACTTCTCTTTGCATTTCTTGGCGCTTCGATGATATCCAAGCTCGGCCAACTTCCTGGTAATCATAATTAAATCCCACCGTAATAAAAACAGCCGTGGGTGGGTAGATTGAGTGGAGGAAGGGGAAAAGGAAGAGGAGGAGGGAAGAGAAGGGGGACAGCGACACCATTGCTAGCTGGGGTTTGGAAAGAAGGAGATGGTCCAGTGGCAGAGGAGGAGGAGGGCAGAGGTAAGTTTATTTTTATTTTTTAATAGTTGTAAAATGAGATGGAAATTATAAATATTTAAATATTTAAATTTTATTATTTTATTATTTTTTTAATGGCCAAGTCACTCATTTAACGGTCAACTATAATAGTTGACTGCCACATCAGCAAAAACTAACGGAGAGTGACCAAACTTGAACTATTGAACTAATCTTAGTGATCATAAATGGAATTAAATATTTGCAGTGACCAAACATGAACGGTTTTAGTAAACTCAGTGACCATCCTTGCAATTAACCCTAGACAGATAATAGAAAGATCTGAGTAAATCTAATTTCCACACAAAGTGTGAGCATGGACTCCATCGTCACAAGCGTTGTAAAGGAAGGCAAAGAACAAGGAGTAACATCAGATTCAAATGGAAGATTATGGATTTATTGTGGGACACTTACCATACAGATACAAGGAGATCAATTAGGTGGAAGACAGAGACCGGAGAATGGATCAGCGGCACAGAAGTTGTCTTGAGCAGGAAAGAGAGGAAGAAGAAGATCTAATACCTATAACCAGTGCCATGTCATTATCTGCATGGACCAATCACAGGTTGGGACACCTAGCGGCACCGCAATATCGGCCATAAATAAAAGTGGATAGTCACTAGGGGTGGCTATACGGTCCGGTCCGGTTAAATTGGGCCAAATTGATCCGGTCTAGTCCGGTTTTTTTGAAAATATAAGGACCGAAAATTGGATTGGATACAGTCCGGTCTTGATCCGGTCTGGTCTTGACCCGGTCCGGTCCCAATTCGGTCTTGATTTTATATTGAGATTGTGGGAATTTGAGTGGCCTAAGGCCTAAAAGGGTGAGGAGTTGGTTAAGTTTTGTACTAAGTGCAAAGGTTTGTGACCGTTTATGCAAATTAGCCTTAAGTTTTGGGTGTTGAGCTCTCTTATCCGGTCTTTCTCCGGTTTTTTACCTCAAATCTAAGCCCAAAGATTGGATTGGATTGTTTACTATCCGGTCCCGGTCCGGTCTCGGTCCGGGTTATACGATCCGGTTTCCAGTTTTTCATCCGGTCCCGGTCCAAATAGCCACCCCTAATAGTCACCAAAAGGTTGTCAACCCGCGGGTTGATCCGACCTGGTCGAGCTAGTGGGTCAAGGATTAACTGGTCACCCGTTTTAGTCCGTTTCAGCCTGGAAATATGAAAAGAGTCATTATATTGTACTTATCCTAATAAATGATTTCAAATCTCATTTAACATATGAGTAATAACATATAACATTACACCAAAGTAACTTATCGTACTTAGATTCAACATATAACGAAAATTCACACACACTTATATAACATCAAATCAATATTCAAATGTTCGACGAAGGATTCCAAAGATTGAGTTAGACGAAAAGAAAAATCGGAAAGTATGCGCATTTCGAAAACCAAAGAAAAAAATGATACAATTTGACCTCCAATCGACCTGACAGGTACTTACGGCCCATTTTTCATATCGGGTCAGGATCAAAGTAGGATAAACCCGCGGGCTGAAAACCTTATAGTCACAAAAGAATTTCATGCTCAAATTGGATAAATATATATATTTCCCCCAAACTGTTCCTTCCATTAACTCCCAAGTTGAAACCCTAGAATTGAAAATCCAAGAGGGTTCTTCGAATCGTGCTATCATCCACCGCTCGTTGATTCCGGGCAAGACTTCCGACCTGAAGGCTAGAGGGAAGGAGTCGCCCAAACCGCCGGAGCCAGCTAAACCATCCAAGGCACCAAAGCTCATGTCGTCCGAGTCTCCTACTGAATCAACGACGAAGATGGGAACCTGCGTGCGCTGCCTAGCCGTTGGTGAGCTGAAACTCGCACCCAAGAACGACGATTCCAATTATGTGGTCAAGAGCGACGATTTCAAGGGCGATGAAGAATTGAGGCTCCGTGTCATCCATTACCGGAGGAAGAAGCGGATCAGCGGTGTAAGTTAGACACATTTGATTTGCGATTTTAATTAATTAGGGTTTCCACAGTTTTTCGTGTAACAATCTTTCTTTTCTGCCTGTACGTTTGTTTGCTTTGAAGATTTAATTTTCTCAGCAATCGTTCTTAATTACATGCAGTGTTTTTATGCTGATTGTCCACCTAATTACCCTAGTTTCGAGGGAATCTTCTACTACGAACATTTCCCCGAAACTCCTGATACGAAGCAGAAGCTTTACAAATCTCTTGAGTTCGCCATCGGCAAATATAACAGAGAGAAGGTAATTCATTTAGCAACCATGCACTGATCTCTGTCTTGTTGATCTGGGAGGACATAATCTTGAGATATCATGATTGACCTTTTTCTTCTTATGGTTGTGAACGTTTCCAGAGGGACAACTTGACTTTAACTGAAATTCTGCACACAAATCTGGAGACTTATGGTTGTATGATCTTCTATGTAACTTTCAAAGGCTTCAGTGAGAAGTTTGGTGTCCAGACTTAACAGACTGTGGTCACCTGTTCAAAGTATTACACTGGCGATCATGTAGTTAAAATCTTCAGAAATGGCAAAGGTAATCGGTAATTCCGTATTTCTTATTTCTCTGAGACTAAGATATGCCGTTTTGTAAAAAAGTTTGCTGGTGGGTCAAGTTAAAGATATTCAGTTTTGTTCACTCAGCGATTGATCGCCCGAGTATGCGTTATTTGTTAGGGATTAGATGTCAATATGTTGTACTTTTGTTCTTTTGAGTTTCAGGGTTATGATATCAAAGATGAGTCTCTATGTGTCATCTTTTCACTATGTTTATAGTTCCCTGCCTTAGCTGATCGATACGCGAAATTGTTCCTTACCTTTGAATACCAGCCTGATGTATGTGTATGTGTAACACTTTTATTTTAGCATCGAGGCATAAATATGCCACCCACTTTTGCCCTTGTGTTGATGGACTATTTTTTGTTTTGTATTCATGCTTTATCGATATTATGATTGCGGTGCTCGTTCATTTGTCGTTCTTTTATGTTGCTGAAAGATTTTCAGCTTTCTGTGTGGATGATCTTGTTGCTTTTGTTGGATGGATGGTTCTTTGACATGTTTGTATCCATGTTGGTCTGCTTGTGGATTGATGCACTACTATGTAGAGATTATTTGTACTGTTAACGAACCAAGGATGTTTTTCTTTTTATAGGCGACTATGAGGATTTGTTGACCCCAATAGATTCTTCCTTCCAAGAGTATACAAGGGTCAAAAAAGAGCTAATGTGCACCTTAGACGGTCATGTGTTACCATCTGACCCCTTTTATGAAGACTTCAAAAGGATCTGTGCAGAACAAAGGGAAAGAGAGAATGCCAGAGTAAAAGAGCTGATGTGATATTCCCTTCTCTTGAAGGTAGGGTGACAACTACGGTGTTGAACTGAGAAGTAGTGGGGGTAGTATGGTCTCTATTAGGGATGGCAATGAGTCGGGTTGGAGCGGGGTTTGTCAAACCCAAGCCCATGAGTTTATCTGCCAAAAAAACTCGGGGTAAAACCCGCTGGGTTTGAAAAACTCAAACCCAACCCAACTCGCTGGGTATCCGTGGGTTTTTGTGGTAAAAAATTTACAATAACAAATTTCTTTCAAAATAAAAACTTAACATCAATTTTCTCATACAAAAAACACTAATCTAACTAATCTAGAGCTATAGATGTCAAAACATAGCCCGACCTGATTAACCCGCCCAATCAACCCGACCCTACCTGACCGCTACCCGAATTGACTAAAAGTCAACAACCCGTAACCTGCCCGACCCGCAACCCGATTGACCCGCAACCCAACTAACCCGCAACCCGATTAATCCGAACCCGATTGACCCGCAACCCGACTCAACCCGCAATCCGATTAACCCGAACCCGATTGACCCGAACCCGACTAACCCGTAACCTGACCGACTCAACCCGAATTTCATCTAATCCACTTGAATAATTATAAAAATATACAATACATATTTTTTGAAAATAAAGTTTTTCATTCTAAACTTAAGTAAAATTATTTTTTTATTTCGTATAAGAAATTTAAAAAATATGAGACTCACTTGATATTATGTATTTTAAGAAAATTACAAAAATTGAAACATGAAAGTCACTTGAGATCATGACAATATTAATATAATATATAAATTAAAATTTTGGTTAGTTTAACTATTCAATAAAATTATCAATTAAATATAAATAAAGTAAAGTAATGTATTTGGTAATTTGATGTTTTTAAAAGAAGAGGGAAATTTTGGTTTATTCAAGTTTTTGGGAAGAGAAAGAAGAGGGAAATTTGGTTCTTTGAATTTTTTAGAAAAGAAACAAGTGGGAATTTTGGTGGTTTTGATATGTGGGAAGAGAAAGAAGTGGGAAAGTTTGATTTTTTTGATTATGAAAGAGAAATAAGGAGAGAAACTTTTGACTTTTCAACTTTTTGTAGAAGGAAAGAATTCGTGGTTTAGGTTTTGAATCTTCGCATTCTTTTTTTGTTGATGCTGTTGATGCATCAGGTGGTTTAGTTGTTGCTTGGTCCCCCGAAGTTGCTGCTTCGGTGTTTTTTCAGTCGGATTTTTGTATTGGAATTGAAGTTAATGAAATGGCATTTTCATATGTTGTTTTTTGTGTTTATATGAGTTGCAACGCCGCTCTCAGAGCTATTCAGCTGGCTCATCTTCGAGATGTCTGTGCTACTATCCATCTCCCTTTTGTGGTTATTGGTGACTTCAATACCACATTACACGTTCATGAAAAGGATGGAGGAAATGAATGGAACAGTGCCCAATCTATTAGTCTCCGTGACTTTATCACTGATCTTGGGCTCCATGACCCCGGTTACCAGGGGGACACGTTCACTTGGACGAATAAACGCCTTGGTAATGCTTGCATTCGTGAAATTCTGGCTAGGGCTCTCTGCCCCCATTCGTGGATAGATCGATTCCCTGATACCCTTGTTAAACACTGCACCGACCTGGGCTCAGACCACCGGGCGCTGCTCCTGGCTGATAAACCTTTTGTTCGACAAAGTCGACCTCTGTTTAGGTTTGATGCCCGGTGGGCTGACAACCCGGAAGTCAGAGCAATGGTCAATTATGTGTGGCAGGAGCAAATTTCTGGGACCCCGATGTATCAGCTCTGGGAAAAACTTAAGAATCTGAGGCATCTTCTCTATGATTGGAGTAGGGCTGGGACTACCAACTCGCTTCGGAATATCAAAACACTCCAAGTAGAGATTGATCATATTAAATCCAATCATCCCATCAACTGGGACGAGGTCAGAAACCTTGAAATGGAACTGACTCGCCAATGGGAAGCCGAAGAGGTGTACTGGCAACAGAAATCGAGGGTTCATTGGCTTAAGAAAGGTGATAAAAACACCTCTTATTTCCATACAGTCACTAGAACGAGGCGGAAAAGGAATTATGTTGTCGGTCTATATGATGATAATGGGGATTGGATTACTGATGAGAAGGGGAAGGCAGATATCGCATGCCATTTCTATCAAAAGTTGTTCACTTCAGAAAATCAAGTGATGAACATGGCAGGGCGAGTAGCAGGTCTTCCTATTGCTCAAAATGTCACCCAAGAGATGAATGAGATGCTAACGGCGGAGGTCCTGCCTCAAGAGGTTCGGAAAACAGTGTTTGCCATGGGGTCCAAACAGGCTCCTGGCTCCGATGGCTTTACGGGGAAATTTTTCAAATCCTACTGGGATATTGTTGGCAATTCAGTGATTGAAGCGGTCTGTTCCTTCTTTACTACGAGTAGGATGCTTCGCAGCTTCAATCACACTTAGCTAACATTGATACCTAAGGTGGACAATGTGGAGAACATGCGGCAGTTGTGGCCGATTAGCCTGTGCCAGTTTGTTTATAAAATAATTACAAAAATCATGGCTGCACGGCTAGCTGATATCCTTCCAGACATTGTTTCTGAAGGTCAAAATGCTTTCATTCGTGAAAGACAAATTATTGAGAACATCCTTATTGGGCACGAATTGATGCATTATTTGAAACTCAAGACACGGGGGAAGAAAGGGTACATGGCTCTAAAGGTTGACATGGAAAAGGCCTATGATAGAGTTGGGTGGCCCTTCTTGCTCGCTGTCCTCGAGAAAATGGGTTTCAATTCTGTCTGGATAGGATGGATCCATGTATGTCTTCGCTCGACATCTTTCTCGGTCTTAATGAATGGGACCCCTTCAGGATATTTCAGGCCAACCCGTGGACTTCGTCAAGGAGATCCTCTATCTCCCCTGCTTTTTGTGATTTGTACCGAAGGCTTTGCTGCGCTTCTTCACCAGGCAATTGCTGATAAGAGACTGGGAGGTGTGAAAGTTGCCCCTAAAGCTCCTCGTATCTCACATTTATTCTTTGCGGATGATTCTTACTTATTCCTGAGAGGTAACCTCCAGGAATGTGAAAATCTGATTGAAGTTCTAAATGAGTATGAGGAGTTAAGTGGTTAACGAGTGAATTAGGACAAGTCAGCGGTCTGTTTCAGTAAGAATATAGTCCCTGCTAACCAGGAGTTTCTGACTGCGATTCTGGGGGTGGGTGCGGTAGGGGTCCAGGATAAGTACTTGGGACTTCCGACCCTGATAGCCCGATCAAAGATGGCTACCTTCCGTTACCTGGAGGAGAAGCTGCTTGAGAAGTTACAAGGGTGGAAGCAACGCACTTTGTCTTGGGCAGCGAAAGAAACCCTGATTAAGTCCATAGCTCTGGCATTACCGTTACATGTAATGTCGTGCTTCAAGATGCCTCTGTCTCTTTGTAGGCTTCTAGATAAGCATGTAGCCAGATTCTGGTGGGGTGTGACTGAGGGTCATTCCAGGATTCATTGGATATCCTGGCAGAATATGTGCAAAAGTAAACACGACGGGGGTATGGGTTTCCGTCGGTTTGAACATTTTAATCAGGCGCTGCTGGCAAAAATTGGGTGGCGAATTCTCCTGGATCCCCAATCCTTACTAGCCCAGGTTTATAAAGGTAAATACTTCCCGATGAGGACCTTTCTCCAGGCTCAGGCACGATCACGGCCTTCCTAAGGTTGGCAGAGTATTCTTTTTGGGCGGCAGCTGTTTGAACAGGGATTACGTTGGCAGATTGGTAATGGGGAATCAGCATCGTTGCTGTTCTCAAATTGGATTCCTCATATGCATCCTGAGAAACCGGCCTATAATCCGCAGGTGCTTCCTGTCGGGGGTGACCCGGTGGTGGCGGAGGTTATGGCTCAGGAAGGGGATGGGGGGTGGTGTGCCACTAAACTAAGCCAATGGTTTGACCCTCCTACATGTCGAATGATTCAATCTATTCATCTGCCGAGGCAGAATATGGCGGATAAACTGATCTGGCATGGCACGCCTGATGGTGTGTTCACGGTCAAATCTGCTTATCACTTGGCCGTTGACCTAGCAAGAAGGAATGGTTGTTGGAGGGATACGGCTAGTTGGATGGATAGTGCCAGTTGGATTTGGCTTTGGGATGCTGACATTCCCCCGAAATTAAAAGTGTTCGTTTGGCAAATTTTTCATCGTATCCTTCCTACCACAGAGGGTCTCATTGAAAGAAGTGTTCATGTTCTTCCTCGTTGCCCGGTATGCTGGGAGGCTTTAGAAACTATGGAACATCTTTTCTTGGACTGTCCGGTGGCTCGGGCTTTATGGGACTATTCAGGGCTTGAACATCTGGGCCAAGGATTGCCTCGCCACACTTTTCCTTTGTTTCTCAAAAGGTTGTTTGCCTTAATCCATCAACCTCGTATGGTCATGGCTGTGGTAGCAGTTCTTTGGAGGATTTGGAAGTCACGTAATTGGGTAGTCTTTGAGGGAAAGCAGTTTGGGTTCCCGGCCTTGATGCGGCAATTCCACCAACAGTGTGAGGAATGAGACCGGGTACCTTCTGATAGGATAGAGCTGGGACTGCAGCCTATTGTCCATCCTTCAGGGTTGCCGGGGGGTACCTCGCTGGTATGTATGTGGGATGGGGCTACAAGTGCTGGGTCACACTCTGCGGGCGGAATGGTGCTCCTTGATCATCATAGGATGGTCCTCCGGGCGCAAGGAATCCAGTATCAGGGTATTGATGATCCTTTCGTAACGGAGGCGCTTGCCCTGCGGGAAGCTCTCTTCTGGTGTGTGACCAATGGTTTCCAGGAAGTACGTTTTGAAGGCGATGCCAAGATCATCATTGATAAGATCAATCAAGCGGATACTAGAGATAGTAGGATTGGGATGCTCTTGGACGAAATCATGCAATGTATGGGAAATCAGCCGGGGTTTAGTATGCGGTTTGTAGGACGGAGGAACAATAGGGTGGCCCATATGGTGGCTAGGAAAGCCCTTTCTTTGTATCCGTCTATGTGTCGCTCTTTCAATTTTCAGACCTGGCTGTTCTTCAGAATATAACTTTGGCTATTTCTTCGATCAATATATGATTATCTTTTGTCAAAAAAAAAAAAAAAGAAGTGGGTAATTTGGTTCTTCTAATGTATGGAAAGAGAAAGAAGGAGGGAAATTTTAGTATTTTTGTGAAAAGAAAGAAAGAAACAAATTTGGTGTTTTCAATTTTTTGGTTTTTCATAATTTTAGCTTTTGAAATATGTATCTTTAACTTTTGGGTTAAAGACACATTTGGTCACTGAGATTACAAAATCGGGACATGTTTAGTCACTAGAAAAAGTTAATATCAAATTTGGTTACTACAATTACTAAAACTGGACGCATTTAGTCACTCGCCGTTAGTCTCCGTCCAACTCCGTTAATGAAGTCCGTTAAGTGCTGATGTGGCAAACAGAATTGCCTTATCAGCCGGATATAACTAGGGGGTGAACAAACATACCCGCAAACTGACCCACCCGTCCAAACCGGCCCAACCCACCTGTATTTATCGCTAAAACAAAGATTTTGGGTTGGGTGAGGGTTTTGTTTTGTACAACCCGCCTCTTTTGGGTTGGGTTTGGATTTTGGATTACACAACCCGTAGAACCCGACCCAATCCGTGTTCCAACTATTAGTATGAGTTCGTATCTAAAAAATATTTATGTCGTATATAGCCATACTTACGAGAAAATTAAGATATTTCGCCATGTTTTTCTCTCATGGTCTCCCTAATCTAATGCATTATTCGACTTAAAGTATAGACATAAACTGAATATAGTTATGATTCACGTAATCGTTTTTCTTGTGTACAATTTTAATAGAATAACATATTGTGGGTGCGTTTGTTTATAACCTTTTTAGCCTATTTCAACAAATATCGTTAAAAAACTAGACATATTTTGAAGTAAATCACATTTTTATTAAAATTCAAACAACATTTGTTTGGTACCTTTCACCACGGTTTATTCTTTTGAAATTTTAATTAGTTATAAAATATTTTTATGATGTAGAATAATTATATATTTTATGTTGGGTTGGGTTTTTACTTAAAAATATCGCCAACCCGACCCAACCCAATTAGAAACAAACCGTAGGGTTTAAATTTTTTTGGGTGGGTTTGGGTTTGATATTTTCCAAACCGTAGTGCATGGGTTGGGTGATAAAATGGCTAAACCCGGACCACCCGACCCATGTACACCCCTAGATATAACCCAACAAAAATAAAACCCGACCCGCCACGTCATTATAACCCGCCACGTCATTAAAATCCACCCAACCCAACCCAACCCAACCCAACCCATGACCCAACCCTACCCAACCCTTCTTCCTCCTTCCTCCCACCTCCTTCTTTCCCCAAAACCGCCGCCGCCGCCGCTCTCCTCCTTCCTCCCACCTCCTCCCGCAAACCTGTTCAACCAAACCCAGCAGACCAATCCTTCACCAACGAGGCCATTGAAGGTGGTGGAGAGCTCGGCGGTGATTAGGGCCTCGGGGATGGACCAGATGAAAGGGAAGATGAGGAAGCCCAAGAGAGCGTAGAACGGGCCGGCGGCCTGAACTGCCGGCTCCTCGCCGTACGGCCCGCCGGCGACTTCGAAGTAGATTAGGAAGATGAGGGGGACTAGGGTGATTAGCTTCTTGGGTTTCAAGGGGTTTGGTTCGGCGCCGACGATAGGTTGTTCCACATCGGCCATGGTGGCGGCGGCGGTGGTGGCCAGGAAAACAGGGCGGCGGTGATGATTTTCAGGAGGGGAAAATTGGGAGTGGGATTTTGTGGAAAGAATGGTGATATGAGCTCTTTGTGATCCGAGTATCGGGGGTTATAGTACGGGGGTTTGGTTTTAGCAATGTTCTTACCAGGATTCCATTCTATTTGGCGCAATCTCAGTGAAAGATTCTATGAAAAACAAACGGGACACAAAGTTGGTGAAGGATTGGTCTGCTGGGTTAGGTCGAACAGGTTTGCGGGAGGAGGTGGGAGGAAGGAGGAGAGCGGCGGCGGCGGTGGTTTTGGGGAAAGAAGGAGGTGGGAGGTGGGAGGAAGAAGGGTTGGGTAGGGTTGGGTCATGGGTTGGGTTTAATGACGTGGCGGGTTATAATGACGTGGCGGATCGGGTTTTATTTTTGTTGGGTTATATCCGGCTGATTAGGCAATTCTGTTTGCCACATCAGCACTTAACGGACTTCATTAACGGAGTTGGACGGAGACTAACGGCGAGTGACTAAATGTGTCCATTTTTAGTAATTGTAGTGACCAAATTTGATATTAACTTTTTCTAGTGACTAAACATGTCCCGATTTTGTAATCTCAGTGACCAAATGTGTCTTTAACCCTTTAACTTTTATATGGAGGGCATGACTAGTTAAAATTATTCTTATATGCTTTGAAGGCTAATATGTATATATGTATGTGATTGTTTATGGGCTAATAAATAAATTAACCATTAGTTACAACAATTTATATTAAACTTGATAAGTAATTTTTGACGGTTCGTTGTTTAGGATATAAAGTATATGGTTAGGGTATAAGGTACATATGGTTTAGGGTGTATATGGTTAGGGTATAAGATATTGATGGTTTTGACGGTTCTAAGTTTTTTATTAACATATGTTCACTTGAAGTCATTTGAAGTCTTTAACGGCAGAAGATCCCTTTTTAATTTATGTTTATGGTACGTGGTTAAGGTACAAGGTATGTGGTGTAAAGTACAGGATATATGGTTAGGGTATAACAATTAGCAAATATCACTTTTTATCTATGTTTTGAAAATCAAAGTATGAATTTCACTTTTAAATTAACTATACTAGTAAAATCACAACTCAAGGACATATGGTTAGGGTATAGGGTATAGGTTATGTGGTTAGTGTATAATGTATTGATGGTTTAGGGTATACAATCAACAACATATACTAACTTAATATTGTTGATTGAGGGTAAGGCTAAGTGTATAGGATATATGCTATTGAGTAAGTTATGATTGAAGTCACAATAATTTTACTAAATTTGATAGCTAATCTTTAATGGTTCAATTTTTAGGATAATTCGAACAATTTTACAAATAACTCGTTTGGCAACAGTTTACTGAAGTTATTTGGGCAATGAGTTATTTCGAAATAACTCCTTTTATCACTATGCTTTTTCCAAATACCACACGCCAAATACCAGATTTGCAGGTTCACTACAGGAAAACTAATTTCTGGTCACGGGATCTTATTCACGGGAATGTTTCCCGTACTAAGAAGTACACTAATAGTCGCGGGAAAAATTCCCGTAATTGGTGGTATGATTTTAATCACGGGAATCAATTCATATTTTTTTAGTATTCATTTCCCGTGATTAATACTTAGTCATGGTTAATTACTGTGAATAATGTGAAAATTTATCTTTAACAATAATTATTCAAAATTATAAGAGGGAGAATTGTTTGGCTCCAAATTTTACCTTGGTTGAAAAAATTGTTCAGAATTATAGGAGGGAGAATTATCTGGCTCCAAATTTGAAATTTTACTTTGGTTGAAAACATTTGTTCTGGCTCCAAAATTTCATTTTCTACCCAAAACTTTTCAGCATAGAAAATATACCCGCCTCTTTTGAAATTTTCACACTCCCTCTTCCCCCCATGTAGCACAAAATAACGAAAGGCGAAAGCCCTACTACTTACTTCGCTCTTCGCCTCTTCCCATACCTCTTTCTCCCCCTATGTAGTCACGGGAACCAATTTGTCACAGTATAAACCATCTTAAAAGGGAAACATCTCGTCTCTAGATGTATCTTTTCTTGGGCTTGTGCTCTAAAATTTAACATTAGTTACGGGGTTTCCTGTGATAAGTAGGTATAAATAATCATGGGAAACTACACCGTGATTAGTGTTTATACTAAACGAGATACTTTAATCCAATTACTACTGAATTAATACTAAAATATCAAATAAATAATTAACGGTGTCTTTTCGTTGCAAATATTGATATCACCATTACTATTAGCTATAATACTTTACCAATTATGATTGATTGCATAACAATTTTTCAAAAAAATAAAGTATATATATATACGAGGTAGAAATAAATTGGTTAAAAAGTTGAGAAAATATTTTAAATTAGTGTAATAAAATGTGTAAGTTGGTAATGAGTAATGAGTTAAGTTACTTGATGCGCTGGCCCGAACAACCTGAAACCCGATCCGCCCGCAACCCGCCCGATCCAAAACCCGATGAACCCGCAACCCGATTTGCCATCAACCCGATTGAACCCAAACCAGATGAACCCGCAACCCGACTAACCCGCAACCCGTTTGAACCCGAACCTGATGAACCTGAACCCGTAACCCGACTAACCCGCAACCCGTTTGAACCCGAACCCGATTGAACCCCGCCCGAACCCGCCCAATTGACACCTATATCTAGAGCATACAAGCAAACAACAAATGTTCAATGAAGATATATTATTTAGAATATTAAATATACTGGGAAAGTAATTATATGTGTGTGGACGGATACCCATGGGGAGGTTTAGCTAACTCAAACATAACCCAACCCGGTGAATAGTGTAGCGGGTTTAAACCCGAACTTGGCCCAAAACCCGTCAACACGGATTTTACCCGCGTTGATCGGGTTGGGTCGGGTGGGTACCCGTGGGTTTGGGTTTTGTTTCCATCCCTAGTCTCTATGCTATGGTAGCAAGAACCAGAAGCAATAGTATCAGTAGTTTAATGTTGTGCAGACATTTGAGTAGCAACTTGGTCTATCTCTATGTATGGGTTTTTAAGGCTTGGACTTTCTTCTCTCCGAAAACAAGGCTTGGACTTTCTTCTATCTCTATGTAGTATTGCTCAGGTTTGTACGCTTAAGCACGTGCATCTGTGGTATTCTTTTGCTTAGACATCATGACTTATGATGCGCTCTTATATTCCTCAGAATGATAACTGTTCTCCAGCCCTCCCACCAAGCGCTGCTTCACAGCAAAATCAGTTTGCCTTTTTTGCCTTGCCTATTTTGCCATAGCCAATAATTATTCATGATGTGACAATAATAACCAAAATTTTAAAATAATACAGATATAGCGATTCGATTTATAAAATTAACGGTACTGTCATGATTGATGACTAGACAAACGATTCTTTGGGACGTGGCAAAATATCTTTATTATTATTATTAAGTGAAACAAAACATGAAAAAAAGTCACGGGACTGTTCATCTCCCTCTTAAGACTAGCTCCGCCTGCTCTTTTCTTATAGCTCTCCCCGAGCTCCGACGTCGGCCTTCACACAATTCCTCTCCACCGCCTTTCTCCATCGACATCCTCGGCCTCCTTGGCAGCTTTCCCCCATCGGATATTGGCGGTCATTTCTGTTGGGCCTTGACTCATCTCGTCTGATTGAACCACAAAGCCCAATCACCCAGAAGCCCATTTCAGCCAATATCATCCCTTTGTCCGCGTCAAGATCCCTGTTGGCGTCTTCACCTTCATTCCCCATTCTCATCATCATCAAAACATCGAGCAGAAAGAGCTTTCCGATGACATCAAATATATCAATCCTCCATCCGATGCTTCTGTCAACGGTAACCACATTGAAGATGAGAGAGATGGAAGAAGAGCACCGTGACCCTATTAGACCTCTCATAGAAGCGGATAAGTAACAGTTTCCACTACTCAGTAAGAACGGGTCAGTTCTTTGGGAGTGTTTGGATTGGGTTCAGTTTAAAGTGTCAAGATTGCTAGAGTTGGGGCTGTTAGCCAGGAACTCTAGACAATCTGGGCGTAGCTCCTGATTAGTAGTTTTCTTTATGTTCTTTTCGACTGTCATCTAGGATTTTCTCAGTTTAATAAGGAACTTGTGATCTTAATTCCCTTGTGGTTCAGAGTTCCTTTTGCTTGAATGATTGATGTTCTTCAGTTCTTTTTGTCGTCATAAATATACAATCTTTAATTTCAATTCTGAACAAGAATGGAGTAAGACATAGCTAAATAACAATTGGTATCAGAGCCTCCTTTTCGTGGAACTAAGTGTTGCCGAGAAGGAGATCCTCTGCCTTGCTATGTCTTCTAACTCATTCCCCACCAATTCAAATCCTCCTTGGTTTTCTGACTCTAATTATTCAGTATGGAAGAAGAGAATGAGACTTTACCTCTGAGGAATTGATTGTGAATTATGGGCAATTGTCCGAAATGGACCAATTGACATGAAAGAAGACGATGAGGAGGATTGGTCAAATGAACAAAAGAAAAGTGCACAACTAGACTCTAGGGCTATGCACATTTTACTGTCTGCAATATCTGATGATGAAGGAGAAAGAGTAAACAAATGTGAAACAGCTAAAGAAATATGGACAATCCTAGAAACAACTCATGAAGGAACATCAGAAGTCAAGGAAACTAGAATTGACTTTCTTTTGAAAGAATATGAAACCTTTGATATGCTATCTGGAGAATCTATTTCTGAAATGGATAAGAGATTCTCTACTTTAGTAAATTGCCTCAAAGGGCTGGGAAAGACATTCTCTAGCAAAGAGCTTGTCAGAAAAGTGCTTAGATCTCTTCCTCTTGAATGGATGGCCAAAAGAACTGCCATTGAGGAAGCTAAAGATCTAAATGTGCTATCTCTTGAAAACTTAATTGGATCTCTTCTTAGTCATGAGGAAGTTCTCAAACAAATGAACTCCCTCCAAGACAAGAAGAATAAGTCTATCGCCTTTACACGAGGCAAGCATGGAAGTTGAAGCAAGAAGAAAGAGCCCTGAGCTAATGGAAAAGATCGAGCTTTGTTAGTATCCAAATTCCGAACCCCGCAGTTTGATTGAAGATCCACCGACGATGACAGCGGCAAAGAATTTGAAGATTCTTAGAGGGAGGGAGATCAGGGAATCTGGGCGTGAGAGGGAGAGGGAGAGAGACGCCGATGGATGGTGCCGTTGATTGATGAAGTTCACAGACAGATCTTGGGAGACACATATTTGGGGATGGATGACAGTGTTTTGAAGGGAATTGGGAGCTGCAAAGTCTCAAAATTTTGCGACATTAAGGCGTACGGATAGCTTTCCGTCTGTTTGGTTAGCTGGCGGTTGGGGCCACTTTTTACCCGGTCAATGTTTGGGTTCGGACTAAATAATCCAGCCATGGCACATCACCGTCCACTTGGACCAATCTGAAATTGCGTTACCGGTACCGCACTTTTTATAGCGGCACTGTAGTATTCCCCCAAACTGTTCCTTTCATTAACTCCCCACCAAATGAGTCATGGGGCACTTTGTTATCCTCCTCCACCAAGCAGAGCTGAGCAGAAGAAAGGTTTCCAAGAATTCACTCTCTCATCCGGCAGTGGAAAAAGAGGTCCCCCATCGCAAGCGATGCTCAGCAAAACCCTACGGGAAGAAGAATACGAAAGCCTCTCTTGCTTAGGTGACCGGATCAGGCAGTGGAAGAAGAGCGATCTGATCGGCTTCTCGGGGGAATCAATCATTCCAGAGTCCTAATCCCTTCTTCGTTTGGCTTCTTGGTGATATCTCTGCCTCTAACTTCGTTGCTCAATTTCCAAGTAGGGATTTCTTTGGGTTATATTTGATTCGTATTGGTCGTATTTGGTGGTTAGGTTTGGATTATTGTTTCTGGGGAATATTGATTTTCTTCATGCTCAATTTGTTTGATTTCATTTGCCTCTCTTGCTTAGGTGAGGGTGGTGTTGATAGATCCCTCTCTGGGATGTCCATTCCGAATTCCTTGTTCTGTTCATTTGGGGTATTTTCTTTTTGGGCTTAATTGCAAGTTTGGTCACTCGAATTGCTACAAAATTTCATGTTTGCCACTCAAATTAATTTATTCCATTTATGGTCACTAGAATTAGTTCAATAGTTCAAGTTTGGTCACTCTCCCTTAGTCTCCGTTAACTTTTGCTGATTTGGCGGTCAAATCTTTTAGTTGACCGTTAAATGTGTGACGTGGCAATTAATAAATTATAAAAAAGTAAAATTTAATTTTTTATAATTTCCACCTCATTATAACAATAAATTAAAAAATAAATAAAACATAAATATTATAATTTATGCCTCGACTTCTCTCTGCTGCTCGGGGAGCGTCACCGCCTTCTCCGCTTCCACATCTACGACTCGGGAAGCTCGAGAATAACCCTCTGTTCTGACTCTCTTTGTTGGAATGGTTGTTCCTCGCCTGTTGTTCTTTTTCATAATATACTGTCACTAGCTTCTCCTTCCTCTTCTATATTGCCTTGTCCTTAATGGAGGCCATAAAAAGGATGGGCGAGAGACCTCACGAGGGAACTCACTAAATTCCAAACCCCAACCCGCCAAAACCCAAAAGCACAGAGGCAATTTCGTCTCTGTATTCCAAACTTTAACCCTTCTTCTTCCTTTTTCCAGCTATGAAGCCTTGATTCGCTTCTAGAGCTCGTGATCGGAGGGAGGACACCGCGCAGCCCCGAATCCCTCCTCCTCCGCCGTCACGATGTCACCGTTGCCTCCTCCTTACAACGCATTTCCACTTGCCAATTCCTTCATCTCCACAAGCACTCGGACCTCTCCCTCCGCACTCTCCCTCGTCACTCTCCAAGACCAATAGTCCTCCCTCCTAGTCCTTCCATGAATGTCTGGAACTTAATCGGTAGCAAGTGCAGAATTAACTCCCAACCAAGATCGAGCATCATCGACGTCATCCGTAGGTTGCCTTCCAGATCTTCAGACGGCTTCGACGACTGGTTTCAGACGTGCATTCTCCACTCCATTTGCTGGAACCTTTGGCTGGAGCGCAATAAACGCATTTTCCATAGTAGTGATACTCCCTTTGGAATCATTGCCCGGCGCGCTTGCAAAGATGTAATTGAGTGGATCATCGCTCACGGCAAAGCTGACAGAGCCTATAGCGAGACCTGGTTCAGGAATCTCTTCTAGTTTCGCATCCTATCTGTGCACGTGGGGAGTTGGTTTACCCTTGTCAACTTGATTCGCAGCCTCTCTTCTCCGAGGGGCCGGGTTTTGCTTTGCTTTAGTTTTCCTCTGTTGAGAGTTCAGTCCTGCTGAACCTTTCCTTTTTGCATTTTCTTTGTTTTTGCTTCCTGTAGTGGGACCGTTTTTTATACGTTCTTTATAATAATCACCATTATCAAAAAAAAAAGTCAAACAACTGTGGGAATTGGGTAAATTGTGAAGAAGATAAACAAGAGAGAGAAAGAGATTAAGAGATGGAGTAGCAGAACACAGACTAATTCATTGCCACTGCAAGTAACAGAAACCATCCTAGAAGACTCATCCTTGGAGCTGAAATCCCTCCGCTTCTTTGAATTGTCGGCGGCGTCGACGCCACGATGGTCCGTCACCGAGGATTCCTCAGCGGACCCATCTGGATATCCAATTCCAAACCCAACTGCAGCAACAACGGAAGCTAAATTGCCCACTCGGAGGCCCAACCCACCAGCACCGGCTTCCACATTGATCCCCTAAAATGGCCAAATCTTAAAGCAAAGACATCCCATTCACTTGGTTATCCATGGACGGATGGCGAGCGCGAAGGAAGAATCGTCCTCGATTGGGTTAGGTTGACGATGTGGAGATGGTGGCGGATGCTAGCAGAGAAGATGGGCGGCGGGGAGGACGAAGGGGAGCTTCTCGACGGAACATGGCCTGGACCTCGAAGGTTCTTCGGTTTGGGGGTTTTGGGGGAAAGATGAAGATTTGCAGGTGGAGAAATGGATGGGGAATTTTATGGGAATAAAAATTATAAATATAATTTTTAGGTTTTTATTTATTTTATAATTTATTGTGAAAATGAGGTGGAATTTTTATTATTTTTTAATAGTTGAGGTGGAATTTTTAAATTTAAATTTTTAAATTTTTTAATTGCCACGTCATGCATTTAACGGTCAACTAAAAGAGTTGACCGCCACATCAGCAAAAGTTAACGGAGACTAACGGTCAGTGACCAAACTTGGACTGTTAACCTAATTTAAGTGACTATAAATGGAATAAATTAATTTGAGTGGCAAACGTGAAATTTTGTAGCAATTCGAGTGACCAAACTTGCAATTAAGCCTTTCTTTTTGTTTTTCGATTCTTCCTTGTCTTCCTGGATGCAGGCTCTACAATTTTGCTACCTTCCTCCGTGACCGGTTTATTTTTGCTTCACCGCCGTCGGTACCACCGTAGTCGGTTTCAGCTCCGGCCAACTCGAGGAAGCCGCAATTTGGTGTGTCCCTTTTTCATTGGTTGCTGCTCGCTTCCCACCGCAATTCCTATCCGCAACCCCATTCCACAAGCTAAATGGGGCCTAGTTGGCAACAAAGCGGGCAGGTGTCAACATGTGGAATGGGTTTCCTCGGTTAGCATACGGGGGAAAATCTTATCATGAGTTGTGCTTATCCCTCTGCAATTTTGGGCTTACTTGGGCCTTTTTTAGCCCGTAGGCCAGAATTAGTTTGGTCTTGTTTGTTTGTTTATTTTGCAGGGACTCTTTGTGTCGCGTTGGGTTTTAGTTCTATCATAGTTTCAGCTCGGTGGTGACAGCCGTAACCTTTAACATGAGTAGGAGACTCAGATCCTAGGTGAAGACACAGAGAGCTTAAGGCGGTATGGTGTAACGGCGGAAACATATCCTTTTTTAGACTTTAGTGTTTTATCACTCTGTTCTTAGGAACTAACAGAGCTGTCCATTTAGTGGCATAAATGGGTCTTTCATCGCCAGATCGATTAGTATCGACTGACGTTATTTTTTACCTATTGTAAACATATCTGTCTACTATTTCATCTGAATATTATATATAAAAAAAAAACTCCCCAAGTTGAAACCCTAGAATTGAAAATCCAAGAGGGTCTTCGAATCGTGCTATCATCCACCGCTCGTCGATTCCGGGCATGACTTCCGACCTGAAGGCTAGAGGGAAGGAGTCCCCCATAGCGCCGGAGCCAGCTAAACCATCCAAGGCACCAAAGCTCATGTCGTCCGCTGAATCAACGACGACGATGGGAACCTGCGTGCGCTGCCTAGCCGTTGGTGAGCTGAAACTCGTACCCAAGGACGACGATTCCAATTATGTGCTCAAGAGCGACGATTTCAAGGGCGATGAAGAATTGAAGCTCCGTGTCATCCATTACCGGAGGAAGAAGCGGATCAGGGTGTAAGTTAGACACATTTGATTTGCGATTTTAATTAATTAGGGTTTCCACAGTTTTTCGTGTAACAATATTTTCTGCCTGTATGTTTGTTTGCTTGATGATTTCATTTTCTCAGCAATCGTTCTTAATTGCATGCAGTGTTTTTATGCTGATTGTCCACCGAATTACCCTAGTTTCGAGGGAATCTTCTACTACGAACATTTGCCCGTAACTCCTGATACGAAGCAGAAGCGTGACAAATCTCTTGAATTCGCCATCGACAAATATAACAAAGAGAAGGTAATTAATTTGCAACCATGCACTGATCTCTGTCTTGTTGATCTGGGAGGACATAATCTTGACATGTCAGGATTGACTTTTTTCCTCTTATGGTTGTGAACGTTTCCAGAAGGACAACTTGACTTTAACTGGAATTCTGCACACAAATCTGGAGACTTATGGTTGTATGATCTTCTATGTAACTTTTAAAGGACACAGTGAGAAGTTTGGTGTCCAGACTTACCAGACTGTGGTCACCTGTTCAAAGTATTACACTGGCGATCATGAAGTTATAATCTTCAGAAATGGCAAAGGTAATCGGTAATTCGGTATTTCTTATTTCTTTGAGACTAAGATATACCATTTTGTAAAAAAGTTTGCTCGTGGGTCAAGTTAAAGATATTCAGTTTTGTTCACTCAGTGATTGATCGCGCGAGTATGCGTTATTTGTTAGGGATTAGATGTCAATATGTTGCACTTTTGTCCTTTTGAGTTCCAGGGTTATGGTATCAAAGATGAGTCTCTATGTGTCATCTTTTCACTATGTTTAGTTCCCTGCCTTGGCTGATCGATACGCGAAATTGTTCCTTACCTTTGAATACCATGTTTGTGTATGTTTATGTGTATGTGTAAAACTTTTATTTTAGCATCGAGGCATAAATATGCCATCCACTTTTGCCCTTGTGTTGATGGACTATTTTTGGTTTTGCATTCATGCTTTATCGATATTATGATTGCGGTTCTTGTTTATTTGTCGTTCTTTTATGTTGCTGAAAGATTTTCAGCTTTCTGTGTGGATGATCTTGTTGCTTTTGTTGGATGGATGGTTCTTTGACATGTTTGTATCCATGTTGGTCTGCTTGTGGATTGATGCACTACTATGTAGAGATTATTTGTATTGTTAACGAACCAAGGATGTTTTTCTTTTTATAGGCGACTATGAGGATTTGTTGACCCCAACAGATTCTTCCTTCCAAGAGTATACAAGGGTCAAAAAAGAGCTAATGTGCACCTTAGACGGTCATGTGTTACTATCTGACCCCTTTTATGAAGACTTCAAAAGGATCTGTGCAGAACAAAGGGAAAGAGAGAATGCCAGAGTAAAAGAGCTGATGTGATATTCCCTTCTCTTGAAGGTAGGGTGACAACTACGGTGTTGAACTGAGAAGTGGGGGTAGTATGGTCTCTATTAGGGATGGCAATGGGTCGGGTTGGGGCGGGGTTTGTCAAACCCAAGCCCATGAGTTTATCTGCCAAAAAAACTCGGGGTAAAACCCGCTGGGTTTGAAAAACTCAAACCCAACCCAACTCGCTGGGTATCCGTGGGTTTTTGTGGTAAAAAATTTACAATAACAAGTTTCTTTCAAAATAAAAACTTAACATCAATTTTCTCATACAAAAAACACTAATCTAACTAATCTAGAGCTATAGATGTCAAAACATAGCCCGACCCGATTAACCCGCCCAATCAACCCGACCCTACCTGACCGCAACCCGAATTGACTAAAAGTCAACAACCCGTAACCTGCCCGACCCGCAACCCGATTGACCCGCAACCCGACTGACCCGCAACCCGACTGACCCGCAACCCGATTCTCATCATCATCAAAACATCTAGCAGAAAGAGCTTCCCGATGACATCCAATATATCAATCCTCCATCCGATGCTTCTGTCAACGGTAACCACATTGAAGATGAGAGAGATGGAAGAAGAGCACCGTGACCCTATTAGACCTCTCATAGAAGCGGATAAGTAACAGTTTCCACTAAGTAAGAACGGGTCAGTTCTTTGGGAGTGTTTGGATTGGGTTCAGTTTAAAGTGTCTAGATTGCTAGAGTTGGGGCTGTTAGCCAGGAACTCTAGACAATCTGGGTGTAGATCCTGATTAGTAGTTTTCTTTCTGTTCTTTTTGACTGTCATCTAGGGTTTTCTCAGTTTAATAAGGAACTTGTGATCTTAATTCCCTTGTGGTTCAGAGTTCCTTTTGCTTGAATGATTGATGTTCTTCAGTTATTCTTGTCGTCATAAATATACAATCTTTAATTTCAATTCTGAACAAGAATGGAGTAAGACATAGCTAAATAACAATTGGTATCAGAGCCTCCTTTTCGTGGAACTAAGTGTTGCCGAGAAGGAGATCCCCTGCCTTGCTATGTCTTCTAACTCATTCCCCACCAATTTAAATCCTCCTTGGTTTTCTGACTATAATTATTCAGTATGGAAGAAGAGAATGAGACTTTACCTCCGAGGAATCGATTGTGAATTTTGGGCAATTGTCCTAAATGGACCAATTGACATGAAAGAAGACGAAGAGGAGGATTGGTCAAATGAACAAAAGAAATGTGCACGACTAGACTCTAGGGCTATGCACATTTTACTGTCTGCAATATCTGATGATGAAGGAGAAAGAGTAAACAAATGTGAAACAGCTAAAGAAATATGGACAATCCTAGAAACAACTCATGAAGGAACATCAGAAGTCAAGGAAACTAGAATTGACTTACTTTTGAAAGAATATGAAACCTTTGATATGGTATCGGGAGAATCTATTTCTGAAATGGATAAGAGATTCTCTACTTTAGTCAATCGCCTCAAAGGGCTGGGAAAGACATTCTCTAGCAAAGAGCTTGTCAGAAAAGTGCTTAGATCTCTTCCTCTTGAATGGATGGCCAAAAGAACTGCCATTGAGGAAGCTAAAGATCTAAATGTGCTATCTCTTGAAAACTTAATTGGATCTCTTCTTAGTCATGGGGAAGTTCTCAAACAAATGAACTCCCTCCAAGACAAGAAGAATAAATCTATTGCCTTTACATCTTTGTGTGCTGATGAAGGGGAGAAACTAGATGAGGAGTTCGAAAATGAACTCGCTCTAACTAGCAAAAAAACTCCAAAGAATGATTAAGTTCAAACATGATCAAAATGCAAAAAGGGGAAGTCACAACAATGGTTATTCTTCCATATCTTCTAGAAATATGTTCATCCATTCCCTTAGAACTTTTGGACATCATTCTGGCGGTTCAAATGACAAAAACTCATTTGGAACCAACAGACTTGACACTAGTCCTAAAGATGCCAAGAGCTCAAATGAAAACAAGTCTGACTCATCTATTTGTTTCAAATGTGGTAAAACAGGTCACATGAGAGCCAACTGTCCACTGAACAAAAGAAAAGAAAAAGCTATGACAGTCTCCTGGAGTGACTACAGCTCAGAAGAAGAGTCAGATGTTGTTGCTTACATGGGACTGAACTCCAACATCGAGGATGTCCATGTTGATGAAAAAATAATAAAGGTGCTAACATCTGGTACTTAGATTCTGGATGCTCTCACCACATGACGGGTAACAAAGATCTTTTTTCTTATCTAAATCCAAAAAGAGGAGGTAAAGTTTTCTATGGTAATAATAATTGTGCTTCAGTGGTTGGGAAGGGTACTATTAGCAGCAATTCTTATCTAATCATTGAAGATTTTCTTTATGTCGATGGTTTAAAGCATAATATGCTTTCTATCAGTCAAATCTGTGGGTCTACTTACCGTGTCACGTTTGATCCTTTCTGTTGCATCATTGAACGCATCTCTGACAATGCTGTGATATTTAGAGGAAAGAAAATTAATAATGTGTATACTGTGGATTTATCCACCCTCGATCATTCAGAGGATATTTGTCTAAGTTCTCTGTCTGACACAACAGTCAACTGGCATAGAAAATTAGGTCATATGAGTATGTCTCGTCTGACTAAACTCTCTAAACTTAACCTAGTTAGAGGTCTGCCTCAAATCAAGGCATCAAACAATTTTACTTGTGAAGCTTGCATCTTAGGAAAACATTGTAAGAAGTCATTCAAAAGTAAACAAGATGTTACCACTTCAACAACTTTTGAACTATTACATATGGATTTATTTGGACCCACTAATGTCCAAAGCCTTGGGGGAAAATCTTATGTGCTAGTTATAGTTGATGATTTCTCCAGGTTCACCTGGGTATACTTCCTGTCATCCAAAGACGAAGCCTTCTCTAAGTTCAAGTCATTTGTCTTTCTTGTACAAAATCAATACGATTGTCTTGTTAAGAGTATTAGAAGTGATAATGGTGGTGAATTCATTAATGATGATTTTAGTTGCTTCTGTGACCAACATGGTATCCTTCATACTTTCTCAACTCCTTGCGGTTAGTTCGCGGTTAATTATCGGTTAGATTGCTTAACCGCGGTTTTGTATACTGTTTCGGTTGTTGCGGTTTTTACAACCACAAACCGGGGTTCACCACTAACCGCGTTCTGCGGTTTTTGGTTAACCGCTAACCGTGAGGGACGCGGTCGCGGTTGGCTAATATGGGTGTTTTGCGGTTGCAGTTAACCGCAAATTGCGGTGCAGTTAACCACAACCGCACCGTTTCCCACCCCTACCAATTTAAGTTGCCGGTCCAAATAATTCCTTTAATCTGCCCAAAGGGAATTCCTTCTAATTGGCCGGTACGATAAAATCCATAAAAGCCCATCCGGTCCACTTTAATTAATTCTTTCAATTCTGTCCCAAACTTCGCCTGTCCTTTCACCTGTGCTTCTGTCTTGTCAAAATTCAATACATTGTGGTAATGGTCTTATAACCATTCCATAATCAGTTGGACCTAAAACAAGCATTATATGTCTAAAAAATATCATAAAATATTCACATTCAACACACAAAATCAATATGTTTTCGATCATTATCACCACCCCACACTCAATACTTGCTTGTCCCTAAGCAACGATTCATACAAGAGAATGTTAATTGGAGGAAACACTACAGATACCAGGGAGACGCAACCATGCTCCCACAAAAATCTATGACACACAAGACACAACATCAACACCAGAAATTTACCCTTGTACTCTTGTGGTAATCAGTAGTTTCTTTCTCAAAGGATGCGTTGTGCTTTAATGATCATACCTTTCACCCCACACTCAAGTTCTTTGCGACCATTAACCATTGACTCACTCAAATCCACATGCAACAGGGACAAGCAACACTAAGACTCACCACCCCACACTCAGGATGGAACATTGTCCCTAATGTTCAACTCCTAATCTAAACATGCACGGGTTTGACACAACTAAAAAAGAAGAAGAAAAAAAACTTACCTTGGGTTGCCTCCCAAGAAGCGCTTGTTTAACGTCCTCAGCCTGACATTCATGGAGCTTTCAACCAATGGGTATGGAAAGGTATCCAGAATACCCTCCCGAGCAATGATAGAACACATACCCTCCATCCAACATATGAGTCACCTCTGCAGGGCCAGGTTTGCGAAAATTGGGTATGACCTTCTTAGCTGGCATGTTAGATCCTTTAGTGAGGCGTAGGTGGTATTGCAGCGCCTCAAGCAAGTACTCTTCCTGTTTCAATGTCAGTGAACAAGGAATAATAACAGGAAGATTGAAATCTTTACCCAAATATCTATACTTGAGGTGATCTGGCAAGGATTTCTGTCCTTGCTTTGATTTCAGAATCTGAGCTGATAGGACATGTGATCGTTCTTCTGGTGGTCTACTATCACAGGAGGAGGAATTTTTCCTTTCTCGACCTCCACTTTCAAAGTCATCAAATGCATCGTGATTATTATCAACTTGGAAGACATTAAAAGTTTCCTCCTCCTTACCTACTTTGAATGTCAGTTTGCCTCTCCTGACATCGATGAGTGCATCGCCAGTGGCTAGAAAAGGTCTACCAAGAATGAGAGGCACTCCCCAATCTTCTTCCATCTCCAGAATGACAAAATCTGTTGGGAGAATAAACTTTCCCACCTTCACCAATACATTTTCCACCACTCCTTTTGGGATTTTTATTGATCGATCGGCCAATTGGAGAGTGATCCGAGTAGGCTTAAGAACATCTCCCAATCCCAATTTCTTGTAGACTGAGTATGGCATCAAATTAATTCCTGCTCCAAGATCACAAAGTGATTTATTGAACTTTGTACCTCCAATGACACATGGAATGGTGAAGCTGCCTGGATCATCCTTCTTTTCTGGTAATTTATTCTGAATCACAACACTACATTCAGAAGTAAGGGTTACCTTCTCTAGATCAGCCCATTTTCGCTTCTTTGTCAGCAACTCACTTAAGAATTTAGCATATGTAGGCATCTGTTCAAGTGCCTCCGCCAATGGTATGTTGATATGAAGTTGCTTGAAGATATTCACAAATTTCTTGAAGTTTGGGTCTTCCATGGGCTTCATTTACCTTTGAGGGAATAGTGCGGGAGGTTCATAAGGTTTTACCTCTTCATTCTTGAATTTTTTCACCTTTGGAGGTGCACAGGCAGATTGCATGCAGTTTGCCTGTGCAAGTCAGATTTTTCACCTTTTGCACTTTCTTCCTCTGCAACTGCTTTGCCCTCCTTTTCTACTGGATTTTTCTTGCTCTTTGGATCCTCCAACTCCTTCCCACTCCTCACTGTGACTGCTACAACCATGATGTCCTTCCTGATTCCTCTCAGTATTTGCTGGTAAAGTCCCCGGAATCCTACCCTAAATATCAGCCAAAGTTTGAGCCATCTGGCCTATTTGCCTCTCCATAGCTAGCATAGAGGGTTAATTGCACGGTTGGTCACTGAAATTACAAAAAACGTTCAAGTTTGGTCACTCAAAATATTTAAATCCATTGGTGGTCCTTCAGTTTACTCAAACCATTCACGTTTGGTCACTCTCCGTCCAACTCCGTTAACTTTGACTGATGTGGCAGTCAACTCTCAAAGTTGACCGTTAACTTAGTGACGTGGCAACTAAAAAATTATTAAAAATTAAAAAAATAATTTTTTATATTTTCCACCTCATTATTACCTTCATTAAAAAATAAATAATAAATAAAAAACCTAATACCCTACCCGACCCCATCCTCTGCCGCGTCTTCCTATGGACAATCGTCGTCCTCCTCCTCTATTAATTCTTTCCCTTCCCTCTCTGGTCAATTTTTTTCATTAAATGCCTCTCCGCCACCTCTATTAATTCTTCTCCCTCTCTCTCTTCCGGCGCCAGAGAAAAGAAAGAAAAGAAAAAGAAATTCCAACACCTGCCCGCCGCCGTAGAAACCCCACCGCTTTGACGACGCGTTGTAACCTCGACGTCGCATTTCACCTCATGCTGTGGCCGAATCTGTCCGGAGAAATTAGGGCCTCCGGATCCCCACACCTCAGCCGGCTCTACGAGAACACCGACGACGGTCTCAGGAACATCGGACTTGTCATGGACTTGCTCCGCCTCGAAGAACCGCCGCCGCAGTGGTGGTGGTGCGCGGGGAATCGCTCCGAGAGGGGGAAGAAGCCGCCTCCGCCTCCAGATCTCCGCCTGAAGAAGGGCGATTTGATCCCCGATCTGTAGTAGTACCTGAACGACGAGAACAATCTATGCTTGGAAGAATTCGACTGGTACGATCCGAATGGGGACGGCCGCTTGCTCCACGCCGATGATCTCCTGCTCGATCTCCACGGCGACACCGTCGCCGGCTCCGTCACCAGCATCCTCTCCGAACGCTCGAATCCGAACGAGTAGGACCGCTCCAGCCGGATGAAATTGTTGCTCCTCCTCCCTCGACGGCTCGATCTTTCAAATTCCAAGACGCGGCAGGGGAGGAGGATGGGGAAGGGGATGGTGCTCGGTGGAAATGGTGGTGGTGGTGGCCGTGGGGGGACGGGGCGTCGGCGGTGGACCTCCAGAGATCAGCAGCGATGGAACGCCGGCCCGGAATCGAAGCAGGCGTTGAGGTTGAAGGCGGATTGGAGCGACGAGTCGACGCATTTGCAGAAAAAAAGAAGAGGTTTTGGGGTGTGTAGAAAAGGAATTAATTTTTTATTTTTTTATTTCAATGAATGTAATAATGAAGTGGAAAATATAAAAGTTTATCTTTTTATTTTTAATAATTTTTTAATTGCCACGTCACATATTTAACGGTCAACTAGGAAAGTTGACTGCCACGTAAGCTAGAGTTAACGGAAATGGACGGAGAGTGACCAAACTTGAACCATTTAACTAATTTGAGTGACCAAGATTGGATTTAAATATTTTCAGTGACCAAACATGAACGTTTTTTGTAATTTCAGTGACCAATCATGCAATTAACCCCTAGCATAGATGATTGCATATTATTGTTGATGGCTAGCTGTTGAATGACAAATTAATCAAGATCCTTGAAATTATTGTCTGTTTTCTGCATATGAGCCAAAATCAACTCCTCCAGCTGGGGCTTCTTCTCAGGTTGAGGCTGCTGCTACTGGAAACCAGGAGGTGGGATGTTTCGGACACCAGCTGGATTATTGTTCGACCATGACATGTTGGGGTGATGTCTCCATTGAGGATTGTATGTATTTGAATACATACCACCCTGGCCTTGACTTCGCGGATTATTGATATATTTAACATCTTCCAACTAAGCAGCTCCCAGTGGACATATCCCTATGATGAGGACCCTCGCAAAGTTCACTACCCCATCCAGTGGCTTCTGAACAGATCTTCTCTACCAGGTCATATGTTGTTGGTGCCTCCATGCTTGTGAAACCATTTCGAGAAGCATTATTCAGGGCATCACAGAACTCCCTTCTGATTCCATTAAAGAAAATAATGATCACGTTCCAATCTTTAAGACCATGGCTTGGGCATCTCACCAACAGCCCCTTGTAGCGCTCTCATGCCTCAGTCAGACTCTCATCATCAGCCTGCTTAAAAGTAACAATCTCTTCTTGCCTCTTCATTGCCAAGGCAGGTGGGAAGTACTTATCCAGAAAGACCTTCTCAAGCTGAGCCCATGTCGTGATGGAACGTGGTGTTAAGTACTGAAACCAGTGTGATGCATTCCCTATCAGGGAGAATGAGAACGTCCGAAGACGAATTGCATCATCAGATATTGTGGGGCTTTTCATGGTATCGCATATGCTCACGAACCGACGAAAATGTTCATGAGGATCCTCACTGCTAGCCCCAGAGAAAGTATACCCGTTGGTGATCATGTTGATGAATGTTGGGGTAATCTCCATGGTTGCATCCCCAGTCAGAATGACAACACATGAAGCTCGGGCTCCAGTACTTCGATTCAAGCGAGCCCTGATCGAACGATCCTGGTCTGCCATGGTGACAGGCTCGCTGTCGCGCGGTGGTGGTGGTGTCGGTGGTGTAGGGATGACAGGTGATGAAGCCTGCCGTCTCTGTTGATGATTATGGGTTAGGGAAGGCCTAGGAGTTGTGGTTGGCTGCTTCCCTAACTTGACCTGCTTCCTGTTCTGTCGGCAGGTCTTCTCGATCTCCGGATCCAGTGGCAGTAAATCGCCGGTCGTCCTCCTAGGCATGTACAAGGAAGATAAACCTGAAAATTCTCTAGCACACTAACACCCAGATCAAAATAGTTCACTCACTAAATCAATAAAAATAAGGTATGGCAGTCCCCGACAACGGCGCCAAAAACTTGATAGGGCAAAAGCGTAATGCCTCAATCCTATCTCGTAGTAAAACCGGAAAGTCCGAGTATAATCTCTCATGGACTGGTACAACCTTATAATATATCAGTTCTATGAGCAAACTATAAGTGAAAATAGTTTAATGAGACTAATTTCTAAAATCAAAATAAACTAAACAAATTAAGCAAATGAAAACTGTCGGGAGAAATTCAACGGAGAAAGCTCTGGGAGATACACCGGGACTCACTATCCATCATATCAAAATTAATTTACATATTCCAATCAGTTTAATCCAATTCTCTACAGCCAGGATATCACTAATGTGCTAGCTATCCCTGTCGGGAATTACTACGTACTAAACAATTAATTCAAATCCTACTGTCGTAGCTCAACGAATTAATTATTTAGTCTGAAGACCGATATCCTTATTAAGACTGATTTAATCCACTGTCGCTTTGATAAGCTACTATGTTACATGAAATATGTTCAGTCATTAGGGTTTCACTGTCGCTAATAACCTAATTAACTACAAATCATTGTATTGGTAGCCAATAAACACAAAGCATTAAGAAATTCCATGCAATAGAGATTGGAAGAAAAGAAATATGAATCAATCCATCAAGTATAGAAATAGCTACATCCTATGATGTTTCCCCCAGAAATTGGGGTTTAGTTCATGACGAAAATAAAACACACAATCATGTTCTCGATTGTCATGATGCTAGTAACGAAAAGGAGAGAAAATATTGATACGAATAGAAGCACAAAATCTGATTCTCTCTTCCGATTCGCGATACTAGTGATATGCTCCAATCGCTACGCTAGTCCTTCGTCTCGTTCCCCGCTGCCGCTCCGTGTCCCTGGCTCTTGATCGCCGCCAAGCGCTGCTACTTCCTCCAATTATTTCGTTCACTCCTCAATTCTTTTTCTCCCAAAAGAATTCCCTAGTTCCGTCCTTTTCCCCCGGTCAAGTAATTCCTCCCCCTGGTTTCCTTGTCACACTCCAAATCCAATCGCCTGTTGCTCCCTCTCCTTTTTGCTTTCGTCCCAATAATTGCCACTCAACTCCAATTCCCTCCCGGAAGAGGAACTTTGTTTCCGGGCTTCGAAATGCGGAGGGAGAATGGGTCACTGAGGAATTCGGGAAGGCTTCTATTGCCACCAATTTTTATCAGACCCTGTTTACTTCTGAAACTAAGGTTCCTAATATGGCTGAGAGGGTGGCGAGTCTGCCGATTGCCCATAAGGTTACTCCGCAAATGAATGCGCAATTGACGGCGGAGGTTTTGCCTAGTGAGGTTCGGAGTACGGTCTTTTCCATGGGATCAAAGCAGGCCCCGGGATCGGATGGCTTCACGGGAAAGTTTTTTAATGCTTTCTGGGACATTGTGGGAACTTCGGTGGTTGAAGCAGTAATTTCCTTCTTTGCCTCGAGACGGATGCTGCGGAGTTTTAACCATACCTGACTCACTTTGATCCCTAAAGTGGACTCGGTGGAAACAATGAGACAACTGCGGCCGATTAGCCTCTGTCAGTTTGTTTACAAGGTGATTACCAAAATCATGGCTACACGGTTGGATAGTTTGCTCCCTGAGATCGGGTCGGAGGGCCAAAATGGGTTTATCAAAGACTGGCAGATTATTGATAACATCCTTATAGGGCATGAACTAATGCATTATCTGAAAATAAAAAAACAAGGGAAGAAGGGGTACATGGCTCTGAAGGTTGACATGGAAAAGGCCTATGAAAGAGTCGAATGGCCCTTCTTTCTTGCGGTTTTGGATAAGATGAGCTTTAATTCAGTCTGGCAAGGATGGATTCATGAATGTCTTCGATCCTCTTCTTTCTCGGTTCTGATGAATGGTACGCCCTCGGGTTATTTCACTACCTCTAGGGGCCTTCGCCAGGGGGATCCGCTCTCTCCTCTTTTGTTTGTGCTCTGCACAGAGGGTTTTGCAGCCCTCCTCCGGAAGGCGATCACAGAGAAAAAATTAGAGGGGGTGAAAGTAGCTCCTCGGGCTCCAAGAGTCTCGCACCTGTTTTTTGCGGATGATTCTTACTTATTCTTGCGAGGTTCCCTACAGGAGTGCGAGAATTTAATTGAAGTGCTGAATGAATATGAGGAATTGAGTGGCCAGCGCATTAATTTGGAGAAATCAGCGGTGTGTTTTAGCAAGAATATTTCCACGCCAGATCAAGAGTTCTTGGCCATGATCCTAGGGATGGGTGCAGTGGGGGTCCACGATAAATATCTGGGGCTTCCCACGCTGGTTGCTCGATCCAAGTTGGCTACGTTCAGATATTTGGAGGAGAAACTCCTAGAGTAGCTTCAGGGGTGGAAGCAAAGGAAATTATCATGGGCTGCGAAGGAAACTTTTATTAAATCCATACAGATGGCTCTTCCCCTTCATGTTATGTCGTGATTCCGTATTCCCCTAGCCCTTTGTCGTCTTCTTGATAAACATGTGGCCCGCTTTTGGTGGGGTACTGAGGAGGGTAGTCACAAGATTAGATGGGTGTCCTGGCGAAACATGTGCAGGAGTAAGCATGATGGGGGGATGAGATTTCGCCAGTTTGAGCATTTTAATCAAGCTCTTCTGGCAAAGATAGGCTGGCGTATTCCTAATGAACCTCAGTTGTTTATTGCCCAGATTTATAAAGGCAAGTATTTCCTTCAAGGGTCGTTCCTGATTGCGGCTGCGAGGTCTTTGTCCCTCTTGGGGGTGGCAAAGTATCCTCCATGGGCGTTAGTTATTGGAAAGGGGATTAAGATGGCAGGTTGGTAATGGTCAGTCGGTCTCTCTCCTTCATTCTAACTGGATTCCTAGGTACCAACTTGATCCCCCATGCTATAATCCGCGGATTTTGCCGGGGGGGGGGGGGATCCCTTGGTGGCCGAGGTTATTTGTCAAGGGGATGGGAGGTGGTCTGATGAGAAGCTCTGCCAGTGGTTTGACCCGCCCACCTGTAGGCTATCAAAGCCATTCCTCTTCCTAGATGGGATGTGGCGGATAAGCTTATATGACATTTTACAGCTGACGAGGTTGCATGTGGGACGGGGCTACTAAGTGTGGATCGCATTCGACTGGTGGGATGGTTCTCCTTGACCCAGTGCGGACGATTCTTCTGGCTAGAGGGGTTCAGTTTTCTCAAATGGATGACCCGGTAATGGTGGAATTGCTTGTGCTTAGGAAAGCTATTATTTGGTGTGTGGAGCAAGGCTTGTCGGAAGTCCGCTTTGAGGGCGATGCGAAGGTGGTTATTGACAAAATTAATCAAGCCAACATGAGAGATAGCCGGTTGGGTACTGTTCTGGAAGAGATTGGTCATTACTTTCGTACTCAATCTGGTTTTAGTGTGCATTTTGTAGGTCGGGAGAACAATAGGGTAGCTCATTTGGTAGTTAGGAAAGCCCTTTCTTTGTTTCCGACTATGAGTCGCTTTTTTGATTTCCAGTCCTGGCTGGTTCCCAGGGTGTAACTATCTATTTTTGACCAATACATGATATCTTTTGACAAAAAAAAAAACTCCAATTCCCTCCAACAATTTTCTTCTGCCAAAAGAGACCCCAATTTAAGTTGACGGTCCAAATAATTTCATTAATCTGCCCAAAGGGAATTCCTTCTAATTGGACGGTACGTTAAAATCCATAAAAGCCCATCCGGTCCACTTTAATTAATTCTTTCAATTTTGTCCCAAACTTCGCTTGTCCTTTCACCTGTGCTTCTGTCTTGTCAAAATTCAAATACATGGTGTAATGGTCTTATAACCATTCCATTAGTAGTTGGACCTAAAACAAGAATTATATGTCTCAAACATATCATAAAATATTCACATTCAACACACAAAATCAATATGTTTTCGATCATTATCACTTGTCAACAGTAGAAGCAGAATATGTTGCTGCTGGGAGTTGTTGTACACAAATCTTGTGGTTAAAATCTCAACTTACAGACTATGGTCTTTATTTTGACAAAATTCCGGTCTTGTGTGACAATACTAGCGCAATATGCATGTCGAAAAACCCTGTTCACCACAGCAGAACCAAACATATTGAAGTCAAACACCACTTTATTAGAGATATAATTCAGGCTGGTCATGTAGAATTAAATTTCATTTCTACTGATTTTCAAATTGCGGACATTTTCACAAAAGCTCTTTCATCTGAACGATTCATTCGACTATGTGATGAACTTGGACTACAGTCGCTTCACTCCATTCAGAACGCGCATTAAACCAGGTTCTGCCCTTCCTTACTTATATCCTTCTTTAAAGTTCAATAAGTGTTGCATTTATATTAGAAGTGTTGTTCTGTTACTTGATAGTTCATGAATGTGTTGTTTGATTTCCCTATGCCTTGTGAATTCCAAAATCGTTGACTGCTGCTCTTAGTATTCTGCCCTCCTAATATATATATCTTCACTGACTCCTCTTCGCCTCACATGTTCTGCTTATCAAAACCGGGCCGCACCGGCCGGTCAGACCTCGACTAACCGGCTCCGGACACTCACCCGGTTCTGACTCCCTCTAAGCAATAAGGAAACTGGCCGGCCGTGTTTTAACCGGTTCATCCGGCTAACCGGCAGAACCGCCTAAACCGAAGCGACGATTTTGGGATTAATACTTACTTTTTATAATAATAAAAAATATTAGGAACTTTTTTTTTGTCTTGAATCGACATAAAATTGGAAAGATAAAAATAATGCTTCTTTTCCTTTTTTTTCAACTTTCCTTTTTCTTTTTTTAGCACTCAATCACGTTACCTATCTTCTACTTCTTCTTAATTCCTTTCCCCAAATAAGAACAATATTGATACAATGCATCATTTTGTTACTTTAATTATTTTTTATTCAAATTATTATTTTATTTACTTTCCTCTTCTTGTCAATTTCCCCATTCGATTTCTCAACTGACCAACTCTTACGGTCAAAGTCTAAAAAGCAAAAAATCATTATTTATTACTATTCTGATTAACATTTTAATATTGCATTCTTCAATTGAATATGTAAATAAAATATAAAATTCTGAGTTTTAAAATTAGTATTAATTTTTAGAGTCACATAAAGTCATGATTATTTTATTTGAATATTTTATATGCCACCGGTTTTATCACCGGTTTCATACCGGTTATCCGATAAACCTTAAACCTCTTGTTAATCCGGATCGCTGTCCGGTCCGGTTTCGACAACAATGGTCGAAACCTCAGTTTCTGTCTCAGCCCTCACAGTCCTGAACTTCATTGGTGTTGACCCTCAGCCTTCGAAAGGGGGAGAATCCTTTGATCCAGCAGCTGCTAGACCTACTAAACACAAGTCAAAATCCCTGCAACTTGGGGATTCATCCTCATCTGTTCACAAAAACCTATGAAGTTCAGGGGGAGCCAAAGGAAAACTGTCTGCTAGAAGATAAACTCTGAAGAAGGAATCATAGAAATAAGGAGAATCTGAATAACTCTGTGTCTTTCTGCTTTCATGAGTCTTGCTGTGTTCTCTTAAGTATTGTTTTAAAGACCATAATGGTCTATCATGTGTGTCCCAGAATAAAAGACCTTAATGGTCTAAGTGTGGTGTCTCTGTTGTTGCCCTATCTTACCAATGAGTCTGTTACTATATCTGTTATGATCCATGTGCAACTTAAGAAATAAAAATGCCAGGTTTATATACTGATATGACTGCACAACTCGATGCCTTGATGATGCTTTGACTTTTGACAGGAATGTAGGCTTGAACGCAGGGGGAGATTGTTGGGCCTTGACTCATCTCGTCTGATTGAACCCCAAAGCCAATCCAAAAAGCCCAATCACCCAGAAGCCTATTTCAGCCACTATCATCCCTTTGTCCGCGTCAAGATCCCTGTTGCCATCTTCACCTTCATTCCCCATTCTCATCATCATAAAAACATCGAGCAGAAAGAGCTTCCCGATGACATTCAATATATCAATCCTCCATCCGATGCTTCTGTCAACGGTAACTACATTGAAGATGAGAGAGATGGAAAAAGAGCACCATGACCCTATTTAAATACCTCTCATAGAAGCGGATAAGTAACAGTTTCCACTACTCTGTAAGAATGGGTCAGTTCGTTGGGAGTGTTTGGATTGGGTTCACTTTAAGTGTCTAGATTGCTAGAGTTGGTGCTGTTTGCCAGGAACTCTAGACAATCTGGGCAAAGCTCTTGATTAGTAGTTTTCATTCTGTTCTTTTCGACTGCCATCTAGGGTTTTCTCAGTTTAATAAGGAACTTGTGATCTTAATTCCCTTGTGGTTCAAAGTTCCTTTTGCTTGAATGATTGATGTTTTTCATTTCTTCTTGTCGTCATAAATATACAATCTTTAATTTCAATTCTGAACAAGAATGGAGTAAGACATAGCTAAATAACAATTGGTATCAGAACCTCCTTTTCGTGGAACTAAGTGTTGCCGAGAAGGAGATCCTCTGCCTTGCTATGTCTTCGAACTCATTCCCCACCAATTCAAATCCTCCTTGATTTTCCGACTCTAATTATTCAGTATTGAAGATGATGGGAGGATTGGTCAAATGAACAAAAGAAAAGTGCACAACTAGACTCTAGGGCTATGCACATTTTACTGTCTGTAATATCTGATGATGAAGGAGAAAGAGTAAACAAATGTGAAACAGCTAAAGAAATATGGACAATCCTAGAAACAACTCATGAAGGAACATCAGAAGTCAAGGAAACTAGAATTGACTTACTTTTGAAAGAATATGAAACCTTTGATATGCTATCTGGAGAATCTATTTCTGAAATGGATAAGAGATTCTCTACTTTAGTAAATTGCCTCAAAGGGCTGGGAAAGACATTCTCTAGCAAAGAGCTTGTCAGAATAGTGCTTAGATCTCTTCCTCTTGAATGGATGGCCAAAAGAACTGCCATTGAGGAAGCTAAAGATCTAAATGTGCTATCTCTTGAAAACTTAATTGGATATCTTCTTAGTCATGAGGAAGTTCTCAAACAAATGAACTCCCTCCAAGACAATAAGAATAAGTCTATTGCCTTTACACGAGGCAAGCATGGAAGTTGAAGCAAGAAGAAAGAGCCTGAGCTAATGGAAAAGGTCGAGCTTTGTTAGTATCCAAATTATGAACCCCGCAGTGGGATTGAAGATCCACCGACGACGACAGCGGCAAAGAATTTGAAGATTCTTAGAGGGAGGGAGATCAGGGAATCTGGCGTGAGAGGGAGAGGGAGAGAGAGACGCCGACGGATGGTGCCGCTGATCGATGAAGTTCACAGACAGATCTTGCGAGACACATATTTAGGCATAGATGACGGTGTTTTGAAGGGAATTGGGAGCTGCAAAGTCTCAAAATTTTGCGACATTAAGGCGTACAGAGAGCTTTCCGTCTGTTTGGTTAGCTGGCGGTTGGGGCCACTTCTTACCCGGTCAATGTTTGGGTTCGGACTAAATAATCCAGCCATGCCACATCACCGTCCACTTGGACCAATCAAAAATTGCGTTACCGGTACCGCACTTTTTATAGCGGCACTGTAGTATTGGCCAACTTTTTATAACGGCAACGTAATATTGGGCTATTGGCCACCACAGAAAATGGAGTTCACTTCGTTCGTTCAGTAGGCCCAAATGTCCTAACTGGGCGGAATTGAACTCCAAAAAGCCCAACGGTCGTATAAACTTTAAATAAATAAAAAGTGGATAGTCACAAAAGAATTTCATGCTCAAATTGGATAAATATATATTTCCCCCAAATTGTTCCTTTCATTAACTCCCCAAGTTGAAACCCTAGAATTGAAAATCCAAGAGGGTTCTTCGAATCGTGATATCATCCACCGCTCGTCGATTCCGGGCATGACTTCCGACCTGAAGGCTAGAGGGAAGGAGTCCCCCAAAGCGCCGGAGCCAGCTAAACCATCCAATCCAAGGAACCAAAGCTCATGTCGTCCGAGTCCTCTACTGAATCAACGACGAAGATGGGAACCTGCGTGCGCTGCCTAGCCGTTGGTGTGTTGAAACTCGTACCCAAGGACGACAATTCCAATTATGTGGTCAAGAGCGACGTTTTCAAGACCCATCATTTTTCGTGTCGTGCCATGCAAGCCCATTTGTTAACTTTCCTAGGCCGGCTCAGGCCCGGGCACGGTTCGAATCGTGTCGTGCCTATTCGTGCTCGTGCCATGCTCGTATTCGTGTTTAATGAAAAGGACGAATACAAAAGAGAGAATGAAAAGGAAGGTGGAAATTGGATGGGGGAAGATAATATTAACCGATAATGTTTGAGAAAAGTAACAACTAAGGGGGAAAAGAAAATTGGAAGTATAGCGAGTGTGATTTGGCTTTGTTTAATTCTTTATCCATTTTTACTTTTGTTAGTAATTACGTATATATCTTTATGACACTTCTAACAACAACAAATAATGATTTTTCTACTTGTGTTTTGTAATATTTGAACCTATAATTCTTTTTATATTTATTTTCTATCAAATAAATATTATTTCCGTGCCATGTCCGTTCTTATACTCAATAAAGTCTCGAAAATATTAGGCCCGACACGGCCCACTTATATGCCGTGCCCGTACTCATGCCCGTGCCCATAAAATTTTGGCCCGACACGGCCCATAAATTATCCTGCTTGTGCCGGGTTAGCCCATTTATTTCGTGCCTATGCTCGTGTCGTGCTCTAACCGTGCCGTGTCGTGCTGGCCCGTGGGCGGCACGGCCCGGTGCCCACGTACAGTTGTTGCTATGGTAACAGAATGTTAAACATTACAAACCTAGCCCTCATGTGGTTTAATCTTATAATTTTTTCGCCGGCCGAAAGTACGGAAAAAATTATGTTTGCTATTGTTTTGGAATGTTAAACATACAAATGAGAATCGTGATCTATCCTTTTTTATTATTGATAAAAAAATGTGATTTGTCTTTCATAATTCCGAGAGAAAAGCCAATACCAGTAAGAGTTTATCTGAATCAAGTAAACCAAAAGATGTGAAAGAATAAAAGGAAAGAAGTTGTTGTTATGGTAACAGAAAACTATACATTAAAACCCAGCCCCATGTGGTGTAATCTCATAATTTTTTCGCTGGCCAAAAATGAAACATAGAGAAAAAATTATGGGGTGCGCCTATGGTGCTTTGTAAGTCATCGTAACTTGCACTTTTCGGTCGACCTCATTTAGTATAAGGTGACTTGCAAGTCACCGTAGCAAAGTCCAAAATTATGTTAGCTATTTTTTTTTATAATGGCTATGTTAGCTATCTTTTTTTATTATTGATCGAAAATGTGATCTATCTTTCCAAACCCCATAAAAGACTGGGAAATAAACTAATAGTTTATAATTTTATATCCATAAGACAACCTAAATAAATGCAAATGCGTATAAAACCATCGACTATATCAATTTACACTTATTTGTCATACTGCGTCAATTAAGTATTCTTAAATTCATATAAACCAACTTCTAACTATAAGAGATTACTGGAAATACGTAGAGTAATAGGTTGTCTTTATTTAATTGAGTAACATAAGTGGGATGGGATGGGAGGGTTCCGGAGGAAGTTTAGTAAAAGGACGGAAGGATCCTTCCGTACATTGCGCACAGCACAGGAAAAACAGAATGGGAGGGGTTCTGCCAGAGAACCTCCTTATATGTTTGGGTAGATTCATAGGAACCCTCACCGTAACTCCTCTTGCAAAGACTTCACTATCGCATTTGTCGCTGCTTGTTTGATTTGTATCTCAACTAGCCCCATCTTCAAGTTTGTCACGTCGGTGGAGAGGGTAGCTCGCGCAAGCTCTCCTTTTCGACAACACTCTTGTCTCCTGGTGGCCTTCGAGAAGCTCGCGTAGTTGCGGAGGTCTGGCCTCCTCCTCGGCGATGCTCTCATGTGATGCAACCTGCGAAGTCATCACCTTCTTCGGTGGCATGATTCCCAAACCTAGTCGTGGAACAACCAGGCTTTGATACCAATTGACGCGTGAAGAATTTCACGCGTAGTAGATCTCTCGAACTCTTCTACCAAAACTAAGAAACACGATAACAGCTATGACTACTTTCTACAAAATCACTTGACTTCTTATTCATGAATAAAAACATAAAGCAAATGTACATATTTATAGGACTAATCTCACAAACCCCTTTCCCCCAAAACATGATAAAGCAATCGTAAAACGACAATGTAAATAATAACTTTCTAAACAAGACATAATAATTAAGCATAACATAATAATAATATCCCAACTAAATAATAAAAAAAGACTATTACTAATAACTAATAATAATTGTCCACAAGGCTCAAACAATGCTATAAAGCAATAATGCATCTAGGGGAGTTTAAACGGTGTGGTTACCGTGGTAACCGTTTTAACTCGTAGTATTTGGTTGGTTTGGTTAATTTGGATAATTGGTTTGGTTTGGTTAAATTTTTTAGCTTGTTTGGTTTAGGTGGTTTGGTTTGGGACACACTTAACCAATCAAACCAAATTAACCAATTAAGTAATTAGCTATATATGCATACTTAATACTTTGCATAACCACTGAAGACTCAAATGTAAGATAGTTGTATTAGTTACGTGTATTTATATTAAGGGTTAACTATAATATTGTGTTGATTTTTATGTGTTATTCATGATATAATTGCAAATTGATGCACTAATCGGAAATATTTCTCACTTAATAATAATGTGACTGTATATTAGTTATTTTGGTTAACCAATTAACCAAACTGATTAAACTTTAGTTTGATTAATTTGGTTGTTGTATTAGTTTGACGATTTGGTTATGATATTGTATTTCATGGTTAATAGAATTTAAGCTTATTTGGTTTGATAATTACCATAGTAACCATTTGAACACCCCTAAATACATCACCCCTCTCCGTTTCTTCTATGACACGTAGCAACCTCCGGGAAGAACTGATATGGAGGCGTAGTGTCATTGACTACATAGTATAACATTTTGATGCTGATTGTCGAATTAATTTTTAACCATGTTAATAACGGTGAATACGATTTAGTTTACTTCATTTGCACAAGAGCCTGCGGCTGTAATTGGACCGAAGAAATTACTCTAACCAGGGTGTGGGAAAGGCTGCCTCGCCTGGCCTTCCAATAGGGCATTGTGATATGGTACATACATGTATCTTATGGTCCTAGTTCCCTTTTCAACCATCGAGAAACATGTTCACATCAATTCAATAGGGTTATTCTGCTAACTCTATAAGTGGTTAGTAGATACTATCACGGTCGGATTTGACGCCACGTCGCCGAGCCACGATCGGAGGGAGTGGGCTTGTCGGCGCCGTCGTGTGAGGAGGAAGAGAGGTGACACGCTAAAACACAACACCAAACTGCGATCAAGTGCAATCGCGGAATGGAAATGCAGAATAGTGGTAAGTTCAATTTATCAACCCGGGGTCTAGATCTACAGCCTACTCCGTGACTACATGTTATCTAGCGGGACTAAGTGTAGTAAGAGTGATTGCAAACAAAAGCAGCAAGAAAGCAAGAAATGGTTCGAAGTTCTTAGGCAAGGGAAGAGTCACTCGGGAATGAGTCCCCCTAGCTCCTTAGTTAGGTCAAAGTTGTAATTTCCTTTGGTTGATATACTGTTGATTAAATTGCGGAAGATCCGACAGTAGTTTGGAATCTCTTAAACTGACCAAGCCCTCTCAGACAGAGTACCCGGCAGACGACTAGTCTTCACGGGAATAAAACGCTGAGGCAATTAACACATAACTCTACTACTGGAATTGGGTTCCAGTACAAAATAGTGAATCGATTAACTCTCATATAACCAATTCACTACTACCGATTGAGGAAACTCTAACAACCTAATCAGATTCTATCCATCTCAGGTTGCAGCAGAAATCAAGAAAAGTTTATCAGGCTTCAATTGACTCAATAAAACATGCCTCAATCGATTATAATCACACAGTATATCAATCCAAAAGTCATTACATTCAATATACCTAACACATGGAACTAGGGTTCTTCATACCCAAGTGAGAGGGAGTTCTACTCCATAGAGAGAGAGAGAGAGAGAGAGAGAGAGAGAGAGTAAAACAGAATACAAAGCAGTCATACTCATAATGATGGGAAGAATCTGCTTTGGGAAGATAATCTTCACTCCAAGGATGAAATCCAAGCTTGATAGATGAAACCCAGCTCCAAAATCACTCCTAGGGTTTGTTCTTTGCACTCTCTCTCTCTCTCTCTCTCTCTCTCTCTAGGACTCTGTTTTTGCTCTGAAAGTTCGTCCCACTCTTCAAAGACCCGAAATTGTGTTAAAATCCAGAATTCCACTACCACACGGCCGTGTGGCATCCCCAGCTGCCCGTGCGAAGTCTCAAAACGCGGCGTTTGATTAAGTGGCTCAATGTACGCTACACGGCCGTGTAGAAATATTGCCTGCCCGTGTGAACTCTCTGGAAATCCCACATGGCCAAAAAGGGCCCTTACACGGCCAGTGTGGCTTTTCCCGCGCAAAGGGGTTCCACACGGCCAAGTCACATGGTCGTGTGGAATATAGGTCAGGTCGTGTGGTTTCCTCAGCTTTTCACCAATCGTCCCAACTTCGTCCAATCGACCCCGAACTCGTGCCCAAACCTTCCTTCACGTACTAGGACCTGAAATATCACAAATAAGAACAACCTAGCGTGAAATAGGCCTAAAACACGAGAGACGAGGTTCAAACAGTATAAGAATGGTGGACAAAAACATGTGTAAATATCGAATCATCAAATTCCCCCACACTTAACCGTTTTCTTGTCCCCAAGCAAACCTGACTCAAACTAATGCAACTCTCTAGACCTTTATAGAAACATGCAACCATGATCGTCGGTAGTGGACGTTTTAAGTAATTTAGCAGCTTACGGGGTCAACTGGTCTTCTAAGACGTCCCCTATCTCTCTCAATGCGAGTACTAGCCTCAAGCAAAGATCATGAGAAGCAGTGGAACTAAGACAACCAATTCATGGATAAGGAGACTCACACAATTCAACAACCAAAGACTCTTTGTATCGGGTGCTCTTTCATTTCACTTGTTGGAACCACCTTTCTCGCATTATTTGTTCTTTTTTTCTTTTTCTTTACTTCACTGGGGTTCCAACATCAGTTTTTATGCGCGTTCGGCCCTTATTAGGTGAGCAAGAGCAATTTTTGTACAACTGTCGCTCGCCAGAGTACTTCTTTTAACTCCTATTCCTCACTTCGTGTGGAGGGTCAATGAAATTAAGGGGTGTCAGAAGCTCTATCCGTGCCCATAAAAATACATCCTCGAGTAGGCAAATCGTTCAACGAGTGGAAATTTTACTTGTACTAGAGACAACTTAGCTTCACCTTGTAGGCCTACCCCACCAAGGATCACTAAAATCTCTTCCAAACCCGATTTTTTGCAATGAGCGGTGCCACACACGTTGGGCTTACCCCATGTCACAAAATTTCAAAGTTTTTGACATGGAGGACCAACTGCTTTTTCATTTCACATTTGAGCACCCTTTTTTGATAGACGAGTCCACAACACAACATAAGAGGAGTCATCAATACCACATGAATCAACGGTCCTAAATCCACTAGTTCAAAAAATCAACTGGCATAGCAGAGAGATGTATAGGAAAAATCTTATACTTCAACATCCAAAATAGTGCTACAACTACCTCCCTAGGTTGCATATCACCATAAAGACTGTCAATTCAAAGCATACTGAGCAGGGTATTGTAGGGAATAGTTGTTGGAGCCCTCAATTCACCAAATCGCACAGTGGACTAGGCTCCAAGTACACAAACTCATCTATGAAATCAAAGATAAACACCCGCCCCACACACACACACACTTAAGCACGACATTGCTCTCAATGGAGAAGAGGGAAAGATAAGTGGAACGATGTTACTGGGAAAACGGACTGTCGGGCTGGCGATGGGACCAATCCACAGAGCTAGAGTCATCAAAACACACTGGGTGGTAGAAATCATAGTTCCAAGTGGACAAATCGAAAACAAACGAAAGGAAAACAAGCCTTAGTGGGGTTGCCTCCCCACAAGCGCTTCTTTTACGTCTTTAGCTGGACGCAGAGGGTGGATGCTCAGAGTGGTGTAAGAACAGGTGCCTTCAAGAGCGAATCCACATCGCTCTTGAGGTACAACTTCATATGGTGGCCATACACATGACGGGTGTGACCACCAGCACTTGTCAACTCGACCTGGCCATCCGGCAGGATGCAAGCGAGTGAATACTCGGATGGCCAGGGCGGTCATGGCTCAGGGACCGGGACCAGCTCATAGTGGTCTCCAGCTTTCTTTTGATCGGGCTTAGCTATCTGCAGTTTCGGCCGCAACTCCTCCTTGATCTTTTCTTTTGGTAACGAGACGGATGAGAGTGGCGGCGCAGGAATGAGAGGAGACTCCTGCAAAATGGAAGGCACAGAATGATACACGACAGACTCATGCACCTGGTGAGAGACAGCATGCAAAGGCGATAAAGCAGGCATATTATTAGCAATAGAAAATGTTACATGCTCCTCGCCATCTCTCAAGACTATGGTCCCATCATGTACATCTATGAGAGCCTTGGCGGTGGCCAGGAAAGGCCTTCCCAGTATAAGGGGCACTTATGCATCTTCATTGATGTCCAAGACAACAAAATCCACAGGATAAAAGAATATGCCAACCTTAACCAGAAGGTCTTCCACTATACACCTAGGATGAACTACAGATCAGTCAGCTAATTGAATACTCATCCTAGTTGCACTGGGTTCACCTACGCCTAGTTTCTTGAATAGTTTATATGCTATAACATTGATGCTAGGAGGCACAACAAATACTCCGCTACAGCGGTACGACCAATGTGCTCCAATGGAACAACATTATCTTGCCCTTTCTCAAAAGGGCACGGTTGGAGTCGATTCGGCATTTTGTAGGCATAAAAGTCGATCGCCAACTCATCACCGCATTGGTGGAGAGATGGCGCAAGGAGACACATTGTTTCAACTTTCGCGAAGGAGAGTGCACCATCACGCTAAAGGACGTTTCCATCCTAACCCATCTTCCCATCGACGGCAAAGCGGTGTGTTTGAGTGATCATCCCCCCGAGGATGTTGGCGGTATGACCGGTTGGCAGCATTTCATCTACAGTGTTTTGGGGGTGAAAGTACCAATCAAGGGGAGCGTTGATGTAACGGTTGACAAAGTATTTTAGGGACCTTCACGATCCTGCAAAAAATGGGGTGCCCCTCACCAAGGAAAGTCTAGAGGAAGTGAAGGAAAGATATGCTCGTGTCTATCTCATAGGCATTATCGGAGGAGTGTTCTTCTCCAAGAAGTCCAACAATTTAATTAGTTGTGGATGGCTTAGGATCCTCCCTGGTAGTTGGGATGAGATGGGGGAGTTGAGCTGGGCATTCGCTTGCCTAGCTAATATCTACCACCATTTGTGCAATGCATCTCTCAAAGCTGTGAGGGAGGTTGGCGGGGCAATGTTCATCATCCAATTTTGGGTTTGGGAGCATCTGTCATGGATTGCACTGCTCAAACATCCTCACATCAATTTGGGTCCGGATCATCCCCTAAGAGTCGAAGCTTATGGTTGTAGGTAAACTTCTCATACCCAATCATTATTTTCATAACACAATTTCGTTTTTGTTTTAGCTTATTGTAGTTTCGTTATTGTCTTATTAATAAGGTGGGTTGGAGCCTCAACATGCAACAACCTTGCCGAACACAAGTTGGTAGAGTATCGGAGGAGGCTAGAGTGACTTTGGGAAGGAGAGGTAACTAGAATACTTCCTATTGTTATAACTTTTTTCATGGAGTACATGTATTTTTCCAATTTTGTTTAACTTAAGTTACTCATTTATTTTTGTAGATCATCTACGATCCATACCCTGAGAACATCGTTCATTGGCATCTCCAGCAATTCCCTGAGAACATCGGTCAATGGTGCACGAGGGTCCCTCTCATTTGTCACAATAACATGGAGTGGCACCTGCCAGATCGATGCCTCCGTCAGTTTGGTCGGGAGCAATGCATTCCTTTGGAGGTCCCCAAGAGTCAAAGAGCGTTTTACCACCGAGATGGTCGGCAAGGTACTCACGATTGGCCCAAGAAGTTCGAGAAATTCATCTAGGTGTGGGAGAACCGACAATCCTAGGAGATTGTCACTCCAACAAATGTGGGTCGAATGGGGTATCATGACCCATACATGGATAGATATCGGCAAACCTCTGTTAGGTACGTTACTCCCAATGGTGCGGCCGATGGGGCATTGGTAAGTAATTCCGTCTTATCAATTAAATTTAATGTTTTTTTCATGGAGGCATATCATGAGTTTTAGCTTGCTAACCTTTTTATGTGATTTAGGCTGATGGGGTCGAGCGAATCAAAGATTTGACCCACGGGAAACAAGAACTAGTCAGTGAAGAAGTGGGCTTGCTCAAGAGGATGACAAACAGTCTGCTTGGGTGTATTAGAGCACGGGGTCGTGATCATCGTAGGTACCCGTCCATGCCCGCAGCGATGCCACGCCCGGTAGTCGTTGATGTCCCCAACCCCCCACCACCATACGAGAGAAGGCAAAACAAGAAGACTCGGGAAAGACCCAACTTGCCCGAGATAAAGCCGATTGAGGAGTGGAGAGTGCCGCCCCCTTTGGTTGTGACACACGGTGGCGGTCCAAGCTCATCCCAAGATCCCCGCCCGACCTCCCATCATGATCCTCGCCCGACGTACCATCATGATCCCCGCCGGACCTCCTTAGAAACAAAACCTGCTTGACAAACAAAGGGGGGATCCGAGGATCGCCTTAAAACCTGATTTTCCCATGAAATGGGAGGGCTATGATAATCGCTTAAAACCTCATTTCCTTAGGCATGCATCTCTTTAGAAAGAGTCTAAAAGGTACCATTTATTTGATATAAGATATTGTTATTTGACAAAATTAAACAACCAATAGAGAGCTTACCAATCCACCATAAATTATCAGCAAGCTTCCTCCGCTTGAAATGGTGGTTCCAGTTGCTTTTGAAGTGTCGTATGCACCACATTTGGGACCAATTCCAGGCTCGATCCAAACCTAAGATGGCAGCTCTAATGCCGGCTTGCCGATCAGAGATTATTGTCAGGTTCCTTCTCCTAGTGACGTGGAGCTGAATTTGCCGGAAAAACCATCCATAGCTATCAGCATTCTCTCCCTCAACAATGGCGAAGGCTAAAGGAGAGACTTGTCTGTTTGCATCCGTCCCACTGGCAATCAGGAGAGTGTCCTTGTACTTGCCGGTAAGGAATGTACCATCCACTTGGGTCACAGGGACACAGAAGCCCAAACCATCAATAGATGGCTTGAATGCCTAAAAAAGTCGTCTGAAATGGCATTTGCTACAGGACTCTGGCGGTTGTATCTCTTCATCTTGCATATGATTCTTCCCAATCACCAAAGACGGCGGCCAAAGCTTTCTGCTTTCCATGCCACGCCTTCTTATAGTTAATCATATAACCATAACGACTTGCAATTTCAGCGATTATGACTTTCACCTTCAGGCCAGGATCTTGCTCAATTAGATGCTTGATAGCCGCAGCAACCACCCTGGATTTCAACTGTCGATGGCCTTGGGATGTTATGCATGCCACACATGTGTGTGTGTTCACCGCACGAGATATGACCCAATGGCCGTGTCTCTTGCTGTTGATGGCCTGAATCCTAACATTGCATCCCTCGTGATGATTACGACATCTGACTATGAGCCTTTTCGTGTTGGAATGAGTTGTGTGCCATTCAAAATGCCGAGTCATTGCTTCAGTATCAATGGCATGCCGCACCTCCTTCTTCAAGCCAAGTTGTTGGCCCTTCATAAACCCAGTGAGTGGACCCCATACTGGGACCTCTGGCGGCTCCATGTCGCTGTCGACACACCAATTGTCGTCTGGAATGTGATTGTAGTAGGGGACTGGTACACGGTCACGAGCCACCTCATCATCATTATTTGAGTATGACTCTGGTCCTGAATCATCAGCACCTTCAAGAGGGTCGGAGCTGTCTACACTGACGTTGTTCTCTCCTTCTTCATCGGAGGGGTCAATAACTGGTGCTTGCAGGTAGGGGTGGGCATTGGGTGGGTCGGGTGGATTTTGACCATACAATGCACCCACCCGCGCTTAAACGGATTGATAATTTTTAACCCACCACCCACCCACATTTAGTCTCGGGTTGGGTCGGGCGGATGGTGGATGATGCGGGTGGGTTTGTGGGTTCACCCACATTACAATATATATAATATAAAGGAGTCAACTTGACATGATAATAGGTGAAGAGAATCATCGAGGGAAACAAGAAGTTGAAATAGGGCGAAAAATGTCGAATTAGTTCTTAAATTGGATAGAAATTCTATTATGAAAGAGTTTTCTACAGATTGAGACGATTATTAGGTGCAAGGAACTAAGGAAAATAATTCCACAAAGGAAAGAGCGGTGATCTAGGCACAAGAATTAGAGGAAAAAGTAAAGGGAAGAAGAGGGAATCTCTATTTGGAAGGTTGGCTTTCAGGTTCAAACTCCAGGAGCAGTCCGAGTTTATATCTAACGTCTCCACTCTCCTCTCTCTAGCGCCAACGACTTTGATCTTTTTGTTGTCGGGTTGAGCGGGTCACCCGCACACTCACCCACAATCCACCCACCACCCGGCTGATGGCTCCCAGCACAACCCGTCATCCACCCACAGACCCACCCACTTAACGAAATTCGGGTCAAATGCGGGTGGGTCGGTCCAAACCCGCGGATGATCCGCCCGTATGCCCAGCCCTACTTGCAGGGCATCTTCCATCTGATCCAGCTCATGAAAGGCACCTTCATCAGCTCCATAATGTTAGTTGTGAAAACTACCGCTACCTGATTGGAAGTTGTACTCGGGTTGGTTGGCATGGTCCGGTTGAACTTCTTCTTCATATGATGGGAAGATTGATGATGACCTTCACCTTGCTCTTGGTACTGAAAATAGGAATCAGAATCATGGTAGCTTTGGTAGGGATGATCTCCATATAATTCACCTCCACCATGGATACTAGATGTTTTACCGTTTCCAGAATGACCTCCAACGCCTATGACCGCCTAGGTGTAAACGAACATCTAGGCTTTGGAAAGATTATTGGACCTCAAGAATTCGAGCATGGCATCTACTTCATCCTGAGTGGTTATGATATATTCCTCGTGCCACAACGAACCGCCTTCTCTGTTTGGATATCGGTACACCATAAGATCAACTCTTCTCGTGCCATCCATGCAAGTAACGTTAGTACACATTTGATGGAGGTCTTCAAGCATCGGTCTGGTAGCGACCTTTATTTTCTGAAAATTGCCACCGACGTAGGTGACCCTCTTTTCGGTCTCTTATGTGTAACCATTCCACCGTAACCCAAGCGTGAAATTTTGGAATGCCATCTGCAAAAAAAAACGTAGTTCAGTTAATATCATAAAAATCACAAATCACAATAAAAAGTAATACAAAATAAACTTACGAGTTAACGTTAATCGCAAAAACACTAAAGAAGTAGGGAGCTACAATAGAAAATTGAAAAGGGAGAAGGAGAGGTGTGAAGAGAATAGGCTTCCCGGGGCTGCTTTTTATAGGCAAAATCATCAATGAAAACCGCATGGGGAGGGTGCGGTTTTCATCTGCCATGCAGCCCCACGTTTGTCAACCTGCATGGCAACATGTTGGATGTCGGGAAAATGGGGACGACACACAAACTGCATGGGGGTGCGGTTTGTGTGGGCAAAATCGCATGTTGAGGCTGCGATTTGTATTGGAGAAACAAAACCACATCCCCAACGTGCGATTTTGCTAGGTCAGCCCAAGAACCGCACCTAGGCCATGCGGTTCTGTTAGGTCGGACACGAAACCGCATCGCCAAGATGCGGTTTTGGACCAGAACCTTAAACTGCACCTTGGGCGTGCGGTTTATATATAAACCGCACCTTGGGCATGCGATTCACATGTAAACCACACCTTGGAGGTGCGGTTTTAAAAAAATGGTGCTATTTTTATAATTTCTATGGGCTGGGTGCTATTTTTGTAATATTTTTTTAAAAGGTGCTATTTTTGGAAAAATCACGGAATGAGTCCCCCTAACTCCTTAGTTAGGTCAAAGTTGTAATTTCCTTTGGTTGATTTACTATTGATTAAACTGCGGAAGATCCGACAGTAGCTTGGAATCTCTTAAGCTGACCAAGCCCTCTTAGACAGACTACCCGGCAGACGACTAGTCTTCACCGGAATAGAACGGTGATGCAATTAACACAGAACTCCACTACTGGAATTGGATTCCAATACAAAGCAGTGATCGATTAACTCTCGTATAACCAATTCACTACTATCGATTGAGGAAACTCTAACAACCTAACTAGATTCTATCTATCTCAGGTTGCAGCAGAAATCAAGAAAAGTTGACCAAGCTTCAATTGACTCAATAAAAAATGCCTCAACCGATTATAATCACACAGTATACCAAAAGTCATTACAATCAATATCCCTAACACATGGAACTAGGGTTCTTCATACCCAAGTGAGAGGGAGTTCTACTCCATAGAGAGAGAGGAAAACAGAATACAAAGCAGTCATACTCATAATGATGGGAAGAATCTACTTTGGAATGATAATCTTCACTCCCAGGATGAAATCCAAGCTTGATTGATGAAACCCAGCTCCAAAATCACTCCTAGGGTTTGTTCTTTGCACTTTCTCTCTTTAGGACTTTGTGTTTGCTCTGAAAGTTTGTCTCACTCTTCAAAGACCCGAAATTGGGTTAAACCCCAAAATTCCACTACCACGCGGCCATGTGGAATCCCCAACTGCCTGTGTGAAGTCTCAAAATGTGGTGTTTGATTAAGTGACTCAATGTACGCTACACGGCCAGAATCGCACGGCCGTGTAGAAAGATTGTCTGCCCGTGTGAACTCTCTGGAAATCCCACACGGCCAAAAAGGGCCCTTACACGGCCAGTGTGGCTAGGCCTGCGCAAAGGGGTTCCACACGGCCGTGTGGAATTTAGGTCAGGCCGTGTGGTTTCCTCAGCTTTTCGACAAACATCCCAACTTCGTCAAATCGACCCCGAACTCATGCCCAAACCTTCCTTCACGTACTAGGACCTGAAATATCACAAACAAGAACAACCTAGCGTGAAATCGGCCTAAAAAACGAGAGACGAGGATCAAACAGTATAAGAATGGTGGACAAAAACATGTGTAAATATCAGCGATCAAGAGGGCCAGCTCGGGCAGGCCCAAGCCGAGCCATTTTTGGTTGGGAAAAGTGGGCCCACAATTCAACAAAAAAAAAACCAAAAATTTTCAAACTCAAACCCTCTTATCTCTCCCTCAACCCGCGTTTTCCATTCTCCCCACTCTCTCCAAAAACATTTCGTTCCTCTCCCTCTCCGTTTCTTCTTCTCCAGAAAATCACCACCAAATATTCCGAGCGACGGCGACGACGGCTGCGAGGTCGGGGACGGCTTGTTTGAGTTCACGCCGATGATGACATTGAAGTTATACCAACAAGGAAGAAGTTTCGAAAGGATTTCGCAGTCCTGAAGAAAGAAGGCGTCGCCGACGAAGAAGGAAGACGTTGCTGAAGAAGCCGCTGCCGCCACCGCTGCCAGTAGTGGAAGGTAAAAGACGACTGCAAGGAGGATGCTTTAGTTCAAGTTGGCGTCTTCTCCTCTCCTTATTGTTGATTTTGTTTGTGGATAATAAGTTAGGGTTTCATGGATTTTTTTTTTTTTTGTGGAGATCTGGGATTCGTTTATCGATTGCAAAATTTAGGGTTCATGCGATTCGACTTTGGGGGTTCAGGTTTTCATTTCTCGATTTGTAGATTTAGGGTTCCATGGATTCGAATATGGGTGTTTAGGTTTTTATTTCTAGATTACCAAATTTAGGGGTCGTGCGATTCGAATTTGGGGGTTATGGGTTTCGTCTCGATTTGCAGATTTAGGGTTTCTTGGATTCGATTTTGGGGTGGTGGATTTTTTTTCAAGGTTACCAGATTTAGGGATTCTCGAATTCCATTTTGGAGGTTGTGGATATTGTTTCTAGGTTATCTGATTTAGGGTTTGTTGGATTCGATTTTGGGGAATCTGGGTATCATTTGTCGATTCCTTGATTTAAGGTTACATGTATATCAGTTTTGTCACTTCCGATACTTGTTCTGGATATCAAGAGACTTATTCTGGTCATTGTGGATATTGGTTCAGTGAATGGGAAGACAAAAAAAGAATGCAAAGCCCTACAATGAGGGAGAAGGATCATCACAGCAGCCGCCGGATGAACAACCACCACAGGTTTCATATCTCACTTCGTTTCTCGATTAGTTAAATTGGCTAAAAAATTCTCCGATGTATAGATATTAGTTTTGTTAGGCTGAATATTGTTCTGTAATATTTTAGTTATTGGCCTAGGGATTATGGATATTTTTCTTAAAATATAATTGTGTTTCAAGAACAACCCGTGAGGAAGAGATCCAAAATGGTTGCACCGAGATCTCGTCAAGGAGATGGATCATCACAGCATCCGTCGGATGAAGAATGACAACATGTTTCATTTCTCACTTCGTTTCTCGATTAGTTTTTATTTTCGATACCTTTTCAAGGATATCATTTATCTGTGCTTGGATACACTTGCTTTACTACGATAATAATTGGATATATTGGCGAAAAAAACTACTCTCATGTGTCGATATCAGTTCGGTTAGGGTGGATATTTAATTATACGTTTTAGTTATTTGTCTGGGATTATGTATATTTTTTTACATGGATAACATTTATCTCCGTTTGGATACACTCTTGCTTTACTACGATATTAATTGGATATATTGGCTAAAAACTACTGCTCTAATGTGTCGATATTAGTTTTGTTAGGGTGGATATTATTCTGTGCGTTTTAGTTATTTGTCTGGGGAGTGGATATTTTTCTTAATATATGAAAGTGTTTTAGGAACAACCCGTGAGGAAGAGATCCAAAATGGTTGCACTGAGATCTCGTGAAGGAGAAGGATCAAGGCAGCCGCCGCCTGCTCGACAACAACCAGAAGTTGAGGAGGAAGATGAGGAAGAAGATGATGTGGGACCCCGCGGCTCATACTTCAGATTTCGCGGCTCCACCTTTTCCCTATTCAAAGTGATAAGCTACTGGAAACAAGATGTTGAATACTATGCAGCATGCAAGAAAGAAATTGAGAAGGCAGGATTCGGAGGCCTATTGGACCTTCGAATGCCGAAAATTCCCAATGTCTTCATGGATGACTTGATGGCTGCTTATGACATCTCAAACAGTACTTTTGTTTTCGGGGAGGGAGACTCGAAGAAGGTGTTTGACTTCACATCTGAGGATGTGGCACATGTGTACGACCTTCCTCTCGGTGGGGCTGTGATTAATCTGAAGAACGTTGAGGGGGGATGCTCGACAGTTTCAGTGAAGATATCGGTATGATTCCTAACAAGAGCCGCAATGTTCCTATGAAGGATCTGCGGGAGTTGGCCATTCCAGCCGAAGGTCCTAGACCACCTGTTGCAAACTTGCAATGGCTGTCAAGCAATTCTTGTTGCTAGCTACTGGTACGTTTCTCGTGCCAGCATTTGCTAGGAGGTGCAAGCTGGACTTTGCCCCATACATAGGTGGTAGTGTTGAGGACGTTAGGGTGTACGATTGGTGTACCTATATTGTCCGTGAACTTAAGGTAGAGTTGACTGTTGCCAAGAAAAAAGAACATGCTGCAAGGGTGGAGGGCAAGTCATGCTTGTGGTTCTCGGAGATTGCTACTTTCTTGACAGTAAGTCCTAACCTTTTTCGATACTTGTTGGTTCAATTGCATGAAATCTAGTGAATCGCATATTTGGATATCATCTAGCTCGGCTCGGATACTGTTTATTTTGAATCACGATATTTCTTAGTTAGAATGTTATCTAGGTATCATTTAAGTCACATAGGATACACTTGTATTGAATCTCGATGCTTGTTGGTGAAATTGCAAGAAATCAGCTTCAAATGGTCTGTGGATATCATTTTAGTCTCATAGGATACTATTTGTGGTGACTCTCGATATTTCTTGATTAAATTGCTAGAATTGGCGCTTAACATTTATTAATTGTAATTTTTTTTACAGCTCCATCTGCTGGACTCCCTAAGCCTGCTGGACTCCCTAAGCCTACGCGGGTTGCACACAAAGACCATCCCTAGCTGCATGTCGAGAGGGAAAAACATCGATCCCCTTAACCGGGGAAAGATATGACCTAGCTGCTGCTCTGCTGAGTAGGGAAGAAATCACTTCTCGCAACCAGCTCTATCCAGCGACTACTGGGGGTACTAGTGCAACAACGGCGAGCATTTCAGCTCCTACTCCAGCTCGTGCACCGATGCCCACCACGGAATGGTGGGAGACTAAAGATTTGACTAGCCTTCAGCTATATCAAGTAAATATGTGTTTCCTCCCTACTTAAGATTGTGCATTGGTAGACTTGGATGCATATAGTAACCTAAATATTTCACAACATATGTGTAGCTTAAGAGATTGAAGGAAATGACTTAGAGCATGATTGAAAAGTGGGTGGCTCGAAGGGACAAGGTCCAAACGATTGTCGAGAATTTGGAACAGCAAGAGTGAATTTGATCTACTGTTTTTTCGTTCTTTTTTCGGGGTTGTACTGTTTCTAGATTTCCATCTTGGAATGGCTTTGGATATTAGTTGGATTTTAAGATTTCCATGTTGGAATGCTTTGGATATTAGTTGGATTTTAGTTTGTTGTTCTGGAATATTAGTTGGTTTCATTTGGATATCAGCTCGTTTTATTTTCATTTATGAATTCTGAGTTGTGAGGTTTGGATATTATTTGTTTGCATTTGGATATTTCAATAAAATATATGTTTGTTATATGTGGATTGAATATTTGTACGCACACTTTGGATACTAGTCTGGATACATGGATGGTAGAAGATGTTAATTTGCGAATCTTAATGCTCGTTCATGTATGGATATCATTCTGGAAAAGTTGGATACTTGTACTAGCATTTTGGATATTATTCTGGATACATGGGTGTTGATGGTTTTTAATTTTCGCAAACTCTCCATTTGTCTTCCAGCTTAAGGTACTAGGTGCTGGGATTGACCGACGTTTGGGCAAATTGATGGACTTTGTCACAATGTTGGGGCATATGATATACAAGAGGGAAGAGCATGAAAGTTCAAGGTCGTGTACTCCAGAAGGAGAACTTTGGAGAATAGTTTTGAGGAGGTGCTAGATCAACTTAGAACAGAGGTGGTGGAAGACCAAGTGGAGAATACTGGAGCTGAAATAGAAGTGGATGAGGATTCTTAAGAGAAGGAGGTCGATCCACAAAATGAGAATAATGTAAAATGATGTGAAGAAGATCCTCAAGAGAAGAATATTGAGGAGGTGGCGAAGAAACAAACGGAGAAGATTGGAGAGAAACTGGATGAGGAGGTGGACATTGGAGAACAGGTGTTCGCTCCGACAGTCCCTATGGTGTTCCACTATACAAACCAAGATACAACATTTGAGGAGATTATGCAGATAGCTGATGAGGTTGTGTGTGCTGCTACTGCTGATGTAGAGGAACCACCTACGAGGGAGGAAGTTGTACAGACGACTACTCATGTGGTGGTGGAGCCAACCACTCATGATGTGCTGGAGACGCCAATAGAGGGAGTAGTGGAGACGGTTGATGTAGTGGCATTGGATCCATTTGCAGATACGAGAATGTTGCCGAAAACTAGGAGCTGGTAGAGGAGGCTTTCAAGAGCACTAAGGGGAGTCCAAGTGTGACTATCACGCATGAGAGGGCTAGGACTGTCGAGGAAGAAGAGCGTCTATACAACTACACACCTGAGGAATGGCTTGCAACACTAAATACCCCAGAGTTCGAGAGATCGAAGAACAACCCATATGTCGCATCATCAGTATATGTTTTGTCAAAGGATGTGTCAAAAAAGCTCGACCTAGTGACACATCGTGTGGTTGAGTTCGTCTTCAGTACCTCTGGTTCTAAAGGCTATGTGGTGGAGACTCCTTCCCATAAACTCGCACGTCTCCACATGTTGACATTGAAGCAGAAGGAGTGGGTCAATACCCAAGTGATTGATACTTATGGTCATTACTTGAACGATAAAGTACTTAGCAATGGAGGAGTACTTAAGAAACTTATCTTCCCGTTCACTTTTGGTGTAAGTGTACTCTTCACTCACACATCACGATATTTAGATTAAAAGTAACTAATCGGGTTTTATTTTCCTTTGTAAATAGCAACTTGCCATTGCTTGCTGATGCTCAGAAGAAAGTGCCCATGACCCAGGAGAGAGTCAATGGGATCATTGGAACCACCAAATGGGTTCCACTGTTCAGAATGGCATCCTTTGACAAATTAGAATAAGTCAAATCGTATTCAGTTATGTTTTGATGAATAATTATCTGGGTTGTCTGGATATTTTCCTGAATTGGATGGATACTATTCCGGGTTGTCTGGATATTTGCTTGAGATAACTGAGTGTGTTATGTCATGATACATTTCTGAATTGGGTGGATACTTATCAGGGTTGTCTGGATAATTGCCTGAGTTAACTGAGTGTGTTATGTCTGATACATTTCCGAATTGGATGGATACTATTCTGGGTTGTTTGGATATTTGCTTTAAATAAATGAGTGTGTTATGTCCTGATACGTTTCTGAATTGGGTGGATACTTATATAGGTTGTCTGGATATTTGCCTGAGTTAACTAAGTGTGTTATGTTTGATACATTTCTGAATTGGATGGATATTATTCTGGGTTGTCGGGATATTTGCTTGAGATAACTGAGTGAGTTATGTCATGATACATTTCTGAATTGGGTGGATACTTATCTGGGTTGTATAGATATTTGCCTGAGTTAACAGAGTGTATTATGTCTGATACATTTCTGAATTGGGTGGATACTATTATGGGTTGTCTGGATATTTGCCTATGAATATATGAAATGTTATTCGTGGATATTTGTTTAGGCTTAAGGGATATTATTCTGGGTTCTTGGATAACTAACTATGTGTTATGTGTTTCAGATCTTTTTCCATGTGCATGCAAACCTACACTACTGGGTCTACGCTGCTGATATAAGGAGTAAGAAGACTTTCCTTTTGGACATCCAAAAACCCAGCCCCGCAGTGGCCAAGATCGATCACAGTCCAATGGGGATAAATATATTCGAGTATGGGGCAACTTTCCTTGCAAAGTACAACATCGATGCTCCCTTGCACAAGTGGGAATTCGTTATTACTGATGTTCCTCAACAAGATGGAAACACCGACTGTGGAGTGTTCGCATGCATGTTCATGGAGCATTGGGCGGGCCACATTCCATCGGAGTACAAGCAAACTTGGCACAAGCAAGAGCACGTGGAGCACCAACGAGCATCTATTGCAGCCAATCTCCTTCTATGAAAATACAACAACCAAAGGAATATCATACTTGAGGAGGCAAACGAGTGGGCAACACATAAGGAGAAAGGCAAAGGGAAGAGAAGCTGAAACTTACCACCAGCGATTCCATTCACCATATGTTGATGTTATTAGTTTAAGGTGATTGGTTATTTTGGGAATTTTTGGACAAAAGTAGACACAAACTAACCTTATCATGATTGCTGGTTTGATCAAGGATGGATTTCCTTCTGCTACAGATTGGATGTTAGTTATCATAAGAATATATTTCCTTCAACAAAAATATATCAAACCCCAAAAATATGTGTTGGAATACATTTAAAGATCCACGCACACAAACATGCATAAAATATAACCGAATAATATTCAAAAGTAAGGAAATAATATCCGTCGGCCCAAAATACATATCCCTACAACACATTCTGATATCCTTCTAACTCGCTTGTGCTGTCACACTAGAAAGTGGCCAAGTGTAACCACCTACTAATGCATAATATAGCGGGTTTAGATTTAAATGTCAACCTGGGTCCTAAGTGTGATGACTTCTCCATGAAATTCTTATTATTTATCTGTTCAACTGTAGTGCAGTTCCAACTAAACTAGCAAACAAAAGCAGTAAAGGTTGTGTTCCAAGTTTGAGCGAGGTCACCCAGATATGGTTCCCCCTAGACTGCAGTTGAACCAAGTTGTAATTCACCCAGTCCAGTTTCAATGATAATTATACTGCGGAAGGTTCTTAGGTAGTCTGAAGTCTCGACTAAAGGTATCCAGACCCTCTCAATCTGAATCCCCAGCGGGTGACTAACCTCCACCGGAGTAAACAGATTGAGGCCCTAACATTCCAAACCTCCTCTACTAGAGTTAATCCAATACATAATAGTGAACCGACTCCTCGACTAAAGTCATCAATTCAATACCTTCATTTAAGGGTGCTCTATCAACCTAGGCAATATTCTCTTTCTAGGTCAAAGCAGGAACTACAGGAATTTGATTAGGATTCAAGCAATTCAGAAAATCATGCCTCAATTGAATATAATCAGTATCTAAGAATTTGTACTTGGGTTCATACAACCAAATAGGTCATTTTAGGATGTAAAAGTGTAGGTGAATATATGTATAGTTTAAGGGTTATCAACAACCAAAACACAAACACATATATATTGCAATCCAAAAAAAATAATGAAATCCGTTGATTAACATACCCAATGGCCGGAAGTGTTCATTGGTTCGGAAGGTGGTGTCGAAGGAGACCGAGTCTCCGAAAAGTGCATAATCTTCACACATCCTACTGTCTGTCCAAAAATTATTGGCAACTTTCTCCTCACAATCTACCTCTACAACATAAAAGAATTCGGGATGCTTCTCCTTTTGGTCATCAAAGTACTCAAGCAAGAAAGTCGTTTCTCCATGAGCCATATTCTTTTCTCTTTTCTTGTTCAAATGGTTCTTTTGATTAGATCTGGTAAAAGTCAGGTTCTCATACCCACTGGCACACTCAGCCAGTAGCTGATACGATGACCTAAGACTCATCCCGGCGTTGCGATTTGCTTCGGCAACAAGTCCTTGAGCATCGCTCATGCACTTGTTTGACTTGAATAAGTGAATATGCCCGGTGGAGTGCAAATCATGACAGTGAGCACCATCAAAATTGTGCACAACATATCCTGCCATATTCTCATCCCATTGAAAACGAACACGGGCGGAGCATCCAGCCCTAATTCGAGACCTCTTTCTTTTAGGGCGGCTTCTCTCCACAACCTTGTCCTCGAACTGTGTCTGTTTCTCAACATTGACCTCACTAGTGGAGCCTTGCCTATTACATACATAATAAAGGTAGGAATAAATTTTCACCACATCTCCTTCAGAATTCTTCCTTTTTTCAAGTGTTCCGAATCTACTCGAACAACAAACCCTTTTTTGTGAGAATAGCGTTCGTAGAAATGAACACACTCGTCCTTAGTGTGAAAATAAATGTTATTCCGCGCTTCCTCATCTTCTAGGTCCGAAGTATTGTGAGCTGCGAGATATTTCCATTACATGTTAGTATCCAAAGCGCCCAGAATAATACCCTGAATACGTATAAATAAATCCGTAAACAGTAGGCTAATTCATATCAATGAATATAACAATAGTATCGGATGGCTCAAAAAAGTATCCACACTATAGTCAAACAAACTAGTATCCAAAATAATACAGTAAATATGCAAGAGGCCCATACACGTAACCACACACAAAAAAGTACGTCCAACAAACCGTAGGTAAATCGTATCCAACTTGATCGTAATAGAATCCCAGGACGACAACAAATATTAAACTCACACCAACAGCATTAAATTTCATTCAATGCTCTCAACCAAAACTTAACAACACAAACATATATATATATGTCAATTCACAATCACCTTCTTCTTCTACTACTTCGAAGCCAGGCACACCACCACCATGTAGTTTACTCAAACCATCTAAGACATCATCAACAAAATCGTCTACTTCATGGGACGAGTTCGTTGCTGGACGATCTAACTCGCCCTCGTCATCGATCGTCATCTTAGATCTTTTCTTGGATGGCAGAGGATGAAGAAGAAGGATGAAGGCCGCCGCCGGCGTATTTTCCGTAGGAGGGGAAGAGAGGTTTCAAAAAAAAAAGAGAATGAGGACTTGAGAGATGAAAAGTGGTTGGGGCATTAATTGCCCCATCACTTTGATTTTTGGATACAAATTGGGGTTACTTTCCCCAATTTTCCCAAAATCCCGCCCTAAACTGATCTTGGCCCACCCATTAATAATATATGTTCATCATAACAAATATCTACTCCACATAGAATAATATACAAACGTTTCAGACCAATATCCAGCGACTCCTAAATAATATTGTAAATATAACATACTAATATCCACAATATAATGACTAATATCCACCACACACTGAATAATATCCACTACACCCTGACTAATATCTTATAGTTGTGCACTAATCCAAATAGTTACCAAAAGTGCTAAATGCTTAAATAAATGTTCGACAACATCTTAATAGTTACCAAAAGTGTCCCATTAGAATATCCAAACGTCCAAGAAAATTTCCGAAAACATGAACTAATATCAATTCAAACCAAAGCTAGACCCTAAACCCTTAACCCTAAACCGTAACACAAACCCTAAACCATAAAAAAATATTATAATTTAATGGGCAGTTACCAAAAGTGCCCCATTAGAATATCCAAACGTCCCAAACAAATATACGAAAACATGAACTAATATCAACTCAAACCAAAACTAAAACCTAAAAACTAAACCATTAAACCCTAAACCCTAAACCTTAACACAAACCCTACATAATAATATCCAAACGTCCCATAACAATATCCAGTGACACCTATATAATATTGTAAATATAATAAACTAATATCCACCACACACTGACTAATATCTGATAGTTTTACACTAATCCAAATAGTTACCAAAAGTGCTAGATGCTTAAATAAATGTTGGACAACATCTTAATAGTTACCAAAAGTGCCTCATTAGAATATCCAAACGTTCAAGAAATTTTCCGAAAACAGGAACTAATATCAATTCAAACCAAAGCTAGACCCTAAACCCTTAATCCTCTTCCCTAGCACAAACCCTAAACCATAAAAACTATTATTATTTAATGGGCAGTTACCAAAAGTGCCCCATTAAAATATCCAAACTTCCCAGACAAATATATGAAAACATGAACTAATATCAATTCAAACCAAAACTAAACCATTAAACTCTTAACCCTAAACCTTAAACCATATACCCTAACACAAACCCTACAGAATAATATCCGAACGTCTCAGACCAATATCTAGTGACACCTAAATAATATTGAAAATATAACAGACTAATATCCACCACACACTGTGTAATATCCACCACATACTGACTAATATCCACCACACACTGACTAATATATGATAGTTGTACACTAATCCAAATAGTTACCAAAAGTGTTAGATGTTTAAATAAAGGGTAAATCCAATATATTAGCCACAATTATTATGAAGCGGAGAATTATAACCAGAACTATGGAAACTCAAATTATTAGCCAAACGTTAACTCTCTGTTAACAATTTCGTTAGTAATGCTCTCTAAACTTTTATGTTTTAAAGTTATAATTAAAAGCAGTCCGACGTGGCTGCTGTCGTGGCCGATGACGTGACCTTCTCCATTACATAGTTGTGGATATAATTCCCCGCTTCACTTGATAGTGTGTTTAATTTGATGAAGACACAATATTCCAATCCTTCACAAATTTGATGAAAGACACAATATTCACTTTCGGGTGGTTGGGTAATTTTGGGTTTGATAAACATTAATTTAATGATGGATATTGGTTTGCGAAGGAAGAATACTAGTTCAGTTCAACAATGATGCAAAGTCAACACAGAATATAATCGTCTGAAAATAAAAAATATTCACACAAACAAACATACATAAATATCACATGGCCACATGAGCCCACAATTTTCGTTCTCTCTTTTCATTCCTCTCCAAAATCCCGCACTAACTGAAGCGGGCCCACAAAGCCACTTCCTCGACTCGTTTTCCGCGCCGCACGCTGTGTCGGCTTCTCCCCGCAAGCCCATCACCAGCTCACTTAAGTGAGCCACCACAAGTACACCTTTCTCCTTCGTTGGATGAAACCTGGGCCGACGTGACCTCCAATCCGACCCTTTTAGTATCTGCTAACGAATATTATTGTTAGCAGAATAACTTTTTCGACATCAATTGGTGCGTACCCTGCATGTAGGAATAAGGTCACATTTTACTACAGTTATAATTATCTCCGTACTTCCTATTGGTTATTTGGATATCACATCTACCGCTGCAGACTGATTGGGTTCCTTCCGCTAACCGACACTAATAATAAGTCAAAAACCAAATCATCTCGGCTTATCATAATCCTAGCATAACTTAGCACTAATTAATAATAGTACTAAACAAAAGTAACAACATATATATTCATTTATATAACATTCAGGAAGTTGCTAGTAGGGGTGGCTTCCGCCAACAAACCGAAAGAAGAGGGAAGGAGAAAAGAAGTATCTCCAGTCACCAATAGGAAAGATAGATGAAGTACCAATTCCAAGATGAAATAGCAAATACAGTCACGAGCCAAAATGATAAAAAGAAATATCTCCAATGACCACTAGGAAAGCTAAAAGTACCAATTCAAGATTGTTATGTCTTCACATCTCTTCTGCCTCAGTAGGAAAATTTGAAAGGTCCACTATGGGGTATGAGTAACTCACGAATACAGAGGGCATACTCTTGTGATTGCGGACCACCTTCCCATAACCACCATTGCCCCATTGTTCTCCTTCGGAGTTTCTAATGATGAAATATTCATTCGATATCCTCTTCTCCGGTTGTGTCGATACCAAATCCGACAATAGCTATTGCATGCTGAAGCAGTGACGCGTTTTTGTAAGCATCAAACTCTTCTTGAGTGGGCCCCATGTAAATGTTACTCTGTTAAGTACATAAGTAAAAGCATCCATATTAGATATTAATAACATACATGCGATGACATAAAATTTATTTATCTAACAATAAAGACAACATTTGGACTTTACCCCTGACCAATTCATCAAGGAAGGGTAAACTCTTAAAGCTCCCACAACTGGGTGTTGACGAAGCAACTGCTCAATGTCATGATCTTTAATCTTCACTATCCTGCCGTCTTTATAGTCATTGTGTACCATCTCCTCAAAACTAACAATCTCAAGGCGAACTCCCTGGAAGAAGCTCCTTGTTTATTTTTGCATAATGTTCTTTGGTTGGGCATACAGGCGTGTTCCTGCTTGTGTTTGAGAAGTGGTCCTGTTTGTGGCGTGGGTGTATATGTTATGTTATTTTCCCTACCTCTTTGATTTCTGTGTGTTGTTTCTAGTGTCTGTTAATTTCTTGCCAAACTCTGTTTCTGATGCTTTATCGTGACAACTTCAATTGTTCTTCTTGTGTGGCTTTAGATGGAGCCCTCATAGATAATATGAATCAATCAATTGATGCTTCGTAGATTAAGTGCATGCTACCATTATTGACTATCAGTTTTAGTGGTTGGCAGTACTTTTATTTGAAAATGGGGAAGGACAAAGGGCAGTCTTCAGGTAGGAAGAAGCTCAAGGACCCGTCAATCATCAATTGGGCTACTGCAAATAATAAAACGAAAAAGAGTGTCTTTGAGACTGAAATCGTACGCCAAGGCAAAGAAAGTGAGTTCTTATTGCATTGAATTTTGGATGTTACGTTGCTACTGGAGACTGAATTGTTTTTGTTTTAGCCATTTGTTGGGCTGTTTCAACTTGTGCAGTACTTGAAGGATGTTTCAATATAAGTTTGGACGGTAGCAAGCATCGGATCAAGGCTTCGATTCAAGAACTTTTAGATTATGCTATAGAAAAAGATGCAGACAAAATTGAAAAGGAACCGGTGAGGTTGACCAATGCATGGCGACAGATCGATGGTCATGGACTCTCCCAATATGATGATTATGATAAGTATATAGGCAAACCACAGTTAAGCAATCAAATATCAGAAAAAGGAAAAGTGAGTTATTTCTGAAAGTAGTGAATATATGCATGGACAGAAATAACTCACTTTTCCTTTTTCTGACATTTGATTGCTTAATTGTGGTTTGCCTATATACTTATCATAATCATCATATTGGGAGAGTCCATGACCATCGATCTGTCGCCATGCATTGGTCAACCTCACCGGTTCCTTTTCAATTTTGTCTGCATCTTTTTCTATAGCATAATCTAAAAGTTCTTGAATCGAAGCCTTGATCCGATGCTTGCTACCGTCCAAACTTATATTGAAACATCATTCAAGTACTGCACAAGTTGAAACAGCCCAACAAATGGCTAAAACAAAAACAATTCAGTCTCCAGTAGCAACGTAACATCCAAAATTCAATGCAATAAGAACTCACTTTCTTTGCCTTGGCGTACGATTTCAGTCTCAAAGACACTCTTTTTCGTTTTATTATTTGCAGTAGCCCAATTGATGATTGACGGGTCCTTGAGCTTCTTCCTACCTGAAGACTGCCCTTTGTCCTTCCCCATTTTCAAATAAAAGTACTGCCAACCACTAAAACTGATAGTCAATAATGGTAGCATGCACTTAATCTACGAAGCATCAATTGATTGATTCATATTATCTATGAGGGCTCCATCTAAAGCCACACAAGAAGAACAATTGAAGTTGTCACGATAAAGCATCAGAAACAGAGTTTGGCAAGAAATTAACAGACACCAGAAACAACACACAGAAATCAAAGAGGTAGGGAAAATAACATAACATATACACCCACGCCACAAACAGGACCACTTCTCAAACACAAGCAGGGACACGCCTGTATGCCCAACCAAAGAACATTAGGCAAAAATAAACAAGGAGCTTCTTCCAGGAACCTCTCATGCTCTGCACCAATCTGACCTCCTGCTAAAATGTACGAGACATCCACAAAGCTTATAAAACGTACAAGCACCACACAGTACCACCACTTCGCTCCTCTCACAGCATTGTACAGGCCAACCCACCACATAACTTGAAACCCTCCAAATGCCACAACACAAGTCCAGAATGGATCCTTCAGCAAGCCCTACAACATTATTGACACTCAACTCTAGCTTGATGGGCACGCCCTTGCCACCTCTGTAACCCATTGCCCCTTGTAGATTTCAATTCCAGAATGACCTAATTCCAATGTAGTTGAGGCTGTCCGCTCCTCTAAAAATTACAAAACTCGGTTGACAATCCTCCACTCCCCCAAACACTCCTATGTTGGGAATACTCAATGATCTCAAACCAAAACTCAGTGAAGACCCAATACTAAGTAGTGACAGTGTTAACAGAGATCTAGACTCCCAACGCTTCATATTTTCCTCTAATTCAATCAAGTCTACTTCACTATAAAGATGCTCTTTACACACTAGAAGAGAGGGGTGTTGAGAAAGAAATGCAGGTTTTAAGCCTGATGAAGGAAACACGGAAGTACCTGGTGGAGGAAGGGGACAGTCAGTCCGGTCAGGTGCCGCAGCAGGAAAGAATTTTGTAGGCGGAACCCCGGCTTCCTTTTGAGCGGAGAAGAAACAAAATGGGAAACCTAAACTCCCAATAGGAGATGATGCCGCTTATATATGATCTGCTGCTACTGGTGGTTTTTTCCCCTTTCAACCCTGATTCTTTTTATTTTACCCATCTGGGCCCTTCTGATAAATACGCAAACTGAACCTAATTTGGTGGTTTACATATGCGATATGTTGCAGCAATGTACTAGCAGCATATGACAGCTTTCTCCATGAAATGCATGATGATGAGGACCCCAGGCAGTGCTCTCCGTCTTTAGAATCTAAGCTCAGTTTCCTTCTCAGTTGAGATTCTCTCTTTAGAAATGCAATTTCTCTGCTAAGGGCGTATAAAGGTTTAGCCTTCTGTTGGTTATGAATGCCAAGCCTATTTTGTTGTAAGCTATGAGATACCTCGGGTTAAGTGGAGTCTTGAAATGAGCCATCTGCGCTCATCAAACATCCTCAACACTCTTTGAGTTCACTCCCAAAAGCTAACCAATAACTTCCTGTCCCCGAAAAACACAAAACGGAGATTTGCTGGCAAGCCTGCAACGCAGGACACGAGTCTTGAACCAAGTAGCCACTTGAATCTCATAACACCTATCGTGGTTCCACGGATGATTTCAGCCATAAGCCATGCTTATGCAGTTTATCCATGACTACATAAGCATGAATACTACAAGCAGGCAGAGATTGCAGCTCCTGGTTTTCGGGTGGCAGTAGAGTCTTCTTGATTTCTGGAGTCTACAAAAATAACATATCATCCCAAAATAATCCTCTCCCCTGATAAATAAGAAAAAACATGTAACATAGGAAGCCTTATGTCTATACAAATGACGTACTATATTCTAACATTAGGGATTATTCATTGAAGTACGAATCAAAATTTTCAAGAACAGACAGATTGGTAACACAAAGGCAGCCCAAAAGATTGAAATTACTATGTCAAACCCAGATCTGATAAATCATAAACCTGAACCAAGTGTAAACCCTACTGCTAGGCAATGACCTACTTTTAAGTATTAAACGACCTAGTGATAATCTCATTGCAGAATCAATCCATGAATGACTGCAAGAACACACAGATTGTTGAAACAAAGCATCCCCCACCAAAGATTGAATTATATTGTCAAAACAAACAAAAACCAGATCTAAGTAAAGTTTGAACCATTGACCAAAAGGCCAAAGAAGCAGTTTTTGGAGATTGGATCAGAAATCAACAACTTTATACTCCAGAAACACAAGAGGAACATAAAACCCATCAGAGATCTATCAGTTCACCTTGCTAACATCTTGGATCTGATCAAAACAAGAGACAATGAAGGACTCTTCAAGTGGAAAAAACTGGACAAACCCAAAATGGGTTATCAATTCGGGTACGAAAGTGCTGCGTGGTGATTGGAGTGGATTCCCCATGCCCAAAAACCTTGAGATTTGCCCCAGATGAAGGACCTGGTTTTAGTGCTTCTGTGGAGTACTATAATTTGCCCCCCATCTGTAAGACCTGTAATTGCTATCGTCACGACTGTAGTTTGGCTGGGTTAAAGATGAAGAAAATCTGGGTGCCAAAGGTTGACAAGAGCAAAACTGTAGCTGAAGAGCTTGTGCAGGGCTGGGATCAAGGGGAAAATATTGAGCAGGCTACTGAGGTGATTTAAAATGTGCCAGTTGAAAATGACGAAAGTGGAAAGGAGTGCACAATGACCGAGGAGGATAGAGAGTTGGATGTTGTCTTGCCGTCTGAGAAAGAGTTTCAGGAAGTTATTCAAGGCAGGAAGAGTGTTAGTCCATCAACAGCTGCTCGACTTGCTAAAGGTAAGATGGTAGTGGTGTCCTAGGAGGATGAAGAGTGTAGTCTTTCTATCATAAATAAGAATGAAGTTGTTGCTCCATCTGCTGTCAAAACAATAGCAGCCATGAAGAAAGGTGGCAGGGGGAAGAAGGTGGGTAGGGGTAGGCCTGCAAAGAGGAAATGATAGTTGCAGCCTGGAACATAAGAGGATTAAACAAATCCTCTAAGCAGGTGTATATAAGTAAGTTTCTGAAGTTGAAGAATATTGATATCATGGTTATACTTGAAACTAGAGTTAAAACAGTCAAAGGTTGTGGATATATGTAGAGAACATTTTGCTAGCTGGAAGTTGATTGAAAATTATAGGGATTCTTCTGGAGGGCGTATCTGGATTCTTCACAAGCCTAATCTGCTAGTTACTGCACCTATTTCGGGGGCTAATTTCATTCATTTGGAAGTAGCAGGAAGTACTACATGTTGTATCACTATGGTGGTGTATGGGTCAAACGAAGAATCTGATAGAAGAAATACTTACTATCAGATGAGTACCTTGCCAGTCACTGGGAAGCCATGGCTGGTCATGGGAAACTTTAATGCTATTTTACAATCTGCTGATGCTTCTAATGGAGCTTCTCCTGGCTCGAGTGGAGTTGAATTTCAAGATTGGATAGATACTATGCAGTTAATTGAGCATTAAGTGCTGGGAGAGAAGTATACTTGGGTGAACAAACAGAAACAACCCAATTGCTAGAAGGATAGACAGAATTTTTGTCAATAATGATTGGTTAACCTCGTTTCCTAATAGCTGGCTAGCACCACTACCCCTGGTACAGTTTCAGATCACTGTGGCTTGTTGCTTCATTCAGTTCCAGCTCAAAAAAACTTGCCTAAACCGTTCAAATACTTCTCCTTTTGGGGGAAGCACCCAAAGTTCAATGAGATCTTAGAGGAAGTGTGGAGTACTTATGTAGCAGGTTACCCTTTCTATAGGGTTTGTCAAAAGTTAAGGTTGTTGAAAAGAAAATTGAAGGAGTTGAATAAGGAATTGTTTTCTGATATTTCAATTAAGAGCTAGAGCTGCTGAGAAGGAACTTGAGGATGCTCAGATAACTGCTCTCTAATCCTGCTTCAAGTTCATTTGCAAAGGAGTCAGAATGTGCCAGATATGTAGAGAGCTTCAATTAGCTGAGGAGGCATGTTATAGACATAAAGCTCGAGTGCAGGCTGTCATGGTAGGGGACCTTAATACGAGATATTTCCTCAATCTCTTAAGATCAGGCAGCATAGGAAAAATATCTCTATGATTCGTAAGGAAGATGGTTCTGAGGTAACTGATATTGAAGAGATAGGTAAACTTGCAGTTGAGTTCTATCAAAACTTGCTTGGTAAGAAAAATGAAGAAGTGGAAGAAAGCTCTGTAGAAGGGCTGAGGTCTCTAGTTTTCCATCAACTCTCAGGGGATGCAGCTTCCAACTTATGTAGAGAGGTTACAAAAGAAGAAATTAGAGAAGCAATGTTTGGAATGAGTCTTAATAAGGCCCCTGGGCCTGTTATTATTTCTGTGGACTTTTATAGAACTGCTTGGGGAATAATTGGGGATGAAGTGAGTGCTGCAGTGGGAAGTTTCTTTGCCACTGGTCATCTTCCAAAAGAAATTAACTCTACTATTCTAGCTTTAATACCGAAGGTAGAGAGTGCAGACTACATGAAGCTCTTCCGACCTATCTCGTGCTGCAATGTTCTATACAAGTGCATTACCAAAGTTTTAGCTAATAGGTTATCTACTGTTTTGCCAAGTCCGGTTAGTAAAAGGCAGTCTGCTTTCGTGAAGGGGAGGAGTATTAGTGAAATATTTTGTTAGCAGTTGAGTTGGTTAATGGCTATAACAAGAAGATCATATCCCCTAGATGCACAGTGAAGATTGATTTGATGAAAGCATTTTATTCCGTTGACTGGCAATTTCTGTTAACAGTGATGAGAGCTATGGGGGTCCTGAGCAATTTGTTAACTGGATAGCTTCTTGAATTACCTCACCTATGTAAAGTGTGTCAATTAATGGTGGCTCATGTGGCTATTTCCCAGCAAAGAAGGGTTTGAGACAGGGGGATCCCCTGTCTCCTTTCCTTTTCACCTTGGCCATGGAGGTTTTGTCTTGCATTCTTAAGAGGGCTGCTGACACAGGAGTTCTGCCCTATCACCCTCGTTGTAATCATATTGGTATAATACATCTGGTATTCGCAGATGATTTGCTTATTTTCTCAAATGGATCAGAGGCTGCAGTGAGGGGGCTTTGTGGTCTGTTGCAGCAGGTTTACAAAATGTCTGGCTTAAGGTTCAATCCTGAAAAAAGTCAACTGTTTTATGCTTGATTACCAGAAGGAAAACACGAGGAGCTTGCTGCAACTGCGGGATTTCAGACTGCCAAGCTTCCAGTCAAGTACTTAGGAGTACCACTAATAGCTGGTAAACTAAGTGCATCTGACTGTAAGATTTTGGTTGACAGAATAACAAATGGAATTGTAGGATGGAAGCCAAAGCTGCTAAGCTACCCAGGTAAAGTACAGTTGATTAACTCAGTACTAAGTAGCATGATGCAATATTGGATGAATGTTTTCCTGTTGCCACTGTCAGTAATAAAAGAGGTGGAGGTCAAATGTAGTAATTTCTTGTGGGGGATTGATGAGGATTCAGTGAGGAGAAGAGCTGTAGTAGCTTGGGACAGAATTCTTTTCCAAGAAATGAAGGAGGGCTGGGGATTAAAAGCTTAAGAACTTGGAACTTAGCTTGCTCCACTCGACATATATGGAACATTCTCACTAAGGGTGGGTCTTGGGGGGGTGGCCTGAATTAATATATATAGGCTGAAGGGGTTGTCTCTATGGGAAGTGACCATCAGCAGTAGTGGTTCATTGATATGGAGGAAATTACTGAAGTCTAGAGAAAAGGTTAGTAACTGGATTACTTGCAGGGATTAATCAAGTTTTCTGGAATCAAAAGAAATTGACTAAATACTCTGTTAAACTGGTATGGAATGATCTCAGGCAAAGGCAACGCAAGGTTCCCAGGGATTACTTGATTTGGTCGAACTATATGCTGCCTTAGACATAGTTTTCTTAGCTGGCTTGTTGTGAAGAACAAAATTGTCACAAGGGGGAAGCTGGTACAGTGGGGGAAATCAGCAAATGATGTTTGTTTGTTCGGTGGCAATGCTCTCTTCCAATGTGTGTTCTCAGCAGAAGTAGTGAAAGAGAGTTTGAAGCTGATTCAGATGAGTTGAGTGCAATGTCAGGGGTATGATGCTTATCTGGATTGTGCTGTGAGTAGTTTCTTTTGTAAGAAGTCGTCAGCTAAGGTGGGGGGATTGGTGTGGAATGTCACCATTAGTGTACTATGTATGGAAGGAGCAATGCAGCAGCAGCTTTCATGGTGAAGTGGGGAAGGATGACGCAGGGGTGGTGGCCAGGATTCAACATATCCTGGAGTCAGCCGTGGCTGGGAATGAGGCTTTGCATCATGATTTTGTTGATGTACAAAGTGTTAGAGTAGTTTCAGTTGATAGTAGTAGGGTGTAACTGTTGTGAGGAGTTAGCTGTGTTGGTTCTGAACTGCTTTAGTGACAAGGAAGTGGTGTATCCTTGCACCTTGAGCTTTGAATGAAATTTTTGATTACCCATGAAAAAATAAAAATAAAAGACTGATCAAACCTTCAGCGGGGAGGCGCGAGGACGGATGAATTGAACAGATAGCCATATCATATGGGATATCCATCCTATTGTATTCAATCAGCTAATTCACCTTCAAACAAGAGTCAATTAGGGAGTTTCGAGGAGGAAGAAGAAGAAGAAGAAGAAGAAAAATGACAAAGACTCTAGGATGAATGGAATTGAATACAAACCAATAGAGAAGCAGATATCCCCCATGTGATCCAAATCAAATCATCATAGAAAGCTCGATCCTTTCTTTCTTTTTCGTATCAAATGGATCCCAATTCTCCCCAATACAAATTGTTTGGCTGCTGGTGGGATGCTGAATTACATGGATACTGAGCCAACACCAATACATAGCTTCATCCATTGAGGAGAAGGCTCCGAAGAACAAAGGGCTGGTTAGGAAGAGAAGGCACGGAGGGAGGCGGAGGCGGAGGCAGAGGCAGATGCAGAAGCACAAGGGAAACCCTCTCACAGTTCTCTCTTTCCTCTATGTAGCACCCAACCCCAAGCAGCCACCGTTACGCGTGCGTTTTGCCCAAACTAGTAATAAAATACATCGCTTTTTGAGGTTAAAACTCTGTCAAATATCAAGTTAGGTAATATATCTGACTAACTCTCTACAGATCAGAGCAGAGCAGAACCCTCTCGCCTAGGAATCAAAAGATACCATACCACTGTCATCAAAGTGTCGTCACAGAAACAGATTGCCCTTCCCCGCAATCCCAGGAAGAGAAAATCAAAATTATTTTATTTTAATTGATCATCCCATTTTCGTTATAAAAAAAAAAAAAATGTAACATCCCAAACCGCATCAATTTGGAGTTTCCCTAATTACCTCTCTCAAGCATAATTGTATTAATAATCACACACTCATTTATGGAGCCAGCTAAAATTTACATGCAAACAACCACCGACATTGTCATCACTCCCATACCATTAATCTCTTCTTTATTTCCACCAACGCTTACGCTCCTGATCCTTTAATCGTCAACAACTAAACTACTACCCTACTGAACCCATTCCCCTCACAGTAAGATAAGATAAGATAAGAGAGGACAAGCTCTTCCTTTCTTTTTCACAATCGCATACCATCATGATCTCATCTCCTCTGCTTCTCTTAATTAGTAACTCCTCCACCACAAAATCTCACCCTCCATCATTAGCATACAACTTGTCCGATCCTCTCATTCCCGGCTGCCAACCTCTACTCATCATCGCCGCCAGAGAAGCACGATGCCCCACTATATATGAGTCATGTCCCATAAATTCCTCACTTGATCAGTAGGTAAGAACCACAAATCCCCAACCGATCGAGTTCAAGCTCTAAGTTACATAGTAATTAACTAACCAAGGTTGTTCCTACTTCGACGTAACTTTGACGGTACGTACGGGGTGATCGAACGACATGTAAATTGAATTGAGGCAGAGGAATTAGGGTTCGAGAAAGAGAAGAAACAACGAAGTGAGAGGCAAATGCGATGGCTAAGAAAGACAAGAAGAGTCTTTCTAACAGGCTTTGTTTGCAGGCTCTTCGTTTTTCTAATAGGGCTTAAGATATAGCAGGCCCAAGGAATTAAAACCAAAAGCCCGAAGACACAGTAATGAAGAGGAAGACCCAAAAGGATGATCTTCTTCTTCTCCGAAAAGCAGGCCACTTCAGCTAGGATAGCACAAGCGAAACAGAGCAACAAACCAGACGAAAAAGTAAAACAGTGGAACGAAGAGACACAGAGTTTTTTAATGTGGTTCACCCAGTGCAATGGTTACTTCCACATCCCAGAGATCAGCATTAGCTGTACTCCAGGAGATTTATTGTGAATAGAAGAACAGACCCTAAGCAGCAGCTTAGGCTTCAGCCGTGATTTCAACTGAAACTCACGATTACAACCTTGTGAAATCAAAACCTATACCTCTGATTTCTACAAGCCCCTTTGATCCCCAGAACCCTTTCCCGTTCTAGTAATTCAGCCTATCAAAAGTACCTCTTCAAACAGAGAATTAGAGTCTCTTAAATAGATGCAGCAAGAGATGACCGTTGAGCAATCCAATCCTGTGATTTCTCCGATTTGCCGCCAAGCCAGATTCAGACCGTTGGGAATTACCAAATCAGTTGATTTGAGAAACTTACCAAAATCTCCAATTTCCTTCCAACAATCTCCCTCTAAATTGGAGATTGCAAATGAGCTTCAACCTGCAAAAGAAATTCCAAAAGAGACAAAACAAAACAGGACAAGCAAGCAAGAGACACAAAACAAAAAAATACCAGACAAAACAAGAATCCAAAAAGATCCACACCAATAACCAAAGTATTCAGAACCAAATAAAAACAACATCCAACCAATCCAAAAACAATCCAAATCCTCCCTCTCAGTCTAAGAAACGAATCAAAATCTCCCTCTTAGAACAAGCTCAATCAACGTCGTCAAAGTCAGAGTCTTCTTCATCTGAACTGTAGTCCACTAGCAACCCAGCAAGTAGAGGAGAATCGCTATCACCACTGTCTTCATCTTCATCACTGTCTCCAGTGCCAACATCAGCGTTATTCTCAGCAACATCTGCGGCAGCATTATCTGCAGCTTCTTCCCCCCCCCCCTCAATTGCAATCTCACACTCATCAAGTACTTGATCCGTTAGCATGAGAAAGGTGGGATTATCAGAGCGGAAATGGGTAATGGATACACCAAGTCGAACAGCCAGTCTGGTGATGAGAGGACCAAGGGGCAGGGGACCAGGATAGGACGAATCAGCATAGGTAAGGAACACCCCAAAAATGAGAACAGAATAGTTGAGGGGAACATTCCAAACGGCATGAGCCATGATCCACAAGTCCAGAGGAACTATACGATCCAGAGCCTGAGTTCTAGGAAGGAAGATCCTAGTAATGGCAAAATGAAGGATTCGCAGATGAGGAAGAACAAGATTGACTGGTATCGAAAGATCAGGACCAGGGTGAAGGCCAGTCAATTGAACAAACTCTTCAGCGATATTAAAGTTGAATAACCAGAGTTCAGAAGAATGAGAAAGAGACTCTCCTACAGAGGGAAGATCGAGAATTTGACCAAGATCTTCCACTGGAATAGTGACCTGATGGCCAAACAAAACAGTAGTGAAACTCCTAGAGTGGAGACCATAGGATCTGAGGTTTGAGTAGAAGTAACGGACTATCTCAGGGCACACAAGGGATGGAGGATTTTGCAACAGAGAGTGCCACCCAAGATTGTGAATAAATCCCCTGATATCCAGTCCATACTCCACAAATTCAGGAAGTAGAACTTGAACAGGGATGGCTATGTCACGATCCTCATAAGCGAGTGCATGACGATGACGACTCTGAACGACAGGTTCAGAGAAAAGGGAACCAGTAAACGTATGAGCAAACACACGATCCATTTGGCTAGATAGAAGGGAAGACAGAGAGAGCAAGGATGCAGAACCCTAGACAGAGCACTATTTAAAAAGGCCACCAAGCAGAAAAACCCTAGTCAATCAAGAAAACGAAAAGGAAAGAGCATCAAATCACACAAATCATCAAGCAGGAAAAGGAAACAGAAATAAAGCAACACAAGGAAAGAAAAATAATGAAGAGCAATAAATACTAAAACAGATTCTTGAGATACTCAAGAGACCTCAGACCTAACTCAAAACAAAGGAAGACAAAACGATCTGTAGCAAGAGGTTTTGTAAACAAATCTGCAAGCTGGAATTCAGTGGAGATATGTCTAAGAGAAATAACATTTTCCATAACCAATTCACGAATAAAATGATACTTGATCTCTATATGTTTAGTTCGTGAATGCTGGACAGGGTTCTTGGTCATGCTAATGGCGCTGGTATTATCACAGAATAAAGGAATTGAGTTTATAGTCATACCGTAGTCTTCAAGTTGATTTTTAAGCCAGAGAAGTTGAGTACAGCAACTTCCAGCTGCGAGGTACTCCGCCTCTGCTGTGGAGAGAGCCACAGCTCCTTGTTTCTTGCAGGACCAAGAAATTAAAGAGCTACCCAAGAATTGGCAGGAGCCACTAGTGCTTTTTCTATCGGTCAGACTACCCGCAAAATCAGAGTCACTAAACCCTGTTAGATTAAACTCATTCTCACTAGGATACCAGATTCCTACATCAGCTGATCCTTTAAGATATCTAAATATCCGCTTAACAGCTGAGAGATGACTCTCTTTAGGATTAGCTTGAAAACGAGCACACAAACAAACACTGTGTTGAATATCAGGTCTGCTTGCTGTAAGATACAGCAAGGATCCAATCATCCCTCTAAACTTTTTTTTCATCTACTGACACTCCTTGCTCATCGTGATCTAACTTAACATTAACAGCCATAGGAGTAGGACTAGTATTAGCGTTTTCCATTTGGAACTTCTGCAACATAGTATGAATATACTTAGTTTGACTAATAAAGATACCATGCTCAGATTGTTTAACTTGAAGCCCTAGAAAATACTGTAACTCACCCATCATGCTCATTTCAAAGACATGTTTCATAGCATCACAAAAATCAGAGCACATAGAAGGGTTAGTAGAACCAAACACAATGTCATCCACGTAGATTTGAACTACCAGCATATCAGACAAGGATCTTTTAATGAATAGGGTCTTGTCAACAGATCCCTGATCAAAACCTTGTTCTTTAAGAAAGCTAGTCAATCTATCATACCACGCCCTAGGGGCTTGCTTAAGACCATAGAGAGCTTTGTTTAATCTATAGACATGATCAGGAAATTGGTAGTCAGAAAATCCTGGAGGTTGAGCAACATATACTTCCTCTTGGATTATACCATTTAAAAAGGCACTTTTCACGTCCATCTGATATAAAGGAAATTTCTTATAACTCGCAAAAGCACATAAGAGACGTATTGATTCAATACGTGCTACAGGAGCAAAAGTCTCCTCGAAATCTATTCCTTCTTCTTGGAGATAACCCTGTGCTACTAGTCTAGCTTTGTTTCTTATAACATTTCCTAGCTCATCAGTTTTGTTCCTATAGACCCATTTAGTTCCTATAATGGTTTTCCCTCTAGGCCTAGGAACCAGTTCCCAAACATTTAAATAACTGAATTGAGTAAGTTCTTCTTGCATAGCAAGATTCCACTTCTCATCATTTAAAGCTTCTCTGACATTTTTGGGCTCAACTTTAGACACGAAAGCATACTGGCCAGGAATATAGTTACCTCGGGTTTTTCGGCTGTCATTTATGCTTCCAATGACTTGAGCTTCTGGATGTCTCTTCTGAATGTGTGGAGGAGCCTGTGGCTTGATTGCTTCAGTGTTTGTCTCACAAGAAACGGATGCTTGACTGTGTTCTTTATCAGATTCTGCACATTCTTTACTGTTTTCATCTTTTCTAGTGGTGCCTTCAGCTTTAGAACTGTTATCAGGTGCTGAATGGTTGTCATTATGAAGTAGATCAGTAAGATCTACCATCACTGTTCCTGTTCTTAAGCTATCAGAAAGAGGATTAGTCTCATTAAACTTGACATGAACAGATTCCTCAACCCTCTTGGTACGTTTATTGTAAATTCTGTATGCCTGACCCTTCAATGAATAGCCTAAAAAGATAGACTCATCAGATTTGGCATCGAATTTACCAAGGCTGTCTTTAGTGTTTAATGAAAAACACTGGCAGCCAAAAGGATGGAAATAAGATATATTTGGCTTTTTACCCTTCAGAATTTCATAGGAAGTTTTGTTTAAAGCTTTTCGAATCAAAACTCTGTTGGTAACATAACACGCTGTACTAACAGCTTCAGCCCAGAAAAACTTAGGAAGATCATAGTCCAAAAGCATAGTTCTTGCTGTTTCTATGAGGATTCTATTTCTCCTTTCAACTACCCCATTTTGTTGTGGGGTACGAGGAGCTGAAAAAGTATGGCTAATGCCATTTTCCTCACAAAAATCAGCAAACTCTTCTGATATGAACTCCCCTCCGTTGTCACTCCTAACAGTCTTAACAGCATTATTTAGTTTGACGAACATTTTGAACTTAGAGAAGGTTTCATCTTTTTGAGCAAGAAAATAAACCCAAGTGAAGCGTGAAAAGTCGTCTACAATAACAAATGCGTAATTTTTACCACCAAGACTAGTCACATTGCACGGTCCAAATAGATCCATGTGGATCAATTCAAACGGATGATGAGAAGTAGTATCCACTTTTGGTTTAAAAGACTTTCTAGCATGCTTTCCAGCAGCACAAGCTTTGCAGAAAAAATCAATTCTGTCTTTTAACCTGGGAATACCACGAACTGCATCAGATTTTGAGAGACTCGCCAGTTTTTGGAGATTAACATGGCCGAGTTTCTTATGCCACAGCATCTCTTGATAGCAAGTCAGAGACACTAGACATTTTTCATTGAAGGCACTTAAGTTCTGGAAATCTATCACATACATGTTATTAGTACGATTTCCAACAAAAACAATTTGATCATCTTTTAGCCTTTTCACTAGACAGTGTGAGGCTTCAAAGGTGACTCTGTTTCCACTACTGCAAAGCTGGCTAATTGACAATAGATTGTGTTTCAAACCATCAACTAGAAGCACATTTTTGACAGAAGGAAAAGGAGCCTTTCCAATGGTTCCTTTGCCAACTATGGTACCACAGTTGTCATCACCAAAGTATACTTTTCCTTCTGTTTTGAACACAAGATTTGAGAACAGAGATACATTACCTGTCATATGATGGGAACAGCCACTATCAAGGTACCATTCATGCTGAAATTCATTTGATTTCTCTGTCAGACTTACAACTTGTTGTGAGCTTTCTGAATCTTCTTCCATTCTGGCCATGTAGGCAATTTCGTAGTTATTCTCATCTTCTGAGTCACTTTCATAATCGCTCCATGATGCCTTCATGGCTTTCTCTTTTGCTCTAATGTTCTGTGGGCAGTGAGCTCTAATATGACCCATCTTCCCACATTTATAGCAAGCTTGAGGGTCCTTTTCATTTGCTTCTGAGTCCCTTTCCTGTGCAACAAATCTATCTGAAGGAGCATATCTAACACGATTAGCTCTGTTAGTATCAGAAAAGCGATCATTATATCGAGAATTTTGTTCCTGATTACGAACAGGGCCATTTGAGGACCTGTAATTTTGATCTTTGCTAGGCATTCCAGGTCTGTTTCGATTTTCCTGATGAATTCGCTTTTGGTCATTTTTATATTTCAGCATACGCTGATATTTTTTTGTAACCAAAGCGAATTCCTTTTCAAAATCTAAATCAACTTCTCCATCAGATTCATAATCCACAACACGTGATTTAAAAACTGATCTTTGCATCCTTTTATCATTTTCAGATTCAAATTCATTGAATCGAGAGTGAAAGGCTAAGTTTTTCTTACGACGATCTTCATCCTTTCCAACCTGTCTTATAACATGCTCATGACTCATCAAAGACCCGATCAGTTCATCTACTGCTAGAGTGTTCAAGTTCTTAGCTTCTTCTATAGCCGTTCTTTTAGGTAACCATTCCCTAGGTAGGGATCTCAAGATTTTCCTAACTAATTCTTTAGATGTGAAAATCTTCCCTAAACCTTTCAGTTTATTAGTAAGACCAGTAAATCTAGAGTACATATCATGGATACTCTCACCTGGAATCATGTCGAAGACTTCATACTCATGGAGAAGTAAGTCGATCCTCGTCTCTTTGATGTTCGAGGTTCCTTCGTAAGTAGCTTCTAGCGTAGTCCAGATCTCTCTTGCGGATTCGCACTGCTCAACCTTGTCAATTTCATCTGGCGACATAGCAGTCTGTAAGATGTGCATGGCTCTGCAGTTTAGCTGAGCATTCTTCTTTTGCGCATCCGTCCATTCGGTTTGTCTCTCCATATCCATCTCTCCTGGTCCATCGCGAATGATTCCCCATAGATCAGCGTCGATTCCCCACAGGAAAGTCTTCATTCGTTTTTTCCAGGCATTGTAATTCGACCCGGTGAACCAAGGCGGATTGTGATGTGAAGTAGGACCAAACGTGGACTGAGAATGTGTTGCCATAGCTCGATTTACCCTTGGTAGTGATAAACCTCCTCAAGGGCAGGCTCTGATACCAATTGTAAATTGAATTGAGGCAGAGGAATTAGGGTTCGAGAAAGAGAAGAAACAACGAAGTGAGAGGCAAATGCGATGGCTAAGAAAGACAAGAAGAGTCTTTCTAACAGGCTTTGTTTGCAGGCTCTTCGTTTTTCTAATAGGGCTTAAGATATAGCAGGCCCAAGGAATTAAAACCAAAAGCCCGAAGACACAGTAATGAAGAGGAAGACCCAAAAGGATGATCTTCTTCTTCTCCGAAAAGCAGGCCACTTCAGCTAGGATAGCACAAGCGAAACAGAGCAACAAACCAGACGAAAAAGTAAAACAGTGGAACGAAGAGACACAGAGTTTTTTAATGTGGTTCACCCAGTGCAATGGTTACTTCCACATCCCAGAGATCAGCATTAGCTGTACTCCAGGAGATTTATTGTGAATAGAAGAACAGACCCTAAGCAGCAGCTTAGGCTTCAGCCGTGATTTCAACTGAAACTCACGATTACAACCTTGTGAAATCATAACCTATACCTCTGATTTCTACAAGCCCCTTTGATCCCCAGAACCCTTTCCCGTTCTAGTAATTCAGCCTATCAAAAGTACCTCTTCAAACAGAGAATTAGAGTCTCTTAAATAGATGCAGCAAGAGATGACCGTTGAGCAATCCAATCCTGTGATTTCTCCGATTTGCCGCCAAGCCAGATTCAGACCGTTGGGAATTACCAAATCGGTTGATTTGAGAAACTTACCAAAATCTCCAATTTCCTTCCAACACGACAATCTAAACCAGGAACGGGGACTCTAATGACCTGAATCGAGGTCTAGGAACGACTACAAGGTAAGGAGAGCCGATCCCTCGAGTTAAAATCGATGTTTACATGATTAGATACGAGTTTGGAAAAATCTGGGAATTAGCGACGACGATCAAAGTTTCTGGTGACGGATCCGGTTTCGTCGCCAAAAGCTGACCTCTAGGAGCAGAGGCAGTCCTTTGGGACGGCCAGTATTCATCTCTGGTGACTGTTTCTATATTGGTCACGAAAGGTGTCGTCGCTATTACCATTTAATTAGTTCTAGGTTAATAATTTAATCATGTATCTTCAATTAAATTTTTACGTAGTTGATTTAATACGTATGTATGGATTAGGACATTAATTACTTAGTAGTTCAGAAAATGATTTAATTTGAATTAGTGATTTATTTTATCTAATATTATGATTATTAGTGTCTTCAAGCGGTTCGTTAAGCAACTTAATAAGTTAAGATAATTTATGTTAATAGCTAGCAAAGTTTGGTTTTAATGAGTAGAGTATTATGACGAGTTTAGTAGAAGATCATATGATAATTAATTGGATTAGGAAGTTATATTATTCTTAGTAAAATAAGTCTTACTAGCTGTGACTCACTAGAATAATAGAAGTAGTTAATCTATTGATTAATAACCCAAGTTAATTGATAGATCAATTCGGAGAAATGTAAGTTGAATTAGGAGACCCAATGACAGTAATTAAATTTAATGCCATGTTAGCAAGCCCTATACTTTGCACATCTTGCAAAGTAGTCCAAATTGGGAAAGTCGTCGCTAAGAACCCGAAACCCAATCGATCTAACCTCGACTTTCGTCATAGGTTCGCCAAGGCATTTCGCCCATGAAGAACACCGATTTCTCGAGTTGATGGCTAAATGATCAGGTTAAGCGACTTAAGCTAATAAGGTGCGTGGTTTGAGGGGGCTAGTTAGTATTTCGCTTTAATCATGTCATTTACTTAAGTTACGCTCATATGCTCTATGTGTATGTTCATGGTAAGTTTATTTATGTTCAGCAAGCATGTCATTGCATTTCATCATGAAGCTATGTTTTAAAGCAAGCATATACAAGTTATGTTTTAAGCAAGTTCATGGACCCACGTTACTAGTTACCAAGTTATCAAGTAAGAATACGCTTTTAACTACTCGCTTGACTAGCAACTCGCGGCTACCTCACTTCCCGTTAGGTGGAAGTTTATGATTATGATAAGTTATGCCGGTGCCGGTCAATTGCTTAGATAGCACGCGGTTACCTTACTTCCCACTAGGTGGAAGTTTATGATTAAGATGTGTCTTCCCACTAGGTGGAAGCTCACATATACGTATGTTACGATTGGTGTCGGTCGGTGTGCTAGTTGAGTCGAGTTCGGGGCCCCCTTTCACAAGAATTAAGATTCAACAATTGATTTTAAGCATATGATCATGTACCAAGCATTGCACTAGCATCTTTGTTTATTTATTTCAAGCATATGTTGTTATGAGTTTTCACCATTAAAGCGAAACTATGATTAGGACTGACCCCAACGCCCGCATTCAGGAATCATAGAAGAACATAAGCACGCATATGGATTTGACGGTTCATCAATGGCTCCAGAGGACTCCAGAAGCAAGAAGTTAAGTTCATCGTTTTAGTGGAACGAGAGACTTGATGTGATTTTACGATGATATTTATTACGTCAAGAGATGTTTCAAACCATGTTGACTTTTTATGTCTATTGTTTTCTTTAGTATGACGCTTCCGCTACCTTTCAATGTATTTAATGTTCATTGAATTATAAGGGTATTTTGGTAAAAGTAGCACCCTATCGGGTTGGGGTGTTATAATAAACATCTTCGACAAAAAGAAAAATATCTCTCTTTTTTCTTCGGCTGTTTGGCTTCTGCCAGATCTCTTCTATGCCTGAAATAGCACAGATAGGGGGCAATTTTTTTTTTTTTTTTGAAGAATGTGACTGAATTTCATTAAGTACAAAGCTTGCTTACACAAGTCAAGTGGTTACATCGATAGGAGATGATGGTAGCTAATCAACAAAGTCATTGCAAAATTTCAGGTGGAACCAAGAGTTGGTATTCATAAGATGTAGGAAATTGAATTCACATCTCTATTGCATCCGACTATTTGACTAGCCTGCATGGAAAGCACAATCCAAATTACCTTCTGATATTCGAGCCACTATTTGTGAGAAGTAGCGAGTGCAGCGTGAACCTATAACAAAAGTTTTCATATCATTATGAAAACAAACAAATCTCTTGCTGCATTCGGATTGCAACATTATTTGAAAATGTTACGTTAAATGTATTATAGGAACTTACATATTAGATAATTTTCGCGACTCAAATCAATTAAATGAAACTCTATGTTGCATTTGCTCTATTATATCAAAGTAATTTAATTTATGGGTTGCCAAATTATATTGTTTATGCAACATTTAAAATTGTGATGCGAAAAATACGTTTACTACTTAATGTCTTACTCAGAATCAAATTTTGATTAGGAAAAAAAACGCAATTCAGAAAAGGATGCAAAATGTAAAAAAGAAAAATAAGGGTTAATCGATTCGAATTCACCACTCCAAAAGCCACAAGTAGTGATCCCCACCCACCTTCTCTCGACTCTCATACAATAAAATCAGCTGGTGCAGAACTAATCTTATGGGTTTTAATTATTTAAAAAATCCGACTGATGGGACACTAACAAATAATGTTTTGAAATATTTCCTTTAAATATCTTAATTAATAATTAATTGAGAACACCAACTAGAATTTCACAAACCGAAACATATGCTTGAAAACAAGCTTAGTCAAGCAGAACCCTGGGTCCCTCCCGCACATTAGTAAAAGTAAACACACAGTATAGCTGCCTAATTGCATATCAAGCCGATTTATTCAACGATACTAATTGGTTACATTAACGCACGCGCTCACTGTGGCGACTGGCGATAGTAGCCTAATGGATCTGGACCTCCTTAACAGCATCTTTGGGCCTCTCGGTCCGGGGAACGGTAATCTGAAGCAGCCCATCTTTCAACTCGGCCCTGATATCATCCGCTTTGGCGTCTTCCGGCAGAAGAACGGTGGTATGGTAAAACCCGTAGCTCCGTGCCGACCAGAACTCGTCGTCGTCCGATTCATCCTCCCCACCACCACCTCCTTGTGCTTCCTCTTTGTGCTCGCCCTTGATCGTCAAAACGCCGTCGTCTACCGTGATCTTGAGGTCCTCCTTGGACAGCCCCGGCACCTCGTAGCGGAGCTTGTAGCACTCGTCTTTCTCCTTGAACCGGCCGATGAGATTCGACGGCGTAAGGTGCAGGTTCTGGAACAGCCTGTTTATGTTATCCGTCGCCTGCAACAGCGCGTTGCCCAGCCCCGAAGGAAAGAACTCTGCTCCAGAAAATTAATCAATGGCAAAGGTGAAGTTAGGTTGGAGCTAGAAGGGACTGTATCCTCCTTAATTTTAGGTAAAATTACTTGTGAAATTTATACAAATTTAGGGATTAAAATAGCTGATAAGGCTTAGTCCGATTCCCACAATTACGACATTTTAAGTCAGTCGTCCCTCGTTTGAATTTCTGGCTTTGCCACTGATCAATTGCTCGAATTATTGAGATCTATCTAACATTGGCAAATATTCAAAGGTACGTACCTTGAAGGGCGGGAACGAACTCCCGGCCGTCGCCCCTCCAGAGGGCAGGGGGTCTTCTCTTGCCTCGGCGCCGGCTTTTGCCGGCGGTGGTTGTGGTCTCCACAGCGACCTGTTTTCCGTCGGACTTAGTCTCGCCAGCTGCGGCGCTTGCCATAAACCTCTTAGTAGGTGACCAGTTGTTCTTCATGATCATCAACTGATCCTCCTCATAATGTTTCCAGTGGTAGCACTTCCGATCACCGGCGGCGAGCGGCGGAGGAGGTGGTGTAGTACTGCGGCCAGCGCAGGACAGGGCCCGCTTGCTGAGATTCCTCATTAACCCCAATCGTGCCTGCAGAGCCATCTCGTAATATGATCACACGGATTGAATTCGATTTGGGACTTAAATAATGATGGGATAGTGCTATTATTAAAGTGGCTAGCTCAGCAGTTTTACTTTTTTGGTTGAAGCGTCGAAGAGGTTCTGGGACAGCGCTAGAAGGCTCCCTTGCCTTCTCTCCCTGGGTGCTTCTGGAGTTCTTCAGGGGTATTCATTCCCTACTGCTGCCTTATTCGGTTATTCCTATGGAACAAGGTTGTCAACCCGGGTTGACCCGCGGATCGACCCACTTTGACCCTGACCCGGTGAGAAAAACGGGCCGCACGCACCCGCTGGGCCGACCGCTACAAGGTACAGAGTTGGAGGTCAAATTGTGTCATTTTTTTCATCGGTTTGCGAAATACGCCTATTTTCCGATTTTTCTTTTCGCCTAGCTCAATTTTTGGAATGCTAAGTTGAACAATTGAATATTTATGTTATATAAGTGTGTGTGAATTTTCACTATATGTAGGATCTATATACGATATGTTATTTTGGTGTAATATTATATGTTATAACTCATATGTTAGATAAGATTTGATATAATTTATGAGTATAAGTATAATATAATGACTTTTTTCATATTTCCGGACCAACCCGGGCTAAAACGGTTGACCCATTAACCCGTGACCCACTAGCTCGACCTAGTCCGGGTCAACCCACATGTTGACAATCTTGCTCTGGAACCTTTTACTGTTTTCTGTCCTTTTGTGAACCGTAAGTCCCGTATCTAACATTCTACCATCATGGAGAATTCAGGAAGATTCAGTATCCACAAGTATGGGCCTGCGGGGAATTGATCAGGTCAGTAACCTTATGGTGAGTAACCATGAGTAACCCGTCCACATCAGCATGACATCAGCATCCTCTCTCTCATAGAAAGCCTTTAATTTTTCCCTCTTTAATCTTTGACGGACGATTTCTCGCTCATTTTAAGTCGAAATTTAATTTTTTTTGCACAGTTAGATCAGATTAATTGTGCTCTTCAAAATGATATCCACTTTAATATATTTTTCGAACAAAAAAAATTGAGCCATTTTTTACCAGCCTATACCATATGGTATTGACTGGTATTGAAATAAAAGCATACCTATGTTTTGAAAAACGTACCATGGTGTTATGAACAAACCAAACTGTAGGATGGTTGAATACATGATAGTAGAAGTATATTAATTGTAATTTACGACTTTTAACATTGTATACAACACAATACCACCCCGTACCAGGGTGGTATTGTATGGTATTGTGTGGTATTTTTTGGTCCTGTAATTTGTTCACCCAGAAATTTGTAGATCCAATAGATCATGATGAACTCGTCCCTTCTGTGCAAACGTTTTCAAAAACGAATTAAAAACGAAGAAGATACCATACAATAAATACCACCCCGTACCAGGGTGGTATTGTATGGTATTGTGTGATATTTTTTGGTCCTGTAATTTGTTCACCCAGAAATTTGTAGATCCAGTAGATCATGATGAACTCGTCCCTGCTGTGCAAACGTTTTCAAAAACGAATTAAAAACGAAGAAGATACCATATGGTATGCAGTTGGTACCGAGAGGCCAGAATTTTTTTTTCCTCAAAAAATATTGAAAATTGATCTCATTTTGTAGAGCACGGTGAACTCGTTCCATCTGTGCAAAAAAAATTAAAATCCGAGTTAAAACGAAAAAGATATGAGTCAATTAAGAAAGCTAGTGAAAATAAAAATAGCCTTTAATTCTCCATCCTTAGATCTGGATTTTCTAAATGAAGGGTTCAGATTTGGTTATTGATGGGTGCATAACCTATGGTTATGCACCCTATCTTGAGCCGGGCCTGCGGATGTTAACTAGTCCACCGCAAAAGTCAGCCCAACTCTAGTAAACCACACTCCAACCCAAACGTGCGGATCGAGTCGCAGATTGCAAGGGGGAAAAAATACTAAAACGGCCCATTCAGTGAATGGTAAGTTAGTAACAATGTGTACTCTTCTCGTAATATAAATAAATAAAATTAAAAAATAATAATATTTAAATAATTCATTCATAAATAATAAAGAAATATTTGACCAATACTATTATTTTTTCATAAATAACCACATCGAGTTTTTATATTCTTAAAGAAACGCAAAATGCCAGAATGCTATTGTTGTCTACACATTTAAGTAAGTATTTCTCAATGTATCCAACTAAACAATCATTAACAAACTGATTGTCGATTCGGCTTTGAAATTTTTTCTTAATATAGCTCAAAGGTGGAAATGTTATTTCTATAGTTAGAGTTGCAATGGGTAGAGTCAAAACTAGGTTCAGAAGCAATAAACTAATGAATATGACTGATGCACTTTTGTTTTCCCGTTACTTGATATAATCCATCTATTCCTCTCAATCCAACAAATCTCTCATCCATAATATTATGATAATACCAACAAGTTGTTGTCAAATAATAGTATCATGAATAGGGTAGGTTTGAAGGCGACGCCAAGGTCATTATTGATAAACTTAATAGGACGGATGCGAATGATAGCCAGATGGGAGTGATTCTTCAAGAAGTTATAAATCTTTTAGCTGTCCATCCTGGTTTTTGTGTACGGTTTATAGGTCGGAGTAACAATAGGGTAGCCCATTTGGTGGCTAGGAAAGCCCTGTCTTTGTACCCGGCTACATGCCGTTTCTTTGATTTTCAGGCCTGGCTGTCTCCCAGGATGTAACTATCGCTTTTTGATCTAATGGATTATCTTTTGTCAAAAAAAAAAATAATAATAGTATCATGAATGAAATCAAACTACTGATAATATCTATTAATACACACAACAACCTCTTCAAACAAAAACAAGTCATGCAAATCAAGAATCTAGTATTCATAGTGTGATAAAATTATATTTATGTTAGCTTTTTAAACTTGAAATGACATATAGTATAGTGGTAGAACACTCTATAACTTTGATTCTTGGTTTATTCATATATGAGTATTTTTTTATATCCACAAGTTACCCGTGTCTTGTGCACCTCTTGCCTCCACCTATGAATGATGAGAGGATGATGTTAGTGCACCTTAATCTCTAATTATTTGATCAATGGGACTGGTTTAATTCCTTCTTCTTTCAATAAATCTTTTTTTTATCACTTAGTCACTTTGTAGTTAAATATTTTATTTGGGGGAAAATTCCATGATCAATTGTTTATTCTTTTCTCCAATCACGATATTATTTTTCTAAGATAGGTTGCCTTACAATATGCATAACGCCAAAAGGAAACAAAAAACCGGGTGAGAAACCGCCCAAAATGGACTGCCATGCTCCTCAAATCCAGCCGACAGCAAGGTAACATAAAGTCCAAGTCTGCGTAGAAAACTGAACAAAATAGCTCGAAATCAACCACAACGAGATGGAAAACCACATCCCAGCATAAGCAGCCAGCGTATCCAGCAACCATCACCGCGACACCGCACCACCAATAGAGAAATCCAACTTCTAAAGTGACAATGGGGCCGTACAACCATTACAAGAAGGTCGGGAACAGTAGCATCAAACAGAAGTATGAAATCTTACACTGGTCTTCCAACAAGTGACCCTTCTGCCGACTCTCCATCTGGTAATAGCTGTGTTTTCAACGATCTGAACCAGACCTCTGCAGTGTGGCGATCAACTTTCTTGGCACTAACCAGCCACGCTACAATCTGGCATCCAATCCTGTAGCAAACAACTCTTGCCGTTGACTTTCTATCTTCAAAATTCATGTCGTTCCTTTCTTTCCAGACATTCCAACAGAGGGCATGCAGCAAAACCTCAGTGCACCAGTCAGCTGGGTTTTGTGGTGTCCATGAAATCCAATCTGCGATAACATTGGATAAATTGTCCTGTAGAGTGCTCTCAATCTTGACAAATCTTCTAATGATCTCCCACACGAGTCTGGCAAATTTGCAATTGAGGAAGAGGTGATCCACGTCTTATTCATCTGCTCGACATAGCTCACATCTGTTGACCAAACTCCATCCTCTCCTTTTCAAAGTGTCTTGCGTAGATTTGAATTTTCTTAAAAAATTTGAAGTCCAAATTAAATTAAGTAAAATATGATTATTATGAAAAGTGTGCATAACTTTGGGTTTGACAAAAAATGACACTTTTATAAAGAATAAAATGATACTTTCATTTCATCTACAAGTCCTGAATAATCCACTATAAAAAAAAAGTCCTCAATAATCCTATCATTATAAATAAGGTTAATTCCATAATTTGCCCCCTTTATCATTGCATTTTTCAAAATTGTCACTCAACTACTTTTTAAATTACAATTGTCTCCCTACTATAATCACCTACAAGGCCACAGCTGCAAATATAGGTGTCAATCGGGCGGGTTCGGATTGGGTTCAATCGGGTTCGGATTCAAACGGGTTCAGGTTCATCGGGTTGCGGGTTAATCGGGTTGCGAGTTCATCGGGTTCGGGTTCAATTGGGTTGCGGGTTCATCGAGTTGCGGGTCGGACAGGTTACGGGCAGATCGGGTTGCGGGTTGTTTGGGTCAGTGCATCGAGTAACTTACTTCTTACTCGTTATCAACTTACACATTTTATTACACTAATTTAAAATATTTTTCTCAATTTTTAACCAATTTCTTTCTACATCGTATATATACTTAATTTAAAAAAGACTAGTCAAAATGTCTAATAAATTTATATGACTTGCAAACTTGCTATGTAATTAATCGTAATTGGTAAAGTACACTACCTAATAGTAATGGCTATATCAACATTTGCAACCAAAAGACACCATTAATTGTTTATTTGGTATTTTAGTATTATTTCAGTAGTAATTGAATTAAAGTATCTCGTTTAATATAACCATGAAAATATGGTATTTGACAAAAGCAGAGTGGTAAAAGGAGTTATTTTGAAATAAGTCATTGCTCTAATAACTTCAGTAAACTGTTGCCAAACAAGTATTTTGTAAAATTGTTCGAATTACCCTAAAAATTGAACCATTGAAGATTAACTATCAAATTTAGTAAAATTGTTGTGACTTCAATCATAACTTACTCAATAACATATATCCTATACACTTAGCCTTATCTTCAATCGACAATATTAAGTTAATATATGTTGTTGATCGTATACCCTAAACCATCAATACATTATACACTAACAACATACCCTATACCCTAACCATATATCCTTATGAGTTGTAATTTTGCTAGTATAGTTAATTTAAAGTGAAATTCATTCTTTGATTTTCGAAACATAGATAAAAAAGTGATATTTGTTGTACCCTCACCATATATCCTATACTCTAAATCATATACCATGTACCCTAACCACGTACCATAAAAATAAATTAAAAACGAATCTCCTACCGTTAAAGATTTTAAATGACTTCAAGTGAACATATGTTAATAAAAAACTTAGAACAGTCAAAACCATCAATACCTTATACCCTAACCATATACACCCTAAACCATATGTACCTTATACCCTAACCATATATTTTATACGCTAAACAACGAATCGTCAAAAATTACTTATCAAGTTTAGTATGATTGTTGGCTCATATTCACCCGCCCATAAATTTTCTATTACAAAGTTCTTATCCAAACCTCCCTCTCATTTTCCATTCCAAAATGATCAGCAATCCGATTAACCAAAATTTTCAAACTCGCAACCCGACTGAGTTATTTCAATCGTAAAACTTAACAGGACAAGTTTAACACCCATTTTGAAATGAAAGTTCAACTTGAACACAACTTAAATATGCAAAATTTTACCAAGTGTTACTTTTTTAAAAAAAATTGTGATTCTTTTGATTATCAAATAAAATTTTCCTCCTTAACAGTTTCATTCTCCCGCAATTTTCTCCTGCCTCTACTCACCAATATTTTGGCTCCCCAAAATTTTGGCTCCATAGTCCTACAACTTTGCCGCTCTTACCATTTCTGTCAGAACAGAAGCGTGCAATCGATAATCCAAACCAACACGAACGAACACAAGTTTAACGTGGTTCACTAACACAATGCGTGCTAGCTAATCCACGGGCAGAGGAGAACAAATTTCACTAATTTGAGGAGATTACAGGTTACAAACCAAATTCCAAATGGACAAACCAAACAAACTAACTTGACTGACCTTACAACAGACTAGGGTGATGAAGAGTATTTATAGAACTCTTCTCCTAATCCCAAACAGAAAACCAAAACACCTTTTCCTAAACGTTCACATCATAGTTTAAAGGGTACTAAAAGCCGACTCGACTAAGCAGCTAATGGAACTTTGTATCATTACTAAGCTAAATCATTTGAGTTCTGAAACTTTTCCTCAACCGTTTTTTCTATAATCATGCATGAAATCTATTTCTTTTGTTTTATTTGTGAGCTGATGTAACCTTCTTTTAATAAGGAAGGAACTAGCTTCCTTATCTCTATACAGCTTTGTAATCTAGCTTTCAAATGAAATTTACTTAATTATAAGTTAGTGGAGTGTCATTTAGATGTTATCCTCCTTATTCTGTGTCTAGCGTTTTCTTATTTGTTGCTGCATTTTCCTACCACTTGTTTCACTAGTAAATAAATGTAGCTTAGCTTGTTGGTTAATTTCTCTCTTTCTTTCTCTGTGTTAGTTGTTGGTACTCATTCGTCTCATGTGGAATCTATGACATGCTAACCTCTTGTTCTTTCCTCTTTGTTTTACTTAGAATTTAATGCAGTGCATGCGATGCAGCAGCAGGACCTCAAGAAGATGAAGAGTAGCCGGGTCAAGTATTGCATTATTGTTGGAGTAGCAGATTGGTCATTATAGTACTGCAAGTTGCTAGAGGCAAGATGGAACTCTGATCTAGAGTGTAGATTCAAGAGTAGATGGATATTGTAGCAGTTAGGTCTAATTTTGATTTTGTTTTTCTCGGTTCAAAGCTTGCTATTGTTTTGTCTTGTTATGTGTCGATTTTGATGCTTGTTGATGGTGGTTGTGTTCATACTTCATTTTTTTGGTTTTTGGGCGATGGTGTATGTGGTTGCTTTATGTTTGTGTTTTAATCAAGATGAATGAAAGGGAGAGGGAAGAAAGAACTCATGTGTTTTAATCAATAGACCTATTAAGACCACAAATTAAAAGGTATAACATAACACATATAACCCAAAACTTCATTTTGAAAGACTAGATTATTTATATAGTAATTATTTGGGTCAATCGGGCGGGTTTGGGTTAGTCGGGTTCGGATCAATTTGGTTACGGGTTAGTTGGGTTCGGGTTCAATCGGGTTGCGGGTCATTCGAATTCGGTTTAATCGGGTTGCGGGCTAATCGGGTTGCGAGTTGATCGGGTTGCGGTCAATTGGGTTACGGGTTGGGCGGGTTACGGGTCGTTGACTTTTAGTCCGTTCGGATTACAATCGGGTTAAATGGGCGGGTTGCTCGGATCTGATTCTGTTTTGACACTTATAGCGCTGCAGAGTGCTATTAGATATCAATAAATCTAAAGCAGGCTCGTGTTGTCTGATAGAGCTGCATTTGATCTTGGAGTGGGAAGAAAGGAACGCACATCTACTTACAAGTAAAGCGGCCATTCCTTTCTTTGGTTCTCTGATCACCGTGCAACACACTTAAACATTCCATCATCAATCTAGGACGAGAAATGCAGAGCATAACGAAAAAGGGCACTTTCCAAGGAAAGGTTAAGAATCAAATACCAACCCTGAACTCCCCCTCATGTGTTTTGAACTAAAAGCTAAGAATCTCGTATCTATTTCGTCTTTCTTTCAGGGCACCTTTTTTCGATGATTCTCCAACACAAAAATGGATTTAGAGGCAGCGGGCAGGGAATCTGTCATTGTAGTTCCTTGTGGACAGGGGAGGTCTCTCATGGCGGCAAGCTCTCTTGAACAAAGAATCATTCGTATATCTCACTGAAAGGGTTAACCCTTTTCACGACACCATTTGAGTTACAAAAACAAATTGTGCCAGAGCTTATCAATCATCAGCTCGTGCCTTTTCTACAAATGGCATTCGCTCTACTGCACAATTCCCCCACCACATCACCATTGACATTTATGGGTTCCTCACCCAGCAACTCTCCAAGGCTCAAGCTCCTATTCCTCATCCTCTTCTTCCTGTGTTTTCTTTCCCCCAATGGTATGCATTTTCCTCAGATTTCTGTAGCCTTATGCTTCCTCTGTTTTATGGAGGAACCACAACTAGTGGTACATTGCATCTCACTCTTGTCTACATTTAGACCGTTTAAAGTAATGAGGTGGTTTCGTATTAACGATCTGCACCGATTCGTTCTCTTCATATTATTTTATCTTTAATAATATGTGGAATCATCATAATCTAGCTCAAACTAGTTTGTTAAATTGTAGTGTTTCATGATTGGTCCATTTATAATCTACAAAATTTATCATACGTCCCAATAATGGCCAACTTTTACAAGTTCGACCCATTTTTCTTTTAGGTCTCATGTTCTTACTGTCGTATTTCGTAGGTTTGCAATGAATAGGGAACATGGGTTTAGTTTGTCTGAAACTTAGTCGTTTTGTAATGATATGAACATACCAACTTTTGTCGATTTAATCCTTTCTTGCACATTTGTGATATGGCATTGTATAAAAATCAATTATAACAATTAATTTACATATGTAGAAATAAGTCTGATAAAAAATTATTTTTTTACCAATACTTCAAAACTTTGTTTGTCATGATATTTTGGAACACTAATAGCCATTTCATTTTGATTCTGGTTCGTACTTGTAGATTTCTCGGCCGATGCGTTTACGGGAACATACGGAGTGAACTACGGCAGGATCGCCGACAACCTACCATCGCCCCACAGCGTCGTCACCCTCCTCAAAGCCGCCAAGATCAAGAACGTCAGAATCTACGACGCCGACCACCAGGTCCTCGACGCCTTCAAAGGCTCCGGCCTCGAGCTAATCGTCGGCCTGGGAAACGAATTCCTCAAAGACATCAGCCTCGGCGAGGACCGCGCCATGAACTGGATCAAAGAAAACGTCGAGCCTTACCTCCCCGGAACCAAAATCGTGGGAATCGCCGTCGGAAACGAAATCCTCGGCGGCACGGACATCGAGCTCTGGGAAGCCTTACTCCCTTCCGTCAAAAACGTCTACGCCGCCCTCCAACGCCTCAATCTCCACAAGAAGATCGAGCTCTCAAGCCCTAATTCCGAAGCCGTCTTCGCCAATTCGTTTCCCCCTTCCGCCTGCATATTCCGACCCGACATCGCGGTGTTCATGGTTCCATTACTCCAATTCTTCTCCCAAATTGGATCCCCATTCTACATCAACGCGTACCCATTCTTAGCCTACAAGAGCGATCCAGAGCACATCGACCTCAATTACGCAATTTTCCAGCCCAATTCGGGGATCTTCGACGCGAAGACGAATCTCCACTACGACAACATGTTCGACGCCCAAGTGGATGCGGCCTACGCCGCGCTGGAGAAGGCTGGGTTCGAGAAGATGGAGGTGATCGTTTCGGAAACAGGGTGGGCTTCTCGCGGCGACGAGAACGAAGCTGGAGCCTCGTTGCAGAACGCCAAGACCTACAATCGGAACTTGAAGAAGAGGCTGGCGAAGAAGAAAGGCACGCCGTACAAGCCCAAGGAACCGGTGAGGGCTTATGTGTTTGCTCTGTTCAACGAGAATTTGAAGCCGGGGCCGACGTCGGAGAGGAATTTCGGGTTGTTCAAACCTGATGGGAGCATTTCTTATGATGTTGGGTTCACTGGGTTGAAGGATTCGTCCGGTGTTAGGATTCTTCAGGGGCTAGTTTCTAGGTGTTTATGCTCTTTGGTTCTTGCAATTGCGCTGCTGAATTCTGTTTGGTAGTGCGCATTATCAGAAATTGTGTTTGGTAACGAGTGAAATGAATGAGGTTGATTAAATATTGTAGATCAAGGCAAGGCTTCCATAATTATTGTACAGTCGATTCAGTTAATCATTGGACTTCTTTAGTAATATCTTTTGTTTACAGGTTTTTACCTTACAATTGTCCAGTTTAAGGCCACCACTCAGATAATTAAGAAGACTGTGATATAACTCGATATCTCCGGGTCAATTGATTAAGACAATAATTAGAAAAATCACACATATTAGTCATACAAGGATTTTATACGCTTAAAACTTTTATGTTTCACAATATCATCGAACTAGCTCATTTTTGTCCGTTTGGTTGATACTTTATGTACTAAAACTAATCCAACAGTCTATATAATTTGATTCAGTTCTAATCTAGGTTATTTGAGAATGAGATCGCCATAAATCTTGTATATGTCCTTGATAACTGACGAGAGAGTTTATATTGCATTATTTTACTACCACTTTAATGAAAGGCAAAATACACCTGTGTAGTCAAAATTTTCTCGGTTTGGCCAAATATAGCCACGTTTGACAAAATACCAAAAATAGTCAATTCCGTCCAATTGTTGGACGGTGTTAGTTAACGTACTGACTGGACTAACAGAAAGACTGACGTGGCAAAATTTTGTAAGTAACAATGCCACGTGGATTTAACTTTAAAATATAAAAAATAATATGAAAATAAAAAGTCTCCCTCTCTCCCTCATTTTCTCTGGTCCCATCTTCTCCCCCTTATCCCTCTTCCTTCGTGTCCTTCCCTTCGAACGTATTCCCTCTTGCCCAATGGGTCTTTCTGGGTTGGAGAGAATTACTTCTGGGTAGAGGGGTTTTTGCCTTGAATGGGTTAGATATTCGTTCTTCTTCTCCTTGTCTTCTTCTCCGCTCAATGGACGAATGGGTGAGATGTTCTTTAAGCTGGGAAAAGCACAGTGAATGGAATTTCAATTTCCCAACTATGATAGCGACCAGATCGCCAGAGAAGAAGGCAACGTAGAGATCTGTGAAGAAATTGAAGCATCTGGGCAACTATCAGATCTTGTAGGCGGCCATCCACGTGCGCGGCGGCGGCGAAGGCGTAGTCGTCGAAGCTGGGGTCGAGGGGCCAGATCCCGGTGTCGAGGGCGCCGATGATGCATCGTCGTCGTTGGCGGAGTTGAGGGAGAGTGGGGAAGAGGGGGAGAGGCCGAGGAAGGAAGGAGTGTGAGTGGTATGGAGGTGGAGGATCTGGTCAGGGATGACGGAGAGATCTCGGAGTGCGGAGGAGGCGAGAGGCTTGGTCGGCGGTCAGGGAGGCGGAGAAGCCAGCGGCGGTGTGGGGGTAGGTGTAGAGGAAGGCGGAGAGGGTATCGGAGAAAGGGGGATTTGGGCGGTGATTTGGGGGTCGGCGGATTTTGGGGGCGACAGATATTCAAGGCAGCAGCGGATTTGGGAGCGGTGATTTGGGTGGCAGCGAATTTGGGGAGCGGCGAGTTTGGGCGGCGGCTGCAATTTCCCTCCGCCGCTTGGCATCGCTGTCATTTGTAGCACGACGCCAAATTGAGATCCACAAATGAGATCGAGCTCCAACATCTTTCATGTCTTCCTGCTTCCTATCCTCAACAACTTGGGTCGTCGTCGTTCCGTAGGCTGCTTTGTAGTGGAGACTACCGACGGAAGGAAGGAATGACGGAAGAAGACGAAGTGGATGTTTTTCCACTAGTCTTTTTATTTTTATTTTTTTACATTAAAATATGACATGGCATCCATGTGGCAAGTGTTGTTGAGTTGTCAATGATGTAGCCGGTGAGTTGGCAGCCATGTAAGCATTCTGTTAATTTGATAAACAGTGTCACTAATGCCATTAAAATATGTATGGAAATGGCTATATATGTCATGAAATTTTCAAAATTCTGGTTATATTTGGTATCTTGCCAAAAGTGACTATTATTGTCACAAACGTGAAAGTTTTGGCTACACAGATGAATTTTGCCTTAATGAAATTACACACTGGTCTAGACCATTTAGACAAAATCTTCTTGAAGAAGTAATTGTTATGTTACCCATTCCAAATTATGTGGATGGGTTGGTTAAAAGTCAAAGTTTAGCATCTGATTGGCTAGTGTTCCCAAAATTCAGTGACTATTTATGTAAGTGACCCCAAAATAAGTACCGTATCACTATTTGTCGTCTTAAAATTTAAATTTTATCGTCCTAAATCGTACCAAAATGACACATACACTCATAGCCCCAATTCAAGCCTAAATCCTAGAAACAATCAATCTCTCACCTTCCGGAAACCCATGGATACACTGCAGAAGATTAAAATGATTCAATTTGTTTCTGTATGGATTAAGATTGGCTTTGGGTACGAATGAGTCTAATGGGTGGCGGATTGGTTTGGCTAGGAGTGAAGCAAAAATCGGTATTCTGTTGGTGCCAGAATTGATTTTATGGGTAGTCGATTAATGGTTGTTGGAGTTATACGAACGTACTCCCCTAATCCACACAAAGATGAAGGGGGAAATACAAGACGATCTCGCCTGAGAATGAGAGCTAGGACTTCTCTTCTTCAGACGCCGGCCAATACAAGACGATCCCAGCGGTGGTTACTTTTTTCCCGGGCAAGGAGAGGTTCAATTTTGATCGGGTAAAGGGCGTTTACTACGCCGTTATGGCCCTGCCTCACCCACATTGCAAAATCATCAATTTTTTTTGCATTCAGATATCTCATTGGCTGTAGAAGAAGACCGACGGAAGAGAGAAGCCGCCGCACCTGCCCAACCAGCCCGACTTGTAGGAGAAGAAAACCCTCAACTCAGATCTCTTTCTGTCACTACTTCCTCATTCACAGCTATGCCATCGTCTCGGCTCAAGATAGAGTGAGTAACCTTAGGGTGAGTAACAATGAGTAACCAAATCTGGACCCTTATTTTAAGTGATTGCAGATCTAAGGGTGGAGAATTAAAGGAATTTATTTTCCCTAGTTTTCTTAATTGGATAATATCTTCTTCATTCTAACTCGGATTTTAATTTTTTTGCACAGATGGAACGAGTTCGTTGTGCTCTACAAAATGATATCCATTTTCAATATTTTTTGAGAAAAAAAAAATTTCATCCCTCTCGTTACCAACTCCATACCGTATGGTATCTCCTTCGTTGTTTAGTCATTTTCGGAAACTTTTGCACAAAAGGAACGATTTAATCATGATCTATTGGATTTCAAAATTTTCTAGGGGAAAAAATTTCAAACCTCTCGTTACCAACTCCATACCATACTATACCACCCTGGCATGAGGTGGTATTTTTCATACCATATGGTATGTTGTTATTTAATACCATATGGTATTGACTGGTATTAAATAACAACATATGGTATTGACTGGTATTTTTCATACCATATGGTATGTTGTTATTTAATACCAGTCAATACCATATGATATAGTCAATACCATATGGTATAGACTGGTAATAACTGACAAATTTTTTTTGTTCCAAAAAATATCAAAGTGGATATCATTTTGAAGAGCACAATTAATTTGATCTAACTGTGCATAAAAAAAAAATCCGAGTTAAAACGAGTGAGAAATCGTCCGTTAAAGATTAAGGGAAAGAAAATTAATGGTCTTTCGAGGAGAGAAGGAGACGCTGATGTGGCAGATTTTTATTGAGTTATGCATGGGTTACTCACCACAAGATTACTTACTTGATCTTCTTCTCATCGTCTCCCGATTCCTCCTTCCATACAACGTGAAGGGTGTTTGGATCGTTAGGGATTTGGGCCCAAAGGTAAACGTAATTAGGTAGTGGGAATTGAAGCTCCAGAGGTACACCGTTAATTAGAAGACGAAATTGAAGCCCAGACCAACGTCAGATTTAGGCTGGATCTCCTGCTTGCCCACATCTTCATTCTCCTCTGAATCTCTAGGTCGAAGATGGTCCTCGTGAACAGTTCCATCTTGTCAAAAAAATAGATCGAGAGAGGGATCGAGTGGTTCTGATGCTGGTGTGTGCGTCGGTGGTTTCGGGATCCGCCTCTTCCTCTTTCGCTCTCTTCTCATTGTTTGAAACGTCGGGGTGAGGTCATCGTAAACTGTAGATTGGGGAGGATCAAGCAGAAAATTGAGAGGGTTGTAAACTGTAGTGATGAGTTTGGTTGATAGAAATTACATGATTTCATTTGTCCATTATAATATCTAGTTTTATTTTTCAAAAGGTTTAATTCACTTGCATAGTCATAACTATGCACGTTTTGACAATAATAGTCACTTTTCAAAAAATACACAATTGTAGCCACATCTTAGAAACTTGGTTGCCAAAATTAGCCATTTCCGTCAAAAACTTTAACACCGTTAACAAGACGCTGATGTGGCTATCACCTTAGCTCCCACATCAGCTCCAACACACCAAATCAAGCCACATCATATTTTTAAATAAAAAAATATTTTAATTTTCATAAACAACAATCCCAAACCCCATCCTCCCTGGAGCTCCAAACTTCTCCGTTAATCGGATCTAGGTTTTCCGATGGGTATGTTGGGTAAAGGCGCTCGATTCATCTAGAGAGTACTGAATTGTCGAAATTCGTTCGAGTTCTTCAGATTTGGTTATCCCTTCCCAAACCCTCCTCATTTTCAAATCTCTATTAGCTAGGCCCTCAATTGAATCGAAGTGGAGGAGACGACGATGGTGGTGATTGGTTTCAGAATCGATTACGGTGGTGGTGGTGGTGGTGGTGATGGGTTGGGAGGAACGAAAGACAGGGGTTCGGGGGATGGAAGAGAGAAGGGGACGAAATAGGAGCAAGTTGTCACCAGAGCTCCTGCTCGTGCTCCAACTCCATCGCGCTCACTCTTTGTAGGCCTCCACCTCGAACAACTTCATAAATCAGAGTCGATTCTTGACAAATCGAAGATGCGACACCACCATCAACAACTCACCTTCTCGTCGATTTCACCTGCTTCAACCTCTTCCGGCGATGGAGTCTTCCTAGTGGAGGTGAGCTTCGATTTGCCGTTGATAGAATGGATTCTGAGAGCTTCAATTTGTGTGGCGTTTGCAACTCAGACGATGGCCGCAAGAAGGGGAGAGAGATGGGAGAGAGAACCTTGGTCTAGGGTTCTGTACTTTTGTCCCTCCCGTCAGCTTTAGTCTCGCACACTCGATACGACGCCCGACGAAGGTTTTTCTACATTGATCTCTTCGACTTTCCCCTAGGTTCTGACGGTGGGGTTCTAGGCTGCGTAGAAGCCCAGCTATAGGAGAAGATGAAGAAGGAGATGAAGAGAGATGACATGGGCCAAAGATGACTAACGAATCTTTTCATTTCCTTTTTATATTTAAATTTTAGTTTATTTCTCATATAATTAAAATACAAAATCAACATTCAACCTACGATGCCCGACTAAGGTTTTTCTATATTGATCTCTTCGACTTTCCCCTAGGTTCTGACGGTGGGGTTCTAGGCTGCGTAGAATCCCAGCTATAGGAGAAGATGAAGAAGGAGATGAAGAGAGATGACATGGGCCAAAGATGACTAACGAATTTTTTTCATTTCCTTTTTATATTTAAATTTTAGTTTATTTCTCATATAATTAAAATACAAAGTCAACATTCCACCTAGCAGTTGGTTTGACAAAAAGTCTCCACATCACCATAAACGTTTGTCTAGTCAGCATTTGTCAATGTACTGTTAAAGTTTTGGACGGAATGGCTACAACTGTGTATTTTTCAAAAAGTGACTATTATTGTCAAAAATGCGAAAGTTATGGCTACGAAGGTGAATTAAACCTTTTCAGGAAAAAGAACTTGTTTTGTAAAATAAAATTATACATGTGGCATAGTGAAATGTTTGACTTTGCCACATTAGTAAAAGAACATCTAGCTCACTTAATTTTTGCCATGTCAGAATCAATTAACGGTCAAACAAATAAAAAGTTGACGATATAAGAATTTAATTATTTTCTAAAAAATTTGGCTATTATATTGTTTAAAACGCAAATATTTGATTATTAAATTGTATAATTGTATTAGAAAAACAACCTTTTTTCTGGTTCTTCATCCATTTCCTCCATTCCACACATAGCCAAACACGCACTCTCTATTCTCAGCTTGCAGGAGGAAAGAACACGGGGGACGATGAGCAACGCACAGACCAAGCCCTTGCATTCTTGAGAGACCCATTTCCGTCAATCGAACTCTCTCTCGATCTCTTCCTCTCTCCATCAATGGCGGCCGCAGCCACAACGCTCTATCTACTTCCTTCCCTCAGCCGCCCTTCGCCCGCGTCTTGTTCTACTGCTTCTTCTCCGCCATTCCTTGTGCATTTATCGTCTCGCAATAGCTTCGGTTCCGCAACTTTGAATTGCTCATTCCCTCGTGCTCTCAAGTTCAAGCGCGAAAAGGCTCCTTCCCATCGTTACGGCCCAGTGGTTCGTGCAGCTTCTGGCGATTACTATTCCACTCTCGGCGTTCCCAAGTCCGCTTCGATTAAAGATATCAAAGCAGCTTATCGGAAATTAGCTCGCCAGGTAGCCATTTCTTTCCACCTTACTAGCCTGTTTTGCTCAATCGTCCAATTTGATTATGTAGGTTTTTGGAATATCTTGTTTATTTGACTGCGATTACCTATTAATACTTCATAGCTTCCTGGGGAACTGTGTGTTAGGAAGCAATTGTTTATTGGTTTAGTGGAGAATCTGCTTTTATAGAATTGAAGAGATGAAAGGGAGTGAAATGCTAGGGTTCTAGTTGTTATGCAATTGTTGCATACCGAGTTCACATTTGAGCTACACCTAAAAGAACTGTTAATAAGGTGCATAACTTGCTTAGAGTCTAGAGAGGTTGTAGATCCTCATCTATAACTCCATCAAGTAAAAAATCTGTCAAAATAGTTCGAAATCACGGGTTACTTGCACCACTGATCTTTTGAAATATTTCTCTTTGCTTAGTGATGTCTTCCTGTTAAATTAACGGAGTTTGTGGAGAAAACTTCGCTTAGGGGCCCTCTCGTGCAGCATGCGTAAGCAAGTGGAGTACCTTTTTGGGTTACTTATGCATTGGCAACTCTTGCCAATCTATATTAATTTCGGTAACTTGATTTATGATGTGGCTGGATCCTGTTAAAGTTACTGAAACTTTTCATTTGCTGCTATGGAATCTGTTTTCCTTTTTGCAATCAGTCTATCTTGAATTTCATACTTTGTTCTCTTGATTTCAGTATCATCCTGATGTTAACAAGGAGCCAGGGGCAACTGAGAAATTTAAGGAGATTAGTGCAGCATATGAGGTATGCATAACCATTCTGGCCTAACATCTATATTTTTAGCTGTGTAGCTTTATGGAAACTGGGTAGGCTGTCTGTATAGAATCTATCTCTCCTAGTGCTTAAATGTGGGCTCAATGCAGCGTGTTCTGTTAATTGATGGGGCTGGGCATTGCTCTTATGTTCATTGTCTACTTTTGTACAACTATTCGTTCTTTTGTCTATTTTTTGGGACCTCACTGCGTTTGGCCTACTTTTCCTTCATTGAGTTTTCTGGTAAAGTTTCTGAAACTTAAATTTCATAGTTACCAGATTGTGTCAGGACGATCTTGCCTTCAGTCCCATTTTTTATAATATAGGTCGTAACTTGTAAGTATGATTAGTTATTGAAGAAAGAGATGCAACTGTGACTCTGATGGACTCCAATAAAAATCATGTTGCCTAGTTATAGTTTCAAATAAACTCTGGACTTCTGGGGTTGTAATGCTCTCTGGGAAAGTCTTCTTGGTAGGTTGTAGTGTTGTGCCTTATTTGGCTTGAATGGACAAGTAACACTGGTTATGCAAAGCCTAGCTAGTAATTTTCTCTTGTTGCACTCAGCATTATTTCTGATTTCTGTATTCTCCGTGTGCATTTTAATCTACTTGGGATTTTGTATTTATGGGGAATTCTTTTAATTTCTGAAGTGCAACACTGTCAGGTGCTATCAGATGATAAAATGAGGGCCAGATATGATCAGTTTGGTGAAGCTGGAGTGAAGAGTACAGTTGGTGGCCAGTCAGATGCATATACGGTAGTGGCTATTTGTTAACCTCTGCTCTGATGCTTCCATGTTAATGTTGGTGCAAATGTTGGCATTAAGGGGGCAATGCAAATAGAATCGCCATTTATGTTTCTTGTTGGATCTAGTAGCCAGGGTTGGTGTAAATATTCGCCATTGGCCATTATGGACTTAGTAACTCTTTTGTAGTTGTTATTGATTTGCAGCTCTATATGTAAATAAATATATAAATAGACACTGGTGTGTTTTCTTTCCAGGTTTTATAATTTGAACAAAATATTTTCTTTCTGCAGGTTAATCCTTTTGATCTCTTTGAGACGTTCTTTGGGCCGAATATGGGTGGCTTTTCCAGTATGGACCAAACCGGCTTCAGGACAAAACGTCGCAGTACAGTAATTAAGGGCGAAGATATAAGGTGCGTTAGTTGTTTAGAAATATGAGTTAGCCTGCCATCTTAAAGTTTTGCAAGTTTTTTTCGTTTGTTTTTTTTTCTTCAATATTTTTGAATAATGTTACATTGTTTTGGCTTACTGAAGCACTTATGTTGTCTGTATCCAATTCCATAGTTTACTATGTGCACTTATGGTGCTATGCTTCTCTCACTGTGATTGAAGCGTCACTATTTGTGCATATTTGGTTACTGTTACAATAGACAAATAAAAAGTTTCCGTAAGTGTTATAGATATTGTTGCAAGTGAAGAAGTTATTGAAGAACAAGCACATGATTGGAGGTATTTTTTGTTCTGAACAAGGCCTTTTCACAACATTACCCATTTACAAAACATGGTAAATGGGTACAATTGCCTCTGCTCCTGGCTAACATTTGATTTGTATGGATCTGAGCAATAGTGCATGGTTCATTGGAGCATACGCTGTTCCTGACCTAAATAAGTTGGTACTGGAAAATACTTCTTTATTTATTTGCATCTGATGGTTCCAGTGGCTGAGAAATGATAAGTGCTCTTTTGACACCTGAAGTGCTACAGAATCGCCATTGGTTTCTTACTCTGTCTCCATTTTAATTTTGCTTCAGGTATGACATTGCTTTAGAATTTTCCGAGGCTATCTTTGGAGCTGAGAAAGAATTTGAGCTATCTCATCTGGAAACATGTGAAGCTTGTACTGGCACAGGAGCCAAAATAGGGTCCAAGATGAGGGTCTGCTCAACTTGTGGTGGAAGAGGTCAAGTTATGAAAACTGAACAAACCCCCTTTGGCATGTTCTCACAGGTAACGAGACACTTTCCCCTTTCTGTACTCTTTAAGTGCTGTTAGTGCCTACTAATTTCTTCGTTATTGATGAAACATTAGGTTTCTGTCTGTCCTAACTGTGGTGGGGAAGGTGAGGTCATCTCTGAATATTGTCGAAAATGCTCCGGAGAAGGGCGTATACGTACTAAGAAAGGTATCAAGGTTAAAGTACCTCCTGGAGTTGCCTCGGGTAGTATTCTCAGAGTTGTTGGAGAAGGAGATGCTGGACCTAGAGGGTATGTCTATACATCTTGAATATTGTAAGCGATTATCTTTTTCTTTTTGGTATTCAGTAAATATTGGCCTCTTGTTGACTTGGATGAAGATAATACGTCTTGATTTGTTATCTATATGTACTCTTCAGTTATTAAATGTCCACTTTGCACTTATAATGTCATAGTAGAGACACTGTAACGTTGATGATGTCTGCAGATTTACTTGAACTCTTAGATTCACAAAACGCATCAGCATAATGAAAACATGATTCATAAAAAGCCAAGGAAATAACCTAACTGACTGACCAAAGAATTGTACTTAATGCATAATTCAGATTGGAGTTAACTGGAATGCAAATTTGAGTTACGTCTCTCTGCCTACTTATTTCTATGTCTACTGTCATCAACATCTCATTGCCTGCTTATTCCTAGTCTATGTCTACCGTCCGCAACATCTCATTTAAGATATGGATAGTTTTCTGAGATACTATAAACTTCTGTAACTTGTTATTGCTAACGACTCATCCTGATGTGCCCTTTGGTTATGATAAATAGATGCCTCTTGCAAGGAGCAAATGATCTTAGTATCCATGCTTAAGCAATAACACTGGCCCTGAATTTAAGAAGCCAACATTATGGCAATCCCACATCAGAGAGTTCTATCACTCTCACAGAGTAAACATTTCTAATGCAGGCCTGAGTTATGAGTTTAGGTACACGGTAATGAGTTTCAATTGAAGTTAACCCTTGGGCTTATGTGATGGTTTAAAAGATATGTGCATGTGGTAAATTCTTAGAGGCAGCTACTTGAAATTTTGATGAGGTTCATCCTTTTCCTGAAGAACATGCAAAGCTGTTTACATATGATGTTTGATGATCAATGCCACTTCATTGAAGTTTTTGAAACATTGTACATAAGATGGTTATGAAAACATTGAATGTATTTTTTTCTGATCCGAAATGAAGAGACTAGTGTAGTCATTTGAGTGCACTACGTATTGCTGGAGTTTATATTTCTTACAATGATCCAAATTGATTATTAATTTGTCCTATGCAGTGGCCCCCCAGGAGATCTATATGTCTATCTCAATGTTGAAGAGATAACTGGAATTCAAAGAGATGGAATAACTCTGAGATCAACCATATCTATCAGCTATGTTGATGCGATTCTTGGAACTGTTGTCAAGGTCAGGCTCTTTCTTCAGCAGTTTTGCTGCTTCTTGGTTTCTTCTAAATTCTTGATTCTTCTTTTTGGGAAGTCATATTCATCCAATTTTTGGCAAAAAAAAAAAAAAAAAGTTGTGCAGGTTGGGTTTTCCATCATTTTCAGAAGTTCAGAGAAATTTTTTAATTGATAAAATATAACGGGAGGTTCAGACTTAGCGTGGATGCTGATGTTTTGCCTTATTTATTGTCATTAAAGTTGAAATATTTTCTAATGTTGTTTAGATTCATTTGTTTTTAGTGGAACCAAAGCTGTATCTTGCATAAGCTAGAACAATTGTATGGCAATGTGAACAGGTGAATACAGTGGATGGAGAAAGTGAATTGAAAATTCCTGCTGGTACTCAACCTGGGGATGTACTAGTCCTGTCCAAGAAAGGTGCACCAAAATTGAATAAACCATCTATACGTGGCGATCACTTGTTTACAGTTAAAGTCACCATACCAAAAAGAATAAGGTACGAATCCGTCTTCGACATTTTCTTTCGAACTATTTTTCCCATTATATATATTTTATTATGCTATCAGAAACTCGAAGTATTAATATATTGGCTGGCTTGCGTTTGTAGTGGGCAAGAGCGTGAATTACTTGAGGAACTAGCTTCTCTGAGCAATACTAGTGCAGCTAGATCATCAACCAGGCCCAAACCTCAGATTTCCAGTAAGCTGCTGTTACTCGGTGGATGATATGTTATCCTTTTTCCAGATAATACTGTTTCTCATGTTCAACCTATCCCGGTTCACTAGAAATCGAGTCAGTAGGCATACCCTCGTTTGATAAGAGGATGAAATTTTGGTTAAATCATGCTGCAATGACATTTGCATTCTTGTACCCAGCTCCAATCCCAGAGAATCATGCAATGTAATGGTAATTATGTTCTTGATGCAACAGAAAATGACGACGGAACAGTGGCAGGAACAACTGAGGAAGGAGGAGAGCAAAGTGACGTTTGGAAGCAGTTAAAAGATTTAGCAGGGTAAATGCCCATTTTTGTTTCCTTCCCCTTTTGTTCAGGACCTTTGATTGCTTGTGTTTTACTTTTACTGGCCATAGCAAAATTCTCGGAAAGACTGTCGGGCGACGTTATGGAATCTGCTATCGTTTTGCAGGGCTGCTGTCAATGGCGCTATGAAATGGCTGAAGGACAACCTGTAGGAACAACTTCTTCCATCACTTGGGGCATTCCGGCTATTTTTTCCCCATTTCTAGCTAGCAATACATTTTAGAATGTGCCCTTGGATGGAGTATTTGGTGGTTAACTTGGCAGCAATTGTGCTTAGAATTGAGATAGCAGAACTGAGAATCCAAATCCCTATATAAGAAAAAAAAAATTCTTTTGTCTGTTACTATTTTCTTTTCTTTCTGTGCTCTTGTAATTCGGTTTCTGCTCATTTCGTGGCATTATACTTTATACGATGTCAATACTGCTAAACATTACTGCTCATTGATGCGTTGCCATAGTGACGAGATTTACAATTTTTTGCCCTTTCTATTTGGTAATTGATGGCTCCCAAAAAAATTCTGCAAAACACGTTCGTTTGCTAATTAATGTATTTATAATTCGAGGATAATTAGGTTTATCTCCCTCCAATTCAATTCATGAGCTTGGTTCACACAAGTAACAGTGGTTGCTCGACCAAAATGCGGGTTTTGGATATTTTTTGGTAAAAATGAAAAATAAAATAAAAGGAGAAACAGAGCGGGGAAAATATCTGCGATAGTTATCGCTCGTGGAAGTTGGAATAGCAGACGGAGGCAGCTGCTGGTTAATTCCGAAAAATGACGACACTCGCAACTCCAGCTTGCCTTGCGTTATCCGAAGTAGTGGTGGGAGCGAGAACCAGCGGCCGCCGCTGCCAGGAAATCAAGGTTGGTTTTCCACTGCGGCGATCAGGGACGTCACCCCGTCGATTACGAATGCTCTGCCGCCGTGGTGGTGGTGAGCCTGAAGCCACCAACGATTCTGCTTCTGGTTCGTCGAAGGTCGGTTTAACTTTGCATTTGTGTTACAATTGAAGTCCGGAAGGGCATTGGTAGATGGTAATTGAAACATGGGGCGGTGGGTTGATGCATTTCAGATGGAAAGGAAGGAGGTGGACGGCGGCGATGATTTGGGGTATCTGTTCAAACTTGGAGTAGGTACTTTCGCCGGAGCTGCTGCAATCAAATACGGAAGCGTGGTGTTCCCGGAGATTACAAGGCCCAACCTCACTCAAGCTTTGCTTATGATCTCACTTCCAGTCGTCGTAGCCAGTCTCCTGCTTTTCATCAATCAAGACCCCTCCGACGACAACTGACTAATTCCGACGGAAGCAATGCTGCGGTGTAAACTTTGTAACTTCATGAGATAATAAATAAAATGTCGATTTTGAAATCCCCTTATTGATCTCCTCCTGTTCCTGTTGTGAATGAAGATTCAGACTTCTAACCATTTATAAGATCAGTTCAGTCGTAGAATTGTGCTAAGTTTGTACAACATGACAACCAACGTATCTAAGGCGCCCGCTTCGACGCTCCCTTGTTTGCTACGATGAGCATTTGTCATTCACTTATCCAGGATCTTGCTTAATGCGGTTCGTCCTTTGGGGGTTTCCTCCTCTGAAGCATCGAACTCACTGCTGTCCATACCAGCACTAGCATTTAGAGCACAGCGGATCACTGAATTCACCTCCATTTTCGATCTAGCATAGTTAATGAACGTTTCTGCAAGCATCTTCCTCAGTTTCTTGTCAGTTGCACTTGCATCTTCACCAACACCTCCATCCCCGTTTACGTTTAGCACCGGTGCTGATGTTCCTGCTTCATCTACCAGCAGCTGCGCCTGTTAAGAAAGAAGAATGCAGCAATGATGAAAAGTTAGCTCATCATACAGATAGAAGATGGTCTATTTCATAAGGTTAATAGGAAATGAGGTCATACACCCAATTGTTATGCTCTATGACCCAAGTATCACATTGATCACCGACTATCATATGAATGGGAATTATCAATGAACTTGAATTAGATTGGAAAATTATCAATGAGCTAATTACAACAGGAAATAGAAATCCTTCCTTTCTACGTTATAAATCAGACAATTCAAGTGTCACCTCTGCGAGAAGGAGGCCTATTCGACTGTCGGAGGTTTCCAGCAGATCAATGGCATCAGAGGGCGAGGAGGATGAGTCCACGATTATCTTGTTCTTCTCTCCAATGAGGAAGTTGACACTACATTGTTGAAGCCTGTCACAAAGGATTTCACATTCATGCAGCAACTTCACATTGGCAGTTGTCACCTTCGCCTTCTCTTCCCTTTCCTTAAGAAGAGCACTCTGCCAAGGAAAACCAAGAACGCCTCATTGGATACTGCAATATTGCAAATGATTACGCCCCATTACATCGAAGATCCATCCAACCAAGTGAATTCCATTTGTATATACACAAATTTAAAATTCAGAGAAGTGCCAAGACACCGAGTTTTTATTGGCAATCACCTAGATGTCGGTTAAAAATATGTGGCATTAACATTCTATTTTTAGTCATGGCTGCTGAATCTTTTGAAGGGTATGATTGGTTTCAGAACATTTGTCATGCCTAAAGTCTAGAACAGTATAAGTAGAGCTTCATAGCGAATGAACTAAACTAACAGGACGAGGTCAATGAGTGAAGTCCAAGTTAAACTTTTAGATCTTACACTGAATAGAGAAAAGCCGAAATGAGAAATTTACCTCTAGGTCCTCTTTTTCCTTCATCAAGCAGGTAAGCTCCTGTCTGAGTTCAGAATTAGAACCTCTAAGAGACTTTACTTCTTTTACAAGAAGCTTTACCTCTGATTTTGACTTCAGCTCTACCTCTTCTAGTTGTTTACACATATTTTCAAGCTCTTCTTTTGCAGTACCAAACTGTTTCAGCAACGTTTCGTTCTCCTTAATTAGTGAATTTTTCAGAGACTCCTCATGTTCCCTCTGAGCCTGTAAAATATGTGCATACCCATCAGAATTTCAAAATAATGTCTAAATTTCATAGCATGGATCATAAGAAACTTCCCGGAAATATGAACCTGTTCAAACTCCAAGTTCATTTCCTTCTCAAAATATCTGTTCTGTAGTTCTTCAATATCCCACTGCATTTGAGTGAATCTTTCTCTTTCCTTCAAAGCAGCTTGCTGCATGTTCTCTTTGCAGCTATCTTTAGTGGTCTCAAGATCTGCTTCCAAATCCTTCACCTACTGGAGAAAATAACTAAGTTAGTGCTCTGATGATTGCCCCCATTTCATGTGTTAGTCTTCTTGGAAAATAAGCACAGGGCAAAGCTAGCTTATGGTTAGCATGTTTAACAAAATAACATGACAACATTTTAGTTGTTTCAGTGGATCATTTTCCCAATTTTACTAATAATATGAATGTGCTAGCCCTAGCAAACTAATATATAATCTCAGTCAGTCGAAACTGAGGCTTGTAATGTAAGATGAAGAATGAACAAGCCGATTATAAAGCATTATAGTTAGATGACTCTTACGACAAAGTACTGTTTTCATAAGACAAGCAAAGTGGCTTAAGCTGGGAAGAGTGAGTGTCAACACGAGGCTTACTCTCATCATTAAAAATTGCTTCACAGCAACTTCCTTGTTGAACCTTCCCATAAGATCTTCAATGTCGGTTTTCGCTATAGCTACTCTCTGCACCACCTTATCAAGAACCCTCTTCAAATTTTGACGCTCATAGGAGGGAAGAGCAACTAGCAAGGCATCTTGGAGCCTCACATTTGAGCTGTCAGTAACATCAGTGATTTCAGCTCCTTCGAGGAAATCATCTTCACCATTATCCACAACCAAATTTGATATTTCACTTGCATCGACAGAAGTTGACTCTCTCAATGATCTTTCAACGAAATGCCTATACACATTAAAATCAGGCTTATGATTCTCAAATTGAACCAAAGATGTTATTCCACTGCCAAGGACAGCTTTATCTTCAGATGTCCTGTTGCCATTGTTATCACTTCCCTCTCTTGTTGCTTCACCACCGGATATTTCCTCCGTTAAATCATTGCAATAATCTGATGCAATGAATGAACTGTTGGAAGGTACATAAAGATCTTCGCCGATTTGGGACAAAATTGGAGGAGCCACATCACTTACAGAAGAATTTGAATCTTCATGCACTCCATCAAAAACTGGAAAGTTAAAAAATATAGTTTTGAAAACCTTGTCTTCATTAACACAGAGCAACTGTCTCGATTTGATGTCCACCAAATGCAATCCCAAGTTCAGAAGTACTTACATGACCTTACACTTGCTTCGAGCTCAAGAAAGATCCCCACAGCAGCGCTTCTAGAGACATATATGTCCGACAATAGTTGCTCAATCCAATTCTCAAGAGAGCACCTTCGCTGAAAAAAATTGAATGTTTCGAGAGAAGAATATCAGAATTATGGCACATTTGACAAGCAAGATGGTAAAACTCTAGTCCTATCCCTTCGTTGGCTTGCTTTATACTAATCCCAAGGAACCATCCAATTTTCCGAGTAGTGAAATAATAGCAACTAAACAGGGCACTGATATGAGAATTTTCAGAACATCAAGTATATAGAAAAATAAGATGGCATCTACCTCTTCTAGCAATGTCTTGCTTTGAACTTTCAAAATCCTCTTAGGTGGAGCTGGAGGCATCTTCCTCAAGGGAAATTCTTTTTGCAGCTTCAATAGACAGTGGAAAGAGTGAGCTTATCTTACACAGATTAAAAATATAAGAAGGCAAGCTGGCCCGTGATAGCAATTTCGAATCAAAAGATATCCGAACTTTGAAAAGGGAATTGATGCCTCACATCAGATTGCAGTTTCAAGAAATCGCTAAATCTTCGCAATATCTCTCTAGTGGTGGCACTGGCAGCCACATTAGGTGATTGCAGACCAACTTGAACCCTATAGAACTGTCCATGATTAAAGGCAAAAGATCTAGTCACTAAATGAGGAGAAATCACTAAAAAAACTCACAAGAAAATTCAGTAGATACAAGATCAAGAGAATGGCAGCAGAAGGATTCACCAAGACTCAAGTCTATCCCAAGTTTTTACTATTCTTCTCTACAACAAATTCATCCTCTTAGAACGAATACTCCTGTACTTACACAAACCTGGGAAAGAGAAGATCATACAATAAGTTAAAGGCAGAGGAAAACACATACCGTCGTGGGATTTGAACCTGATGAATTTGTCATTAGAGTCCAAGAAGGGATTGTAACCCAGTAACTCCATCCTTTTCGGGTATCCTCTGGCCAAACTGTACTCTGTCCATCCAACATCGAAAGGCTATGAACATTTCAGAACAAGTTAATCAAGTCGAAGTTCTGAGAAATAAACTGATACGCCATAGTAAACAGAAGGTCAAAATTCTGTAGCAAAAGGCAAACAACAGCTGGTAATAACTTCCCCAAAAGCAAGTGTAACAAAGACGAAACAATTAAAAGCTCTATTCGGCAAGAACTCGGTCAATTAATTGAACTTCGCTGATTCAGGGTACCTCCCAATTTCAATCAAGTCATTCCAGAATCTAGTTCAGTTCCGTGCCCGTCAATTTAAACGGAACCGCAGCCGGCGTACCTGTACAGGATGCTGAGGATGTGGGGTCCAGTCCATCCCCAGCGGCAGCGGTGAAGTCCCGTCGTAACGATGCGGCGGAGGGGTTTGATGGGCGTCAGTGGCAGTGGTGTCATGGCGCGGCGATGGAGCTGAAGAGGCTGATGATGACCAAGAGGAAGGAGAAGGGTTGAGATGGGAAAGGGAGAAGCGATCGAGGAATGGATCGGAAAAGTCGCCGGAGTCGAGTAGAGAGAGGTCGTGAATGTAAAGATTCATTTCTCCGGACCTAGGCTGCTGGAGAATTGTGCCGGCAGTCTCGACAAATTATTATTCTTCGGTTCACTTCGGCAACGGCAGTTAGTGCGGGGAAGAAGGACACATAGGCGAACTATAAAAGCTGCTACCGCCTACCGGTCTCCTCGTCCCGCTGCTCCGCAATTTCTTTCCTTTACGGCTTTTACCCCTGAAGTTATATAACCTTACTATTCGAACCCTCAAACTCTAAAACGTTTTCCATGCGAATCTCAAGCACTCAAATTTTTTATAGGCAAAATACACTTGTGTAGCCAAAACTTTCACGTTTGTGCCACTTATAGTCACTTTTGGCGAAATACCACTTATAGTTACTTCCGTCCAATTCTTTAACGCTGTCAACTAAGGGCCCGTTTAGTATCATTTTGTTGCTGTTGTGGTTGCAGTGGTGTTGTGTAAACAGATGTACAACCACAACAGGAAAAAAACAGAAAACACAAACCTGTTTAGTTGATAAATCTAAAAAATCATGAAAGCTGACAACAAGAAACAAAAACGCGTTTAGTTACTACTATAAGAACTAAAAACCAGAAAAAGAGATATGTCCGCAATATTAAGCAAAGTCCAACCGAAATTCACTGACCATCTACAATTTGTCCAACCGAAATTCATAGAACATTCAATACAAGAGCAAGTAAAATTAGAGCACACTTCTTAATGACAGGGAACCCAATACACCGGAAGACTAAACCTGAGCTGCAACTGTGTGTGCTGGGAGGACGTCGGCGGGCTGGGCGGCGGCGGCGCTTTGCGGAGGCGAGGCGGCGTGGGCTGCGGCGGCCGTAGGCGGAGCGGCGTTGGGCGGAGGCAGAGGGGTCGCGCCGCGCGGAGGCTGGGAGAAGAAGATGGGTGTCGGCTCTGTTTTGTCGAGAAGAAGAAGATGGAAAAGGGGCGGTTGTGTTATGTCGAGAAGAAGAAGAAGATGAAAAAGGGGAAGTAGGGTTTTTTTGGGGTGCGGCTGTGTTAAAAAAAAAAGAAATTTTTTTGCTTCTGTGGGGATTCGAAAACTGGTCTGTTTTAATGAAATCAAGACCCCAACCAGTAGGAATCCCTTGTGCTATAAATTGTTGTTTCTCATATTTGGACCTTGTTGTGCAACTCTGATTCACAACAAAAAATAAAAACCCAACTAAACACGTTTTTTTTTCTTGGTTTGCCAAATTTCTTAAAACACAACAGGAAACAAAAACAAGCAACAATACTAAACGGGCCCTAACATGTTGATTGGACTAACGGAAAGGCTGATGTGGCGACACATGTGGAATTAACCAAAAAAGAAAAAATAAAATAAAATTGTAATTTCTTTAAACAAAAATAGTCAAAACAAATTCTCTCCTTCCATCACAAACTCTCCCTTGCGTAAAACAAAAGAACATTCCCAATTCCATTGGCAACCTCCTCCATCCCCAATTCAATCCCAAACCAATTGGTAACCTCCGCGCAATGCGCATTGGCCGACTTCTACTGCTGGTGGTGGAGATTCAACGGAGATTTAGAGGCTGGTGGAGTTTCTCCCCTTTTCCATCTCATATTCATTGAGTTGCAAAGACAGATCTGGCTGAAAGCTGCGAAGAATGCTACGATGAAGTGCTGAGCTCGGGGCTCGCTCAGGCGAAGAAGGAGTGCAACGAGCTTATTGCCTTGGACGGATTACATCAAGGTCGGGTAGGAGCATAAGCCCAGATCGGATTTGAAAAACCCCCAAATTCAAGAACCCTAGTTCTTCGAGTTCGCTTCCAGTTTCACTAGATTCTCGAACTCAGGCCTGGGAAAGGAAGATGCTGATCATTGACGACAATAGGAGGGAGTTGGTAACGGTGGTACCCGACTCTAACCACTGAAAACGACCGGCATGAGCTTGTCGGCGGGAGCTGATGTAGGCGCGACCCGCCGCTGCCGTCGAAGCATCTCCGTCTTGAGGAGGCAGATCCAGAACGCCCCTCACCAGAGCCTCTAACCCCGAATTGTACATCCAAACCATGGATTCATATCCTCATAGCACCTGTCCACGAGAGCGCCGGGAAGCAGGACCTTGGCCGGGACTCAACCGACGAGGCCGAGGGAGAGGATGACGATTTGGCGGGTGCCCAGCCTGTATATTCAGGAGACTTGTTTGTGGGTTGTCTTCGGAGAGAAGAAAATTAGTCTTTTTGATTTTGTTCGTTGATGAAGAAGAGAAAATCAAAGAGAATGAGAGAAAATGATGCATGTGCCGGCGGTTTCGAAGATGGGAAAGTGAAGAGGCGGTGGTGAGGCATAAGATTATTGTATTTATTTTTTATAATTATTTATTTATTAATTTATGATGTGTAAATATTAAATAATAGAAATATCTGACGTGTCAATATTTAATTATTTAGCGCTGATGTGTCCGCAGAGTTGGCGTCTAGTCAGCAAACCGTCAAATAAGTTAACAGTTTTATCAACACCGTTAAAGTTTGTAAGAGCATCTCCATCAACGCAATTGCAAAAGAAATTGTAATTTTTATTTTTTTTGCCAACTCAAGAATTACATAATCCAACTCATTTCAATTTAATTGTACCTACATCAATGCAATTCATTTGCAATTGCAATAAAAAAAATAACACACCTAAAATATATTTTATGCTATTTAAAAACATTAAAAAAAAAAGAAAAAAAAGTAGCAAAACTCCACTAACCAGCCACGTTGAATTGCATATGGGCTTTCACTATATGAAAGCTTGCAACTATGCAAGCACTTCACACATCAGTAAAATTCATTTTGCAATTGCAAGAGGACATCCACGTCATGATGAAAGTAAAAAATGGTAGCCGATGGAGATGCTCTAAGGGAAATGGCTATATTTGGCACGAAAGTTTCAAAATTTTGGCTATAAGTGGTATTTCGCCAAAAGTGGCTATAAGTGGCACAAGTGTGAAAGTTTTGGCTACACAAGTGTATTTTGCCTTTTTTTTTTATTATCAGGAACCTCGGCCCCACGTGACACTTTGTGACAGTGGGGCCTACTAAAACTTGGGGCCACCTACAATCAACTCGACACCAACGGGGCTTCGCCCCCAGCAGCCTTGTACCTCCGGTAACACCAACGGGCCTCGCTTGGATTTGAACCTGGGATCTGCAACTCACAAACCTTCACTGTCACGACAACTTTACCATTAGGCTATCTTACCTTTGGTCAAGCCCTCAATTTTATTTCTTGGGAAAATGAGTACAAGTTTTTTTTTACAAAATATAATCATATATTGATTGAAAAAAATAGGTAGTTACTTTCTGGAATTCAGTATGGTCTGGAAATCAAAGAAACAACTCGCAATCGGGTACAATGCAAGGGCCTTTCTAGCCACCGAATGGGCTACCCTATTGCCACTCTGTTTTGCAAATCGAACACTAAAACAGATATGAAGTGCAAAAAATTGCACAATTCTCTCCAGAATCGCCCCTATCCGCGAATCTCTGGTATCAGCCTGAATAACCTTCTCGATGACCATTTTGGCATCCCCTCCAAACCTCACCTCTGTAAAGCCATGGCCTAGATACCATAAAATTGCCTCACGGAGCACCAACAATTCGACATCCATAGGATCATTAATCAGCGAGAATTGCACCACCATTAGCACAGAGGATGTCCCTAGCCTAGGTCATAATCACCATTCCGCCTGCCGAATGGGACCCACTCCTTGTAGCCCCATCCCAAATACAAACAACAAAGGGAGTCCCACTAGGGCTCAAATGATGTTGCGGGGGAAGGGTTGGTTGGAGCACACGGTTTATAGGCAGACTAACCCATTCCTCATATTGCTGGTTAAATTGTTGCATCAAAACTAGGATCCCAAACTGTTTACCCTCAAAGACCACCCAGTTACGAGACCGCCAGTTTCTCCAAAGGAGAGCGACAATTGCTAGGAAGACCGGGGGTTGGTGAACAAGAGCCATTAATTTTTTTAAAAAAAGCGAGAATGTGTGATGCGGCAATCCTTCCCCAAGATGCTCCATCTCAGAATGGCCCCAAAGAGCACGAGCTACAAGGCAATCAAGTAACAAATGCTCCATGGTTTCATAGTCAGCCTAGCAGACCGGACACCTGGGAAAAACGAGGACATGCTTTTCAATTAGGGCTTCTGTTGTTGGCAGGATTCTATTGAATATTTTCCAGACAAACACAGTAATTTTGGGTTGGATATCAGCCTCCCAAAAACGAATCCAGCTAGCCCTATCCATCTAACTAGCCATGGATTTCCAACGACCCTTCCGTTTATCCAACATGACAGCAAAGTGATAGGTCGATTTAACAGTTAGAACCCCATCATTCGTAGCGGTCAGATCAGTCCATCTTCAATATTCTGGCGAGGAAGAGGGATAGCTTTAATGGCCCGACAGGTTGGAGGGTCAAACCATTAGGCAAGCTTAAGGTCGCACCAACGCCCTTCCCTTTGGCATATAACCTCAGGTCGCCCCCAGGAGGCAACACTTGAGGGTTAAGTACCGGAGGATCGGGATGCAATAAGGGGATCCAGTTGGAATGCAACAGCGAGGCCTTCTAACCATTACCAATCTGCTAGCGGAGTCGCAATTCTAACAAGTGACGACCATAGGGGATGCTCTGCCAACCCCGTGAAGGGCGAGAGTGAGCCGTAGCAGAGTGGAAGGTCCCATTGGGAAGATATTTCCCTTTGTAAACCTGGGCCAAGAGTGACTGGGGTTCATTGAGGATTCTCCATCCAATTTTTTCTAGGAGAACCTGATTAAAATGCTCGAATCTATGAAACCTCATACCCCCATCGTGCTTACATCGACACATATTTTGCCAGGACATCCAGCAGATCCTAGAATGACCATCCTCCATCCCCCACTAGAATCTAGCCACATGTTTGTCCAGGAGACGACAAAGATAAAGAGGTAGCTTGAAACAGGACATAATATGAAAAGGCAGAGCGCAACCGATTTAATCAGAGTCTTCTAGCTGCCCATGATAACGTTCTCTGTTTCCATCCCTAGAGACGCTCCAGCAATTTCTCCTCCAAATAGCGGAATGTAGCCGTTTTTTATCTAGATATCAACATTGGTATGCCCAAATATTTATCGTGGACCCCTACCGCCCCAACACCCAGAATCTGAGTGAGGAATTCTTGGTCCGGCGTAACAATGTTCTTACTAATCATTCAGGATCTCGATTAAATTCTCACATTCCTATAGAGAGCCTCTAATGAATAAATAAGAATCATCTACAAAAAACAGATTCGAGATCTTGGGAGCGTACGAGGCCACTTTTACAACTTCCAACTTTCCTTCAGAGATGGCTTTACGAAGGAGAGTTGCAAACCCCTCTGTGCAGATCACAAACAAGAGAGGAGAAAGAGGATCTCCCTAGCACCCCTGGAAGGCGGAAAAAACCCCACCGGGGTACCATTCATGAAGACTGAAAATGACGTTGATCTGAGACATTTATGTATACATCCTCTCCACAGGGAGTTAAAGCCCACTTGTCCAAAACCGCTTGCAGAAATGGCCATTCGACTCTATCATAAGCCTTTTCCAAGTCAACCTTTAAAGCCATGTACCCTTTCTTGCCGCACGTTTTAATTTTCAAGTAGTGCATTGAATCATGTCCCAGGAGAATATTATCGATTATTTGCGTATTCCGGATAAACGCGTTTTGACCTTTCGAGATGATTTGGGGTAACGGACCAGCTAGCCTCTCAGCCATGATCTTGGAAATAATTTTATACACAAATTGGCATAGGCTTATTGGTCGAAGTTGTTTCATGTTCTCCACACTATCTACTTTGGGGATTATGGTTAACCAAGTATGATTAAAGCTCCTGAGCATCTTACTCGTAGAAAAGAAAGAGCAAACAACATCAATCACCAAGTTACCAACAATATCCAAAAGGACTTAAAAAATTAGAATTCAAAAATTGGAATGAGAAATGAATCCGGTTAAATTCCAAATAGATAAATTTTACATTTCAAAATAATTTTTTTTAAGAAATTATGATTATTCCAATTGGTAGGTTAATAACTTAGGAACAAATTGTATCCCTACAAATGATATTGTTGAAGAGAGGAAAAACCTTTTAGTAAGATATTGAAAATCAATTTTGAAGATAAAATTGATAAAATCATACATGGCGTCAAATTGGTTGGAAAAATGAGAATTTTGACAAGATGTTCTCTAGTGGGACCAAGCATAGGTTCAAATCGTTAAACTTCTAGACTTAAGAGGTTCGTTGAGTTAATACGAGCCATTAGATTAATCTTAGGTAGTTAGTGGGTATTTAGCTTTTTTTTGTAAGATCAACTAATTTTTTTCTCTCATTTAGCGAGAACTGCCGACTTTGAAACCTAGTAGGGGTTTTCTCAAGCCTGTGGGTTTGCTTCTTCTTTACACAGACGTCTTCCGTTTCCTCAATGGATTTGGCTCTGTGAATCCTAGCTTTTTTAACTGCGCGCAGGATTCTCTTCGTCCTTTCAGAGAATCCTACTGAGTGGTTTAAGAGCTTTTTTTAACTGAGAGTGTTAACCTAAAACAACCATCTGCGTTCTAGGGTTTGAGAGAGAATTTCTCGAGATCAGATTTTCCTTATTAAGAGGTCTCGTCTTTGAAATACCTAGGCCTCCTCCTGCACTCAGGTGTTAGTGAGTGATCCTGTTTCTACATATAGCTTTTTCTTGGTTTTAGAGACTACTATTACAAAGGTTTGACGTTTCTTTCATCGTCAAGCAATGACGTCGATCAACTAGGAAAAGACAATCATAGTGATATTCTCAAACCTACAGGAGACACAAGGACTCGTCCTATGAAGATTTCAGAAGAAGACAGTAACAAAGAAGAGGATCCAAAAGAACCATCTCCCGAAGGTCTCGCCCCTCAAATCCAGAAAGTCTCAATTTCTATAGAGGAGCCGCTAGTGATTGAGAACAAGGACTATGACTCAACCCTAGTCAGGGCAGTGAGCTTGCTTGGGCTCATTGGTCGCCTGGTAGCTAAGAAAAAGCCAAATATTAAATCATTGAAGATTACGCTGAGTAAAGCTTGGAATCTCAAACATAATTTCCAAATTGTAGATATGGAAAATCAGCTCTTTGCTTTTCAGTTCCTAGAAAGAGGTGATAGGGACAAGGTTCTATATGGCGGACTATGGCATTTCGACAACTGTATGTTAATTTTCAAGTCTGTTGATCCTTTTCGCAAGCCAAATAAAGGTGAGTTCAATATGATGGACATCTGGATTCGCATTTATGGGCTGCCAGCAGCACTAAGGACTCAAGAGATGGCACACAAGATTGGAAAACGATTTGGAAAATGATTCTGGGTGGATAGATGAGTGACTGTATATGGGATGATTACCTAATACTCAAATCGAGAAAGACATCAGAACTCCTATCAAGCCAGAGCTTAAAATCAAAGTTTAGGAGGACATATCATTCTTTGAAGTCAAGTATGAGAAGGTACCTCTTTTTTGTTTCAACTGCGAACTTGTGGGGTATCCAAAAGTTGGTTGCACAAACCCTACTATTCCAGAAAGTAGTAAATATACCCCTGAAACTTGAGTGGGACCCCTGCACAACAATCAATGGAGAACAAAGTTAGAGAAGCAAGAACAAGGTGAGATCTGGACTGCACTGAGGGTAAAGTTTGATCGATAGTATCTCATTGAGGAGCAGAGACAAGCTAAAAAAAGAGCTATGGTTGACCCCTTGAACCTCTAATAGTTAGAAAGTTTGCAGAATAGAGAGGGGTACAAATCTTTCAACGAGATGGAAAAGGATGGTCAGCAAAGCAAATTTCCGTCTGTCAAATACTCGAAGGAACCATGGAAGAACTCAGTTGAACAAATTTGAAACCATATACAACATGTTGAGAAGGGAGAACTCACCCTTGAGAAGATTCAAGAAAGAGTCGAAAAGGAAAAGGCATAGACCATTATAAAGGATTATATGGAGAATTTGAAGAATTGGGAAACTTATGGCGCGAGTACCGAGTTCTGCTATGAGAACACAACTTTTGCAATGGGAAGTACAAGTCAACAAAGTGTACCTCACGCCAAAGACAGAACCTAGAAGCGAAGTGAGACAGCTAGGAGAACTTTATCCATAGTAATTACCGAGAACAACTCACTCTACAGAAAAGAGGTATGACAGAGGATGATAATAAAGCAAATAACACAGTGGAGGACCATGATTTGATTCCCCATGGCAACAAAGAGTCCTGAAAAAATTCTAAGATTACAAACTTTTCCATCATATAGGACTCTCCGAATCATGAGGGGGCGAAGATGATGACTGTATCTCCCCCCTCCCTGCAAACTCTAATCAACACTCAGACCTTGTTAATCAATCTTCTACGGATGGAGGAGAGGCGGACCATGCTAACCAAGGCTGCCCAGATTAATGAGTATCATCAACTACAACTGTCGTGGTTTGCGAAATACCATGACAGTTAAGAAGTAGTAGAGCTGCTTAAAGAACAAGAACCCAACATTGTCTTCTTAGTGGAGACAAAGAAACAGGAACATGAATGGGAGGAAAAAATGAAGAAGTTAGGATGGACAAATGGACGAGGCGTGGGCTTGACTAACAGGGCAGTAGGACTCATTCTTCTTTGGAAAGATGGCATCCAAGTTACGTTAAAGTCACTTGATCAAAACTACATTGATGCCTAGATCACAGAGGGTTCAAAAGAAAACAAGTGGCGCCTCACAGGAATCTATGGTTGGCAAGAAAGAGAAAACAAAAACCAAACCTGGGATCTACTCAGAAGACTTCATGTTCAATTCACCATGCCTTGGATGATTTGTGGAGACTTTAATCAGGTGCTTGGGTATGAAGATAATAATGGAAATAACCCACCAGATTTAATACATGTGGAGGAATTCCAAGTTACTTTGGCGAATGTCACCTAGAAGACATGGGATATCGGAGAACATCTATGGGGTTACATTTTTTCTTGTTTAAACACAAAAATCATGACCCATAAGCCTAATGTTCCTCCAACACCATATCCCAAATCCATGAATAAAAAATAACCATACTACTAAAAAAAACTTGGACAATTCAAACCCACATGTAATGGTATTAATATCTGTGAGAACTATATATGAAGAGTTAACAACACAAGTTTCCCTAACTTCATCATACAAACCAAGACTGCTTGACTCCATATTATAAACATACACGAGAGTTGGAAAGTATGACTATCTCCACCCATGAAATCATGAATGAACTAGTTGGTTTTGTGAAAAACCCTAAGCTTAACATTATACTTCCAAATTAACCAATCTTTCCCAAGACAATCTCCATTTTTGCTAACCATGAAGCCAATAAAGAATCTCTTCTTAAACATATTTTCCCGCTCTCCAGCTCTAATTCTAGGCTCTAATATAGATACTATATATAATATATGCATATTTATTTCTCATAGTAAAGCTATATACTTGCTATCGGTATGTAAAGCTTCTAATGTCCCATGCCAATAACTTCATTTCTTACCACACCCTAAACTACAACCTCTCATTCCCTTCTTATTCATTTTCCTTGGGCAACAAGAGTACCAATAGAGAAACAAGCTTCAACTTTATTAGAAGAAAGAGGTGAACATGGCCTTGATCCTTCTAATTATAATGCTGTAAGACTAGATGAGGTTGATCTAGTTGAGTTTTTTAACCGATCAAGCTCCCTGTCTCAGAAACTGACGACTTACCACTAGCACACGATCTGGAGGCATTCCAGAGATCCCATCCAAAATAGGTGACGACCCAACAATCTTCATAAAGCTCAAAGTAGTTCCCCCATTGGTGTAAGGTTGACTTATCAATAGGAGACACCATCTCACTTCCGAATTCCCCAAGAGTTCCTTATCAATAGGTGACACAGACTGAACCAATGGTTGCTCACTTTGAATAACAACTTTCATTCTCTCAACTTGCCGAACTCTAACTGTTGTGACTGCTCACATTGAGCAACAATTCTAGTGCCTCCTACCTACTCACCTTGGACAACTGTCTTAAGCAAATCAAAATCCACATCCTCATCCTTTCGAATTTTAGGAACCCATATCTTGCCATCCTTTCTCTGTGATGTCTCATATTGATGCTAAAAAACAAAGCACCAGCCCAAACACAAGGAATATGGTTATACTCGATCTCGTTCTCAAACCCAGGCTCTTCATCTGGGTATAAACCCAAGCTGAGTATTGACCTAGTGGACTGGTCAATATGCAATGTTACTTTTTCAATCGTTCTACCGAATTAGGGATGGGCATCCGGTTTGGTAAGCCCAAACAAATCAAACCAAATTTTAGTTTTTGAAATGAACAAACAAATTCAGCGATTCAGAATTCGGTCGACTTGAGGCCACTATTTGATATTTGGTTTCAGATGTTCTAACCCAATATATTGAATGGTCAAACCAAATCAAGAGGCTTGGATCAACGATGTGTGGTGATGAAGAGTGGCACTTGTAGTCGAGCTGAAGTGTCATGTCGCTTAGATCAACGATAAGATAGCTGGGTTAAATTAAGTAATAGCTATGAAATAAATGAGAGTTAAATTTGAGGAATGATCAAAGGATATATAAAGAGGAGAGATGGATAAAGAAGTAAAAAAGAAGAGGGATCCTAGAAGAGAAGCCATGATCGTAGGATTGATATGATTGAAAGGAGGGGAAGACTGTTTGTGATTCAAAGGTAGGGTAAAGTAATTCAAAGTAGGGTAAAGTAGGGTGAAGTAATTCCAATTTTTTTTGTTAAACACGAACCACGTCATAATCCAATTAGGAAAGGTCTGAACCAAATTATATTTTAGTTTGAATTAGGTTGGTGGTTTAGGTGTTCCTCGGTTCGCCTTCCATCCAATTCTTTTATCAAGCCACTGTCCACCCCCTTATCATTCACTTCCTTAAGTTTTTTTTTTTTTTTACAATAGGACACTGAATTTCCATTGAAAAGCTGGCAAAAGCCACAAACGTTACAAAAGAGGGGCAACAACATCAAGGATCTGTATCCATTGCGAAGGGAGTTGACTTTTTGCACAAGCTCTAGCAACCCAATCCGCTTTGGAATTGTTCTTTCGCTTGATGTGTTTGATCCGGATCAGGGGGTTACTTTCCAGCGTTTGTTTGACGATACCCAGCCAAACTGCTGCTCTCCATGGCCATGTAATCGGACTATTCCTAACCGCTCTCACCAGGGCCAAGCAGTCGGACTGTAGCAGGCAGGGAGAGTTGAGGGAGGCGGCCACACGAGAGCCTTCTAACAGAGCCTTCGCTTCAGCTTCAATGGGGGAAAAACAGTGCAGAGTACCAGCTCTTCCATCACACACTTGACCTGGCGGTGGTGAAGAATGCTCTTGGGGTGGGGTGAGCTGGGAAGTGAGGGAAGCAATTTGAGTCTTCCTTGGGCAGGTGCTCCATTGAAGGTGTGCCATTGCTGCCTTGGAAACAGTGATTGGGGGCCAAATGGTCAAATTCCTGAAGATCTTCTCATTTCTCGTTTTCCAATTCTGCCAAACGAGAAAGATGATTTTCTGGATCGAGCCAATCGAGAAGCTGTGTCGAAGGCATCCAACCATTCCAAGAAAGGGGTGAGGGGGGCAGGCAGGGGCAGTGAGGGCCACTCCTGTTTCCAACCTTCAGCAGCATGGGTGCAAGAGAAGAGGCAGTGATGAATAGATTCAGTGTGGACCTCACAGAGAGGGCAAGCTTGCGAGGTAGAACATCTTCTCGCATATAAATTTTCTTTAGTTGCGATCGCTCCTCTAGTCACCCTCCACACAAAAAACTACAGCTTCGGAGGGAAGGACAGGCTCCAGAGCAATTTCCACCTTTGCTTAGTGGACTCGGACACTTCCTCAACCTGTGGAAGAGACCTTCTGACGTGGTTATGGCAGTGAATGAAGGCAGATTTGACTGTAAAATTCCCCTGTTCGGTGAATCTCCATGCCCAGAAGTCTTCCAAATCCGCCGGTCCAATGGGTATGGCAGCCACCTGTTTCAGATCATTGTGGCCAAGAAAATCGGCCAGTAGGTCGAACTTCCATTCCCTCGAAACCTCATCGATCCATTTATCTGCAGTTGTCAGGTCCTGCCAGTCAAAATGAAGAAGGGGCCCTGCCCTGTCGAATCTCCACGGATCGTGGAAGACCTTCGTTGTTCTCCCATTGCCAATGACTCTGATCAATCCTTGTCTCATCCATGATTTTGCTTCGCACAAGCTAGCCCAGATCCATGAGGCCTTTCCTCCCTTTTTTGCATTAAGGAAGTCCGAGTTGGGGAAGTAGATGCTCTTCAGAACTTTGACCCAAAGGGAATCCTAATTGGTGAGGATCCTCCATGCCTGCTTAGCCAGAAGCGCTATGTTGAAAGTATGGAAGGGGCGAAAGCCAAGACCCCCTTCCTTCTTCGGAGCATACAGTACATGTCCAGCTCTCTAGTGAACAGTCCTCCTCGTCATTGATCCTCCCCAGAAGAAGTTTTTGAGCATGGAATCCATCTTCTTCTTTGTACCCTTTGGTAAAAGGAATAAGCACATAATATAGGAAGGGATGGCCTGGAAGACTGCTTTCAGTAAAACTTTTTTCCCTCCTGGTGAAAGGAGGAGGCTTTTCCATGATTCTCCTCTACTCTCCATCCGTTGGAGGAGAAAGTTTAAAGTTTCTTTCTTGGACCTTCCCCACTCGGTAGGTACTCCAAGATAGTTGGAATGGCAGTTTGATGGTGCAAACCCAGCTTCCTGAATGATCCTTTCTTGCTCCACGCTAGGGACATTGAAGCTAAAGAACATAGATGATTTCTCCCTGTTGACTTCTTGCCCTGTGATAGCCCCATATTTGTTGAGAATATCAAGGATTTTCCCTGCTTCTTCAGTCGTGGCTTCTCCAAAAATGACGGTATCATAAGCAAAGAGGCAGTGTGAGAGGGTGGGGCAAGACCGATTGAGTTTGATTCCTTTGATCCCGTTTCCTTGTACTGCTTTCTCGATCAAGAAAGAGAGAGCATTTGACATTAGAAAAATAGCGGGGGCGAGAGGGGATCCCCTGTCGAATGCCCCGAGATGGTGCAAAGCTGGTTGAGGGCTCGCCATTGAATAAAAGAGTGAAGTTGACAGTAGAGATGCATGACTGGACCCAGTTACACCAGACATCACTAAAGCCATAAGCCCTGAGGAGGTTAAGTAGAAGGTCCCATTCCACTAGATCATAGGCCTTTCTCATATCTAATTTCATCATCATCTCCTTTCTGTTCCCTGTTTTGTGCTTTTTGAAATGATTGAGCACCTCATGAACAATGATTATGTTGTCTTGGATCTGTCTCCCCCCTGTAAAAGCAGCCTGTAGCTCATTGACCAAATCAGGAAGCCACGGTTGCAGTCTGTTTGTCATTATCTTGGTGATAACCTTATACCAGAAGTTGCAGCAGCTAATCGGTCGAAATTGGCTAATCAACTCAGGAGCTTCAATCTTTGGAATGAGAGTGATAAACGTGTTATTCCAATTCTCGGGCATAATACCTGTTTGAAAAAAACCAGAAACCTCTTGACAGAAGATGTCACCGATGGTAGTCCAGTATTTCCTGAAAAAGAGGCATGGGAAACCATCAGGTCCTGGCGCTTTATTTGCTCCCAACTGGAACACCGCTCTGCGAATCTCATCCTTCCCCACTGGCGCATTTAGGCCAAAGTTCACCTCATCCGTAACCAGTTTGGGGAAGCCTTCAAGGATACTAGGGTCCCAAGCCCTGCCATTGCTGGTGAAAAGATTAAGGTAAAAATCCTTTGCATGAGAATTTAGGGTCTGAGGGTTATCGATCCATAAACCATCTCCATCCTTAAGTTTGGTAATTCTGTTCCTATTCTTCCTTCTGATTGTGCTTGCATGAAAGAACCCTGAGTTCTGATCCCCCTCTTGTAGCCATGAAATTCTAGACCTTTGGGCCCAGAAGCTCTCCTCTGCTAGCCATATGGATTCCAGCTCGCATTGTAGGTTTTTTTCCTCAGCAACCCTGTCTGGGGACCCTCTCATTCCTTGTAGGATTTGTAATTGTCTTAGTATCTCTGTTTCCCTCTTCATTCTGTCCCGCCTGTCATTCTTAGCCCAGCTTTGCAATTCTGTTCTGCACTCTTCCAGCATAGATGTCACATTCCCCCTCCCCCTATTCCATCGTTCTGTAATGATTCGGCTGCATTCTTCGCTTTCCCTCCATCTTTTGTCAAAGTTGAAGCGGGTGTTGAAACAATTCCTTGCTGGGTGGAGATCAATCCGAATCGGGCAGTGGTCCGATCCACAAAATCTTCGTGAAAGACCGTGGCATTCTCAAAGATTGTTCTCAATGATGTCGAACACAAGGCTCGATCTAGCCTTTCTCTGATCAGATCATCCCCAAGCTGTTTGTTACTCCACGTAAACACCTGGCCAAAAAAACCAAGGTCCACAAGAGCATTTCTAGCCATGAAGTACTTAACAGGCGACACATTTTCATTTCTAAGCGGGCATCTTCCCTGCTTTTCAAAAGGGGCTACAACAACATTCAGGTCACCCACCACAAGCCAACAATCATCCTGATTCGTCCTTAGGGTCGTAAGTCGATCCCAAAGGTTTCGCCTCTCTACCGCCGTGGTAGGAGCGTGAACAAAAGTGCAGAAGAAACTAACACCATTCCTACTAATTCTGGTGTCCATGTAGGACTTATATGAGTCGATAATACAAACATCCACATCTTCTTTCCACCAGAGAGCAACACCACTTCCTTCCCTCTCTGGACCAACATGTGCCGATCGATCGAACTTCATAGATCTCCTTCTTCTTTCCATAAACTCATCCTCCTTCTTGGTCTCCATCAGAAAGAGCACCGAAGGGCCATATTGACGGCACAGCCTGCCGCAATAGCTCCTTGTAAGGGGTTGGCCAAACCCCCTACAATTCCAGCTGAGGAGTCTCATTCTAGGTGAGGCGGCTCGAGGCTTGCCGCCGCTGCCCTCGGAGTGGTAGACTCCCCTTCTCCGGATTGACATCCCTCCGCCGTAATCTCGGCCAAACTCTTTCTCCTGATGATATGCTTCCTTCGCTGGTAGGTTCTCCTATTTTTCCCTGGTGAAAAAGACAGAGAGTCAAAGGAAATGTTAGAAGGTGTTTCCTGCTGGGCTGCCGAGCCATCAGTGCTCACTCTGGTCTCGGGCTTCCTTTTCTTCTCTAGTCTTGGCGGGTCCAGATCTGTTGGGATCCCAATGGGCTCTGAAGCCAGGCCCTAGGCCTGGGTCTGGTTGAAATTGCTGGGGTTGAAGGGATTCGCCAGCACTGGGCCTCGGGGGGTTATGGTTGGGCCGTAGGATGGGCTGCCGAGTGAGAGTGATTGGCCCATCTCGAAGAGGCCCGCCATCTTGTCCTTGCCTGCTGCTTTATCTCCTAGGTCAAGGCTCCTCTGCATAGCTCTGGTTGTTGCCTCCATCTCCTTTTCCAGAGTCCCCGACTGCTGGGGTGGGGTAGGGTTGGCGCCTTCTCCTCCGAAAGTCCACTCTAAATCCCTTCCACTGTTGGGTAGCAGGTTGTACCCTGGTGGACAGTTGTATGGACCAAGTATCGGGAGGCCTGCCAAAGTGATCAGGGAAGATTCGCCTCGACTGCCGCAGAGCTGCTGTGCCATCGGGGTTGGGTTTTGCAGTCGTCTGTGGTTTGCCAGCTTTTCTCTAAAGGACGCCGGGGGAGTGTTCGCCGGCGAATCATGGCCAGCTCTGAGGGCATCGTTGTACACCTCCGACGGGTCGATGCTTAGCCCCTTCCTTCTATGGTCTCTCTTTCCAAGCAGTTGTGGATTAGATGGCCCAGCCGGCCACAGAAGTAGCACAAGTCCATGATTCTTTCGTACTTAAAGCTGACCCAGATGGATCGATCTCCGACGGGGTACTCGAATCCGATAGGGATGGGTTCTTCAATGCTCACTTCCACTTTTGCTCGGATAAATTTCAGCCAGCCCCTGAAGTCGAAATTCGATTGGTCGATACAATGGAAGTGGGGAAAGATGAAGGCTGCAACCGCTTGAACAGCTTCTTCGTCTTTGAGGGATTGAGGTAGGTCATGCATTTGGACCCAGAGGGTGACAGTGGATATCTCTGCCGATTCAGCCTTCTGTTCGTCGTCCCACTTCTTCAGGGCCACCAGGGTATTGCTTAAGTTCCACGGTCTGGCCTTAAAGACCGCATCCCTTTGTTTCGTCGATTGGAATGAGTAGACAAATAGATTTTCAGCTTCTTTCGTGGCTTGAACTTCGCCATAGGCCCTCCACTTGTTAACTGTCGCACTCCTTGCTTTTGGCCATTCCGCTGCCTCGAGCTCCCACTATTGTTGGACGCACATTCAGGACAAGGTGGCTTCTTTCCCCTCTGAGGCTTTTGTTGTGTGTTTCCATTTTTGGTTGACTCTTTTCCTTTGTTGTGAAGGGAGATGTGATCGATCTGTGGGTATTTTGGGATGGTTTGGAGTCTTGTAGTGCTTTGGTAGTCGGCGGGCGAGTTGTTGCTATCCATGTTTGTCCGGCTTCCTTTATATAGGCCCTGAGTTCCCTCCTGCGTATCTCGTTCTGTCTTCCTGGTGCACAGGTACCGTTGCGCATTAATTGCCTTTTGCTGCCCCCTTCTCCGATCAACCCCTTTGCCGTGCACCTTTTTATTTGCCATTTATGGTAGCAGGTAGCAGCCGCTCTAACCCTGCCAATAGGGCTTATATCCTCCCCCTGTACTTCTTGTGGAGATCTCGGTGGGTAGATATGCTCAGTGCATTTATTGCCTTCCTTGTTCCTTTCTGCACATTGATTCTTCTGGATGCTTATGATTGCTGGGTGGTATTCCCCTGTCTCTATCTCAGGTGCTTGGAGGCAGTAAATTCTTTGTGTCGCTCTGGCTTCCCTACTTTCGTAGCTTGGCAGTGTAATAACTCTGGCTTCCCTTCTCTTCCACGCCTCTCGTCTATCTCTTCTCCTGGGGGTAGTAGATGAGTTACTCCTCTGGGACTTGAAAGACCCCTGCTCAGGTGGTTTGGGACTCCTCTTACTCCTTAAGTTGTTGGAAACAATCCCCACCCTCTCAGGCAGACGACATAAGAGTCAATTCTCCAATGCAATATAAAAAATGTTGTTTCCAGGAGCTCTCCTCGTCATTGACTTTGTGCACGACACCGAAGTCGCTATCATGGAGGAAACCTAATTAGCAACACAAAAGGAGAACAATGGGGGAAAAGGGAATATAATACAAGTTAATTTACATTTTTACCTGTTTTTTCAGAGCAATAATTTATAAACATTTTAATGATAGTGAAAGTGAAAAATATGTTATTGTTTGAAAATCTTAATGTACTAGCTTTTTACCCGGCCTGTTGGCCGGTGAGTTTAATTTTATCATTTACATTAATCAATTTATCTATATGTTTAAACTATTTTGGATCTTTTAAATTTTTTACATTTGCATTCATTTGCGAGTATGCGGTGCGTCTATAAATGAAAAATTCTCAATACTTAGCACATTTACTTATGATGCTTCGATTCACTGATCATAAATCATGTCACAAAGATATATCACATCCCATATAGAATCTTATGTCAAGATTTGTCAATCACGATACTCAATATTTTTTTTGTCTTATACAATATATATGTCATTCAATGAATCTCGAGTTTAGACGAACTCTCAACAAATGATGTTGCTCAGATGACGACAATTTAGTTAGAATTTTTTTTATAAAGGTACTTCAATATTACATAAATTTGGTCATCCCAATTGAAAGTTTGTTGTCTTAGTGTAAGATCATATTTGTCTATCAAGACACTAAATTTAATATCTTATACAATATGTACCAATTGTTAATTCCTGAAGTTTAATATAGACCCACCTTCAACTGATGGTCATTGTTTAGATGTTGGTTTAGAATCTCGGTAAACGATACTCACACACTGTCGAGGTTTCTAATCTTAACATGGTCTCTTGTTGTATAATTTTCTAACTTATCAAATATGCATTTGCTAAAATTTATTTATCTTTGGTGTTTGTTTTGAGATAAAAATTCCATTACTTATACTAATATCTTCATTTTGTTGGTGTAATGCCACATCTATTGTCAATATCTAAGCATGATATTATACTCTAAGTAAGAAAATGCTATCTGGACCATGAATTAACCGGATTTGAAGGCATGATACTATACCCTAACCCTTGATGAGTGAACCCAAGGTCTTAGTTATCTAAATCATAGAGCTTAACCCTAAGATTGTGCATGTAATTTGTTGCATAGATTTTAACGAATCATGACCATTGCTTTTTGTTTATAATTAAATTGATTTTAGGTATGGGATTTATAAATTTAAGACCTAGATTTTAATCTTTAAGGGTTTGAGAATAATATCATATGCAACACCAGTCAATTCAAGGTCAAGATATCATTTTCTTACTCAATGTATGTCATAATATACATATATAAATATAAAGAGTTTAATGTATTTTTAAGTGTAATTAACACCTTTGTTTGACCAAAATATGTAAACTGTTAAGAAAAATAAGGGGAAGTATGAAGAAATGTAAGAGAAAAAAGGTATGGAAGCATGCATTATAAGAGAGAAGAAAAGTTGTCTTTCTTTATCGTCTTCATTTGTACAATCAGGTACTATATTATGGCTTCGTCAAGTTTCTATCAAAATGAAAAAACAACTTTTGAAGCATTTTGCTATTTAATACTTGTTTTCGTTGACAGATACAAACATTAGAAAAAGATAGTGTTTAAACTCAATTGATTATTAAATGTTGATTATCTAAAATTCCTTCATCATATTTTTTTTAAAAAAATTCTATTACTTATCTGTGTGTTTAATTTATTTTTTTATCGAAAATAACCTATATTAAGTTCAAATAAAAATAAAATGAAAAATTAATTGATCAGATTTAATCAAATATATTTTTTGAAGTATTACAAAATACGTCACTCTCCAAACATAAGTATACTGCTGCTACACATATATATTGAAAAATAAAATTATTGAATATAAAAAGAAAACAATAAAAGAAGATAGAGATAGCTACATAAATGATGATTAAAATAAAAAAATATTAAAAAACAGATATAGCTACATTAATTGATCATTAACTGACTTTTTTGTTTGTAAAAAAAATGTCCACCATGGCACCTTGTAAATTCTCCAAATGCTTATGTGGCAACAAACTACTTTTGAATTGCTATAATATTATGTATAGATAGATAGATTATATTCTATGCGTTCAGATTCGGACCGGACGTTTTACCGGAAAAGTTAGTGATTTATGATTCAACGATTAATTGTAATAGAACAGTTGGTTAACCGTTCATGCGCTATAACTAACTTAGGACTCAATTTATTACTCTAACCATTAACAATTAAAATTCATATCATCTATCACCAAAAGTTCTAACAAATCATTCAGACTATCTCACAAAATAAACTCATGATTTGTTTTATTAAATTCAAGTTAATAATTAGGGTTACAATCCACAATGGACCGCATAAAGCAGACAAGGAGGCTGGAAAATGAAAAATATGAAGAAGAAATAAAATTTGTAGTTCAAGTTGAATGGAATTAGTTTAAGTTATAATATTGTTTCTCTTAATTATTTGGTGATAAAATAGTGAACTAGTAAAACCGGAGTGACTCATATAGTTTAATGTCCAAGCATTAAAAATTGTTCGGTCCATCCCAAACCGTCAAAACAAAAGAATCGAACCACTATTATAACTGATTATTTAGTGATTCTATTATGCGTCGTTGATCCGGTTATGTTCTTATAAGAATGAAATTTATATTCCATTTTGGCATTTTCTACGAGCGATGATGATGCAATTTTTTTTTTTTTTTTGAAAAATGGTGACCTCAATTAAAGAAATTACAAGTTACAAACATGAAAGTGAAAAGGAAAGGGAAGGTGCGCTGCAGACCGAGTGTCCAGCGGCAACCAGAGAAAAGGGGAGCGAATCAAGTCAATAATCTTTTGGTATAACTATGCATAATTTAATCAGAATCCGCCACATCAGGCTTTTAATTTCCAACCTATTTTTTAATGGACGATTTCTCACTCATTTTAAGTAGAAATTTAATTTTTTTTGCACATTTAGATCAGATTAATTGTGCGCTTCAAAATGATATCTACTTTGATATATTTTTTAAACTAAAAAAATTGAGCCATTTTTTACCAGTCTATACCATATGGTATTGACTGGTATTGAAATAAGAGCATACCTATAGTGTGAAAGCGTACCATGGTGGTATGAAAAAACCAAGACTATAGGATGATTGAATACATGATAGTAGAAGTATATTAACTGTCATTTACTACTTTTAACATTGTGTACCACAAGATACCACCCCATACCAGAGTAGTATTGTGTAGTATTTTTGGTCCTGTATTTTGTTCACCCGAAAATTTGTAGATCCAATAGTTCATGATACCACCCCATACCACGGTGGTATTGTGTGGTCTTTTGGGTCCTATATTTTTTTCACCCGGAAATTTGTAGATCCAATAGATCATGATGAACTCGTTAATTCTGTGTAAACATTTTCAAAAACGACTTAAAAACGAAGAAGATATCATATGATATGTAGTTGGTAGCGAGAGGCAAGAAAATTTCTTTTTTCTCAAAAAATATTGAAAATTGATCTCATTTTGTAGAGTACAACGAACTCGTTCTATTTGTGCAAAAAAAAATTTGAAATCCGAGTTAAAACGAAGAAGATATGAGCTGATTAAGAAAACAAAGGAAAATAAAAATGTCTTTAATTCTCCATCTCTAGATCTCGATTTTTTGAATTAAGAGCCCAGATTTAGTTACTGATAGGTGCATAACCTGTGCACTTTTATTTTGAGCAGAGCAAAGGAAGTAAGGATGATGATGCAAAGTATCTTTGACCACAATATTTAAAGTGACCAATATTTATTGTGCAAAAAATACTTATATACCTCAATATGTTTATTTGCATTCCATATATACCTAAAACAAATTTAGTATGAACCGTTATAAAATTAATCAATGAGTTAACTTGTAGTAGGTAGGCGATTTCCCCATTAAATACAGAAGATTTACCACTTCAGTGTGTTTTTTTTCTCTTGGCGTTTTGACTATTTTATTCATTAACTATCCTTATTTTTTTAACCATATACACAATCAATCCCTCTATTGGTAATTATTTCCTCTTATATTAAAACTTTCTTTAATGAGATAATATTCTTACAAATTATACTTCCCTTTTCTTGTCTTGACCATTTGAAAACCTCATTTTCTCTTTCACTTCACCTCATTATAAATAGGAGATAAAGGGCTCAATCTTTTGCAATCAAGTTGCTCAATATCTCTATTGACAAGTAGACCAAACTTAGAAGAAACCAAATCGACAGACGACAGCAACTCAGTAAGAAACAGAAAAACGTCTCAACATGAGTTCAGCAGCAGCCTCTATCAGACTATTTTTGCTTCTATTCATCTTAGGTATAAACATTCCCTCGCTATCATACATATGCATATGCATATGCATTTTGTAGTACTTTGTACTCCGACACGGCGATGCATATGTTCAAAACTTTCCTGGGCCTCGAGAACTAACTATCTCAGTGATTTATTGCATTTGGATTGATTAACACTCAGTTTAAAAGTTGATCAGTGCACGGTGTTACTAACAAATGATCATTATTTATTTATTTTGGTTCTGCAGGTTTGACAATCTCCTCTGCCTCGCCAATCCGCACAGAAGGCGTGGATTTGCGCTGCCAAAAAGATGAAGATTGCAAAAATCCTGCAATTGTAGCGGAACTGAAATGCCCCCCTGAGGATCACCTTCATTGTATCTATAGACCCAAAATCAAAGACGTTAAATTTTGCCAATGCGTAGATGATTGATCATTAGGAGATGTAATTTATTAAACATACCTTTATGGCTTCCTGCCAGATTACATATCTCAATTTGAGAGACAACTTGCGCCTTTTCTAGTTTTCACTTGCCTTGCCCGCATTAGCACCAGGAATCCAATTACACAAGTGAATCGGAATTGCTTGATGCTGAAGTGACGGACGGACAGAGAAAGCTCAAAAGAGTTAAAGGGCGCTGGAATTACCCCAATGGCTGCCTGCCATTCCTTTCGAGGGGATAATGGGGGAATCAAAGCAAAGCCAACACCAAGCACAAGATTTGGTTGTTGTTGTCAACATATCGTCTTCCACATACTCTGCCAAAATCCAAATCCCACCGCCAAATCCAAGCCAGTCGTACCCTATAGCTCTCTATAGCAAATTAGCAGTCTGTATAGTCTCTTCTTCTTGTTCTTTCTAACGTTATCATCGTTTATCCGGGGGAAAGAGCTCCGAAAATGGCATTAATGGTGTCCCCGCCCCCAACAAAATCGAAACCCGCCTCCCCCTACGAAATTGGGCATAACCCATTTCCCAAAACCCTCAATTTCAGCCGAATTATAAAACCCATTTCTCAAGCTCGAAACTTTACCTCTACCGTCGTACGGTTTTCTTCCCACAAGAATCCTGCCGCCAGGTTAGTATCTGCATCCGCCAATTCCGACATCGCCGGCGGTGGGGAGGTTGGGGATTTTGGCGGGGGAGGGGACAGGAGAAGAATTCTGTTGTCGGACGTGGTGGTGACGAGGGAGAGAAAATTGTTCGGTGGCCGGAAATGGAATTCGCTGGATGTATCGACGGCGGTCGTCGTGGTTGCTATGCATTTGCTTGCTCTACCGGCGCCTTTCTGTTTCAGCTGGCCGGCCTTCTACGTCGCCGTTTCGCTCTACATTATCACCGGACTCTTCGGTATCACTCTCTCCTTCCACAGAAACCTCTCCCACCGAAGCTTCAAGCTCCCCAAGTGGCTCGAGTACTTGTTCGCTTACTGTGGCGTGCACGCCCTTCAGGTGACGTAACCAAAGAAACTTATAATCTTACTGTTTCAAGAGCATGTAAAGAGAGTTGATTTTGAAGGGGTTTGAGAGCAGGGGAATCCGATAGATTGGGTGAGCACGCATAGATACCACCATCAATTCTGCGATTCAGAGAGAGACCCACATAGTCCACTTGAAGGGTTCTGGTTCAGTCATATGAGTTGGCTCTTTGACACCAACTCTGTTGCAGAAAGGGTACAGTTTTATTACTCCACTTTCCCCTACAGATTCCGTCTCAGGTCAGGCTATTGGTTCAGAATTATTGATGTTGTGGTGTGACAAATGCAGTGTGGAGGAACTAACAATGTTGGGGATTTGGAAAGTCAATCCTTTTATCAGTTGGTGAAAGCTACTTATGTTTTGCATCCAATTGCTCTTGCTGCCTTGCTCTATGCAGCTGGTGGTTTCCCTTTTCTGGTCTGGGGAATGGTAAGAGTTGCTCTTTCTTTGATTTTGCTGGACATACTTTGGCAGCCTTTCTGCTATTTTTCAGGTTTTGAGATTAGTCAATCCACCAATAGTCTCATTGGGTAGGAAATGACACAACCTTTCCATATAGTAAGATCATTACCCACATTGGCCAAACACTTCAATTTGTTAGCTAAATGGTAAGACCCAAAAATGAGTCGTTGGCCAGAAGGAAAGAGGAATCAAGCAGCCATTTGAAATCCACAAGTTTTGAGTTGGTAATTTTCTTGCAGGGCATTGTTTTCAGAAATCACCTGAGTGGCATTCAATGTGGCAGCCTGTTACATTAAAAACCAGAAGTTAAGACTTCTGTAGGACCTGAGTAGGAGGGATATGTGGCTTTATCCTTTTCCTTTGAATTCTGGTGGCTGTGTCAGCAGAACCAGACTTTTGTGCTGGAAGAACTCATATCTGACATGTGAACATTACCTGATCGCAAGTTGTTTGGAAGTTAGTGGTTTATAAGAGATTTGGACTGGGCAGTGAGTGGGGACTGTGGGAGCCACTTCATGATTATATGCTCTCTGACTTCTGATGAGCTAATTAAGTTTAAGAGAGACCCTCTCCAATCTCCATGATTAATCAAATCATTTCTTGAAGTTAATTAATAACCCTTTTTCCTGTTTCCTTTCCTACTTAACCATGAGTAGGGCGTGAGGATAGTTTGGGTATACCACATCACATGGCTGGTCAACTCAGCTTGCCATGTCTGGGGAAGCCAGGACTGGAAGACTGGTGACTTGTCCAGGAACAACTGGTAATTGCTGCAAATCATTTTTTCTTTTGTGCAGTGACTTTTTTCCCCCTCTTAACTAGGGTAAACTCTTTAGAACTCTGTCTCTTCTCCTGATTCTTAAGCTTAAAAGCAAGGTTTTGGTGGGGCTCAATGCAGGTGGGTTGCAGTGCTAGCATTTGGGGAGGGTTGGCACAACAATCATCATGCTTTTGAGTACTCGGCCAGGCATGGCCTGAAATGGTGGCAGATCGACATGACTTGGTATGTTGTTAGGTTTCTTCAAGCTGTGCGATTGGCCGTCGATGTGAAGCTGCCGACAGAGGTTCAAAAGAGGAAGATGGGCTTTGAAAGTTAGAAGCCAATGCATGCATTTTTTGCAGTGTTGTACTTGTCCACACTCTGTTTCTCTGTTCTTTTCGCGGGTGAAAGGATGTGTAGTACTGGTATCTTTTCGCGGGTGAAAGGATGTGTAGTACTGGTAAACTCTAGAGGAAACTTCTAATTAAATTAAACTATTAATTAACTCTTTAAAAGAACTAGCGTGGCCCCGGCCATTTGGCCGGAGGAATGCGAGGTATGAAATTTGATAATGTAATAGGGTGTATGGCTTATTGTTGTATAGTTTTTTTTGGGAAACATGGGATAAAAATAGTGAATTTTAGTAGGAAAGAGACATGAATGATACAACGAATCAAAAATCAGTCTTATGAACCAAAATCAAGTACTTGTTACCTTGTGAAACAATATTGTTTCGGGTAATATGATGAGGTGGAGTAAGTTTTATAGAAACCGAATTCCAAAAAATCGAATAAAAAATCGCATATCTCGCCGGTTTTCGGGAAATGAGCATTTCACAATCGTTGCTAGCTTTTACTCGGCCCGTTGGCCGATTAATTTGCTTTATAAAACTTTCATCTTGTCATCATTGTGCTTTCTGGTTTTTTGCCAAGCCATGATAAAATCTAAAGAAATCAAGAATGAAGAACAGGATTTGGGATAGGAACCACCGTTCCTGTATCCCTAGAAAATGGTGGTAAACACGGACTCACCTGCCAAACTGGTTTGGACTGAGATTTTTATAGGATATCATGGAACCATGTAATTATAAATTAGACTTGATCAAAACGGGCCAAAACTTGAAATTCAGCCTGTTTGACCGACCCATGCCAAAACTCTAATTATTCTTTAATTTTAAACTTTCTATTTGAAAATAAAAAACAATGAAAGAAAAGAGATGACTGCAATTCGCCATTTGCACATCACTGGTTCGGGAATGGAACTATAGAATTTCGAAAGAAAACTGAAAATGTTTAGGATCGCTTTAATGTTAAAAATAACCAAATAGATCTTTCTGTTTAGTTTTTTTACTAACAAATACCAAACGATTCCCTATAATATACACTATAATTTAATCATTACGATATCAAATAATTACATAATATATATTTGAAATGATAAAAATTGGACTAATTGGGTTGGTCGAAGTTGAACCATTGAATAACTTTAAAATACATTATATTTTAGCCATTAAGATATAAAATAATAGCATAATATATATTATGCTAGAGAAAATAGCTTGTTTTAGAATGGCAAACCCATGATGTTCATTTGTTTTACTTGATGGGCAAATCCCGTGTAGGTGAGGCCCATTCAACTCTTTTATTTTATGATTAGAGGTTAGCCCATTAGAATCCATGCATTAGTTTATTGTTAATTTTTTTTCTTTTTAGCAATAAAAAGGAGTATTGTTTTTGCATTTTCATATATATTTTACCACCACGGAGAAATAAAAGGACTTAAAGGAAAAAATTGACACTCCTGGACCCGCTTAAATCCGCATGTGTACGGTAAGTTGGCCCGTTCCACAGAGGAAAAAGAAAAAAATTGACACTCCCTATTCTACCCTTCCTACAAACGCTCATGGAGCAGGGAATTTGAAATGGGGGAATGGTTTTTTCCTCTGCGATTATATGTTTTTAATTTAAAACAATACAACAAATGTACCTAGTGTGATTGGTTATGATCTTTGATTTTCTTTAAAGTGGTCATGGTTCGAATCCTAGTAAGTGTCTTTTTAATGAATAAAAAAAAGTTATTGTTAAGACCACAATGTCCTTCCTACTTTCACTCTGGATGTCGAAAATTTGAAATGGGGCTTCAAGTTTTCTCATTTGGCTTTTATTTATTGTGTAGATAGACAAGTAACAAAATCACTATTTTTCATACAGCCACATCACAAGAGGTGTTTTTTTTTGTAATTAACCAAAACTTGAATGAGTTTTTGTGTCATTATTATTAATTAAACTATTAAAAGAACAAATTCTAAAACACTATTTCATAGCTAAATCGCTATTCGCCGCCCTAAAATTTAAATGTTTTCGCCTTAAACTATATTACATTGACGTTTATACTCCTATTTTCAATTTTAAATCCCCAAACCCACCACAACCCATAACTTCCCCACCAGCCAAATTCCGGCTGCTGCCGTTCACCAACATGTCGCATCTCAAATTCTTCTAACCTATAAAAACAACAATTTCCCAATTTGCCGCTGCAGTTCCCCCAACCGTCGGCCCGCTGCTTCTTTTGTTCTGATAATCATCAACAGGCCGAAAGCAGGGCTGCTCCCCCTACGAATTGTAGCACTTCCTTGTGGCTCATCATTTGGAAAAGCCAACGCATAGAGCTTAAGTGAAATAACAAGTTAATAACATGCATAGTTGTCCTCTTCTGTTTCTCAAGAAGGTCAATACGAAGAAAGAAACGCATGAGACTTTGTGCGGAAATTTCCACCAGGACTGCCGCTATACTATGCACACCCGGTGAGCCATAGGGTCGCATTAGTGGATTGGACAGTATCTCATTTCCTCAACATAGAGACTAAGAGGGTAGCTTTGGCTACTTGTTAGACTTCCCTGCGGTTTATAACCCCCTAACCACACTCGGTCATTCGTTTCTTCAAGTCGTAATTGTTAGCTAGGGGGAGCAACACCCGGGTGAAGCCTTCTCAATTAGTGTCAAATCCATTTTACCTTTGCAAAGTAATTTAGCTTTAGACTTTTGTTTTCACCAAAACCAATTCGGTAGATAATGTTTCAAACAGTCAAAGTAGCGGTACATGGGTCGGCCCGAGTCGATATTTAAACATATATGTCGTACATTGCACCCATCTAAGGTTTATACTTGAACCTTAGGTGGGATTTTATTGTGATAGTGAGAGCGAGTCAAGTTTTTGGCGCCATTACCGGGGAACAGTGGTCCGTTATCGTGAAAAATTTGTTTGGTGTTAATCTAGCTTTTAATTTCTGTTTTGTTAAGTTGTGAAGTGTTGCTTAGGCTAGACGTGTTGTGTTCTTTAAGTGTGTGTGTAGGGTGCTGCATGACCGGGAGCAATCCGACACCTTTAATACCACAGGACAAGGACATCAATCAGACTCTCCGACTTTTAGCTTGGGAGAGAGAGCTAGTGGAGGAAAGAAGGAGAAGTGAAGAGAGGGGATAACAAGTTGGTCCCGGATTTGAAGGCATTGAAGGAGAATTTGAAGTTGAGATGGCGGCAAATCAACCTCAAGCCTCAAATCCCGCCCCGAATGCAAATGTGGAAGCGAGAGCCGAGCAAGAGCCAAGGACTATGGGCTATTACAAGGCTCTACGGGCGGCGGATATTCAATCTCCCATCTTACATCCACCCGTGGCCGCCAACAACTTTGAAATCAAAGCCCTCTCTCGTGACGATGATTCAACAAAATGTCTTATTCCACGGGCTTGCCCATGAATCACCACGAGAGCATGTACAAAGGTTTCTTGAGCTAGCGGGAAGTTTGAAGGTAAATGGTGTCTCCGTGGAGGCATTACACTTGAGGCTATTCCCCTACTCTCTTCTGGGGAAGGGGCTCCGATGGCTCAACAACCGACCGGCTCTATCCATTACCTCTTGGGACGATTTGCTCAACAAATTTATGAACCGATATTGTCCTTCCAAGACGGCCGAGTGGAGGAAGAAGATCACTCAGTTTGAGCAAGAGTAGGATGAGACGTTGAGGGATGCATGGGAAAGGTTCTCGGACTACTTCCCCCAATGCCCTCACCATGGGTTCGAAGAGAAATTTCTGATAGAAATTTTCTATGGCGGTCTCATTCTAGATGACAAGATCCTTATCGACTCTCTTTGCCAAGGGATGTTAATGAACATGACCCCGCCTCAAGTCACTGAATTGCTTGAATATATGGCTCTTAAAGGATATGATTGGGGCTTGACGATGAGTGGTAAGAGAACCGCCGAAAGAGGAGTGAGAAGTGTGCGAGCAAGTGCTTCACTTGAAGCAAAGCTTGACAAGTTGATCGAGGTGATCCTTGAGAGCAAGAAGCAAGGGAAGGAGCAGTTAGTGCCATATGATTGGGGTGAAAGCTCGGGGTACGAGGAAGCTGGGTGCCAAGTGATGAATGAGGAACCGACATATTACGAGCAGTTGAACTCTATCTCCCCTGTGCACACCGACCGGATGTCTTGTTTGGAAGAGTTAATGACAACTTTGCCCACTCCAGATCTAAGAAGTTTGTAAAAATTGAGAGGTTCATAGGGAAGTGATAGACCAATAATTACACATGTTTTCACCCCATTCTGAAGCCGTTTGAGATGTGGATCCTAGTGTTTTAAGCCGATTTCACGCCAGGGTATGTGTTTATGTCATATTTCAGGTCCCGGCGTTGGAATCGAGGCGGAGGAACGATTTCTGGGTCGAAAGGAGTGAAGTTGGGACAAAGTAAGCTGCAGGAGGAAAATACCCGGTCAGGTGGCAAAATACCCGACCGGGTATTTATCGTTTTTGGCCCCGTGAGACGCAGAGGGGGGCCCGGGCAAAATGGCTAAAATCCCCGATCGGGGATTATGGAGAGTGACCGGGGATTTTCCCTTGAGTGAAACGGTGAGTTTTGGATATACCCGGTCGAAACCCAAAATACCCGACCGGGTATTTCGACCGGGTATCGCGACCAGGCAGTCAATTTAAGGAGAAAGAAGGCCAACATTGAAGGGTTCCGAGTTTTTGAGAGAGAAAGCGATACCTAGAGAGAGAAAGCGACGAACCAGAGTTCCCAAGCGCCATAGATCGATCTTCATCACCATTGGAGCCCGGCTTGAGCTTGGAGAAGTGCGATTAAACGTCCAGGAGCAGGAATCCATCTTCACAGTATGATTTCCGCGTCTGAATCTGCTTTTGCTTCTTTCTCTATGGAGTAGTTTCCCCCATTCATCTGGGTATGGGGAACCCTAGATTTGTATGCTAGGTCTGATTGTATGAACCCAATTACAGAGTTTGTGAATTGATTATATTCGATTGAGGTTTGAATGATTGAATGACTTGAATCCTGATCAAATTCCTGTTGTTTCTGCTTTGACCTAGAATGAGAATATCTGCCTAGGTTGATAGAGTACCCTTAATCGAAGGTGGCGAATTGGTGACTTTAGTCGAGGAGCCAATTCGCTATTCTGTACTGAATTCAATTCGGTAGTGGAGGTTTGGTTCGTTAGGGCCTCAATCTGTTTACTCCGGTGGAGGTTAGTCGCCCGCTAGAGACTCAGATTGAGAGGGTCTGGAGACCTTTAGTCGAGACTTCAGGCTAATTGAGAACCTTCCGCAGTATAACTTTCATGAAAACTGAACTTGGTAAATTGCAATCCGGCTTAACTGCAGTCTAGGGGGAACCATATCCGGGTGACCTCTCTTAACCTGAAAACAACCGTTTAGTTGCTTTGCTTGCTTGTTAGTTTAGATCTTCACTAAAGTTTCATTGCTAGATAATACGAATTCACTGAGTAGTCATCACATCTAGGACCCGGGTTGACAATAAAACCCAAACCCGCTATACTACGCTTTAGGAAGTGGTTGCACTTGGACATTTTCTAGAGTGACAGTAGGAGTGAGTCAGGAAGGCTACCGAGAAATTCGCAACCATAGAGGTGGATTTGCAAAGTCACCAATCACTCTTGACAACCTTGAACACAATTATGGGAATTATCTCCCAGACCTCTCTGTCCCAGAAGCAATTCGATGACGCGGGAGTAAAAGCGGTTACTCTTCGAAGTGGGAGAGAAGCGAAGGAGCTAACCTCCGAAGAAGAAGCTGCCCGTGACAGAAAATCAAGATGGAGCCGGTAGTTTCCCCGAACAATAAGGGGCACGAGTGCAATCGGAGGGGAGAAGGACGATTCGATTTCTCCACCGGATCAGAGGAGAGAAAAGGCAACTCCAGCTATTCCCTATCCTTCTTGACTCCACAATGACCGCATGGAGGCAGAGTTTGCCCACTTCATGGAATTGATGAACCAGTTACACCTCAACATCCCTTTCGTGGAGGCCCTCACCCAGACGCCTAAGTACGCAAAGTACTTGAAGGACCTCCTCACCAACAAGAGGAAGCTGGAGGGGATGGCTACAGTGACGTTGAATGAAGAGTGCTCGGCCATCCTATAGAACCACCTGACCACAATGCGCAAAGATCCAGAGAGTTTCACTATTACTTCTTTTATTGGCAACATGTGCATAGGAAAATCCTTGGAGGACCTAGGAGAAAGTATAAATGTGATGCCTTATAAGTTATTTCAAAAGCTAGACCTAGGTGAACCTAAAACTACCAGGATGAATATTCAGTTGGCGGATAGGTCTAACGTGCAGCCTAAGGGTGTTGTTGAGGACTTAATTATCAAAGTAGGGCCTCTCGTTTACCCGGTCGATTTCGTCATACTGGACATTGATGACAACTTCGATGTCCCCCTAATCTTGGGTAGACCTTTCTTAGCTACCAACAAGGCCTTGATTGATGTGCATGGGGGAAAGTTAGTGCTTAGGGCAGGGGAGGAAGAGGTTACCTTCTCTATTGATGATAGCATGAAGTATTCTCACCGTCATGATGATTTTTATTATTGTGATGAAGTTTTTGATTTCATGGAGGCACTCGCATCCGCGGGTGCCTACCCTTCTAATCCTTCTGAAGAGTGTTTTTAGTAGGGACGGACATTGCCGAATCTCTGGAGGAAGAAGACCAACTTCTACAGGGTCCAACGATGGAAACCCTGCCCGCAATGCCCAAAATCCCTACCTCCTTGGAGGAACCACCCTAGTTAGAGTTGAAGCCTCTGTATCCCATCTTGAGTATGCCTTCCTGAGGGATGATGGCAAACTCCCAGTCATCATCAACTCCAATCTTACACTGGAGCAAAAGACTGAGTTGATTGAGGTCTTGCATCGTCACGAGAAGGCAATCGCATGGAAGATCACAGATATTAGAGGTATCAGACCAACCTTTTGCTCACACAAGATCCTCTTGGAGGAAGGTGCCAAGCTAGTGCGTCCACCGCAACTGCGTGTGAATCTCAACCTAGAGGAGGTAGTGAAGGCAGAAGTCATCAAGCTCTTGGATGTCGGGATCATCCAACCCATCTCAGACAGTCAGTGGGTGAACCCAACACAGTTGGTACCCAAGAAGGGAGGGATGATGGTGGCAGCCAATGAAAAGGGAGAGCTTATACCAACAAGAACGGTGACCGGGTGGCGGGTGTGCATTGACTACCAGTGATTGAACGATGCCACTCGCAAAGATAATTTCCCTTTACCCTTCATCGGTCAGATTTTGGAGAGGCTCGCTGAGCATGATTATTACTGTTTCGTGAATGGGATGTCGGGTTACTTCCAGATCCCGATCGCCCCAGAAGATCAAGCCAAGACTATGTTCACCTTCCCTTTTGGGACATTTGCTTATAGGTTCATTCCGTTTGGATTATGAAACGCCCCAACCATGTTCCAAAGATGCATGGTGGCCATCTTTAATAAACTCGTGGGGGAGATAATGGAATTTTTCATGGACGACTTCTCGGTATTCGGAGATTCATTCTCTTACTATCTTGCCAACCTGGAGAAGGTCTTTGAACGTTGCGAAGAAACGAATTTGGCTTTGAGTTGGGGCACAAAATTTCAAAGAGGGGAATCGAAGTGGATCAAGCTAAGGTTGAAACAATAAGCAAGCCTTCTCCACCAACAACGGTCATGGGCATCAGGAGTTTCCTTGAGCATGTGGGATTTTACCGACGCTTCATTGAGAACTTCTCAAAGATTGCATCTACCACACTGACAAAGCTTTTGGAAAAGGATGCTCCCTTCCTTTTCACAAAGGAATGTTTTGAAGCATTTAAAATTCTCAAGGCGAAGCTCACGAGTGCTCCCATTATGGTCTCGCCGAATTGGAGCCTTCCTTTCGATCTTATGTGTGATGCTAGTGACTATGCAGTGGGAGCCGTGATAGGACAAAGGCGGGGTAGGCATTTTCATCCCATTTGCTATGCTTCCAAGACTTTGAATGACGCTCCGGAGAATTACACAACTACCAAAAAAGAGTTGTTGGCAGTAATCTTTGCTTTTGACATGTTCAGGTCTTACCTTGTGCTTTCAAAGGTTATTGTCTACACTGGCCATTCCTCCATTCGCTTCTTGATGACCAAGGCCGATGCTAAGCCCCGCCTAATCCGATGGATCCTACTCCTCCAAGAGTTTGATATGGAGATCAAAGACAAGAAAGGAGCCGAAAATCTTGCGGTGGATCATCTCTCGCGACTTGAAGGACCGGGAGGGAGCACCTCCCAAAGAGAGATAAATGACATTTTTCCCGATGAACGGTTGTTTGCGTTTGCCACTGCTGAGAGTGCCACACCTTGGTTCTTCGACTTTGCCAATTACTTGGTTGGAAGGAAACTGCCCAAGGGGATGAATACAAATGAGTAAAAGAAATTCTTCTCCGATCTTCGACACTACTTCTAGGATGACCCCAACCTTTTTCGGATTGGGGCAGATGGGGTCATTCTGAGGTGTGTCCCAGAGAAGGAAATGACGGCTATTCTAAGCTACTTCCACAAGGGACCAACTGGAAGCCATCATTGCGGCAGCTGTCAAAGGACAGGTAATGTGTCTAACCGAAATGAGATGCCCCAAACGATTTCCATTACATGTGAGATTTTTTATGTTTGGGGCATCAACTTATGGGCCCTTTTCCCTCATCTTTTGGAAACAAGTACATTCTAGTGGCTGTGGACTACGTCCCGAGGTGGGCCGAGGCTTAAGCTCTCACCACCAATGATGCAAGATGGGTAAATGGTTTCTTAAAAAACTGTTTTCACGATTTGGGACCCCGAGGGCCATCATCAGTGATCGAGGAACCCATTTTCAATGGAAATTCGACAGACTCCTCGATCGCTATGGTGTTACTCCCCGGGTGTCAGTGGCCTATCATCCCCAAACAAGTGGACAAGTAGAGTTGTCAAATAGGGAACTGAAAAGGATACTAGAAATGACCGTGGACCAGTCCCGCAAGGATTGGTCCGCAAAGCTCGATGATGCTCTATGGGCGTACCACACGGCCAACAGAACCCCAATAGGCGTCTTGCCTTAGCATTTGTTGTATGGAAAGCGTGTCATCTGCCCGTAGAGCTAGAGCATAGGGATTTTTGGGCCACCAAGCTATTGAATATGGACCCTACTTTGTGTGGAAATGAAAGAAAGTTGCATGTGCTTGAAGTCGAGGAGTGGCGCCTCCAAACCTATTAGAATACCAAGATTTACAAGGAAAGGACGAAGCACTTGCATGATGCTCGACTGAAAGGAAGGAAGGATTTTCAACTGGGAGAGCAGGTACTCTTGTACAACTCCCGGTTATGATTATTCCCTGGGAAGTTAAGATCAAAATGGTTGGGCCCGTATGCGGTAACGCAAGTGTTCTCATACGGGGTGGTAGAGATTTTCCACCCAAAGCAAGGATCTTTCAAAGTGAATGGACACCTCCTCAAACGTTACCTTGGAGGAGAGGTAATGCCCCAAAATGAGGTGGTGTTCCTGCAAGATGCCTAGTCCAAAGTATCCGTCTATCTTAAGACGTTAAATTAGCGCTTGTTGGGAGGCAAGCCAATGGAGGTTAGCAAGTTTCTCTTGTTCTACTATCGTATTTTTGTTGTGTTTGTGTGTGTGTTTTTTGTCTTCTCCTTGAAGCTAAACTCTCCTACCCCGGAAAAATTCCAACTTTCACTCACCAAGCCAAACGGTAACATCGTTCTACCCCTATCTTACGCCATTGAGGGCAATGTCGAACTTAAGTGTGTGTGTGTGGGGGGGGGGGGGGGGGGGGGGGAGGGGGTATTTAATTCTTATGCTTGTGTGAGTGCGATTGATGCTTGGTGCCTTGATGTATGCCCAAATTTGAAAATTTTGAGGGCTCCAAGCAATGCTTGCATGATCAAAGTGTCCGGTTTGTAGGAGAATCTCATGTTTATTGGCATTGACCTTGAATTGTTGAATGTGATCGAGTGTGTACTATGATGATGACTGAGAGGTGCATTAGGATAGTGCAAAAGTTTAGTTCTCATGTGTGCAAAAATGAATGGATGTCTTGACTCGATTACTTGTTGATTATAATTGCCATGCGTTGTGTTTTCTGAATTTGGAATGGATGATTGGGTGACTAGGTAGCCATGTGAGTTTTGAGCCGATCATTTTCTTCTTTTGTGCTTAGATCCCTCTTGCTATGGCGAGTAACATCACAGTTGTCACTAGAAGTATGATGGAGGCATAGGATTAGTCCACGACCAAATGTTGATTGTCCCGAAATATTTTATCCCCTAGTAAACCCGTTTGAGCCTTGTGACTTTGGGGGTCGTTCTCTTGTAGGAGCTTTTTGCTTGTGAGCTTAATGGTGTTTGATAGAACGAACCCCCATCCTTTCTTCGTGTCTATACGTGAGTCGTCCTTGTGTCATGGAGCTCTCGCTTTTGAGTTCCGTTGAGATTCTACATAGGAGGATTGTGTGCGGTTCTTGCTATGAACGAAAGAGAAAGAGTAGTGTCACTACAACAAATATGGTCTATGGTGACAATCCGTTTTGTCATTACAGGTCTCGATTTTGTCACGTAAACTCTGTTGTGACAAATGCAAATGGAGTTTGTCACCATACCCTTCATGTTCCAGTGACAAATACACGGCGTCACAATGAAGTTCTTAAGTGACAAAATATATTGTCACATGATGAGACGCAGGCCAGCGATTTTGAAGAGGCTATTATGACAAAATAGTTTATTGTAACGAAAATTATTGTCACTAGGTTTGTCACATTATAGTTTATGTTTTAAGTGACAACAATTTGTCACTGTGTGAATTCTTTTAAAACCAGATAATTTCAAATCATTTCTGTATTGTGACAAATAGCTCGTCATATTTGGCACTGCATGATAGACCGTCATTTACACATGTTTTTACCCTCATACTTACACCGTTTGAGGTGTTGATTCTCGTGTTTTAGGCCGATTTCACGCTAGGTTGTGCTTGTTTGTGTTATTTCAGGTCCTAGTACGTGAATGAAGGCTTAGGAGCGAGTCTGGGGTCGATTGGACGAAGAACGGACGAAGGGCGAGCTGTTTGGGGAGTGCACGGGCAGACCAGGAGGCTGCACGGCCGTGCACTTGAGCCATTTGGCCGTGCACCTCATGTCGAGGCCATGCACGGGCAGGCCTGAAGCTTGCACGGCCGTGCGCCTGGCCGTGCAAGATGGACGAAGACCCAACAAATGAAACGGCGCGTTTTGAGGGTGCACGGCCAGAATTGTGTAGTGCACGGCCGTGCACCTGGCCGTGCAACTCGGGAAACTCGGTTTTAAAGCCTAATCCGAGCCAGAAGTGAGAGAATCGTGTTTTGAGAGCAAAAACAGAGCCCTAGAGAGAGAAAGTGCGAAGAACACATCCTAGAAGCTGTCCTAGAGCTGGATTTCATCGAATCGAGCCTGGAGATCGTCATAGGAGTGAAAATCATCGTCCCGGAGCAGATTATCCTCATCGTTATGAGTATGACTAATCTGATTCTTGTTTTCTCTTCTCTCTCTATGGAGTAGAACCCTTCTCTCACTTGGGTATGAAGAACCCTAGTTCCTTGTGTTAGGGATTTGATTGTAATGACTTGGGATGATATTACTGCTTGATTTTAATCGAATGACGCATGTTTCATGAATTGATTTGAGTCTGATCAGCTTGTCTCAATTTCTGCTTCAACCTGAGATAGATAGAATCTGATTAGGTTGTTAGAGCCTCTTCATTCGATAGTAGGAGATTAGCTATACGAGAGTTAGCCAGTTGACTGCTTTGTACTGGTGTTCTTGACGCCAGTAGTGGAGTTCTGTGTTCATAGCCTCAGCTTTCTATCCCGGTGAAGACTAGTCGTCTGCCGGGTAGTTAGACTAAGAGGGCTTGGTCAGCTTAAGAGATTCCAAGCTACTGTCGGATCTTCCGCAGTCTAATCAACAGTAAATCAACCCAGGGAATTGCAATTGAACCTAACTAAGGGGCTAGGGGGACTCAATCCCGAGTGACTCTTACCTGCTTTAGAAACCCGAACAATTTACTGCTTTCTTGTTGCTTTTACTTTTCACAACAATCACTCGACTTAGTTTGCTAGATAATAGAGAATCACGGAGTAAGCAATAGATCTAGACCCCGGGTTGATAATTAAACTTGCCTATACTGCAGTCCCTTTCATTGGTTACACTTGGCCATTGTTAGGTGTTGTGTTTTAGCGTGTCAAGTTTTTGGCGCCGTTGCCGGGGACTTTCTAGATTATTAGGAAAGGCAGAAGTTTGTTACTTTAGCGTTTTTCTTTTTGTTTTCCACCCTTGCTTTTCACTTGGGTGTTTTTGTTTTTGTTGGTGCAGATCTGAATCATGGATCCTCATGGCTTCTCCAACCATTGGGGGTATCCACCACCTTCCGAGTGGTATTACCCCGAGACCCCCTGGAGCAATCAAGGAGGAGAAGACTATGGATTCGGGTTTCAGTACCAACCCCCATCCTACGAAGAACAATCAGACCCCTGGGTATTTCAAGAACAATCTCCTTATCAAGAAGAATTCCTCCATCAGCCAGATCCAAACTATCACTTGAGGCTTCTCGTGGACCAGATTGCTCGAGTACCTGAGACATCCTTTCCAAAGATGGATATCCCAGACAATGCCCAAACTGGGTTCTCCTACCGTGAAACAGAGGAGACCCTCCTGAGCATAAAGAAGAGCCTCGAGGATCTTGAGAAAGCTTATGCACAACCTGCTCAAGATCACCCTTCTGCTATCATACTAGAAGAGGAGGAGGAAGACGAAGGCTACAAGGATATTGTGGAGCAGACAGAAGTTTTCACGAAAAGCTCTCGTGATGATCATGATCAGGAATATCCTGTCGTAGCCGACCACACCTTCCCACATCCCAAACTGAGCTTTGAAGAGGCGGGCATGAGTGAGGAGATGCAAGAAAATCTCATGAAAGAAATTGCTTGGCAACTTGCTCTCCAATCCGTGCTAGAAGAAGAAGAGCGAGAAAGGGTGCAGAAAGAAGTTGTGGAGGATGAAGAAAGTGAAGCAGGAGGAGTTCTTGATCTTTTCCCAGGGGTGATACCACATGTAGAAGAAATTGGCGTCCAGGCTGAGGACGGAGTTAAGGTGGAAGAGGCCTGCATCGGCCATGAGTTACATTTGATATCTCCACCAAACTTCGAGGAACTGCTTAGCAAGGACCCATTTGCAGTGTCTCTTTGCCAGACCAAGGCCACATCGACATCGGTCCCTCTTGGTGGACGCGATGGTGGCCAATCGATGCTGTCTTATCTGGTTTGGGGCAATGAGACGAGAGAAGAGAAGAAGAGGTCTCGAGGGTGGAGACTTCATCTGCATCAAGTGCACGAGCCTTCATCACCTGCCACACCACATGCTCGTGACTTGAGACTCCACCTCATTGACGAGAACCTCAACTTCAAGGAGGTTTTAGCATGGACCAAAACTTAGGAGCCATCGTCCGGCTCACGACGTGAAAGAAGCGCTTGTTGGGAGGCAACCCAACCAGTCGGTTTGCATTTCTTTCTCTATTTTTCCTCGGTTGAGTCAGTTTTGTTATTTGATTTTAGAGTCAATAACTCAACCTTTGTGAGATTTTGTGTGGAGTTTGTGTTCTGATTACTCTCTCTTCCTAGAATGCACCGCCTGACCCGTACATCTTCATTCACCCTTGATCTGGTAACTTCGTTCTACCCTCCTTATCTTCCCTCCATTGAGGACAATGTCGTGCTTAAGTGTGGGGGGTGTTCGATTATTTATGCGGGTGAATGTTTGGCTGTTTGTGTGCTTGGAGCCTAGTCCACTGTCCAAATTTTGAAATTTGAGGGCTCCAAGTACGTGTTCCTTGCAATTGCCTGCTCAGTATGCTTTGAATTGACAGTCTTTATAGTAATATGCAACCTAGGGAGGTAGTGTAGCACTATGGAGGATGTTGATGCATTTAAGAAGTCTCATTGCTTCTTCATATTGTGTTGGTTGATTGAGTGAATTAGTGATCTTAGGACCCTTGAATTGTGTGGTGTTGTGGATTCTCTACCTGTCATGGACTCTTGTATCATGTTTTGAGTTTAACAGGTGCTCGAAAATGTGCTTCAAAATAACGTCTCCCGTGCGAATAGGGCGAAAGTGTGTAAGGGGAGACGGGAATTCGTTCCCAATTTCCACCTACTACCTCCAGCCCCCTTACATGTCTTTCCCCCGCACGAGGCTCAAGACATCCGCTCCTGGCATGGCCGGTAAGAGCAGGTTGGGACCCTTGAAATAAAAAAAAATTAACAGAAAACAAGCAAAACTGAAAAGAAAAGGGGTTCCAACCATCTTCAAGAAGAAAATAGAGCACCTTGAAAAATGTGAGTCCATGATCTTTTGTTTTTTAGAATCTCTTCATCCACAATTCATTTGTCCTCTGTTCACTATTTGCCATGATGCCAACTCGATACTAGTGCTCTCGCCGAAGAAGCTATGAGATGACTTGTGTGTCGGTTGACCTCGTAAGTTGCTAAATGATCTAGGAAGTCCTCTACCTACGATCTGGGGTGTTTGTTGCTATAAAGGTCTGGAGAGTTGCATTGGTTTGAGTTAGGTTTGCTTGGGGACAAGCAAACAGTTAAGTGTGGGGGGATTTGATGACTCGGTATTTGCACATGTTTTCCCCTTTGTTTCTTGATTGTTTGAGCTTGAATTATCGTGTCTTTGGCCTATTTTATGCTAGGTTGTGTTCCTTTGTCCCATTTCAGGTCCTAGCACATAAAGTGAAGCATAGGCGCAAGTTTCAAGTCAATCAGAGATCAAGTGACGATTCGGGAGAAGAAACTCGGGCATGACCTGAAGAAGAATGGATTTCTACCTCACTTTATGGACAAAGAATCATGCAAGCTTGTTATGAAAAGAAAGAGGACGAGACTACGAGCGTCTGGGATCAAACGGCGACTGAATCGGAGGTCAAACGAGCTCAAACGAGATCAACGAAGCTTAGGAGTGCATGCTGGAAATTGTGCACGGCCAGAACCTCAATTTGCACGGCCGTGCAAGTTGGGGGTGCGAGTTTCAGCGGGTATAAAAGCTGTTTTGCGATTTTTGGAGAGAGAGAGCTGGGTTTTGGATCCCAAACACTCAAGGGACGAACCCTAGAGAGAGAGAGCGACTTGGAGACATTCTTGGAGCTATTTTGGAGGATTTCTTCGCCATTGGAGCTAGGGGGAATCATACCTAAGTGAGTTCCCAACTTGTAATTAGTAGAGTAGTTAGTAGAGTAGTTTAGTAAATCAATCCTTAATCTAGTTTACTAGATAATGAACTGAAGCTGAGTAATAGTAACTCTAGAGACCCGTGGATTCGATATTTATTACTTGTGCCACTATACTGCAGTCCCTTTCATTGGTTACACTTGGCCATTGTTAGGTGTTGTGTTTTAGCGAGTCACTGCACTACAGAGACAATATGACAAAATGAATTTTATACATATCCAAAGAACTATTTCATTCATAGCTGCCAACCATCCAAAAGAGTAATCAAACCTCCAACATTCTAGAGAACTCAAACATCCAGCAAGCTTTCATAGTTCACAGCAAGCCAAACATCCAAAAGTGTTCATAAACTACACATCTACATCATTAGTTCACTACCTAAACCTCGACTCAAACATCAAACCTTCATAGCTGCAACTTAACATTCTTCACGCCTTCATATCTACCTGCATGTGATAAATATAACCATATATCATATTGTGCCATTCATAACAACAACAAAACAACAATGAAATTCTAATCTCATCCAAACAGTCGAATACAACATGGTTCTTACCTTGCAGTGCCATTCATCTTTGCAGCCAACTGATTTACAGTAGCTTCAAGGCTTTTTTGTGCTGCTGTTTTCTGTTGTTGTTGCTCAATCTGCTCCTCCATCTGCTTGCTTCTTAGTTCAAAACTCTACTTTTTAGCTTACCTCTGTGCTCTTTCGGCTTCTAATTGTGCTTCAAGTTAGAGCTCCCTAGCTGTACGCTTTGTGTTTCGAGCAAAGGTAGGCTTTTTCTTCAAGACCTTCTCCACAATCTCAACCCCAGACACCTCATTTCCTTCCTCAATAGCTTATCTTTGAAGATCATTCATATCTTCCTGCAGATGAAAAGGTGGGTTTGGTCCATTGTTAACAAATGGAGGCATTCAACTTAACATGTTAAAAGTTAGATAAGCTAATTCTTACATAATTTTCTTAGTTGTAGGATTGATCCATTGTCCATCGCGCTTCTTATGTGTATCAGCATACACCCGCAGTTCTGGACAGAGGCTTCTACTGGTACATTCTCCTCTGTATCATTCTCGGTTGGTTCAGCAACTGCTTCCTTATTGTTCTGTCCGTAATATCAGAGTTTTGGACATTAGATAATTTCATGCTAATTTACCAAGACAATGTTGAGTCACTCTACTTACCATTTCATACAACCTTTGACTCTGTGACTTAGCACTGTGGTCTGAGGATGAATCTGCATGGCTCTATTTTGAACATTAGCTAAACTTTGCTTCTGCAAGAACGAAAACATTACTTAGATGTGAATATAAAAAAAAAAAAAAGAATGCATGTGCAAGAGAAGGTGTTACCAATACCTTAAAAGCAAGGCTTTCAAAATGATCACACAGCACCTTCCCGTCATCGATATTCACTGTTTCCTTGGGGTTCTCTCGAGCTTTGATAGGATCATATTCCTTCTTGTAATGCTGGTGGCAATTGTGCTTGAATCTTCTAAACCGAGCAGCCATAATCCCATCTACTATCTCTCTCACATGTGGATCACTCATATCTATGTCGAACTCACTCTACCATATGCAATAACATAAATCATTAACATAGTGGGCAAAAAACATTTCACCGCAACACTATTTACAAATTAGAATTACTAAATTATTACCTCTATTTTTGCAAAGAGAGGCAGCTTTTCTTCCTCAGCGACTTCAATCCAAAAGAACTTCCTAATCGGAGCTAGTACGCGAACAACAACTCCCATCTCCATCTTGAACAAGTTTTCATTGCTACCCACTGGTGCTTTGGCGCCTTCCTCAATTATGATTCCTCCAATCTTTTGTCCTTCCTCCAATCATTTTTTCACAGCATACCCTTTGGTTTTGCCACGCTTTTTCATACTGGGTGTCTCTTCTGCAAAACAGAAGACATCAATTTACAGCTCAAAAAGCATAGCTAAACAGATCAGCAGGCACCAAGCAGGACCTGTGTCATTAGACTGGCCTTCTTCTGTGTCATTTGGACGATCTTCAGCCATTGGTGAGTCCACATTTTCCCCCGGTGTGTTGTGACTCACGTGTGGATATGTTGCTGGTTGTGCCTCCATCAACGTCATCCACAGATGCAGTTGCAATCCTGGATCTAGTGAGCCGGGCAGGCACATTCTGACCATTTCCCTTAGCCAATCTCTTACGAGCAGGCGGCATATCTGCCAAACAGAATTACAAGACAAAGATAGGTCATTTTCAAACAATTAAAAGTAAAACAAAGTGAAAAATAATAACAAATTAACTCGAACCTGCAAGTTGGTGATGCTAACTCTCACAATCTGCTTATATAGACCTACCAGCAAGTTAGAGATAGCCAACAGATTAGCAACATATGTTAGCAAAATCATGAAGGAAATAATAACACTCTATATGATTTCTATAAGCCCATTAATGTGAAAATTTTATTGATTCCAAATGTGGTATACATATATTCTATATAATTGACCAAAACCACAAACTGCTTTAATAGTACTCATCTTCCTCACTACCACTCTCAACTGGGTTACTACCACTTGGTTGTCCCAATTCAGACAAGCCATCACCATAATCAACTAGTGTATCATCCTCCTCATCAGTCGTGTCATCACAGTCAACTACATCTTCTTCAACTTCAGCCACTTCCTTGGTGCCTCGTGAATTTACCAGAGTTGCTGGTTCATCTTGCAGAACTAGTGACTCTATCACGTGGTCTTCACTCTGAATATCAGTTGCACAGAACGTCTCCTCTTGTTGGTATGGCTCGATTTCATACTTTGAGTCTATGTCTTCCTCACTCTCAGGCACATCATAAACATGCCTGGACTAACCTTCACTACAACATGCCACTGACCACCATTTTTCACATCCCTGATGTAACAAACTGGATTGACTTGACTTTCTAATATGTAAGGGTCATCTAAGTACCATTTCCTACTAATGTTCACACTAGTGAGGTAGCTATCAAACCTAATTCCATTTCGTTTGTCGCCAACATAGAACCAGTCACACTGGAACAAGTAAACAGAACATCCATAACAGTATTAAACCTTCATGATGTCCACAAGAACCCCATAAAAGTCTATGAATTCTGAGTTGTGATCCCCTTCTGAAACAATACCACTATTTTGAGTACGATGACCCTTTTCACGATCAATCGTATGGTATCTAACACCGCTCATTATAATTCCAGAGTATCTAGAGACTCTCACATCACGACCTAACCCCAAACTATTTAGGTGGTATGTTTTCCCAATAGACCCGTTCAAGTAGAGTTTAGAAACCTAAAAAAGGAACCAGAGGTAAACAAAGTCAAATAAGGCTGACATAAAAAATCAATGAAAAAAAACCAAAAACTGGGTTAACTCATCCTTACATGTCTTTTAAACCAAGATGGGAAGTCAGCTTCCACATTTTGGGTTGGCCTTCAAAAACTCTTCTATGCATGCTGGAACAAATGCAGAACCCTTATAAATGAAATAATTGAGTTTGTTTTTATTAAAAATTAGCATCGAGTCAAATTATGGACATCAGACTTACTCAATATATTGTTCTATCTCTTCGCAATTGTTTAATATGTACCACTGAATCTTAGCAAATGCAGCGGGAGATAATATTTCAGTGGTGACACCTCCTAGAGGTCTGGCTTTTTGGGTAAAAATTGTGAACCCACTGGTTTCTACATCAGGACCATCATTATTCCTATCTAAACGATTTACTCTCGTCTCAACACCTTCCAAATACCTACTACAGAAGTCGAGACATTCTTTGGCTATATAGGCTTCAGCAATGCACCCTTCAGGATGCGCTTTATTTCGTACAAAATCTTTCAAAGTGCCAAGATACCTAAGCATGTGCACAAATGATATTTCACCCACAGAACAGAAAAATTATGAACCTAGTAAACATAAACAAGGGTTGGAATAAAATTTTACCATTCCATAGGATACATCCACCTATATTGAACTGGCCCTCCAAGTTCAATCTCATGAGGTAGGTCTATTGCTAGATGCATCATGACAACAAAAAAGTTTGGTGGATACAACAACTCAAGCTTGCACAGAATCAAAACAATGTCACGGGTAAGTTTTTGCACATCAGACCTCTTCATTGTCTTTGAACAAAGCCCTCTAAAATAACCACTAAGTTCTGCTAGTACAGGGTAGACATCCTTGCGTAGTAAACCATGAGCAACAATAGGAAGAAGCGTTGTATGAATATGTGATGATCATGACTTTTATCCCCGAAATTTTACTGCCATCAGCTGTGACACACCGCGAGATGTTTGATGCGTATGAGTCTGGAAATTTTATCGTTTTAATCCATTCACACAATTTCCTTCTATCTGCCAATTTTAAAGTGTAGCATGCAGGTGGCATCCATACCTTAGAACCGTCCCTCTGCAGATGCAACTCTAGCCTAATTCCCATCAGCTCTAAATCATTCCTAGCATTTTCAGAATCTTTGGTTTTCCCATCCATATCCGTAAGCGTTCCCAACACATTTTCACTAATGTTCTTCTTTATATGCATTACATCTAGATTATGTCGCAACTGAATGGTTTTCCAGTAAGGTAAACCCCAAAATGCAGCCCTTGTTCTCCAATTTAACGAATTAGGTAGCTTCCTTCTTTTATTACTCTGACTGGTGTTAAGATCCCTCTCGGTACCAAAAATGGAGTCCAATTGACTCCGTGCATTTTCAGCAGACATAATATTAGGGGCATGTCTATTTCCTAGCGTACCATCCAATTTCCTACTTTTTCTCCAAGGGTGACTTTTATCCAACCACCTTTGATGGGCCATGTAGCACTCTTTCCTACCATATTTTAAAAGAAAATAACATGTTTCGCTACTACATACAGGACAAGCCAATTTTCCCTTAGTAGTCCACCCAGACAACATTCCATATGCAGGGAAATCATTGATTGTCCATAAAAGAGCAGCATGTAACTGAAAATATTGATCCGTATGTGCATCAAATGTTCTGACCCCAACAGTTCATAACTCATTCGGTTGTTCTATTAACGGTTCTAGGAAGACATGTATCTTGTTACCATGAGACTCTTCACCAGGAATAAGAACACTCAAAGACATTATAGTCTCCTTCATACACAACCAGGGGGTAAATATATGGTGTCACAACCACTGGTAGGGCTGGAAGTTTGGTACCGGTATTTGGGATATACCGAATACCGTACTGACACGCTAAAACACAACACCAAACTGCGACCAAGTGTAATCGCAGTCCGAAAATGCAACAACAGGAAAGCTCTAATTGTCAACCCGGGGTCTAGATCTACTGCCTACTCCGTGTATATCTGTTATCTAGCAAACTAAGTTGAGTGGCTGTGATTTTAACTAAAAGCAGTAAGAAAGCAGGAAATGGCTCGGTTTTCTAAAGCAAGGGATGAGTCACTCGGGAATGAGTCCCCCTGGCTCCTTAGTTAGGTCTCATTTGTAATTACCCTGGGTTGATAAACTGTTGATTAAACTGCGGAAGATCCGACAGTAGCTTGGAATCTCTTAAGCTGACCAAGCCCTCTCAGGCAGGCTAACCGGCAGGCGACTAACCTTCACCGGGATAGACTGCTGAGGAAATAAGCACAGAACTCCACTACTGGAATTGGGTTCCAGTACAAAGCAGTAGATTGATTAACTCTCGTATAACCAATCTACCACTACCAATTGATGAAGCTCTAACAACCTAATCAGATTCTATCTATCTCATGTTGCAGCAAAAATCAGAAAAGATGATCAAACTTCAATTGATTCAATGAATCATGCATCAATCGATTAAAATCAAACAGTATAACAATCCCAAGTCATTACAATCAAGATCCCTAACACATGGAACTAGGGTTCTTCATACCCAAGTGAGAGAAAGTTCTACTCCATAGAGAGAGAGAGAGAGAGGGAAATAGAATACAAAGCAGTCATACTCATAACAATGGGAAAAATCTGCTCTGGGATGTCAATCTTCACTCCTGGGGATGCAATCTGGGCTTCAATGGTGAGAAATCCACTCCAAATAGCTCCTAGGGTTTGTTCTTCGCACTTTCTCTCTCTAAAACTTTGTTTTTGCTCCAAAAACCCCGTAATTTTCATCTTGAATCGCCAACTGACCTCCAAATGACCCCGAAACTTGCGCCTATGCACCTATTTACTCGCTAGGACCTGAAATACGACAAAACAACACAACATAGCGTAAAATAGGCCAAGGAACAACAAATTCGAGCTAAAATGGTCAGGAAACAAGAGTGAAAACATGTGCAAATACGACGCTATCAAATTCAACCACACTTAACCGTTTGCTTGTCCCCAAGAAAACCAAATCAGATACAAGGTAAGCTCGAAACATCTCAATCATGCAACCCTTGGGGACATATCACATAGGCACGAAACACGGGAATCACACTGGCTTTCAAACATCAACACATGAACAACTTCAACTGCAACCTGGACAACCACCACAGAGGACATTCTAGTGCATCAAAATCGAGTAAAGGAGGAGTCTCCCTTCTGTTCATCAACCAACATAGACTTGACTCAACCACTTACTCAAGACAGGCACCTCATGCACAAAACTCAAGATATCAGAATTGAAACAGAGCAATCTCGGTCCTCACTGGGGTAAAGAGTATAGATAATATCAGAAAATGAATCACTCACTCTCGACCAGTGGGGTCAGGACAATTTTATGCGAAAAATGCACCTGCTTATTCTCTCAATCCCTAACGTCTCGACACCATGAAGGCAACCTCTAAATGCTAGAGTTCACATATGGGGTGTCACCACTAACTAATCCGGAGGTCTTAGACACAGGTTCAGATGACTGGCTAGGGTCTTGGACATGGGGAAAAGGAATTTTAGGTGGTGGAAGTATTCATAGCACAAGGTTCCACAATTCCAAACCCAACACAATCACAGTCAATCAAACCACTTACTTTCTTTCTGCCATTCTGCATTACTCACATTCTTTAGAGCATAAGAGCGAAGGAGGTCACATAAATGCTAGTATTTCCAAGCCACACTACTAATAAACACTACTTAATGGACACTATTCAGATTTTTGGTGGTGGCTCTCTTTTGCTTTCATTCATCTTTTTTTTTTCATTTCTTGAGAGAACCACCACATATTCACATTTTTCAACCACATGCCCAAGTTATTAAGAACTACCTCCAACCCTCACATTATATTTAGCAGAAACAACAGAGAACATGTAAAAACCACTCCGTGGAACCTTCTAAGAGATGCAAAAGGGTGATTTTCCATTATAAACCGAAAGAAAGTGACACGACTCAAAAGGGCTGACTAGGGGGTATGACACATCAGGACATTCAATTTGGTCGTGGGCTAATCCTATGCCTCCGTCATCTTAGCTAATGACAACGTGAATGCTACACATCATGGAAGAGGGAACTATCACACAAGAAAGAAACGAGCAGGCTCAAATCTCACATGGCTACCTATATGCTCTATCTCTCATTCTGATTCCCTGAGCTAGATGCATAAACGACTGTCAAGAGCAAGTGATCAAACCAAGTCACAGTTGGTAAGCAAATAGTTGAAAAACTGAACCCCTACACAATTCTACTGCACGTCTCAGTCATCATTATAGGTCGTCCTAGTCACAATCCAGTTGTCATGCATTAATTCGAAAGACATTCGATTCACCAATTAAACCCACAGTGCCAATATGATCATGCAAACATCTGTACTTGGAGCCCTCAAATCTCGTGATTTGGACAGCAGACTAGGCTCCAAACACACAGACTCATCTAGCAGTCAACAACAGATAAACACCCCCCCCCCCCGCACTTAAGCACGACATTGCCCTCAATGGAGCAGAGAGAAAGACAAGGGGAAATGATGTTACCGGGAATATGGACTGTCGGAGGACTGGAAATGTGACCAGTCAGCAGGGCTAGAGTCATCAAAACACATTGGGTGATAAAAACCATAGTTTCAAGTGGACAAACCGAAAAACAAACGAAAGAAAAACATACCTTGGTGGGGTTGCCTCCCCACAAGCGCTTCTTTACCGTCGTTTAGCTGGACGCCAGTAGGGTGGATGCTTAGAGAGGTGTAGGAACAGGTGCCTTCAAGAGCGGATCCACATCGCTCTTGAGGTACAACTTCAGGTGGTGGCCATGCACACGACGAGTGTGACCACCAGCACTCGTCAACTCGACCTGGCCATCCGGTAGGATGCAAGCGAGTGAATGCTCGGATGGCCAAGGCGGTCAAGGCTCAGGAGGCGGGACCAGCTCATAGTGGTCTCCGGCTTTCTTTTGAGCAGGCTTGGCTACCTACAGTTTCGGCCGCCACTCCTCCTTGATCTTGTCTTTTGGTAACGGAGTGGACGGGAGTGGCGGCAAAGATATGTGAGAGGGATCCTGCAAAATGGGAAGCACAAAAGGATACACGACAGACTCGTGCTCCTGGTGAGAAAAAGCATGCAAAGGCGATGAAGTAGGGAGAGTATTAGCAATGGAAAATGTTATTTGCTCCTCGCCATCCCTCAAAACTAAGGTCCCATCATGCACATCTATGAGAGCCTTGGCGGTGGCCAGGAAAGGCCTTCCTAGTATAAGGGGAACTTCTGTGTCTTCATTGATGTCCAAGACAACAAAATCCACAGGATAAAAGAATCTGCCAACCTTAACCAGAAGGTCTTCCACTAGGCCCCTAGGATGAACTATAGATCGGTCAGCTAGTTGAATACTCATCCTAGTTGTACTGGGTTCACCTAGGCCTAGTTTCTTGAACAATTTATATGGTATCACATTAATACTAGCACCTAGATCCGCCAAGGACCTCTCTACATGCAGTTTACCTATAGAGCACGGGATAGTAAAACTACCTGGGTCCTTCTGCTTCTGCGGAAGCTTGTTCTGCAGAATGGCCAAGCACTCCTCGCTGAGCTCCACAGTGGCCAGCTCGCTCAGCCTCCTCTTCTTCGAAAGAAGCTCCTTCAGGAACTTCGCGTACTTAGGCATCAGAGGTAGTGTCTCCATGAAGGGCACTTGGACATGCAACTTCCTACACATGGACGAGAAGTTGCCGAACTCTGCCTCCAGCCGGTCTGTGTACATCCTTGTGGGAAAAGGGAGCTTAGACTTATATTCAGCCACTACTGGTTGTGGCTTCGAAGCTTGATCCTCTGGCTCCTTTTCCGTCACCAGGTCTTCTTCCGGCTCTAGGGTGATCTGGGTCACCTTCTTGGCACTCTTCTGTGGTGCATCCGCAGTCACATTCCCACTTCTCAGCATAATGGCGTGCAACCCCTCCTTATGATTTTTGGGATTCGGTAGGGGTTGGCCAGGAAGTGTGCCAACCGGTCTGGAAGCACGGGAAGCTGCCAGGTGCCCGATCTTGGTGTCCATATCCTGCAAGAGTGCCTGCTGGTTTCTCTGGCCAGCTTCAATCTCCATGCATTTGCCTGCAGCCACTTCCATGAATTGCTCCAATTTATTGAACGTTTGGGTGCTAGTGCTGGCTAAGGTAGTCACTAGATCCCTCAGTTCTGACACGGGATCGCTCGGTGCTGGGACTGATGGAGATGCACCAGGCTGCTGGTACTGCTGCTGTGGGGGCTGTTGAAAAGCATGCCCCTGTCTAGGATGATAAAGTGGCTGCTATTGTTGCATCTGGCCCGGGCGAGGCTGGTATGGCTGCCTCTGGTTTGGAAAACTAGTTGCAGGAGCCTGGAAGCCCAGTGGCTTCGGTTTGTTGTTGCCACTCCATGAGAAATTTGGATGCTGGCGCCATCCCTCATTGTAGGTGTTACTGAATGGGTCGTTGCGCCGGACATTGTTGATGAAGTTCACCTGCTCCTGGGGTGTACTGGACTCACGCAAGGCCTGGCAGTCCTCTATAGTATGATGGGCGCTCTCGCACCACTGGCAACGCATTGCCGGCTACTGCCCTGTCCCCGGAACCATCCCATTCCGATCGATGGCTGAGACAAGTTTAGACACAACCTGCACCAATTCAGAAGAGTGGGTGCGCACAGCATGTACACCTCGGCTTGGTGCTCGCCTCGACCTCCTAGCAGTGCCCCAATCATACCCTTTCTCTGCCATCTCTTCAAAGAGCTGATTCAACTGCGGCGGCATCTTGGTCAGCATGTTCCCGCCACAAACCGAATCAATCAGCTGCTTCTCTTCTGGGAAGAGGGCGTGGTAGAAGGTTCACACCTTGAAAGCATCATTGAAACCATGATTGGGACACCTCAGGGTGAGACTGATGTATCTCTCCCATGCGTCGCGGATGGTCTCATCTTCATCCTGGGAAAAGTGGGTGATCTTCTTCTGCAAGTCTGCCATTTTTTACGGAGGATGATAGCGGGTGAGGAACTTGTCTGCCAGGTTGGCGAACATGGTAATCGATCTGGGAGGCCTAGTGTCCAGCCACTCCTTGGCTTGCCCCTCCAGAGTAAATGGGAAGTACCTCAGCTGGATGGCATCGGCTGGGACCCCATTTATCTTGATCCCATCTATGAGCTCGTGGAACCGCCTCAGGTGTGATCGGGGGCATTCTCCCTCCTTGCCACGGAATACCACCGAGCCGCACAGCATGGTGATGACAGAGGTACTCACCTCAAAGTTGTAGGCAGCAACTTGAGGGTGTTGGATGGGAGACCTCATGTCTGCGGCGCGGGCGGTCCAGTAATAGCCCATGGTTTGCTCCTCGGGAAGGACCACATCATGGTCCTGTGGGTCACCCATCTCTTCCTCCTCGGCGATTTGCAGCTGTGCTCGAGCTTCCTCCGCAGCCAGTGGCGCCTTTAACGCTCGCTTGAAGTTCCTACAAGTCCGTTCAAGCTCTTGATCTAACGGTAGTAAATCCCCCGACTGGCTACGGGTCACGCACTACCTGCACACAGTCAGCAAAAGCAACCCGTGAAGGCACACAGGTGGAAAAGAGAAAATGCAGTAAAGAAAATGCTAGAGTAATAAACTTTCACGTTTCCACAATAACCTAGAGGTCATCGACAACAGCGCCAAAAACTTGACACGCTAAAACACAACACCAAACTGCGACCAAAAGTAATCGCAGTCCGGAAATGCAGCAACAGGCAAGCTCTAATTGTCAACCCGGGGTCTAGATCTACTGCCTACTCCGTGTATATCTGTTATCTAGCAAACAAAGTTGAGTGGTTGTGAATTTTAACTAAAAGCAGTAAAAAAACAGGAAATGGTTCGGTTTTCTAAAGCAAGGGAAGAGTCACTCGGGAATGAGTCCCCCTAGCTCCTTAGTTAGGTCTCATTTGTAATTACCCTGGGCTGATAAACTGTTGATTAAACTGCGGAAGATCCGACAGTAGCTTGGAATCTCTTAAGCTAACCAAGCTCTCTCAGGCAGGCTAACCGGCAGGCGACTAACCTTCACCAAGATAGACTGCTGAGGCAATAAGCACAAAACTCCACTACTGGAATTGGGTTCCAGTACAAAGCAGTAGATTGATTAACTCTCGTATAACCAATCTACCACTACCGATTGATGAAGCTCTAACAACCTAATCAGATTCTATCTATCTCACGTTGCAGCAGAAATCAAGAAAAAATGATCAGACTTCAATTGATTCAATGAATCATGCATCAATCGATTAAAATCAAAAAATATAACAATCCCAAGTCATTACAATCAAGATCCCTAACACATGGAACTAGGGTTCTTCATACCCAAGTGAGAGAAAGTTCTACTCCATAGAGAGAGAGAGGGAAACAGAATACAAAGCAGTCATACTCATAACAATGGGAAAAATCTGCTTTGGATGTCAATCTTCACTTCTGGGGATGCAATCTGGGCTTCAATGGTGAGAAATCCATTCCAAATAGCTCCTAGGGTTTGTTCTTCGCACTTTCTCTCTCTAAAACTATGTTTTTGCTCCAAAAAGTCGACTCCCTCTCCTTTGACTCGAATCTTCCTCAAAAATCCGATTCTGGACGAAATATGGGCTGAATTACGGTCGTAATCATAGTCTGCCCGTAAATCGCCGAAAACGCGCGTTTTACTTAACTCTGATGAGGGGAATTGCGGTCGTAATTACCCAATTACTGCCAGTAATTATGGAATTACGACCGTAGTTACTTTGACTCTTGCCCGTAATATTCTCTGCGACAAGAATTCTGAAGAATTAGGCTCGGCATTGCATTTACGGGCATGACAGGAGCAATTACGACCGTAAATGGTTAGGGCCTGCCCGTAATTTTCATCTTGAATCACCAACTGACCTCCAAATGACCCGAAACTTGCGCCTATGCACCTATTTACTCGCTAGAACCTGAAATACGACAAAACAACACAACATAGCGTAAAATAGGCCAAGGAACAACAAATTCGAGCTAAAATGGTCAGGAAACAAGAGTGAAAACATGTGCAAATACGACGCTATCAAATTCCCCCACACTTAACCTTTTGCTTGTCCCCAAGCAAACCAAATCAGATACAATGTAAGCTCGAAACATCTCAATCATGCAACCCTTGGGGACATATCACATAGGCACGAAACACGGGAATCACACTGGCTTTCAAACATTAACACATGAATAACTTCAACCGCAACCTGGACAACCACCACAGAGGACATTCGAGTGCAGTAAAATCGAGTAAAGGAGGAGTCTCCCTTCTGTTCATCAACCAACATAGACTTGATTCAACCACTTACTCAAGACAGTCACCTCATGCACAAAACTCAAGATATCAGAACTGAGACCGAGCAATCTAGGTCCTCACCGGGGTAAAGAGTATAGATAATATGAGAAAATGAATCGCTCACTCTCGACTAGTGAGGTCATGACAATTTGATGCGAAAAATGCGCATGCTTATTCTCTCAATCCCTAACGTCTCTTCACCATGAAGGCAGCCTCTAAATGCTAGAGTTCACATACGGGTGTCACCACTAACTAATCCGGAGGTCTTAGACACAGGTTCAGATGACTGGCTAGGGTCTTGGACATGGGAAAAAGGCCTTTTAGGTGGTGGAAGTATTCATAGCACAAGGTTCCACAATTCCAAACCCAACACAGTCACAGTCAATCAAACCACTTACTTTCTTTCTGCCATTCTGCATTACTCACATTCTTTAGAGCACAAGAGCGAAGGAGGTCACATAAATGCTAGTATTTCCAAGCCACACTGCTAAGAAACACTACTTAATGGGCACTATTCAGATTTTTGGTGGTGGCTCTCTTTTGCTTTCATTCATCTTTTTTTTTTTTTCATTTCTTGAGAGAACCACCACCTATGCACATTTTTCAAACACATGCCCAACTTTTTAAGAACTACCTCCAACCCTCACATTATATTTAGCAGAAACAGCAGAGAACATGTAAAAACCACTCTGTGGAACCTTCTAAGAGATGCAAAAGGGTGATTTTCCATTATAAACCGAAAGAAAGAAAGTGACACGGCTCAAAAGGGCTTACTAGGGGGTATGACACATCAGGACAGTCAATTTGGTTGTGGGCTAATCCTATACCTCCATCATCTTAGCTAATGACAACGTGAATGCTACACATCATGGAAGAGGGAACTATCGCACAAGAAAGAAACGAGCAGGCTCAAATCTCACATGGCTACCTATATGCTCTATCTCTCATTCTGATTCCCTAAGCTAGATGCATAAACGACTGTCAAGAGCAAGTGATCAAACCAAGTCACAGTTGGTAAGCAAACAGTTGAAAAACTGAACCCCTACACAATTCTACTGCACGTCTCAGTCATCATTATAGGTCGTCCTAGTCACAATCCAGTTGTCATGCATTAATTCGAAAGCCATTCGATTCACCAATTAAAACCACAGTGCCAATATGATCATGCAAACATCTGTACTTGGAGCCCTCAAATCTCGAGATTTGGACAGCGGACTAGGCTCCAAGCACACAGACTCATCTAGCAGTCAACAACAGATAAACACCCCCCCCCCCCCCGCACTTAAGCACGAGCAAAGATCATTGTCTATTCCAGATCACTGCCAGTGCCTAAAATCAAACTACCAGCCTCTACTATACATCGTCTTCGTATAATAAAGCCCTTTAAATCCCTAGTCATTAGTCCCTAAAACCCCTAGAATTCAAACCCTAAAATCTAACATGATTTCCCTTCCCAGAACCCTGCAAATAGAATGAGAAAAGAGAGGAAGAGAAGATTCTCTTCATTCCAGATGGAAGGAAGATGACAACAATGACCAAAAACAAAAACTCTTACAATCGAAAGACCCGACAAATGGCAACGAAGATGGAACTGCTCAAAATGAGACAGGGAGAGGAAGGGGCATAAGCAAACGGAGATTCGCTGCATTGTAGATGGAAGGACGACGCTGACGATGACCAAAATCAAAACAAAATCCATATGGAAGGAAGACGCCGACCCATTCCAGTAGTCGAAGACGAAGACAACGATTGGACTAATTTTGATTCAAAACGAACTGGCATGCAATTGGCAGAACAAAAAAATCGAGCTATGGAACAGAGGGATACCTTCATCGGAAGCTGAACTGAGGAGTGTGGTAAATCGACGGCTTGCAGGAGGAGAGGAGCTATGTCGATTTTGGATTCTGGAAGGGCAATGTCTATTTTTTACCCAAACCTTTTTCAGATTCTTTTATTTTAACCAAACCTATTGAATTCCTAAAAATTATCCAAACGTTAACTCTCCGTCAACTTTTCTGTTAGTAATGCTGACTAAGTATGACCATAATGAGTTGACTTCCTACGTGGCGGTCAGAATACCATCATTTACTATTTTTAATAAAAAGATTATAAAAAAACAAAACAAAATCCCACCCTCACGTGGACGAAATAAGTAACAGTAACAGAATGAATGCCCAAACTTTTATAAATTATAATACGTTTGGATAATAAATAGAATTTCTATAGGTTTGGTTAAAATAAAAGAATCTGAAAAAGGTTTGGGTAAAAAATAGACATTGCCCATTCTGGAACTAGGTTTTTGGAGAGGGGGAAAAGGAGCTATGGATTTTGGAGAGTGAAAAACGAGAGGGAAACGAAAACCTCACCCACGCGTTAGATCATCTTAATCTATTTTCCAATGCATAAAAGGAAAAAATTAAACAAATTACAATGTAACAAAATGTTAATTTTGTCACATTCCACATAAATATTTCCCTCATATCTTTCCCGCCAACCGAAATTCCAATCAATGTGACAATATAGTTTGTCACATTGCAATTTAATGGTATATAAAGTGACAAACCGTATTGTGACGACTAGTTTTGTCACACTACAGGACTGCGAATCATCCGACCCAAAGTTATTATGACAAAATAATTGTGAGAGCATAACTTTTGTCATAACAAATATTTGTTATGACAAATAGTTATGACAAAAATCAAATTTGTCACAATATCCGACTATATTATGACGAAATTACTTTTTGCCATATTATATACTCTGTGGTGACAAAGTAACAAATGACAAATTAGAATTTTGCCACCATAGACCATATTTGTTGGAGTGTGTTTGAGTGAGTTCTTAAAGAGAGCATTGGTTGTTAAAGTTAATGTGGCAAGTGATTAAATCTCTAGTACCCCCTCAAAAAGAAAAGAGAAAAAAGAAAGAAAAGGAAAGTAGAAAGAAAAGGAATCGAAAAATAGGTAATAAAATGAGGTAATAAAGTATAGAGTGCTACAAAAGAATCAAAGAATATGCTCTAAGTGGGGTTTCTTGGCACCCAAGCCTTTGAAACCCCCCCCCCCCCCAATTTGTTTAGAAATTCTTCACTACCAAATCGAAATGTGATAGCAAGAGTAGACCGAGGAAGAGCACTTAAAGGTAGTTCATGATGGGTGATAGGTTGGAAGGGAGATGCAAGGTTTTTGGCCTATGCTAGTGGCCATTGTTTGTAGGGAAGGTTCTTAATCGAAACCATAGGACCTTCGGGTTAAGGGTGAAGATGTAGGACCTCATGATGTGTTTGCCACTACCAAAAAAGTATTTTCCTCGTGTCCAAGACAATTTCCAGTCATTTGAACCTGTGTCTAAGACCTACGGACAAGCTAGTGATGACAACTGTCCCGTGAACTCTAGCATTTAGAGGTTGTCGCCGTGGTGAAGAGACGATAGCGCTGAGTGTTGATGATTGTGCACATTCTTTGCACCAAAAGGTCCTTAAAGCATTTTTTTAGGTTGAGATATTACCTTGTGTGAACTGGTTTGCTTGGGGACAAGCAAACGTCTAAGTGTGGGGGAGTGATTCGGGCCTAATTATACACTTTTATCCCTGTTCCTCTTTGACGTTTGTTGCAATTGAACTCCAAAACGGGTGGTTTTACGCTATTTTTCTTGTGTTTCAATGTGTTTCGGATCCTAACAGGTGAAACCAACCCCGGAGTCAAAAGTTGGAAGAAAAGGAGCAAATGTCAGGCAAAGAGGAGGAGACAGCCAGTGTTCACGGTCTGCCATTGGAGTTCACGGTCTCTGGGGCCGTAAACTGAAGCCAAAATACGTGAACCAAGGAGTGTCCAAAGACGGTTTTGAAGTTACTAACGCCAAGGTTGTTCACGGTCGCTAAGACCGTGCACAGAAGCCATAAACTGTGAACCCCAGGATGCGACGCGGTGCGTTTTGGTCCATACTCTATGATCATGGACGCGTTTCGATGGTCATGGCCGCGAACTCAGGGCGTGAACTGGGTGCGACCTCAACTTAAAAGGCCAGCAGAAAGGAAGAAGAGGGAGAGAGACCTAGTGTGAGAAAATTCTTCTTCAGATTTTTGAGTGCGAAAGTGACGAACCAAAGAAGAGGAGAAGCTAGGGTTTCATCCCCAGGCAAGGATTTGGGAATTCCTCCCCCAAAGGAGGATCTCTTCAACACAAGGAGCAAGGCTTGCATCTTTTATATGGTTTTCCTTTCCCTCTCCTGTGTTTTCCCTTCTCCTAGCATGGAGTAGTCCCTTCTTTCACTTGGTTGTTTGTAAACCCTAGCTACATTTATGTGAATTCTTGTATGAATTGAATAATTTGTGAGTGGTTGGGTTTAATGTGAATGTGGAGGTATTATTCATGAACAATCTTGTGTGCTTTGTTGACCTAGCTTAGAGAGGAGATCTCCTTAGGTTAAGAGGCTCAATTAGAGATAGGTGTTCTTGGGCATTGCATGCCTCCTAGGCTAGTTTAGAGAGGAAACCTCCTTTACCCAAAGAGGCTCAATTTGAGCTAGGTTTCCTTGGGCATTCAATGCCTCCTAAGCTAGTTTAGAGAGAACCCCCCCCCCCCCCAATCTAAGAGGCTATATTAGAGATGGGTTTCCTTGGGCATTTCATGCCTCCTATTCTAGGTTAATTAAGGGCAAACCTCCTGTTTTGTATTAGCATTTAGGGTTTGGTTGTGGGTGGCCGTCCGAACTCCAATTCGAGGGTGAAGTCTAACCATTCCTTAGTCAATAGGTTGAGAGGGTCGCATTAGTGGCTTGGGTCGTATCACATTTCCTCAACCTAAAGACTAAGAGGGTAGCTTTGGCTACTTGTTAGACTTCCTTGCGGTTTATAACCCCCTACCCACACACGATCATTCGATTCTTCAAGTCGTAATTGTTGGCTAAGGGGAGCAACACTTGGGTGAAGCCTTCTCAATTAGTGTCAAATCCATTTTACTTTGTTAAGTAATTTAGCTTTAGACCTTTGTTTTCACCAAAACTAATTCGCTAGATAATGTTTCAAATTAGCGGTACTTAGGCCGGCTCGGGTCGATATTTAAACATACTTGCCCTATATTGCACCCATTTAAGGTTTATACTTGGACGTTAAGTGGGATTTTATTGTGATAGTCAGAGCGAGTCAACTTCCAATTTGGGCTCGAGCGACTAAATTTGACACCAAATTGTGGTCTTCGCTTCAATCTCCATTTCTTACTTCCAACATCTAGGAACTTGATGTCTCTCAATCGTACAAGGATGTCCACTATGATACCTTGATCCAAAAACATATGTAACACTATGAAAAGTGCATCAAAATAATAAATGTAGTCTTATGACCTACTAAACACACCTTTGAGCGATTACCAAACTATTGCATGAACATGCTATTATGACACTAAAGAAAAGAAAATTATCCAAAACATGACATAAAATAGGAGGTATAAAATGGTACTTTTTATGTGTGATGCTTCCAGATTACTACCCTCTAGTGCGTCACAAACACTAACTAGCATGACATTGATACTCACTCATATGTTAATGAGGGCGTCTAAGATTTGATAGTTGCTTAATACATTTTCCAGTTAAGTACTAGTGATGAATCTCCAACATATTCTCTCTCATTCAAATCATATAATTCAATTAGGGTTGACAATAGGTTCAATTCATTTATAACCGGACCGTTAAGCACTTTATGTGTATCGTTAACTGGACCGTTTATATTAGTCGGTTAATCATAATTGTATAGTCGGTGCTCGTTTTTTTTTTTTTTTTTGTTAAATGAAGAACCGTTAAGCAAGTTATTCGATAAGGTTATACCAAAATATAATCGATCGGTAACCTCCTTCTTCAATTGTGCATTTGTGTAGATTTTTTTGTTATATACGTATGTGTTCTTTTAAGTTGTTATCATTGAATAAAAAATAATTTCAAATGGATATCGATCCTAATCACTTCAATCCAACACAAATACACTATAACATCATTCTACCGTCAAATTTGATCAAAGAAGCAAACAAGAATAAAAGACTCAACAACAATTACTTAACTCATAAACCCACCAAATTACATGGAGGCTTAAATGTTACATATTGTCGTGGAAATACTGTGTAAGGCCAACTTTGTACTGTGTTACTTCTAAAGCCCTTCATTGAAATTATTCGCATTTGATAGTAAGTAACTATTACAGCTAGGGTAGTCAATGGATCATGTAGGCCTTCAAACATCCCATTATTTTTTGCCTATGTCTGCGGCTCATCGAGGCCTATTATTTTTTTCTCTAACTATGAGCATGTCGTAATCGGTTAGTCGGTTAACCGTTTAACCATCGATTACTAATCGTTTAACCTTCGGTTATTAATTAGCTGAATTTAACTACCAAGAATCGACTGTTTATTGTTTACTCGATTATCTATGTAACCGTTAACCATCAATTTCGATTCGGTTATCGCGTGGTTGCACCGCTAACGGGATAACCTTTTACCAGCCCTACTTTCAATGTATAATTCATGTCTTGAATTAAAAATTAGAAAAATATATTTTATTTTATGGATACATTAAACTCCATCAAATGATAATTTTCTTTTATTGTGAAGATTAAGTATCTATGTATCATAAAAATAGAAAGCAACTCTCATTTTGTCATTTATGGACATTTTATATAGACAACACTTTGTTCATAAATATACATCACTATTACTTGCATTTTAGTCATTCTGCCTTCTCATATTTTCAATACGTTCTAAGCATACTAAAACTAGATGGATCGTCAACTTCAAAAAGAAGTTTACAGTCGTCGTTGGTAAAATTCAGTACTTTGTCACAACATGGATCAACAACTTCAATAAAAAGGAGGAAATTGCATGGGGGGGAGACATGCTAGTATGCTACTAGCTACTAAAACTAGCTTTGCCCAAAGGAAGAAAAAGAGAAGCTAGCAATAACAACATTTGCGGTGAAAGCAATAAGCAGGATTCATAACTAATATACTAATAATATGATGCACAAAAATCAAGCGATCATGCACGCCTAGCCCCTAACTAGCTATCTAGCCAAGACTTCTTCAGCTATGCTCCATTTGTTGATTAGTCAATTAGCTAGCTTAGCTGTTGATGTTGTTGTTGTTGTTGTAGTGGTTCATCGGGTATCTCACTCCCGCTGCCAGTACCTTCTGCTGCTCTAACTGCAACCAACACATATTAAAGTACCAATTTAATTAATACTATAAAAAACAATAATTCATTAATCACGCCTGATTAGCTTGATCGATCACTACTTAACAAAATGAGAGCGCGCATGTGAAAAAGGTATAATTATTAGTATAATATTACTTGGAAGAATTCATGCAACTTGTTCTTCAGGTAGCAGTACTCGTGCTCAAGCTGCTCCAATGCTCTCAAGCATCTGCATCCAAATTAAACCGTACATAAATATCAACATGGCCGATAGCTAGCTAGGTCTCGTGTTCAAATTCCTCGCGCGCTCTCGATATTAATCGCACTCTTAAGTACGTTACCCGTGACGGTTGTGATGGTCAGAAGCGGCCCGGAAAGCCAAGCAAACATTGCGAACCCTTTTGGCACCAATGCTGGAGCTGCTCCCCATGAACTGATTCAAATGCACCCCGATCTTCCCGTACTCCAGCCCGCCCTCGTGATCTTGATCATCATCTCCCTCCACCATCCTGCAACATTGCATTTGCATTTCCACCATCATATGCATTAACTTGAATGCATAGAGTATGTATGTATATATAGAAAGAAAGAAAGTGTGTTATTTATTTATTTATATTTACGCGCGTACATGAGCAGGGAGCGGAGGGAGGTGAGGAGCTTCTCGGACTCGTGGAAGAAGATGGTGACGACCTCGGAGACGAAGTTAGGGGAAGTCTCGTCCTGGAGCTGCTGGAGCTGGAGGAACTGCTCGTCGAGGACGCCCTGGTGGAAGAGGAGAGCCAGCAGACGGTTCATGTCGGCTCCCAACCGCTCCGCCCCAAAGCCCACCAGCATCCACACCGGTAGCCCCGTTTTGCCCAATCCCAGATACGTCGGCTCCACACCGACGACGACCACTTTGCCTTGCTTTGCTTGCGGTGGAATGTGTAAGCTCGGCTGCAGCTGCTGCTGTGGCCCAACTGTGTGGCAGCTAGCTTGAAGGTGTTGACTGGTGAAGCGTGTTTTTTGCTATTGGAGACCTGGGTAAATTATGTGACTTATATATAGGGATAAGTCACGCACAGAGAGAGAGAGAGAGAGAGAGAGAGAGAGCCTAGGGAGATGGAGTGTAATTAAATATTGATGAGCTTATTATTAATTGCAATATACTAGTGGAATCATATGCCACTAATAGTGTTTTAATTTCCTCTTCATTCACTTCGAGGCATAATATAGAGTAGAATAGTTGTTAATGGACACACGCGCACTGAACAAACCTGCAAGAAAGGCGCACAAGGAAACATGCGCAGCCATGTAAACTCCTTCAAAATTGAATAATGATTCGCCTGCGGTTTAGTTTTTTAGCTTGTTAATTTGGTTTGCTTCATTTTCTTTCTTATCGTTGCTTTAACAAAGATCGCTTAAGCAGCCTGGGGATATAATTAACTTTAGTTAGTATGGAAGAGGAGTATAGAAGGCATGGCATTGATGTTGACAGTGTATAATTGTATATACATTACAATTTATAGGGAATGGTACAAGTAGGGTTTGCAGCCAAAGTTAGCTAGCTCTTAGTTTTTCATCTCTAATAAAGTTTATTTGTGAAGGAGTTACCTCCATCATGCACAAGCTAATTAATATAATTGAAGATTCTGTACCTACATATGCAATTAATCAGCGAGAAAAATATGATGAATGACAAGTTGACTCGTATTCTGGTATTAACTTAGAAGTCGTTTGGATGTGGAATTTTAGTGTGGAAATCGGGTACAAAATGTGGTTATTGAATAAGAAATTCACGTTTGGCTTGAAAAGAAAAGGTAATGTGGAAAATGAGACGCGGTAATTAGGGACAAATTAAATTTTAACAAACTTCCACTTGAAAAATTCTCAAGATTTCTAGCTATATCGTAAAAATGTAATTTAATTCTCACGTTTTCAAATTTCCACTGCGTCCCAAATTTGTCGATACAAACTATATGTAGTATCATAAAGACCATGAATCATGATAGACGACTAAGGCAAGAATTTTTAATTTCCTTTTCTTTATTCCACTGTAGATTAACTTCACAAGGTTGGACCAATGCAAATTGACTTCTTTCTATCCTAATACATGAGATTCAAAACAGGAGTGAAAAGTGAACTAGTGAAGTGAAGGTTAAAGCTTGACAAAGGGAGAGGAAGTTTTTTAATAAAATCTAAGAGACAGATAGAAGATGACAAAAAGAGAAGATGATAGAAACTTTTGGAAAGGAAAGAATAAAGGGAAATTAAACTAATAAACTAGGTTTGCTTTCCAAGAAGAAAACAAAAAAACCCCAACTGGAAGCTGCTGTGAGAGGGTTTCGTTGGTCGAGGCGAATGCGGGGGAATCACCCCTCATACCACCACAAGGGTTTCCACATTCACACCTTTCCATTGCTAGTAGCTACTACCACTGTCAGTCAGAAACAACTACTTTCCCCCCAAAAGAACTAGTTCTGCCACTGCCTCCATGCTGCCACCCAACATCTCTCTGATGTTAAGCTAGCCCTAAAAGTAGCTAGTAGTTGTATAGTTAAAAAAGGGTCGGCGCGCTAGAGCGAGCGTGCAGCAGTATTTCTGACCTTGCTTGCACTTCAAATTCAATCGCAGAGCGCGCAGTTTGCCTGGGCTGCGGCCGGCCTTCAGGATGGATGGGATGGGACTCAGCCCTCCTGCCTGCCTGCCTGCCTGCCTAATATGGCAACAACAACAACCACTCACTCGAAACTGTCACTCTCACTCCCGGCCGACACAAGTACTGCCACTGCCGCCGCATTGCTATTCTCAGTTGACAACATAATAATACAATTACAATTTACAGGCGCAGTATTATTCGGTCGATTATCGGAGGCTGGACGAAATGATTTTTAGCCTTAAAAGTGGTTCGGTTAACTGATAACAGAGAAACCAAAGCCTACTTCGGACGATTTTTGATAGGGAAAGTGGTTATTTCGGTTAACCGATAACCGAACGATCGATTACCGGTTATAACCGAAATAACCGAACTGCCACCCCTACTCCTCCCTTCATGCTATTTCTCGCAAGTAAAGAAGGGGGTGGCCAGGTAAACAAGAGCTATACCCTACAACTAGGAACGGGTACCCAAAACTAAGCACAAGAAACAAAAGGTGAGGTTATGAGTTATACCCAAAAACAACATATTGATGAGTTCAATTCCAACAGCATTATCCCCGCAAAAGGGCTTCTAAATCAGTCAATAATCACCCCTCATCATCATACGTTACATGATTTAAGTCAATAATTAGTCCTTCTTTAGAGGCTTATATCGAACATTGCAAGTAGAGGTGGCAAATGGATTGGATTGGTGGATTGGTGAATTGGATTGGTGGATCCATGGATCAAATGGATTGGATCTAATGGATTGATGGATTCATGGATTGGATCAAGTGGATTGGTGGATTATCCATGAATCCAAATGACATCCTCAACCAAGGACCAATATGTAAAATGTAAAAAGTTTAGGTACTAAAATGTCACAATGAAAAATTTTAGGTACCAAAACGTAATTTTCCAATGAAATTTTTCATATAAAAAATTAAATTTTAGGTACCAAAATGTAAAAGATAAAAATTATAGGTACTAAACCGTAAATTGCCAATGATCCATGGATCCAATCCATGAATCCACCAATCTAATTGGATTTGGATCAAATGGATTGGATTTAAATGGATTGGATTAGGTGGATATTTTTAATGGATTGATGGATTGGATTGGTGGATTGGATTGAAATTGCCACCTCTAATTGCAAGGGTGTGAAATTGGAGACGACTGAAGAAAAGGTAGTTCGGCCTTTTCTACTATATATCTTCTTCCTTTTTATATCAAAACTCGATCACTTGAAAGCTAGCGAAAAAGCTAGAGCAAAACCTTGAGCTCAACTACACAGTGAAATCGAAAGACTAACCGTAAACTAATAACCGAATTCAGTTAACAAGATGATCCATGTACCCATCCTGGATACCGGTTTGAGTCCTGCTAGCTAAATATTAGATATGCCGCATGATGGAAGAAAAAGCTTCTTTGATCTGTTACCTATGCTCAAGCTGGTCGATCGGCAAATGTTCTGCACCCAACAACCTTTGATCTGTCACCTATGTTAATTAATATTTCGTTCTAGCCAAAAAATAATAATGTTGCGCTACTTGTTCTCGGTTTAGACGGTTGTTATATATAGTCTATGTTTGGCCCGACTTTTAGAAGTACTTTTCGGCTTCAAAAGCTGAAGCAGGACCAAACACTTCTAAAAGCTCGGCTTTTTTGAAAAGTCGAAAAGCACTTTTGTATAATATAAAAGCAGAAGCTCTGATTTGGAGCTTCTGCGAAATACTGTTTTGAAAATACAAGATTATCCTTACCATGTTTTAATTTTATTTTAGAAAACATAATTTTCTTTCATTTATATCATTATAAAAAAATAAAATAAATAATAAAACATATTATTTAATATAAAAAAAGTCCAACAAGATACATTTTGACTACATTTTATTGTTTATATTATAAGTCCTTTATAGTCATTTTACACAACCTCTCATATTAAAAAGCACTTTTAATAGTTTTTCAGCCAAACACTTAACTGCTTTTTTTGAAAAGTACTTCTCTAAAAGCTCAAGCCAGAAGCACAAGAATACCATGTGCTTTCAAAATAGGGGTCATCGAGATTCAAACACAAGACCTCTCGGTAACAGAAGACTCTGATACCATGTCAAAAACCAATTAATCCTAATAACTCGAATTATTGGAAGAGATTCAATCGTTTATCATATACCACACGCTAATATATACCACCTTTTACTTTTTTATTGACAAACATTGCCTCGACTTGGTGATTTTACCCATGCCACCCAAACGCATACTTGTTCTGAGCTCTGTCTTGTTGCCCGGCATGATTGCCTTCATAATTGTCATGCCTTTCCAGTTACAACTTACAAGGTAGAAAAAGAAAAGTCAGTGTGCCTTTTTGTGGGCTTAATTCTTCCTTCCACACCTCTCCTCCCGTGCTTGCTTACCGTAGCCACTATGTATATTGAAAACAAGGGAGTCCCTTTTTTCTTCTTTTGAACTTTTTGTTCCTCGATCACCATTCTTAATTATTCTTTCTCTTAACCATGGTGTTTAGCCTATAGCTTTGGTATTCCAAATGTTCCTTGTTTTCTTCACCACGCCCATCCATCACTATATGGAGGCCAAGGGACTCATTGCTCGAGATCGTGCCATACCCTCCTGTGTTTCCACTTCTTTACTTTCATCGATTTGCATGCCCAAACTTACTCTAAACAGTAAACTCTAATTAACTAATTGCTGCCTTAACATTTCATTTGGTCGTTCTTTCAGTTGTTTTATGTACGGGTTGATCAGTACTTATTAATTAGGAAAAAATCCCAGAATACTCGAGTTATTAAAAAAATTCCCTAAATACAGTACTTATAAAAGTAATTCCCAAAGTACAGCAGTTTCAACATCACTGTCTTTGTCTAAGACAGTGATGTTGATCACCGCTTTCGTCCAAAACAGTGAAGCAGCGGGGAACGCATCACCGCCTTGGACGAAAGCGGGGAATGCATCACCGCCTTGGACAAAAGCGGGGAACATATCACCGCTTTGAACGAAGGCGGAGATCGTATCCCCGCTTTTGACAAAGGCGGGGATCGTATCCCCGCTTTTGACATCAACAGTGAAGGCATCCCCGCTGCTGTCGACAACAGTGATTGCCACCACATTTTACATTGCCCTGGTAGGTGGAGAAGTAGGTAACAGCTACCTAGATATCACCGTTGTTGACTAAGGCGATGATGTGTTCACCGCCGTGGTCCAAAGCGGTGATTAGCTCTCAATTTTTCCAATAAAAACCCACGCCCGCTTCCCTCCTGCTGCCAAACAGCAAATTAGTACAAAAATTATCGTTTTGTTAAGTCGTTTTCGCAGCTGGTTCCTCCGTAGTTTACTGCTCAAGAAACTCGTCGGGATTCGGTATGTTAGAATTATGTATTGTTTACATTTTGATTATGTGTTAGAATTAGGTATGTTAGAATTATATATTTAGATTAATTATGATATGATATATGTTAGTTAGTTAGTACTGAATTTAGATTAATTTGTTTAGTTTTCTCATGATAGATCGGGATTGAGTATGTTATAAGTATGTATTTTTTACATGTTGATGTGTTAGTAATTATATGTCTGTATTTAGTGAATTGCGGTTATTGGAAAATATGTTATGATATTATTTAGTTTAATTATGATATGATAGATGTTAGTTAGTTAGTTATGAATTTAGATGAATTTGTTTAGTTTTCTCATAATAGATCAATTAGTTGCATTTTATTATCGCTTTGGATGGATATTTATAGTGTTTGGGGCTGGGAAAAGTCCTGGCCAGTTATCACCGCCCCGAACAAACACAGTGCCATCACTGCGTCCAACAAAGGCGGTGATGGGCACGGATCGGTGACGTGGCGGCTTCTGATGCGTCGGATTGTGGAGAAAAACCACAATCCGCGCATAACTGCATCGGACGGCAACGGTGAAGGCGCGGGGTGGGGCGCGGATCGCTGACGTGGAAAGCGGGGCAATCACCGCTTTGGTCTTCAGCGGTGAAGTGCCCGCGCGCGTCCACGTCAGCGATCCGCGCCACTTCACCGCTGTTGGATCCAACGGTGAAGGCCTCACTGCTTCCCTCATCAACGGTCATGCCATCACTGTCGTCCTTGAAAGCGGTGATGGCATCACTGCTTTGGTCTAAAGCGGTGATAGCATCACTGCTTTTGTCAAAAGCGGTGATGTATCATCGTTTTAGACCAAAACGGTGATCAACATCACTGTCTTAGACAAAGACAGTGATGTTGAAACTGCTGTACTTTGGGAAATACTTTTATAAGTACTGTATTTTGGTAATTTTTTTTAATAATTGGTGTATTCTGGGATTTTTTCCTATTAATTACCTACCCTAGCGGGAAATAGTAATTACTGTGGTTATAAATAACAAATTGGGTATGACAAAATAATTAATTATCATTTTTAACAAATTAAATTTTAGGAAATTACAAAAATATATTAACTACAATTATCTCTCTCTTTCTCTCACTTCCACAACTTCCAACCAAATCTCTCTTCCTTCTTTTTCTCAATCTTTTCCTTGTTTTTCGTTCAGCTGAACTAATACCGCTGCAACAAAAAAAATACCAATCTATTAAAAAATACTATCAATGCACAAAACACTAATACCATTCGAGAAATAAAAACACTATCAATTTACAAAACATCAATACCATTGCGGATTTAATCAATATCATTACATGATAATCAATACCAATGCAAAAAAAAAAACAATATCAATACAAAAAACACTACCACAACAGAAAAAGAACACTACCATTTCACAAAAAGCAATACGCTTACATGATAATCAATACCAATGCGGAAAAAAACAATACCAATGCGAAAACAGTACCACTACGAAAAAAACCACTACCAATGCGAAAAAAACAATACCAATGCAGAAAGAGCACTTCTACTATGCTATATAGTCTTGGTGCTTTAATGTACAACTTGAAGTTGTACCATAACATTAAATGTATAAGTTTAGGTTGTACCATAAAGGAATTTGTATCATTATGTTATGGTACAACTTTACAGCTTGAAGTTGTACCATCAGACAAGGTACAAGTTTAAGTTGTACCATAAAAGAATTTGTACAAAAAGTATAGGTACAATCTGAAGTTGTACCATTACGTTAAAGGTACAATTTCAAGTTGTACCATAAAGGCAAAAACCTATAGCACCAATGCTATATAGCATTGTAAAATTCCTCATGCAGAAAAACACTACCACTACAAAAAAATCATTACCAATGCGAAAAAATCAGATCTAGGGTTTTTATTCATCTCGCCTTTTCCAGCCACAGCCGTCCACCACAGTCGTCTCCCAGAGAGAGAAGGCAGCGAGAGAGAGAGAGAGAGGGGGGGAGGGCAGCGAGAGGGTGCCCGCAGCGGTGGGCGAGGGTAGCCGGAGTGGAGGGTGGCCGCCGGTAGTGGGAGATTGGCCGAGGGCGGCCGGCTTTGGGAGGATGGTCGTCAGTGGAGGAAGGGAACCACCAATAGAAGAGTTGTTGACGGCTATAGAGAATGAGGTTAGATTAGGGTTTAGGTATATAATATATTGAAATTAATTTTTTAAAGGATAAAAATCAGGTGTGGTATTTTTTTATTCTCAAAATTACCATTAATTTAATCTTCACCGTAAAATTAAAATTAGGATAAAATAGAGATAATGAAGGGTGTAGGTTTTAATAACCATTGTGATTACTCAATTTTTAGTAATCACCCTAACGCGTTCCTACCCTACCCTAATTAGTTTGGATTTTATTCATACACATATTCGTGCAAGATTCGAGTATAAATTTAAAGCTATGCACATACCCGATCGAGTTTCATGTATCCATGAATATTCATAAATAATATTAATTTCTTTAATCTTCTCAACCATTGTGTTAATAATAACAACCACAGATATATTAATATTTTCTTAAGCGAAAAATTGTAAATAATATATCACCAATACTAAGAGAAATAGTAAAAAAGAAACACTAGTTCTTACCAAAAAAAAATTTCGCAAAGTCAGTGTTGAAAGAAAGTCATAAGGAGGAAGAAAGAAAAGAGCGAGAGTCGACCAATAGTCGAACTCTCGATGAGAGGGCCTTTTGTGCCACATGATGGGCAGCCCTATTGTGTAGACGGGACACAAAACAGTAAGAGATACTGCTAAACGATGACGACAAGCTCTTAACATCCGCCAAAATAGCACCTCCCCGATCATGATGCAAATCACCGCCAACCATCCGCCGGATTAAAAGTTGAGAGTCCCCATGCAAAGAAACAGCAAAAAAAGAATGGGTTAGACACCACTGCAAGGCATCACGCAAGGCTAAACATTCCATAATAAATGGATCCTGAATTCCATCATAATATTTGCCAAATGCAAAGAGCACAGTACCTGTCTCATGAAAACCTACGAAACCGATACTACCTCCTTGGCCACGCTTGGCTGCCCCATCAAACCAAACATTTATAATGGGAGAAATTCCAGAGGTCAGGGATGGCCCAACACGAGCTGATGCGGCAGGGAGAGGAGAAGCCCTACGATGAGACTGAGGTGGAGGTGCCTGAGTAGCTTCCCTCCACTCGTCCACTTGGCGTCGATACTGTCGAAATAAAGCATGAGGGAGATACTGAATGTGATCGTGAACCCCCCAACAACGTCCCTTCCAAATTCTCCAAAGAATGAAAACAATGTTAGCAAGTTCAAGTTTGGACAAGTTCATGGAGAAGAAAAGATGTGTCCAGGCCTCATCAGGAGGCATTCCACCAAGAATGGTACTCAGACCTTCAAGGTTAGCCAGACTCCAAAGGCCTCGAGCTACCCTGCAAGAAAAGAAAAAGTGGGAAAAGGATTCTGGTTCCCCAGAACAAATAGGACAAATAATATGAGGGAGTATGGAACTTAGCCTATTGGAAAGGATCTTGGAGATCGCTTTATATAGAACTTGGCAAAGGCCAATAGGTCTCATTTGACGCATAGAGTCAGCATTTGGCACTTTAGGAATAAGGGACAACCATGTATGATTAATGCTATGCAGGAGACGACCCGTCCTAAAAAAGGAGAGGAGAGCCTCAGTCACATCACCCCCTATCTCCTCCCAAAACCGTTGATAGAAACCAGCTGTGAAACCGTCAGGGCCCGGAGCTTGGTACTTCCCAATGCTGAAAAATGCTTGTTTGATTTCAGCACTGGTAACCTGTGCAGTGAGGAAAGCATTCATAGCGGGAGAAATCAAAATCGGAATATGCAGATCAGTAACAAACTGTAAAGGGTCCAGGCCATTAGAGATGAAAATATTCTGGAAATAAGTAGTAGACACTTCCCCTTTCTCCTGCTCATCTGTATGAAGTTCACCCTGATCATCCCGGAGAACTGAGACGATATTAGCCCGCCGTCGTTGAAGAGCAGCCAGATGAAAAAAATGCGTATTCGCATCACCGCCCTGAAGCCAATTAACCCGAGACTTTTGTTTCCAATATAGCTCCTCTTGGCGGTACGCCTCGGTTAAAAGAAACTCCAACCGGTTAATCTCCTCCCAATTGACAGCAACAACATCCCTTGCTAAATCAATAGCGCCCCGGAGTTCCCGAATTTGACGAGCAGAATTCGAAGTTCCCACTTTTGCCCAGCCCAACAGCTCGTGCCGCACCTGTTTGAGCTTAGTTTGAATGCGGAATAGTGGAGTGCCGACAACAGGGGTATGCCACGCCGAAAGAAGAATAGGAGGAACCTTCGGGTTGAAATTCCACCGATTATCATAGTGGAAAAGTCGGGTCCGCCTAGCAGTTGGCTGCACAAAACGAACAAGAATCATCCTATGATCCGAACCCCTGTCCGAAAGGTGGTGAACCTGCAAGTCTGGCCACAAGGAAAGAACTAGATGGTTAGCTAAACAACGATCCAAACGGGATTGAATATGATCACCATTCGACTGTCGATTAAACCATGTAAAAGGAGGTCCAGAGAAACCTAGGTCTTGGAGACCGCCTGCTGACAAGAAAAGGTTTAATTGTTGTAAAGCTGCAGGAGTAGGAGGGCGACCACCCTGTTTCTCACTACTAGAAAGTAAGCAATTAAAATCACCCATCACAAAAACAGGATCCTCATACGACGAAACAAGAAAAGAGATTTCATTAAGTTGAAATTGACGGGGTGCAACATCACAATGTAAGTGAACAAAAATCACAGCAAAACGGCCCAAAGATGGGTGGTCACATTCTAAAAACAAAAAACCCGACGACTCAACCGAAACCGAGCACACTAAACATGAGGACCAGGCAACAGCTAAACCGCTACCATTATTGGAAACACTATGTACACGCTCCTCAGTAAAGCCAAGAGAAATCAACTGCTGCACAACGAAATCATCATCACGACGAGTCTCACTTAAGCAAACCAGAAAAGGGGAGTCTCGAACTAGAGCCTCTCGGAGAACCGGAACTGTCAGGGGAGCTCCCAAACCCCGACAATTCCACGCAAGAATACTCATTTATCGATTTGGGACCGGTTTGGGCCGGCTTCCTCCACCCTGACATGTTGAGAAAAAGAAAAATCTTGCTCTTGAGGCACAACACGAGCCTTCTTGGAAGGGGGCTCAGAAGCCTCGATCATCTCCTGGTCATGAGAAACATCCAAAGAGGCGGACTGGGCACTCTTCTCTACAAAAGGCAGATCTGAAATCTGCAGCTGACATAGATGAGAAGTCATCCCCTCCTGCAAACCTTGTTCCTGACCAGAAGCAGCAGCCAAGCAAGGGTCGGCAGTGGGCATGTGAGAAACTGCCGCCGATCGAGGCCCAAAATTGTTGCCAGCCAAGGTCCAAACAAAACGTTTGCGACGCCGAGCCAGAGTAGTTTCGTTGACGCGAGGACCGAATTCTCGAGCCACCATATGTTTACCATAACGAGGAGGAGCCCCTGTCAACTCTTCCTTCCTTGGGCACAAACGGCTCACATAGCCAACCACACCACACAAAAAACAAAATTGGGGAAGGGCTTCATACTGCACCTTTGCTTTGAAACTACCTTTAGACGGATTTTCATGAGCCGCAGACACTTCATCAGGGAGAGGCAGAAGAAGATCACCGGTCACTTTCACCCTGATAAAGAGGGAACCCGAAGAGGTCGATCGATGCACTGAAGCAGGATTTGCTGTTCCTAGGGAGAAAATCATATGTGCCATTACCTGTGATACTCATACTCATATTTTATCCTTACCACCAGTTATTTTAATTTGATTGGGTTTTATCTTATCCAAATAGGTCGAGTTTGGGTGGATTTTCGAAATTATGGATATGTTTGCCATTCTTATTAGTATTATATTGAAGTGTTTACTGCCAAAGATATTACTCATGTACACGGTATATATCTTCACTTGTATTATGCATGTTTTAGAGCACATTTTTGCAACCTATAATTTATTAAGATCACAATTTTCATGTTTTTTTATCATTTTAACTATTTTACAAAATAATTAGTCCCACGAAACTAAAAATAACTAAACATATAATTCATTATTACTAAGATTCGAACTTGCAACCTCTGAGAGTCCAAATTATTATCACTTAAAGCATTTAGCAAATAAGATAAGTTCTATTTGAAGCTATTAAGAAGATTAGAATTGATAATCATATTATCAAATAAGAACTAACATTTAAATTTTATCTTTTCCCATGCTCCATTTTAAAAAAAAAAATTAGCTCTATGTTCTATATAAACTAGTTTAAGGAAATTGTCATGGATAAATTATGTATATATATTACCTATTTTATAGCAACTTTTTGTCACTTGATGTAGTAAGATCAAAGTTTTCCATATTGTTTTTTCAATTTTTTTATGAATAATTAAGTTCCAGTTAGCTAAAACAAATAAACACTAGATCTCATTGTCCGCGCTTCGCACCGGGAAGGGTGTTCGCATAGATTTATAGTTGTGTTGTCTGTTGGTTTAAGGGTAACAAAATGAAAATACTACATGATAACGTAAACCAATATTATTAAGCTTTTCAAAGAAAAAAAATACAAATATTATCCAAAGCAACAATAAAAGGATGCCGGGGTTTTGTTTTTTCAATTTTAAAGTACGTGGCCAATCGAAACTTTACCATTTCCTTCTTTCTTTACCTATAGAAATGCCTGCTGAGTTTCCATCAAAAAAAGAAATGCCTGCTGAGTTTTTACTAAAGGCGTAGAACAGAATATTGTATATTACAAACCTAAGAATTAGAGAATTGTTCAAACATTACCCAATAAATCATATGAGAAGACATGTTTGCAAGTCATAAGCACTTAATGTGCCCTTGGATAAATGCCAAGCAGCCTTTCTTATACACGTTCTGTAACACTCTGTATCCCAAGAATCTGAAGTTCATCCATTGGGGTTTTTAAACCCACAGAACGAATACTCTTGCCATATGTGAATTCCAACATTGAACGTTCTTGTTTATAGCCTGTCACACCCATGGGAACAGGCGTCGTCCGTGGCTGAAACTGTAAGCAAGCAAGCACTTGTACCTGACAGTCTCACTTCCAATTTTAATTTTATCTTGCAATCAAGTCCTTGGATTCTTAGACAAACGTTGTGCTAAACTGAAAAGAGGGAACAATCTAAAGGAAAACATAGAAATATAATAATAAGTAAAATGAGGAATATCATAATTGACTAATCCAGACACAAATTGCAAAGGTTGGAAACGATAAAAGAGATGGATAATGCATAGGTGAAGGTGAGAGGGAGATGATGACAAAGATCGCCAGCATTGTATATGGGAAACATTTGAATGGAATCACCAAGAATAAGAAAAAATCATACATAATCTTACCGTATCCACATAAATTTTACTTGTCGTCCAAAGCCAATTCGTTCCAGCAGTCCAAAACACAGCCGCAGAAATCAAAGAACTGAAGAGAAATTAGGGTACGACAACGACAAAAAAGTATAAGCAAAACAAAACTGAGACGCAACAAAATGGAAGGTATTAGATCTCAAAAGCCCGAAAAGTAATATTACGGTATTAGATCTTCAAACACAAACCTGCAGATGTGCCTTCTCTGAAACTTTTGTACCTTTCAAATCCCTTGATCAAGCTGGAGTTCCATTGATCTCTATGCGGCACGTAGAAGAAAGAAAGACAAATAAGTCAACCTTCATTTTCATTTGATGGAGAGAAAAAAAAGCGACAGAGGAGAACATAAAAGTGCCTTCCCCAATAGATCACAGCAGTTTCCACGATGACCACTACCAAAAAAATCTGCTTTGGTCAAAACCCAAGTCTGGCAGATCAGAAAAAAAAAAAGAGAATATAAAAGTGAGATACTCGAAACAAAGGGTAAATGCCACATCTGGTCACAGGGATTATTAAATTGTGTCATGTTTAGTTACTAGAAAAATTTACTATCAATTTTGGTCACTCGAATTATTGAAACATGTCACATTTAGTCACTCTCTCATTAGCCTCCGTCCAACTCCGGTCACTCGAATTACTGAAACATGTCACATTTAGCTGGACAGAAACTAACGAGAGAATGACTAAATGTGACATGTTTCAATAATTCGAGTGACCAAAATTGATATTAAATTTTTCGAATGACTAAACATGACACGATTTAGTAATCTCGGTGACCAAATGTGGCATTTACCCATACTATCCTTTTCTATTTATTTGTCATGTTTATAATATGTATACAAATCAAGGACAATATCATAATGTGCAAAGGACAATAAGAATAAATGGGGAAATTTCGTTTAACCTTTAACGTAACGTATATCAGTTACCAATTCTTATCTTTTTTTTTCAAAAGTAACATATAACAACGTATATTAGAACCGGGAAACAAAGAATTACACATTTTATGAAAATATCAAAGGAAACTAGAACACAAGAAGGGTATAAAAAATCTAACTCATGTTCGCACATTAATTGAATATTTTTATTATTTCTTTGTTGTTAATTAATTGATTATTTATAATATATACAATAGGTAAATGTGAATGCAATCTTGAAACTTTAAAAGTTCATGAGGGTATATGAGTAAAATATTATCATGAATTTATTACATATTACAAATTTCACATTAATATGTGAGATTTACAAGTCTGTCGAATCCACGGATTTATACATTTAAAATTCGTGGGCCCATAAATTTGATCCCTAAATGAATTGAAAAAAAAGATGGAATTTTCTTAAATCCATGATGGATGGAATGGATTTAGTACCAAACGACCCCTAAGCGTCACTAAGATCAATACAAAACCACCGGAGGGCCCAATAGAAGGCACACAACTGTATTGCAAGCCCAATTCATAGGAAGACATGGAGACGAGCTCGTTAGCACAGAGGGAAGATTTTGGATGCTCGGGGGATAGAAACGAAAATCCCCTAGCCACGGCAGCCGAACTACTAAGGCAAAATACACTTTCATAGCCATAACTATTCGCGTTGTGACAAATATAATCATTTTTTGAAAAATACACTCGTATAGCCATTCCGTCCAAAACTTTAACGACAATATCTTAAATGCTGACTGTACTAACGTTTTCTGGTGATGTGGCGATTTTTTTGTTTAAACCAATCCTAGGTGGAAAGTTTCCTTTCTTATTTTATTATAATTACAATAAAAAGTAAAAATAAATAAAAATGAAAAACCGAACTTCATCATCTTCTTTTCCCCTTCTTTTCATCTACCCAACCCAGGAGACCCATCACGATTCTCTTCCCCGTTGTCCATACATCCCGTCGGCTGTTGTCGATTGAGTTTTACCCAGAGTATTCTGTCTCACTTCTCACTAAAACCCCTCCACCATCACTCCAAATCGAAGGCGGCACCCACAAGCTCATTCCCCTTAGCCTAGCGAACAAGAACATGAAGAAGGTCGAGACCGTCGGCCAGGCGATCGACGACATCGGTGCCACCGTGTGGAAATCCATGGCCCAGATCATCTCCCACGATAGAGATCTCTCCAATGCTTTTTCCCCTGATTATGATTCCAATTCCTCCAATAACGGCGGCGGGGAGCGGGGCGCGTCTTTGTCGTCGAAACCCTACAATAGGTAAGATGCGCAATTGCTTGCTATGCAGAGCAAATTGAATACCTACGAGATTGCGGAGCTCCGTTGTGGTAAATAAGAGGGCAATAGAGCTGGAGGGAAGTCACGTCGGCGGTGGGGAAACTAAAGGAGAATCGATGCTGTAGATAGACGAGAGCAGAACAGAGCTGGGGTTTCTTCACCTGTCGGCAGCGAAAGAGAAAGGGAGAAATGAAGGTCGCGGCTGCTCTATGCCTCTCGGCTTGGATGGAGAAGCGATGCGGTCGATTGGAGGTGGAATCCTCTCCGAGGAAATCGTCGATCTCCGGCCAAGTCCTCACCTTGATGGCGTTCACGGCAACCGCTCGTCCTCTTTCATCATTGTTATTGACTGGGGACGGGTTAGGTTGTGAGCAACGAAATTGATTTCGTCAAATCAAGAAGAAGAAGAAGAAGGGAGCTGGTGTGCAGGATTTTTGTGGTCTCGATTGGATTTTGGATCCGGATGGCGGAGGTAATTAGCGAGGAGAAATTAAATGGGTACTAGTTAATTATATAATAATTTTTTTAATCTGTTGGTGGAATCCAAGTCAGCGGTGATGTGGGCAAACCGAGTCTAGTTGGCGACGACATGTCATCCAGGTGGAAGCCATGTCACTTGGCGATGACGGCATCCGTGATGACTTTAACGGCAGTAACAGAAATGGCTATAGTTGACATTAAAGTTTTACAAACTTTTAATTTTTGGCTATACGAGTGCATTTTTCAAAAAGTGACCATATTTGTCACAACGCGAATAGTTATGGCTATAAAAGTGTATTTTGCCAACTACTAAATAAGACCCATGTTCTCGAAACAAAGCAGGAAAAGAAAAATTGGAGCAGAAGAATCAAAAGCACGGAAAGTTACTTTGTTGTTAATGCTATACTTAAGACTCAAGCTCCACCTACAGCTACAGCTACAACCTCGACGGCTCTTGCAACATACATACATACGTCCACAAAGACACTTGCGTCCATTCCAAATCTACAACCAGAATTTACCATCACCACTACTTCTTCCGCAACTTCCTAGCAGATGAAGAAGAATTACCATTACCAACAACAACAGGAGGAGGAACGCCATTGTGTTGTTTCGAAGTCTTCTTGCCGGCGGCAATGATCATGGTCTCCTCGTATCGGCCAGCCAGCGAGTCGAACAGCAGACCCGCGGCATAACCGGCTGCCAGATCGATGGTGTAGTGACCCCTCGACCCCAGGAGCCTGACCACCTGCAACACGTTGAGAATGTCGTACGCCCACGCTAGCCCGTACCTCTGCATTCTCCTCATGTCTTGCGACGCGATCACCGATCCGGCCACGTGCCCCGAGTAGAAGAGGAAGAAGGACACGTTCCCTACGGGGAAGTCCACCCCGGACCCTAAGTATCCCTGCCAAATTGAACCAACTTATGGTCAGCTGAGTTTCGATAGATATTACAACAAGGGAAAGTTTCTCTAAGGAACAAGTTTGGGTTCTTTTTTCCAACCAGTCCGCTTGTTAATTACCTCGGGGAGAGGGAGCTGAGTGGTGTAGCCAAGAATGCCGCGGCAAGTGAACATGAAGAGCGCAGCGATGGTGGGTCTGGCCCTTCCTTCCACCAGAAACGTCCAGAATATGTAGCTCGCTTGCATTCCCACGAATACCTGCAAAAACCATTACCGGCCCATCACATACAAGCTTGGGCCAAGCCCACCGGATACAGTTTCATCGTGTCGGGCCCATGGGACCTCCAGTTAGCTACTTAGCTAAGCCCAAATAAATTTCAGCTACAAACTGTAAGGTCAAATTTGATGAGCTTAGGATCCTTTTTGTTAGGTATAAATGCATTTGAATTTTGATGTGAGGCGGGTGAGCCATTTTAATATTTCTGAAAGCTCCTTGTTTGATCTTTGAATATCTCCCCTCGCTTGTCCTTTTTCCTACGAAACACCCCTTCTCGCTTTAAAGTTTAAATGCTTCTTTTTACGCGTTTTATGGCTCAGCCAGCAACTCGTTTGGTTGAACGCCGGCTAACAAACAAAACAAGAACCACGGCCCCAAGCAGACAACATAGATACTCACATTCAGATACCAAGTCACATGCATGGAATTAATGGGAAAGATTCTTCTTCCTTTTTCTTCAACTTTTAATTTTGTTATCCTCAATTTTCAGAAAACAAGAGACACGATTTATTTTATAAAAAAATTGAATTATGATTATACTACGATTCACATACTTAATAGTGAAAATTACTTTATTATTAACTCATCCGGTACAACCTCCATTACGGTATAAAGTGTTGAGTCGGATTGGAGTTCGTATGGTTGATGAACGACCTCAGCCATCAAAATATATATTATTATAAAAAAAAAAGAAAGGGACAACGTGCACCCCTGACGATTTTAGGACAGTACCGTAAAAGAGACAAATAAATAAATAATCAAATCATAGAAAGTCCGATGAAAAAAGAAAACAAGAAATTGACAAATCTAAGTAATTATCACTACTTAAACTAATCAAATCCCAAAAACAGAAAATCAGCGCAAAAGCAGGCAAATTAAAATGAAGAAAAATGGGGAAACAACAACATGCAGAGAGAGATTTCGGAACAAATCTGGAGATTACTTTACCGTATTAAGAGCGGCGAGCAAGTTGTTGAGCTCCGGCGACGAGGAAAGCAGGCGGTGGAGACGACGCGTCGCCACGAACCCCAAGTCAAACGGCGGCGACGACGTGGGGACCATGCTGAGGGTGTACTCCACCCACATGAAGAACAAGAGGGCGCCGCCCAGAATCACCGGCAGCCAGTGATGCCGTACCACATTCTTCGCGTCCGCCACCCTCCACGTCATGAATGCGGCCGCCGCCGCCGCTGCCGGAGTCGCGCCCATTGGGTACTGACCGTCGCTGGTGTGGTGACTGGCCTTCTTGCGCTTCAACGGAAGAGTGACGGGGGTGGTTTCTGTTGTTGTAATGGCAGCAGCTGCGGCGGCCGCGGGTGAGGCATTCATGGCAGGGTGGAAAATGATGATGATAATAATAGAGAGTTAATTAAAGGAGTGGTGTCAGTTTGGGAAAAGAATGGAGAGAAAGGAAGGTGGGAAGGTGGAGTTGAGCATAAATGTAGGGTGGTGGGGGGAAAAGACGTGGTTGGGAAAGAGAGATGTGGTTGGGAAAAGAGAGAGAGATGGGCGGAGTTTACTAAGAAAGGTAGAAGTTTGTAGGGGGCAAATTCGTAAATATATATGCCACCGTCCTGCTAAATCTGGTGGCCGTCAATTCAATCCAAAAAAATCTCAGTTATCCAGTTGTGGGTTGTTTTGACTATGAAGTATGAACAATGGCAAAGGGCCGCGCGGGCATAATGACTCGAGTCGAATCGAGTACATGGTACATGAAACTGTATCGTATCGACGGTTCAACCACGAAATATTAGTATTGGAGGCTAAATTAGTAGGCGGTATTTATTGAACTACGGTCATATCACGGTTTTATCATAAAATATTACACCACTGACTTTTCCGATACGATATTCAATACGGTTTCATGTACCATGATCGAGTATAGTTTTGTTCTCATTTCATCTATTAACGAGTTGAATTGAATTCAAGTTTGTTCATTTATTAAAATATTTTCATTAAAATCACAAATTTGATTCGAGCTCAACTTATTGAACTCTAAAATTAAACTCTTAAATCATTTACATTATTTAGTTCATAAACTTTAACTAGCTCATACATTTTAATTTTATAGTAGTTATTATCTAATCAATCTAAGAACAGAAGTTATCTTTTAAATTATAAATGAGACATTTGCTCACATGCTCAAAGTATTAAACGTCATATGGGGTGTTAGATACAATTTAACAAACCTATGAATTATCATTCAACAAGTCAATTAAGAAGATATAGATTGATTTGTTCATAAGTCAGTAGTCTAGCTGCACATTAGGTACAATGTTGAGACATTTCATGAGCTCGCAACGAGACAGTTCACGAGTTAACTTCAACAAGCCACCGAGTTGAGAGGACTCGTGAGCCTCGCCAGCTGAACAAAGTTTATCTCAACCTCAACTTGATAATCAACAAGTCGAAATTAGAACGACATTTTCTCGAATCGAATCGATCGTGAACCACTCAGCTCATTAGCAATCCTACGTGGTGATGACATTTCTTAACCAGAAAACCTGTTATTTCGGTTTAGGTTTGTTTGATTTGATTGTTATCGAAGTCAATCCACAAAAATTCGATATACGTTAACCAAATTGATTGATAACCCCGGCCCATGCTCAAATCATAACAACTCGATCTGGTTGACCTGTACCTCTTACAGCAGGTTCGATATGAGAATCGATATATGCAGCCCTAAGCTTTGTTGCTTCAACTTTGTTCTCGAGTTCCAAACATCAAACGTTGAACTGACAAATGTTATATGCAATGTATCTGTATTCTGTAGTATATCAATATACTGCATTCGGGAAAGCAAACCACGCACTAGCTATGTACTCCATTAACAACATACCCTCTATCTACTTACAATTCATTCTGCCAAACCCAGTCCAAAACTTCCTAACATAAAGAAACAGGGTTTACTGCATTGTAGGAGGAAAGAGTGTGACCTTTTTGTTAGTTAGTCCTGCACACTGAAATCATCAAGCAGAGCAGTGAATCTGTACACGTTTCTGTAAACTCTATCATGGTGGATGCTGAGCATATACATCCTCTCATTCTTCACAACATTAAAGGGCCTTCATCAGAATGAACCCTTAATCACCAGGTGCTTCACAGGAATTGTTAAAGGACCCTTTGGCAACTTGAGTTTTGCTGCATGGTTGTGGATCACTTCCTGCACTTTCACAAACGCCACAAAGAACTCTGCAGCCTTGGTCTGCCCAAGTACCTTCTTCACAAGCAGTTCCAACGTCTTAAACCTACCAAGCAACACAAAAACCAATCAAAGCAAGAAGAGAAGAAAGAAAAACGAAACATCATTGGCCTAATCCAATCATCTGTAGGCTCCATAGATATGTGCACTCACACACACATACCTGAGCTGCTGAGCCTTAGCTATGGCGCTCTGAATCTTCCTGAACTCAGTTTCAATGCAGCCCATCTCATCACCATACCCTGATTGCTGCGGGCTATTCACAAAGGGCAGATGGAGGACACACGTGGCCTGAATCTCGGCCATTTCCTCATCAATCACCGCCTCCTCGATCCTTATCTCGTGCATCAGCTGCGACATGTTACTTTCATCTGATGAGCTGGAAGAAGAGCAGTGAGCTAGTCCGCATAGGAGCTCCAGAATTGATGAGGGGCGCCAGTCTCCTAGCCATGCCAGAGTGGCTAGCTCGTGTGGGGGTGCAGAGCTAGGCATGAGAAGCTGAGAGACGTCGTTGAGCTTGGTAGGGATGATGAAACGATGATAGTGAGCATGGAATCTATTCAACTGGTCATGAATTGATTCCTCGGATTCCCATCTTGCCTTGAGTTGTTTCTGTAGCCTTGCTGCTCTAGTTTTCTGCTCTTGCCTCCATAGACCGTACTTTCCCCAATACCCTTCTTTATCCAAACAAAACCATACAAAGACATCAATTCACGAGAATCGTGCATAGATGCAAACAACCCATGTCTCTTTTGGTTCTTTGTTCTTGATTTTCATCTCGAATTTTCTCAAAAACCAATTAGGGCAGTGAAGCAATGAATATGTACCGCACTGATTACAAAGGGAAAGAGTAGCTGATAGTCAAGTTTAGGCAGGCATTCCTCAATGAAGAAGAACAACACATGATTGCAAAGAAAGAACTGAAATTGGTCCGAGAGTTCTATTTACCTTTCTGATGGGTGATATCCTGCTTGCGAAATGTTATCATGCATTGGATAACTTGGGTTCCATCGCTTTCATCAACGTCGTCTCCTTTAGAGCCTTCCTCCCTTGACATTCCTTCGCCTTCTTGCCTGATCTCACGGTCCGTCGCTTCATAAGAATTCCTGGAAAGGATCAAACGAACGTTTAGAAGGGAAAATCTTGGACATTTTCCCGAATTCCCTCCACTTTTTCTCAGCCAGCAAACACATTGAGTAGCAGGAAACCCCTAATCAATTCATGACCAGTTATGGGGAGAAAGAAAATGCAAAGGAACGAAGAGAGTAACAATTGAAGGCAATAGCAAGGATGCCAAGAAACTCGTAATCAATTCTGAACACCACTACTGGAAACCCCATTCTTCGATCGGCCTACTGGAAAGAAAAGAAAAGAAAACTTAAACCCCCGATTTCATTTCTTCCCCCCGAGAAAGGGAAAGAAAAAGTTTTCCCGGAAACCCAACAGGGCAGTGAGTGAAGCACGGGCGGCATTGTTTTATTCTTGTGGTATCGAATCTTACCAGAGGAACTGCGGCACTGTCTTCTTCATCGTTCTCTCCTCGCAGCATTGATTGAGTAACCAATGAGGATGGGATTTTCTTGTTGCTCTCTCTGTAAACAGGCTCCGACTCCGAGCTTCCCGGACGGAGTGTTTTCTTCAGCTCCTAAACAGCCTCAACCAGCCTTCACAAAAAAATCAGTAGCAACTAGCAACAGGGGAGGGGGGGAAATAGGAAAATAGGCATCGGGCCGTTATTTAGAGGTAATATCCCGCGGGCTTCGGACCAAAATGGTCAATCTTCTTTCCGATGAATTTGGGCCTTGGTGCAACCACCCTGAACCAGAGTACCAGACACTGCTGCACCCTGCACACCTTTTTATTTTACTTTTTTTTTTTTTTTTACAGAAAGATCTTTATTGAACTTTGAAAGATCGGTTACTGAGAGAAAAATAAACTCTGAATTCAAAACAAGATCTAGGCAAACAAGGAACACTGGTTAACATCAAACCAGGCCTGGGAAAAAACAACAGGCAGGGGGAGTAAGGCACAAATTGACCTCACACAAAACCAGTCTAGCTCTTGAAACAAAGGCAATACATTCAAAATCCCCCTCTCTTCCAACCAAACCAAGTAGCAAGAAGATCATAACAATTTGTCTAATCACAACGAGATTCATAGCTATTGAACATAGCAAAGTCATACATTGTCTCATGGGGATTGCTCAAAGACATCCATCAGACCATCACAGTGAATCTCAACGCGAGATTGACTGACGATGGAAGAGGTTGTGAAACTGATTACTCCAAACTGTGAAGGCAGAGGGGGCCAAGGCAGAGAGGATAGGTTCAAATGGGAGCAAGCTTCCTAGGAGAGCCACAGACCGCCACAAAGGAACCGACTTCCACCACAGCAACTGGAGATGACTCCCCCCTCCACGATTCGACTGCCATCCAAGCACCAACAACATCAAGGGGAGGCCAGAGGAGGAAAGATGAGAATGACTTCACCTTAGAGATGAGATCGCCAACCTAGAAGAGCAACCGTCATATAGCTAAGATCAAGTTTCCTAAGTTGCAACCTCCAGTTCTCCAAATGAGCAAGCCTTTAAACTGGAAATCATAGATTTTGAAGGTCATAACGGCTGGAGATATTAAAATATTTAGAGAAAAGGCACCTAGAACGTAGGCAAGAGGATCGAGATCATGGAAAGCAAGAAAAGCGGAAGAACATAAGCAAGAAAATTGGGTTGCTGCCAGTCACCTGAGGGAGCCGGCGGCAGCCATGGAAGGCTGGATAATGGAGGCTCTTTAAAGAGAAGAGATAGTGAAATTTGAAAGGTAAAGTAAGAGAGAGAAGTTAGGGATTGAAAGTTAATCATCCACCTATGATGAGGTGGAGGATGAAAAATATAGATACAAGCTCGTTTTGAAATGGAAGTAGAAGAGAGGAGAAAACATTTTTAATGAAACGTTGTCGTATTGAGCATCGCATTATTGTTTGTTTTGTCGTAAGCGAATCTAGTTAAGCCACGTGTCGCCCGTAGTGTATACTTCTCTTAATTACTGTATCAACAATATATATAAAAAGAACGAAATGTGAAACTCAGCTCTCTTCGAGGCTTTTTTTATCCACCTCTGCTGCTAGCTCTATACTTTTCTACATTGTATTAGAGCCTTAGATTTGAAGCTTGCTCACGGTAGAAATGTCCGACACTACTCCACCGGCTCGCAGTCCTCGTTGAAGAGGTTCAACCAATGGTGTTGGATTCCAATTTGGGAGCTATGGTAGAGTCATCAAATCAGGGATACTGAGGTGTGATCCACTTTGGAAACCCCTTCTATATCAACCCAAACGAGAATTTGTCTTAGTCTATCACCGATGAGGTTTTGAATGGTACGAATCACTCAATGTGGAGTTGGTCTATGTGAATAGCATTGAAGATGAAGCACAATTTGGATTTGTTTGATGAGTCAATTGCAACTCTCGTTGTTAGAGATGTTCAGTTTTACTTGTCGATGGATGCAATACTCTCATATTATGTTGGATTATTGCACTAAGCGTGATGAACCATGAGATTGTTCGTGTTCTTTTGGGATGAATTGAAGAGGTACTTTGGACAAACCAATGCTCTTCGAATTACCAATCTGGAAGACGAGATCCATGCTTGCAAGACAGGTGACAAGATTGTTACATAGTTTTACATTGTGATCAAGGGTTTGCGGGTTTGTGGAAGACGAGGTTATTTGCAATTATCTTCGAATGTTCCTTATACTTGCACACATGGGCCCTGGTAACCCTAATATTTGTTTTGTTGTTGAAGCTTTCAAAATGAAACAAGAGATTGACTATTTGATTCGATTCCTGAGGGGTATTAACAAGGAATATGATGTGACTAAGACCTAGTTGCTTATGCTCAAGCCATCCTTCATTGTGTCTGTTACAGTAGACAACATTCTCCAGCATGAGCATAAGCTTAAAGGAGACACCTCAAGCGCTAAGAGTAGCCAGTTTGTGGCCCTAGCCGTTCAAAAAGATCAGTAAAAGGGAAGCAAGAAGCTACTTCTGAGAAGCAATTTTGTATATATTGTAAACCTACTGATCATAACATCAAAGACTGTTGGAAATTGTAAGAGAAAGAGAAGGAGAAGGCACCCAATGGCTTTGTTAGTTCGGTTACTAGGGATGGCCAGTCCTCCGATAGCAACAACATAGTTTCTTATGATAGATATGATCCTTCAAAATCCACTATGGGACTTTCTTCTGATGATATTAATTGTTTCAATTTGGTATGGATCCCCAAATCTCCAAGATCATCAAGGATGAAACCTAAGACATTTTTACTCTCTCGATACATACCTACTTTTGCTAATCATGCTGGTAATTATATCCTTTCTCACACCTATAAATGGATCACTATGCCATAGCATCTATATGCATTTTGGATATTGGGACCTCTGATTATATCACATATAGTTTACATTTTTTTCATTGATCATTCTGTGGTCACAAACACCTATATATACTTGCCAAACAACTCTTAAGATTTTTACGAGTCATATAGACACTGTTAAACTGCCATTCAGACTTCTCTTACACAAAACCCTGCTACTGCCAAATTTTACTTTTAACCTCATTTCAGCCAGCAAGTTGACTAGTGACTACCTATCTCTCTGCAATTTCCACTATGATGTATGTGAACTCCAGGACCTTTAGATCCGGAAGAATATTGGTTTGTCAAAACAAAGTAGGGGGTATGTACCATCTTACACCCACCATATATTCATTTCCATACGAGGATTCCAACAATCATCTAGTTGCCACCACCTACAACTTTCATCCATAATAAGTCAACTTATGGAATTGACGTTTAGGACATCCTAGTAGAGACAAATACCAATTACTTAAGCTTTAAAATTTCATTTGTAATAGTGAACTTGTTACTCACTATGATATTTGTCATAAAACTTCCCTTTCATGTTAATGAGAATCATGCCCTTGAGGCTTTCCATTTAATACATGTTGATATATGTGCCCTAGTACCTGTGCAATCATATGATGACTATTCTTACTTTAGCACTGTAGTTGACTATAGTAGAGTTGTGTGGATTTGCCTTATGCATAGTAAAAGTGAAGCTTGAGAATTGTTACTAGGCTTATGTTGTCTTGTTGAGAGACAATTTGGTAAGACTGTGAAAAGGGTTCGTAGTGTTCAAAGAAAGGATTTTCATATGAGTTATTTTTACATGGTTGGCATTGAACAATATATTTCATGTGTTGAAACTTCTGAGCATAATGGTGGAGTAGAACTTAAGCACCAACATTTCTTGAATGTTGCTTGTGCTCTAAGGTTTCAATATGGTGTTGCACTGCAATTATGGAGTGATTTTATCCTTCACTTAGTGAATCTTCTAAATTGCCTTCCTACTCATGTTCTTAAAAACAAATCACCTTATGTTTTGTTGTTTCAAAAACCATCTGACCTTAGTCAATGGAAAGTTTTTGGATGCCTTGGTTATACTTCCACGCTCACAAAAGGGAGGACAAAGTTCCAACATCGTCTTAAAAATGCATCTTCCTCGGACACCCTTATGGCATCAAAGGTTTCAAAAAATTTATACATCAATGATCGCAATATGTTTATTCCTAGCAATGTTATCTTCTATGAGAACATTCTACTCTTTAAAACTTCTTCATACATACCTTCTATCACTTCACCACCTCTCATTCCTCCTATTCCCTCTCTACCTTTAGCTCACACATCTATTCATTTTTTTTCCTCCTAACATTTATGCTAATGAGGAATTAAGGGGACGTAGGACATCAACTTATTATCATGACCGAGGATACTCTCACTGACAATGAAGACTCACCTGAGATTTCTGTTGATCAAGTAGGGGAATCTAATGATGATTTATCTAAGCTATAAGTTTAGGAAGACTATGAAGGGAGGCCAATTTGTGCCAATAGAGGCAATTTGACATCTTGGTTGGAGGATTACTATGTGGGAAGTACTAGCAGGTATCCTATGAGTGAATTCATGAATTTAAATCAGTTACCACACATTAACAAATTTTATGCAATGAATGTTGCTTTTGAATTGGAATCTACCACTTATAGGGAGACTGCTGAGGCTAAACACTGGAGAAGGGCCATAATTGAGGAAACTCAAGCTTTGAAAGAAAACCATACTTGGGATGTTGTCACATTGTTAAATAACAAAAGGGCTATACACAACAAATGGGTGTTTAAGATTAAAAGCATGTCTAATGGAATCATAGAAAGATACAAAGAGAGATTGGTGGAAAAGGGTTTTAAACATGTGTATGTAAGTGACTTCTTGGACACCTATTTCCATATGGCTAATGGTTCAGATAGGTGAGTGTGCAAGCTAAGAAAACCTCTTTGCGGCCTTTAACAAGCAAGCAAACAATGATTTGCTAAGTTTACTTCTTCATAGTTGAAACATGTTTTTTCACAATCTATTTCGATTATATTGTATTTACAAAGTGGGTAAATGGACTTATTGTAGTCATGATTGTTTATTTTGATGACGTAGTCCTTGGTCTGGATGATAAAGGTGGCATAGAAGAAGTGAAGAAGTTCCTTAGCTGAAACTTAAAGATAAATGGTTTGGGGCATTTAAAGGAATTTCTTGGAATCGCGATTCGGATAAGCAACAAAGCTATAACACTGTGCCATATGCACGAAGCTTCTAAAAGACACTGGACATTTTGATGCCAAGCTTTGCAAAACACCCTGGATTCCAAAGTCACACTCCCCACTTGCAAATACAGAGTTATATAGGAGACTAATGGGGTGACTACATTACTTGACAACAACCAAGCTTGATTTGAATTACCCTAGGTAGCAACCGAGGCAATTCCAAAAGGACCCCAATGCAAAACACTTTCAAGTAGCTGAAGAATAATAAGATACATTAAAGGGTCACCTAATAAAGCGATTTTCTTTAAGAGTGATTCTCATTGAAGTTCTCATGTAACAATGACTCAACTTGGACGAGTGGCATTTATTGATTATTCTAGAAGATTAGTAAGTGGATAATGCACTTTTCTTGGAAGTTCTTTGATCACTATTGTGCATTGTACTGATACGAGGACAATATCCTCACTGATGTGGTTAGATATTTTCTTGTCTCAGGTTGACCTCGTAAGCAGATAGTTACCCCCTATCTAAAATTGAAAGTTATGCGTCATCATAGAGGTCTAGTAAGTTGTTGATTTTTAGTATGATTTGCTTTGGGACAAACAAAGTTCAATTGCGGAGTTATTAGATGACACTTCAAATGTATGTTTTCATCACCTCATCTCAAAATATGTTACATTTTTTCTACACATATGTGGTTATTCTGACTGGAATTAATTGTTATTTGATCAAAGGTGTGTTTAGTAGCCTCTGTGTGATTATATACTTCTGATACCTTTTGTAGGGGTGTAAACTTGACCCTAAAAACCCAGGGCTGGGGCGAGTTGGTTTGTCTACAGGGTCAGTTTAGGGTCAGGTTATCTTTTGACCCTGTAAGGGTCGAGGCGGGTCGGATCATTTTTTGACCCTTAGATATGAAATTCCACATACAAACACATTGAACCTGTTTCTAAAATTTTAAAAGTTTAAGTACTAAATTATAAAAATAAATAAATTTGGGTACCAAAACGTAATTTTACCATCAAAATTTAAGGACTTATTTGTAAAAAAAATAGATTTAGTTAGTAAATTGTAAGAAAAAATAATTTTGGGTACCAAAATATCAGTGTGTTGATAAGGGTCAAAAAGGAAACAGGGGCGGGTAGGGTCAGTTATACATCTTAACCCTTCAGGGTCGGGTCAGATAGGGCCAGGGCAGGATCGGGAGGGGGGGGGGCAGGGTAATTTTTAGCCCTACCTTTTTGTAGTGTTTTGGAAATATTCTGGAAAACTACTACCTACTGTAACCAACAAACTATTCAAATGAACAAAGCAACAAATCAATCAAATTCTAACAACTAAACTTCCTACACAATAAGGAGTAATTCCCCTCGCACATTATCAAAACATATATTTAACTTATTCACAAATAAGGTTCTTAGAGCTTGATATTGTTGTTGCTACTCTATTGCTAAATTCTTGTGGCATATACCTTGCTTTTCTCTTCCAAAATTTTGATTTGAATTAGATATAGGTTTTGGAATTTTATATGGCCATAAAATGGTATGAATTGATAGTATGATAAACAGTTTGATATCTTCCATACAAGTTTATTATTTGCATGAAGTGAAATGAATAATGTCATATTTTTGTCAGTTGTTTGGATGAGGTGTCGGGTTTAGATGAAATTTAGTTGAATTTGTGTTAGAAAGACCACATGACATTTTTAATCAATTGGGTGGTATGTCATGCTTATGTGGTTATCATAGATAGAAAACTCAATCAAAACTAACAAAATGATAGTTGTCTTACTTAGCCTAGTTGTGGTAAATAATTACCTATGTGAACAATGGGTATAGGTTACCTAATTTTTATTTGGTATTTAAGTTCTATCGCCAAATGTACAACGTATAATTACCTAGCTGCTCAATCATACCTATCATTTGGGGATGAGAATGGAACTAATTTATTAACTCATCTAAAAAAACCAAATCAATATATCAAGATGATCTTATTCAATAATATTAACCACTAAATTATCTTTGTCCATCCATGAGACACACCATTGATTATCTTTTCACATCTCTCAAAACTCACCACACAAACCATACACACTTGTCCTTATTTTGCTGATAATTAATCCATCTCCCTCATGGAGATTATAATCTTTAAGACGTATAATCTTTCCCGTACGTATTTTATATGTAACTTTTCCATATCTTAATTTACTAATTATGTACTCAACTACTACCATACGTTATGGTTGCTGAATTCACTCACCTAGTCCAAGAATTACCGTTTGCACGTCCTTTTGTTCATTCTCATCCTCTTAGGTCCTTACTACTGTGTCTCAAACCCATATTTGACTCACTGTTCATCCTTCCTAAGGTTATGCTACATGCATGGTGGTAAAGTTAGATGAGTTGATCCTATACATAAGGCTTCATGAAGTCACACTAGAAGGGGATTATGTTGTCGTGATCTGGCAGCTTCTTTGGGGCATAGAATCTGATATAGTTGGAGGTCCAATGTTTAGAGACAGTCTTCAGATGACAGGTGCTTTAGGTATATACTTAGAGGTTTGTGTGGTCTCTAGAAGTGTCAAATGAGCTGCTTATAATGTGTCGAGAAAAGTAATTTCTCTAGCTAGTTTAGACTTGCTCTCACTTAATTTTATTTCTTGAATGGAGAGAGAATTTGCAGGACAATAGTGGGTTGGTACTAGTGATGGCAATTGCTATCTTGACCCGCACGACCCAACCTTCTCCGACTTGACTTGATTTGTTTGAGGTGGGTATTACCCGACCCACAATAGAATGGGGCAGGACATGTGTACTAATTTTGACTTGTCCCACCTTGTTCTCGATCTGTTTTATCATGACTTGCATCACTATATGCTTGTGTTTCTCATATTCTGACCTTTGTGACATCATATTTTCATCACAAAGAAATTTAAGACTCCATCTTTTAATTAGTTAGATTTAATTACTCATTTTACTATATATCTAAATCATTTCTTTGTTTTCTTGTAAAATAGGTAAATATCAACGTTTTGTTAATAAAATAACATATAAGAATTGGTTGTGTTAGCCGGGTTTGTAGCCGAACATGTATTTATCATACCTGACCGCGCTTAATGCGGGATGGATATGCATATTGAGGGACAAAATCCGAAAATGCCAAGTTACAAAAACAAATTCCCACAATACCACCCTTTAATCCCCCCCAACCCAAAAAAATACCTAAGTTTGGAGTAGTTTGCTCCAGTGTCAAACGAACTAGGTAGTGATTTTCTTGACACTAGAGCGGATCACATTGAAGGGGCCAGATCGCGATCGAATTTACATAAAAGACCCAAAATGAGTGTGGTTCGCGGCGGACCCCAGAGAACCACTCTTAATTAGAACTCAAATTAACGTAACTTTGCACTCGATTGTCCGATCGTAACAACCTTTTTTTATGATTTTGCATAACTTTTCAAGATCTACAACTTTCACTGGAAGAAATTTTCAAAAGTAGACATTTTATTGGAATTAAGGTGTTTTGAGAATGATCTAATATTTAATTTATACATTTTCGCATACATTATAAAAATACTTCTATATAAAAACTTGTAGTCCTTAAAAATTTAAGAACAATAAAAAAATTTGTGATGCTCGAACTGCGGAGCACAAAGTTACGATCTTTCAAAGTGTGGTGAAATAAAAAAAACGATCGGTTTGTGATAGCAAACAACATTAAAATTTTTTATTCCTAGTGAAAGTTGTAGATCTTGAAAAGTTATGCGGAATAAAAAAAATTCTACGAACCACACTCATTTTGGACATTTTTCAGTCGTTTTGACCGCGATCCTGCACCTTCGAATGTGGTTCGATCTTGGAGCGAACCGCTCCAAACTTGGGTATTTTGAAACTCGGGCATTTTCGGATTTTGTCCCATGTTGAGCTACGGTACCACCCAGCATTTTTAGAATAAAGTTGTTTTGGTGGGCTTCTCAGGTGGGCTGCAGCTCGCTTCGGGCCGTCAAAGTAGCAAACCACCTCGGCCTCCCAATGCAAAGGCGGTAAGCCGGTAAGGCGGTAACCCATTGGCTGGCAGATCTCGTGCCAGCGCCAATAAAACACATCTCTTACCTTTTTCGCCGAAGTTAATTTTGTTTTTCCTCTCTGTTAATTTTCCTTGCTCTCTTCTCTACTCAGTCCGGCACTGATAGATAGGGAGGGCGGACGTGCCTCGTTTCCAATCCTTCTGTACTCTAAAACCCTAACCTCGACAGAAGGTTTTGCAACCTCCTTCGCCGGAGATCAGTCGCCGTTAGATCCCATTTGTGTGTTTTCAAGTCTTCGCTAGGGTTCAGACTAGACGAATTCTGTTCTGAAAGGACCTAGAAGATGTGGAACAGTGGCGGAGGAGGTCCTCCAGGCGGGGAGCAGCATATTGCTCCCCCCGGGACCTTTTCCTCATCTATGCTTCCGCCGCCGCCAGCTGCTCCGATGCAGCCTTCTTACACGGTGCTTGCTCCGCAAACACCGCCTACCCCGGCGGAGGCTGAGGCTAAGCTCGAGGAAAAGGCTCGCAAGTGGCAGCAGCTGAACACGAAGCGGTATAGCGATAAGAGGAAGTTTGGTTTCGTCGAGACGCAGAAGGAGGACATGCCGCCGGAGCATGTCCGCAAAATTATTCGGTAAGTTTTATTGATCTGGTTGTTGTTTTGTGTCAATTATATGTTGAACTTTTGATTGTAATTAGTGGTTAGCTAGCGCAGTGCAAGTCTTGCTCTCTAGGGTTGGCTTTGTGATGGTGTTTCCTTTTGCAGGGACCATGGTGATATGTCGTCCAAGAAATATAGACATGATAAGCGTGTGTATTTGGGGGCTCTTAAATTCATCCCCCATGCTGTTTACAAGCTCCTTGAGAATATGCCAATGCCTTGGGAGCAGGTTCGGGATGTCAAGGTTCTTTACCATATTACAGGGGCCATCACTTTCGTGAATGAAATTCCGTGGGTTGTTGAACCCATTTACTTGGCACAGGTATTGTTACTTATATGCTCTATGTGGCGTGTGTATGGCTGTTGGATATTTGAAACTGTCGTTATATCAATTTCCTCATGGCGTTAACATCTTAGTATTGGATTGTTGCAGTGGGGTACAATGTGGATCATGATGCGAAGAGAGAAGAGGGATAGACGGCATTTCAAGCGTATGAGGTTTCCTCCATTCGATGACGAAGAGCCTCCTCTGGATTATGCTGATAACTTGTTGGACGTTGATCCTCTTGAGCCAATTCAATTAGAATTGGATGACGAGGAAGATGCAGCAGTTCACACATGGTTTTATGATCATAAGCCTCTTGTTAAGACAAAGCTCATTAATGGTCCAAGTTACAGGAAGTGGCATCTCTCTCTTCCTATCATGGCAACTTTGCACCGGTTGGCAGGGCAACTTCTATCTGATCTCATAGATCGCAACTATTTTTATCTGTTCGATATGGAGTCCTTCTTTACAGCAAAAGCTCTGAACATGTGCATACCAGGTATGAAAACTTAGAGTTCTGTTTGTTTCTGTAGTTCAACATCATCATTTGTATATTGTTACTGTTAATAATGGGATTTGTTGTCTCAGGGTTAAATAAATAAGAGGTCATTCCTTGTCCATTATAAATAACTGGAACTTTAAGGTGGTTTACCCAGGGAATCAGGCATTATTATTGTCTTCAATGTTCTTCTTGACTCTCATTCGTATTTGAAGGATTTAAAGGTCGCTCATATTTCTGTTCTTCAATCTAGAATGAGCCAATTATGTTTGAGGGAATATATAAAGAGCATGCTGATCTTCTAGTAGTTAATGCTAATTCCGGATTCCAGTCGAAAACCACCTCCTTGAAAAATCATATAGTGCACTTGAATAGCATTATGCCTAAAAACTATCTGGACAGCTCTAAATTTGCTGATAGAATTGTTACCAGACTTGGTCTACTGAATTAGGAGTGTTACTTGTTTAAATTAGAGAGTTCATTTTTATTTTTGTCACTTGTATAGGTTCACCTTAGTGCTACTTCATGTGATGTGATATTGATCTGTTGCAGTTCTAGATTTCTGTAGATTAAGTTGAACTATCTGCTGTTAATGTGCTCCTCTGCCAGATCATTGTCAGATGCTTTCTTTATCTGTGAACTGATTTAATTATTATGCAGGTGGTCCAAAGTTTGAACCCCTGTACCGTGACATGGAGAAAGGGGATGAAGATTGGAACGAGTTCAATGATATCAACAAGCTTATTATCCGGTCACCTCTTAGGACCGAGTATCGAATAGCATTTCCACATCTATACAATAACCGGCCCCGGAAAGTAAAACTTTGCATTTATCATACTCCAATGATTATGTTCATCAAAGCAGAGGACCCTGATCTACCTGCTTTCTATTATGATCCTCTTATACATCCGATAACATCTGCCAACAAGGAGAAACGCGAAAAGAATACTTTTGAGGAAGATGATGATGAGTTCACTTTGCCAGAAGGGGTGGAAGCTCTGCTAGAAGAGACACAGCTCTACACGGATACCACAGCCGCTGGGATTTCCTTGTTGTTTGCTCCCAGACCTTTTAATGTTAGATCTGGTCGGATGCGAAGGGCAGAAGATATACCTCTTGTTTCTGAGTGGTACAAGGAGCACTGGTGAGTATTGGTACTTCAGTGTTTTATGCTATAGGCAAGTAGGAGTTGTAATCATGCAACTTATGTTTATATTTGCTTGTTTTTTCAGCCCACCATCATATCCAGTGAAGGTACGCGTCAGCTATCAGAAACTGCTAAAGTGCTTCGTCTTAAACGAGCTTCATCATAGACCACCAAAAGCTCAAAAGAAGAAGCATTTGTTCCGTTCCTTAGCAGCCACCAAGTTCTTCCAATCTACAGAACTTGACTGGGCAGAAGCAGGTCTTCAAGTCTGCAAGCAGGGATATAACATGCTAAATCTGTTGATACACAGGAAGAATTTGAATTACCTTCACTTGGACTACAATTTCAATTTGAAGCCTGTCAAAACACTTACTACGAAGGAGCGCAAGAAGTCGCGATTTGGGAATGCATTTCATCTCTGTCGTGAGATTCTACGTCTAACAAAGCTTGTCGTTGATGCCAATATTCAGTTCCGATTGGGTAATGTGGATGCGTTCCAGCTGGCAGATGGTCTGCAATACATTTTCTCCCATGTGGGCCAGTTGACTGGGATGTATCGTTACAAGTACAGGCTGATGCGACAGATACGAATGTGCAAAGATTTGAAGCATTTGATATATTACCGGTTCAACACTGGTCCTGTGGGGAAAGGCCCTGGATGTGGGTTCTGGGCTCCAATGTGGCGAGTTTGGCTCTTCTTTCTGCGTGGAATAGTTCCTCTCCTGGAGCGGTGGTTGGGGAATCTTCTGGCACGTCAGTTTGAAGGGAGACATTCAAAGGGGACTGCAAAGACTGTGACGAAACAACGTGTTGAAAGCCACTTTGACCTGGAACTTCGTGCAGCTGTTATGCACGATGTTCTGGATGCAATGCCTGGTAATCCATCATCCTGTTTGCTTTCGTTGTGCGTGTGGCATACTTTATCCTCGGATTTGATTTATGTTGTTGGTTTTGCATCTTGTGCCTTTTTTTTTACAGAGGGTATCAAACAGAACAAGGCTAGAACTATTTTGCAGCATCTCAGTGAAGCTTGGCGATGCTGGAAAGCAAACATTCCCTGGAAGGTTCCTGGGTTGCCGGTTCCCATAGAAAACATGATACTCCGTTATGTGAAGGCAAAAGCTGATTGGTGGACGAACGTTGCTCATTACAATCGTGAACGTATAAGGAGAGGTGCAACTGTTGATAAAACAGTATGTCGGAAGAACCTTGGACGTTTAACTCGCCTTTGGCTCAAGGCAGAACAGGTAGCGACGTGTTCGATTTTGCATTGGTCTTTTCCAGAACCTGCTAGTTACTTTTGTGCCTATTGAATTGTTTTCGGGATTGTTCATGGTTAATTTTGCTGTTTTTTTTGGGGGGTTTAATATGTTTAATTGCTTTGTAGGAGCGTCAACATAATTATTTGAAAGATGGGCCATATGTCACCCCGGAAGAAGCTGTTGCCATCTATACAACAACTGTGCACTGGCTGGAATCTCGGAAATTCTCTCCTATACCCTTCCCACCACTCTCTTACAAGCATGACACAAAACTTCTTATCCTTGCTTTGGAAAGGTTGAAGGAATCGTACAGTGTAGCTGTGAGGCTAAACCAGTTGCAAAGGGAAGAACTTGGTCTTATTGAACAAGCATATGATAATCCACATGAGGCATTGTCACGAATTAAGCGACACCTGCTCACTCAGCGTGCCTTTAAGGAAGTAAGTTAATATTTGTGTCTGCATTCTCTTTGATTCCTGTTAAACCATTCATAGCTTAGTTCGTAATTACTCGTTTTCTGGACAGGTTGGAATAGAGTTCATGGATTTGTACAGTTCCCTGATTCCGGTCTATGAGATTGAACCACTTGAAAAGATAACTGATGCATACCTTGATCAGTATCTGTGGTACGAGGGGGACAAGCGTCATCTCTTCCCGAACTGGATAAAACCTGCAGATTCTGAGCCGCCACCGCTGCTTGTCTACAAATGGTGTCAGGGTATAAACAATTTGCAAGGGATATGGGACACAAGTGATGGACAATGTGTCGTGATGCTTCAAACTAAGTTTGAGAAGTTCTTTGAGAAAATTGACCTGACAATGTTGAATAGGTAATCCCCTGTTATTTCCCCCTCATAGATAGGTAATGCTCTCTTTTTGTTGACATTGGATTCTCCAGTAGATCTATGACCTAATATGTCGTTACTGCTTTAATGTGCAGACTTCTACGGTTGGTTCTGGACCACAATATTGCAGATTATGTCACAGCGAAGAACAATGTGGTGTTGTCTTACAAAGATATGAGCCATACAAACTCGTATGGTTTGATACGTGGTCTTCAGTTCGCTTCATTTGTTGTGCAATATTATGGTCTTGTGTTAGATCTTCTGCTGCTTGGTTTGACTCGGGCCAGTGAGATTGCTGGTCCTCCCCAGATGCCAAATGAATTCATGACTTACTGGGATACGAAAGTTGAGACACGACATCCCATTAGACTGTACTCCAGATACATTGACAAGGTCCATATAATGTTCCGTTTCACTCATGACGAGGCACGGGATCTAATTCAACGGTATCTTACTGAGCATCCTGATCCCAACAATGAAAATATGGTTGGTTACCAGAACAAGAAATGCTGGCCCAGGGATGCCAGGATGAGGCTCATGAAGCATGATGGTATATTCCTTACAAGTCCCTTGATCATGCCTCTTTGTCCAAAGCTTTGAGTGGTTATTCATTCTAATCATACAAGTGTATTTTCCATTTTTACAGTGAATCTTGGTCGTAGTGTTTTCTGGGATATGAAGAATCGCCTTCCTAGAAGCATCACAACCCTGGAATGGGAAAATAGCTTCGTCTCTGTGTACAGCAAAGACAATCCCAACTTGCTTTTCAGCATGTATGTAGATGTATCTGCTGTTTCATAAGTTTATGCTTGCTTCATCTAGATAGTTACTAAGGGTGATATGCATCTTTTTGTATAGGTGTGGGTTTGAAGTGCGCATACTTCCCAAGATAAGGATGACTCAAGAAGCTTTTAGCAACACTAGAGACGGAGTTTGGAACTTGCAGAATGAGCAGACTAAGGAGAGAACTGCTTGTGCTTTCTTGCGTGTTGATGATGAGCATATGAAGGTGTTTGAGAATCGTGTTAGGCAGATTCTCATGTCTTCAGGATCAACTACTTTCACGAAGATTGTGAACAAGTGGAACACCGCCCTGATAGGTTATTCTAATTCTAAAACTATGGTCACCTTGCTTTTGTGTGCATTTTGGTTGCACTTGCTGAATGCTTTTTACTTAAACTTTGCACCTTGTTGTAGGTTTGATGACGTATTTCAGGGAGGCAACTGTCCACACACAGGAGCTCTTGGATCTACTTGTCAAGTGTGAAAATAAAATTCAGACCCGAATAAAGATCGGTTTGAATTCTAAAATGCCTAGCAGGTATGTGCTTTGTGCACAAATTATGATATGTTGTCATGGATTGATGATTTGTCTGTGTCAGAGACTCAGTTTTCCCTCTACCTCTTCAGGTTTCCTCCTGTGATCTTTTATACTCCGAAGGAGATCGGTGGACTTGGCATGTTATCAATGGGCCATATTTTAATTCCACAAAGTGACCTTCGCTATAGTCAGCAGACAGATGTTGGTGTAACCCACTTCAGGAGTGGGATGAGTCATGAGGAGGACCAATTAATTCCAAATCTATATCGTTACATCCAGGTAACTTTATATAATTTTATGTTGTGGATGAATAGTGTTGTAGCTGTGCCTATCTTCAATAAATAATCGTGTCTGATTCTGGTTTCCCGACAGCCTTGGGAGAGTGAGTTCATTGATTCCCAACGTGTTTGGGCCGAGTATGCACTGAAGAGGCAGGAGGCGGCGGCACAAAATAGGCGATTGACTCTTGAAGATCTGGAAGTAAGTTCTGCTTTCTTCAGGCCACTCATTGTGCTTCATCCCCATTCACTATCATTTTCCCTCCCGCATAGTCTCTTATATAAACTTAGCTCCGATTTGAGTGCATCTATGCAATTGTGTCACTTGCGTTCTGGTTTTGATTTCTAATGTGGCCTTCGGGAATGTGAATGAATAAGACACATGCTGACTGTAATGGAATCTACAGGATTCATGGGACAGAGGTATTCCACGTATAAATACCCTGTTTCAGAAGGACCGTCACACATTGGCTTATGACAAAGGCTGGAGAGTTCGGACAGATTTCAAGCAATACCAAGTCCTCAAGCAGAATCCCTTCTGGTGGACACACCAGAGGCATGATGGAAAATTATGGAACTTGAACAATTACCGGACTGATGTTATTCAAGCCCTTGGTGGTGTTGAAGGAATTTTGGAGCACACATTATTCAAAGGAACCTAGTAAGTAGTTATATTATTCTTCTGCTAGTCCGGTTGACTCATGATATTGAGCGTTATTTAAGCTGTATTTGATATCTATCTGCTGCATCTTCTCTTTACTAATATTAACGTGTTCCTAAAGCGAGCCATTGTTGTAACAATTTTGTTTTGAAATTTCAGCTTCCCTACATGGGAAGGGCTCTTCTGGGAGAAGGCTTCTGGCTTTGAGGAATCTATGAAATATAAGAAGTTGACAAATGCCCAAAGATCTGGTCTCAACCAAATTCCTAACCGTAGGTTTACTCTGTGGTGGTCGCCCACCATAAATCGAGCCAACGTTTATGTGGGTTTCCAAGTGCAGTTGGATCTAACCGGAATCTTCATGCATGGGAAGATTCCTACTTTGAAGATTTCACTGATCCAGATTTTCCGTGCTCACTTGTGGCAAAAGATCCATGAGAGTGTTGTTATGGATCTTTGTCAAGTCTTGGATCAAGAGTTGGATGCTTTGGAGATTGAAACTGTACAGAAGGAGACGATCCATCCAAGGAAGAGTTACAAGATGAACAGTTCTTGTGCTGATATTCTCCTCTTTGCTGCTCACAGATGGCCCATGTCAAAACCGAGTCTGGTAGCTGAATCCAAAGATGTCTTTGATCAGAAAGCAAGTAATAAATATTGGATTGATGTGCAGCTTCGATGGGGAGACTATGACTCCCATGATATTGAGCGTTACACACGTGCTAAATTCATGGATTATACGACTGATAACATGTCCATATATCCATCTCCAACTGGTATGGAGTCTACCCTGTTTAGAAGATCCAGCTTATTTCCCTGGGTTGTTTTTCTGATTCTAATTTGTGTTTGTTGCTTTTTTAATCCACAGGTGTCATGATTGGACTGGATCTGGCTTACAATTTGCATTCTGCCTTTGGTAACTGGTTCCCTGGGTCCAAGCCACTTTTGGCTCAGGCGATGAACAAGATTATGAAGTCTAACCCGGCTTTATACGTGCTGAGAGAGAGAATAAGGAAAGGGTTGCAGTTGTACTCCTCTGAGCCAACAGAACCCTATCTGTCATCCCAGAACTATGGAGAGATCTTCAGCAATCAAATTATATGGTTTGTGGATGACACTAATGTTTACCGAGTCACCATCCACAAGACTTTTGAAGGAAATCTCACTACAAAGCCCATCAATGGTGCAATCTTTATATTCAACCCAAGGACTGGCCAACTGTTTCTGAAGGTTTACATTTTTTTCTTTATCTTCGACTGTGCCAAAAGGAAACCCTTCTTTCAGGTTCCTGACACAACTTTCTTTTGCAGGTTATCCACACTAGTGTATGGGCAGGACAGAAACGTCTTGGACAGCTTGCCAAATGGAAGACAGCCGAGGAGGTTGCAGCTCTTGTGCGGTCTCTTCCTGTTGAAGAACAACCAAAGCAGATCATCGTCACACGTAAAGGGATGCTTGACCCACTGGAGGTCCACTTGCTCGATTTCCCCAACATTGTCATAAAGGGGAGTGAACTGCAGCTCCCGTTCCAGGCATGCCTGAAGATTGAGAAGTTTGGTGATCTGATTCTGAAGGCAACAGAACCTCAAATGGTGTTGTTCAACTTATATGATGATTGGCTCAAAAGCATCTCATCTTACACTGCATTCTCCAGACTCATTTTAATCCTTCGTGCCCTTCACGTCAATAATGAGAAGGCAAAGATGTTACTGAAGCCAGACAAAACAATAGTCACTGAGCCCCACCATATATGGCCTTCTCTCAATGATGATCAATGGATGAAGGTTGAGGTTGCCTTGAGGGACCTCATTCTCTCGGATTATGCAAAGAAGAATAATGTGAATACCTCTGCTCTCACACAGTCAGAGATACGTGATATTATTCTTGGTGCTGAGATTACTCCGCCTTCTCAACAACGTCAACAGATAGCTGAGATTGAGAAACAGGTAATATTTCTGTCCATTTCTTGTAGGGGCTCTTTTGGTTCAAAATGCATGCTATTTGTCTGTCTTAAATGCTTTCATCAAATATTTGTGGACGCATTACGCCATTACCTGAACCAGAGATGATCTTAAAAAAATGCATGTCGGACCTACTTCCATATATTGCATAAACTATTTCCTAACCCTGTATGTTACATCGAATCGGCTTGACGCATTTGATATTGTATGTGCTCGTGTCCATGAAAAACGATATACTTGTTCAACTGCATGTTATTGTTATTCTCGCTCTGCACAGTACATTCAGAGGGTCCCTCAATATTGCTTTCGTGTTGTTCTGTTATTGGTGAAGATTAATTTCTGTGACTTTTCAGGCCAAGGAGGCTAGCCAACTGACAGCTGTCACAACAAAGACCACAAATGTGCACGGTGATGAACTCATTGTCACTACCACAAGTCCATATGAGCAAGCAGCCTTTGGCTCAAAGACGGACTGGCGTGTTAGAGCTATTTCAGCTACCAATCTTTATCTCAGAGTGAATCACATATACGTGAATTCAGAGGATATTAAGGTCTGTTGTATATGATTTTTGTGTTTATTACCTTATTGCGTAAGAGTCTTTTTGATTCCTAACCTGACAAAAGCTTCTGAACTCTGCAGGAAACTGGATATACTTACATCATGCCCAAAAACATTTTGAAGAAGTTCATCTGCATTGCAGATCTAAGAACTCAAATTGCTGGTTATTTGTACGGTATAAGTCCCCCAGATAACCCACAGGTGAAGGAAATCCGGTGTATCGCTATGCCGCCACAGTGGGGAACTCATCAACAAGTTCATCTTCCTTCCGCTCTTCCTGACCATGATTTCCTTGGGGATTTGGAGCCGTTGGGATGGATGCACACACAGCCAAATGAGCTCCCTCAGTTATCCCCTCAGGTATTTGTTGCTTTCTCAGTGTTCTTTAAAGCAAATAATATAAATGCAGATGATAGTGTGAAAGAATTATTACATTAGGTGCATAATTGTGGGATGATAGGTTTTGCCTTTTCTAGGGTAGATGTAACTATTAAAGGATGCGAGTGGTGGGAAATGACTAGAACAGTCTCCCGGACTTGGGAAGCTCTGTATATGCAAAATGGGTAGATTTGGAAGTGTAGAAAGAGTTAAGCCAACTGGGTTCCTGTTGAAATAATTTGAAAGATTATAAAGGTAGAAGGTGGAATTGCTAAGTATTTGATTTGAGAAGTTGGTTATTTGGTGACTACAGCCAGTAGATATTGCTGCCTGCTGATCAGTTGTCTGACTTGCATGTAAAATTGTGTTTACTCTTTGCAGGATCTGACAAATCATGCCCGGATCCTAGAGAACAACAAGCAGTGGGACGGGGAGAAGTGCATAATCTTGACATGCAGTTTCACTCCTGGGTCCTGCTCGCTAACAGCTTACAAGCTTACACCAAGTGGATACGATTGGGGAAGAGTGAACAAGGACACTGGGAGCAACCCTCACGGTTACCTACCGACGCACTACGAGAAGGTGCAGATGCTGCTGAGTGATCGGTTCCTCGGATTCTACATGGTGAGATACTAGTTTACATTCAGAAATTCTGTTGCTGTGTCACCTAGTACTTCAAAGCAATGGTGATTAACAATCTGTGATTTTTGTGTGTTAGGTTCCTGATAACGGCCCATGGAACTACAACTTCATGGGCGTCAAGCACACAACGAGCATGAAGTACGGGATAAAGCTTGGGGCGCCAAGGGAGTACTATCACGAGGAGCACAGGCCAACCCATTTCTTGGAGTTCAGCAACTTGGAGGAAGGCGATGCCGTTGAAGGAGACAGGGAGGATACCTTTACTTAGAGAAAGTGTTAGAAACCTTTTTGTAACCGAAGTTGTCAAACAACAACCGATATCCCCACATCGTGTTGAAATATTTTGGGGTTTACCCTATATCTCGCTTCCTTGCTTTATTACTCGAGGGGTAGAGGGGAAAGCTACCATCAGGTCAGACTGTAGCTAGTTTTGTGACATTGAGCTGTTGTAGAAATGAACTGTGTGTGCGAGGGATGGTATGACGAACCTGTACATATTGATCTTGCCCTTGATGAGTATGAAGTAGGCACCACTAAACCTTTGTATTGTGCCTATTTTCTTCTTTCTTCCTATGTACCTGAGATGTATTGTGGTCTATGGCACGAAGGGAGATGTCTAGCTGAACCTGACGGTATGCTATAAAGTCCTAATGGTAGGTGGCCAATTTCAAAGAAGGATCGAGCTTGGTAGAAGTTGTACCAAAGACGTTAGGCACAAGCTAATTCTTTCATAGTCGAAATAATAGTAAGTTGATATATAGGGTAAGTGGGTCGGTTTAGAAGATTGCGTGACAAAATAGATTACATGAAGAGAAAAGATCGATCATCCTTGAAAGAATCTGTCTACACATACATTTAGTAATTTACCGCCTGGCCATTGTGTTACAACTTACCAACATCAACAAAATCTATCCATGTACCAGACAACCAAAGCTGACATCGAAGGTTGTCGGAAAGCATTAACACACAGAATGAGAAGCGCAAAAAAGATCGCAACCAAGCAAACAGAAAACACACTCGAAGGTCATGATCTGTCGAAACCTCGCAAAGGAAAAAAACGAGCCTAGGTTCATCTGCGTACGACCCGACAGCTAAGTTCATTTTACAAACTAGTGACACTTCCAGATCCTCAAGCATAATAGGCACATATATTTATATCTTCTGTTGCTAAGAATCATTCGCTTCTGAAATCACATCTGAGCTGTCCTCTGCAGGTAATCTCGAGTCCTCCAAACCTGATGATTCAGCAGTCCTGAACAGCTCGTCATTCTCCAGCTCACTCAGCTTCTCCTTTGATTCCCCTTTCAGTAGCTCCACCACTTCCACCATCGTGGGTCGTTTCTCGGGCTTGTTGTGAGCACAAACCAGAGCCACAAGAACAATCCTCTTCATCTCTTCTGCATCAAACTTCCCATCCAGCCGTGGGTCTGCCACCTCATCGAACTTCTTGGAGGATGCCAACGGCAGTGCCCACTCAGTGATTGTGCGTTTAACCGTGGCGTTCACTTTCTCGAGTGGCTTCTTCCCACTGCAAAGCTCCAGCAGCAGTATCCCAAAGCTGTACACATCGCAGCTCTCCGAGGCTTTCCCCAGCATTGCGTATTCAGGAGCTAGGTAGCCTAGCGTGCCTTTCACTCTCGTCGTGACATGTGTTGCACCATCGGGGATGAACTTGGCGAATCCAAAATCTGCAACTTGGGCCAGAAAGTTTGAGTCTAGTAACACATTGCTAGCCTTCACGTCTCGGTGGATTATGTGTGGGGTTGCGTGGTGGTGGAGGTAGCTGGCAAGGAAGGGAGACAAAGTCAGACGCGGGAACTATGGTTCAAACAAATAAAGACCAGGAATTTTTCAAGGATTCAGAAGAACTCACGCAATTCCTTCAGCCGAGCCTATTGCAATGTTCATCCGTCTCTTCCAGTCTAAGAGACATTCTGAGGAGTGCTGTCCATGGAGATGAGAGAGCAAGCTTAGATTAGGCATGTAGTCATACACAATAAGACGTTCTTGCCCTTCGGCACAATACCCCCTAAGGCTGAGCAGATTTTTGTGGCGCACACGGGCTAGTATTTCCACTTCGACAGCGAATTCCATCTCGGCTTTGTTGCTCCACACCTTCAGCCTCTTGACTGCAATCTGTATAATCACCATGTTTAGATTTCCAGATATGTTAAGCTCATGCATACAACTGAGTTCAGAAAATCACAGATTCATATGACGATTTACCAAAATTGAAACTGCTGAATGCATTCTTTACAGATGACTAAGTTAGTTGTTTTATTGAAGGCACATGTAGCAATTGGGGTTCCAAACAATGAATCAACTGTAATTCAAGAACCGGCTTCAAAGTAAATTAAACACTGCATCGCCATCTCATCTAAAGAAATTACGTTACCGTGGGCTTAATCTATGTAAAACCAGTTTCTAACCTACATAGACATGACAGGTACTCAGTATTGCTCTTCTTTTACATCTGGAATTGCTTAGAAGGATGCTGAAGCAATTCAACCAGAAAACAAAACTCACAAACATCCCTTCAGAAAACTGAATTGCTGGAAAGAGTATTTATGACAAACAAGTTCTTAGAGAGAACCGTAATTTCATTTTTCTTTTTGGCATCTATATAAGGACTTTAATTTTGTCTGAAGTGGCAACAAGTAAATACTTTGGCTGCGGATCGTAGAATTCATGTCTTGCGCAAGACAAAACAATAGGGCTCCTTAAATTTTATTTCACTTGAAAGTAAAGGGGGCAGGGGTTTCATTCCATTCATAGTGTTAATTTAACATTTATATGATAAACATGTGATTAAAATGTTGGTGTATGAGGAACAAGGATCTAGTGCTCCCGTGGGCAGAGTTGAATTTTTTAGCAACTTGAATGAGGCAAAGGGTCGAAGATTTTACATTTAGGAGCCCTTTTTTTGTACAATTAGAACCACAAGACATCCATCACTTCTACGGAGTTTTGATCAATTCCCAGCATTCAAGCAGGGAATAGATGATTTACCTAAAGCTTGGTAACCATCCTATACCCAAGTCTCAGGTATTACTACCAATCTACCATTAGGCTTCACGGAGCTCAGACAGTAAAACAAAAGCAGTTGCACATTAAAACAGCTTTGCAGTTGCAGCAAATGGTCAAGACATGATGCAGAAATGCACTATAGTGGCACATAGTTGGACATGTTCCCCTGTGAAACATTCCCCTCACAAATAACAATTGGCATATTCATTCCGATGTTTCAGAAGCACTTAATGTAACAACCATAATATAGTTGAACAAGTGAAATGAGAAGTGTTTAATGTATGGTTCAGCAACAAGAAAGAAGTTCCTCTACTGTATAGACGTAGATGAAGTGGACCTCTACAAGCCCCTCAATGAGATCTTATGCGAGTAACAGGTGCTTGGTTAGGAAAAAAACGAGAAGCACTCTACTGCAGCTCATGCTAGAGGCCTATAGGCACTCTCTAAAAGCCGTCCCAACAACAAGTAAGCAGAATTGATAAGATAGAGAGAGAAGGAGAAGCTAAAACTATTCACCTGTGATCCATCCCAAAGCTGACCCCAGTAGACACTTCCAAATCCACCCTCACCCAACTTATTATCATAATTGAAGTTGTTAGTAGCAGCATGTAACTCCTTCAATGAGAAAATCCGCCAACTTGGCTGCTTCTTGCCTTGCCCTTTCCTGAACAATAGCAAAAGCAATGTCTCAGTAGTATGTACACTACAGGGAAAGCGAGCACAAACATTTGAGAATTAGGAAGCATCTCCAACCATAACTACAGTAGTATGTGTTAACAATTCATGGCAGATTTCAATACCCAGAAAGCAAAAAGAAATTTTTTGAAAAAAAAGTCATCAGTTCTTCACTGCCCACGAAGAAACATCAACCAATTTACAGGACCCAACACTCCACCACATCAAAAATCAAATCCAATTTCAGAACCCATATGATTGATACGACGAAAGCCAACAAAAACCTCAACCCATCCCAGAATGAAGAAAATCAGAATAACAAAGAGGTTCTCGCTCACAGCAGCAATTCATCAATCAAACGGGGAGAAGATGCAAAGCACAACCAAGGACAGACTGTAAGGAGCAATAAACGTACCGATCTAATCCTTTTCCACAGCAAATCATAGAACCAAATCCCATAATTTTACTCCTGAACCGGCCAAGACGCCAACTTTTCCGACGCCTTCTTCTTTCCCACCTTGCTCCTTGCTCTACGCGTGTTGTGGGCTCGCTGTAATAAGTCGTCGGTGGGCGAGAGAGTGAGCAAAAAGGAAAGAGTATGTAATAACAACTGAAGCAGCAGCCGGAGTTAATTTGCGATGCCAAGTAACGCTGCTGCTGTTGCGGTTAGAGCAGACAATTTGTATCTGCGGTTCGCTTGTCCCTTGCCCCCCTCGAATGTTTTTTCTTTTGAACTTCTGTTTTACATTATTTTTTATTGGGTTGGTGGGGAATGAATGTGCTTTCCCTTTTCCTTGCTTTTCAGTTTTCACGGAGGAACAGACAGAACAGAACAGAACAGATATGGAGATGGAAAGAGTGGGAGGCAAGGCAAGGAAGTCTTTCCCTCTTTCTCTTCGTTTGCCAATTTTCAACTGTTTTCCAATTAAATTCCTTTCTTCTTTAAAATAATACTGTTCTAAGTTCTAACTCATTTCATTAATTTTAAGTGTCGTAAATCAGTCGATATGTCAGTTGATAAATAAGCGAGTTAGATGATATATTGTCTAATCATTCTCCTAAATAAGATAATTACGCATTAACACAACTCGATCGATGAATCCACCGTTCTCTTTTTCCCCCATTTTGTTACTTGGTGGTTTGTTTCCATTTATGAATTATTCAAGAAGGGTTGGGAGTATTTTATTTTTGGTTGGTATAAATTTGAAATTGAGGGTGATAGGGCAATAGCTGTTCACATTTCAATTTTGAATGGGAAGACCCTGCAGCTATGTTATGTGGACCCAGACTGATGGATAGAAGGTCAAGCCCAACTGCGTACTTAGCTGGGGCCAGCCCGCCCTAAACAATACACATTTTCTTCCTTTTTATATTAGTAGCGGGTTTCCATTTGGAAAGAAAGATCCTTCAAGTTAGAGTACCATCTTTAAGCAAACGGCAGGGAATTCCCCTTTTGATACATTGCTTAAACATGGTTGATTTGTTGATGCCAAGTTTAGAGGAGTTTGTTTCAATGTGTTTGAGGTCTGGTGAGCGCCGAATTTTTTGGCCAACGTCCGACACCAACCTTCGAGATGGACACCTGCAAAAGAGGAACACGTCAGCGATGATTGATGGGGACCTGCTGCGAAACTCAAGTCAGTATTGAGAGTAGAGAAGCTGGGAGCGGCATAATGAGCCGACTTTAGAGAGGGATTTAGAATTCAATCAGAAAATGAACTGTCAAGAAAGCATAAATGAGCGTACTATTTATAAGCGTCTCCTGCTTCTGACGTAGATGGCGTGCTCGTAATAAAATAACAATACGACACTTACCTCGCCACCAACCCTAGGTGCAATGGATGGTTGGCTTATAGTAAACACATATAAAAGATAAAACTAGAAAGAAAATAAAACCATTTACCTCCATGATTCAATACCACGTGTGATGTAATTTATGTAAAGGTAGATGGGTTTGTTTCAATGTAAGAGCTTTATCAACCAAACAAATACAATTGTCTCTACCCTCTTGTCTACGTGGCAATGCTATGGAATGGAAATGGTAGGCTGTTTGTGTTTGTTAAGCAAATGTAATATACCAAACAATTCTTCCC